>OY756960.1:14393237-15643237 GCA_963580455.1 Euonymus europaeus | reverse complement strand
TGCAATCTTTTGGGATTCCAAAAGCAAGCTCAGCCTAGTTAGGTGGAGTGAGATTGAAACAAACACAGAATGAGATGTACGAGCGATGTCTTTATATCAAAGATATGGTTGTACTCTTGATTCATGATTAGTGGATTGTTTGTCAAGATTGGTTGTTCATACAATCGAGATTTTTTTCCTAGGTTAGGTTTTTCTAATAAAATTTTTGGTATTATTTTCTTTTATTTTCTGCATTTTAGTTTCCATATTTGTTGGCTAACGTCTTTCTTGATGCGGTACATCAATTTTCAAGACCCTTCTGATTGCAGAGGTAGATATATTTTCCACTGGTTTTTCTTCATACCCATTTGGTTTATAGTGGTTAAGAGTTTATATTTTTCCTTGTCAGGTTTATGATCACCATGTTTTTTGGTATTTTGAGATGAGTTTGGAACAATTAGCCTTAATCAGGGACGAGGAACATATAGTGGTCTATCAGTTTAGAAGAGGGGAATGAAAAACCAGACTTAAAATTGTTCATCGATGGCGGGAAAAGTAAACTCGCTTCCTTACATATGTTCTATTTTTTATGTGTTTTGTTTTGGCCCCTATTCCCCATGGTGTATTCACGCATGCAAAGAACCTTTTACTGATTTTTTATGCTCAGATATGCTTGGAAAATCTAAGTGCGTCAATTTGTGTGAAGTTGTCTCGGTATATATACTCTTTTTTGTACATTGTGCGAGAAAGCGAACAAGCTGTTTAAAGTCCATAATTTTTGTGAGAGTTCTAGATCAAGAACCCTCTCGTTGATCAATCAAGAAGGCAAGACTAAGAATGGAAACTTTAAGAAGAAACAAGAAAGAGAAGAATTGCTTTATTATATTCACGATCCCTTTTGCAGAGTACAAAACCATGTATTTATACAACACTACATATGAGATCAACCATCTAAAATTAGCTTCCATCATACGCAATAATCTCCTCCCTTCCTTCCTCCAGCAAATAGCCACGCGATGTATCAATACAGCTGTTGTAACAAACTCTCCCGCCAAAACTCAACAGAATGCTCCAACAAACTTCCCCTCTAAGAACTACGACTCTTAAGTCTCTGACAATCCACCCTCCTTAGAAAAGCTTGCCCACAAGGTCAGGATATCTAAGGGCTAACTCATTATAACGAATCCAAGTTGCATCCACTTCAGTGTGCCCAGACCACTGCACCAACACCTCAACAACTCCTTGGTTACCTCTTTTAATGAGCCTTCTCTGCAAAACCTTCTCAGGCAAGGGTAAAATCTTTCCATTTGTATCAACAGGAGGTAATATAGTTGAAACTGAACAAGCATCTCCCAATCTTCCTTCTAATTGAGACACATGGAAGACAGGATGTATCTTAGAGGTCTCAGGCAGCTGCAACTTATATGCCACTGTACCAATCTTTTGCACAATCTGAAAAGGACCAAAAAATCTTGGAGCCAACTTCAAACATCTCCTTTGAGCTACTGAAATTTGCCTATAGGGTTGTAGCTTAACATAAACCCAATCCCCCACAGAAAATTCCACATGCCTCCTCTTTTTATCAGCAAATCTCTTGTAGGAATTCTGGCTCTTCTGTAAATTTTGCTTTAAAAGGATCAACATTTCCTCCCTACTTTTCAAATAACAGTCCACACTATGAATCACAGTTGTTCCCTGCATATAAATACACAAAATTGGGGGTGAGATACCATACACGAGCTCGAATGGAGTGAACTGGGTACTCCTGTGCTTGGTGGTATTATAGCAAAATTTTGTAAGAGAAATCCATTTAACCCGTGACTTAGGTTGATGATGAACATAACACCTCAAGTACTGCTCAAGTGCTTTATTGATTGCCTCAGTCTGTCCATCAGACTGTGGATGGTAAGGAGTGGACATGTTCAGCTTGGTGCCTTGGAGATCCCATAAAGTTTTCCAAAAGAGACTAGTAAACACTGAATCCCTATCAGAAACAATCCTTTGAGGGATACCATGTAGTCGAAAGACAACCTCAAAGTAAACTTGTGCCACACTAACAGCTGTATAAGGGTGAGATAGAGGCAAGAAGTGAGCATATTTAGAGAGCCTATCTACAACCACAAAGATCACAGACTTTCCCTGGGAAAGTGGAAGACCATCTATAAAATCAATGTTAACATCAGTCCAGATAGCTTCAGGCAGTGGAAGAGGCTGCAAAAGTCCACCTGGATAAGCATTCTGACCTTTAGTTATCTGACAAATCTCACAAAATTTAATGTAATTCTTCATATCTTTTTTAAGACCTTTCTAAATAAACTCCTTCCTGATTTTATGCATAGTTTTTTCATATCCCTTGTGTCCTGCAACGGGTGAAGAATGGAAATGTTGCAGAATTTGTGATATCACAGTAGGCACCTTAGGAATCACAATTCTAGCCTTATAAAAAATCAATCCATGATGTAAGGAATATTGATCAATAACACCAACTCCTTTTTCTGCAAACTGAGATACCTCTCGTTGATCAATCAAGAAAGCAAGACTAAGAATGGAAACTTTAAGAAGAAACAAGAAAGAGAAGTATTGCTTTATTATATTCACGATCCCTTTTACAGAGTACAAAACCATGTATTTATACAACACTACATATGAGATCAACCATCTAAAATTAGCTTCCATCATACACAATAATCTCCTCCCTTCATTCCTCCAGCAAATAGCAACGTGATGTATCAATACAGCTGTTGTAACAAACTCTCCCTCCAAAACTCAACAGAATGCTCCAACAAACTTCCCCTCCAAGAACTACGACTCTTAAGTCTCTGACAATTTTGCACTTCTGAATCTAAACTTTTGATCTGTCTAGGTAAAAATCGGACCCTGAAAGAGGAAGTGAGAGGAAACGTTTTGGAAGATTGGTTGCATATTTGGAAGAAAATCCTATAAGAGGAGCTGATATTGAAGTAGCTGTTTGTAGAGTGCTGTCAACTCTGAGAAGATTCCGCTCGCCTGCTAAGACTCATAGTGGCAAAGAAAATGGCTTTTCTTCTGAATTTGTTGATGAATTACCGGAGAGCTGGAATGCTCAGTCAATACCAAGTGACCAGCCAATGGCAAATGTAGAATAGGGGACTCGTTGAACCAGGAGTTATCTTTCCCGCTCTTTTAACTGATGATCACTTTATGAAGTGTGCACCTATTCTAAGCGATTCTGTGTTGAAATCTGAAGGAGTTATGAAGGTTTACCTGGACTGGATTGAGAAGGAATAGGAACTCTATGATGCCAGCTATCCGAAGGATCTTCCAGTGGTTTATAATGCAAGGTGCATGACAAAGAAAACTCGACAGGAATATATTTCTCTGTTTTCTTCGATTGGGGCGGGATCTAAGAACCCGTCCTATCCCGACCCTGCCCTGGGCCAAGGGATAGAATGTAAGTGGTTTCTTCCAGTGGTTTCACGCTGCCCACAAAAGGGCGGCCCACCAACGCTGAGCATCAAGGACGTGTCGCTGACGCGACTCTAACCCGAGCACCAAAACACGCTGACAAACACGCTACTACTCCCACATAAGGGCCACGCCCCCAGCTCACTGCTGAACCATATGCCCCGAGGGCTTGAAAGTGAGGGATGTGCAGCTATGACAATTAAATCCAATAACCTACCACTTCCCCTACTCGAACCAGTGACCTCTTCACCCCAAGGGCACTAAGGTTTGGGACAAGCCGGTGGCCACTGAGCCATTGGTCCAGTGGTTATATTTCTCTGTTTTCTTGCTTGGAGGCTTACTTGACAGAGGAACCTCTTGGCCCCAATGACATGTGGTATAGTATAAACTCCTCTCTCCCCGTCCCTTTTGGGCATTGTTTTCCCATTCTCATCTAATGTGCAATATGTACACTAGATTCAAGCTGCTCTCTGGATTATGTACTCAATTCTTTTGTTGCTTTCTTTGATGCATTATAAGAACGCCATTCCATGGTAAGTTCTCAGTATTAACTTTGCCATTCATGTATGCAGTTGATGGACAACAATATGTGTTATCATTTTGATGACACCCATGTTTCTTCAGTTACTGAAGCTCATATCAGGACTTCAGCTACCTATGTATTATTCTATAAGAGAGTTAAGAAGTGAAACAAAGGCAGATTAGGAGAGACGTCGCGGTTCCATCCAAGTTCTTGAATGCGAGATAGGTGTATTTTTTATTTGAGTATTTTTTTCATGGTGCCGCTTTCTTTATCTATCCCAGGTGGAGCTAACTTGATTGAAGAAATTTTATCTGCCAGGCATGTATCCTTTTTTGTTCGGCAGATCCAGCATCGTTTAGGTACGATATCAGAAAGATGTGACCACTAAAAGCTGGTAGTTCAATAGGAATACATGGGAAGGGCTAGTTATGACACGGGTGAAACATAACAGATGAGAAATTTGTTTAATTTTTTATTAGTTTTTGGAGAGAGAAATTTGGTATCATCCTCAGAAATCTCTGGTTTAATTCTTGTGCACGGGTTACTGAGGGGGATTATAGCCATTTTTTCAAATCTTTGTTCTTGTTGCTCTCCAGAACAGACTGGCAATCTGATTTGAAGTATCACCATACATAACGTTGAGACTTTTTTGTGCCCTCTCTTTAGTCCAGTCTTAATTTTGTTTGCTAGGAAGGCTGATATGAGAGATGTGTTGAATTTTGATTATGCAAGTTATATTATTTCTTTGGGGATATGAAATTACGAGTCTATCATGCGATTCTGAATGCTTCGAGATAAGGGTTGGAATGCAAAACATTCTGATTATCCTATACAGGATCAGGGGGAGTATGGTTCCAAGTCCAAAGTGTCGATGAAAGCTGAGAGGTTTCGAACTTAGGACCCATGAATTTACATAGAATGTTAGGAACTGACTCGGCCAACCCCTTGGGTTTTGTTTTTTACCATCTGATTTTGTTCAAAGGATGCCCTAATGCCTGACTGGGGTTTCAACCTATTACAAAGTCACACGGGTTCAAATGAGATGGTTCTAATGCACGTCTCTAATCTAACATAACTCAACATCTTAGAAAAATCAAGATGCCAAAACAATCGCCCCTGCCTGCAAAAAACCACATGAACCATTATTAGTCTGGCTGCCAACGAAAAAGAACCTTTTATTACCTTTACTCTGTTGCTTATTATGGTTTCTACTTTTCGAATAAATAAAATGATTCTTTGCGTACAAGTAAAGCGTTGGTTCTCGAACTTCTCTGAATCCTTACTTGGGTGAACTGTAAAATTCCGTTTTATTAGGAAGGGAGGATGTAAAATTCCGTTTTAAAAATAATAATTAAAGTAATATAGTAAAGATTTTTAAGTAAAAGATTTGGAGGAAGAATAAAATAAAATACAATAATTAAAGAGAGATGTAATGAGTATATATATACATATATATATAGATATAGGTATGTATGGGTGCGTGTGTTATACTTGCACGGTTTTCAGTGAATACAACCTAAAGAATTATATATATAAAGATAATAAATTAACAAATAAAGATAACGTTTAATAAGTTAAAAAAAAAAAAACCAAAGTTTTCCTAGTCAAAGTGGCAAGTGTTCCACTTTCCATCGAGTCACCGCCTTTTTCCTTCTTCAGCAGAGAGACGAAAGAAAACCCACTGTATCTCCTACTCAATTCACTTCACTCCACCTTAAATGTTTATTACTTTATCTTGTTACTGTCAAGCCAAAATCATCCATAAAGTTGTTCATCTTCAAGTTCTCAAGGTAAATGTTAGAAAAATCCCAACTTATTTTTCATAGATTTCTTCTTTATGTAACCCAACTTCTCTCTTATTTTCGTTGTAGATTCTTGTCGTCAAAACACTAACCAAGCTTGATTTGAAGACCATTATCTAACTTCCACCACTATGTGGTAAGGAATTTCAACAAAGTTCAAGTATTTCAACAATTTACAAAATTCTAGGTTTTTTTTTTAGGGAATTTAGGAATTCCGAAAATTATGATTAATTCTTTGTTTAAGCAATTTAGTTAGGCTTAAATTGCGTTGAATTGTTAGGTTTAGGTGGGAATTTAGAAAATCCAAAGGGGGATTTGCTTTTAAAGTAGAAATTGGAAAGAAAAAAAAAGAGAAGATTTTCCTAGGCTAAAATTGTTAAGTGAAGGTTAGGTTAGTTTGAAAAAAAAATATGTATTGAGGCTTTGATATCTATTTTTTTGTATTAGAATGCTAGACTTCATTTTGGGGAATTGAGGGATGGTAGAATATAGAATTTTGTTTTTAGATTGGGATATTGGAAGTTTGAACTTATGGAATTAAATTGAGTTTATTTCTATTAAATAGGTTAGTGTATTTACTTGGAAGAAACTTGGTTCGGTGATAGAGATTGTGCGTTATCGACAAGAGGTAGGGATTTCTCCTTCTTTGGTTAAATTCTTCTCGTTCCTTAAAAGCCTTAAAAGTTGTTTCCTCGAAATCTTCTATATCGTATTAATTGTTATAAACTCATTTGGGCTACTCTTGATTGTTCCAAGGGAGCCAAACCCGTTACATGATTCGTTGTATGACCTTTTCTTGAATTGTTTTATTAAATTTGTATATATGCATTTACCCCTGAACGTGTTGAGTTCGATTGACACGTATTTGGCTCTTCATGTGATGTGCTTATGTGATATAGCATTTAAATGGTTTTTAATGTGCATTTAGTGGCATGATGGGTCACCGGGCAAGGGGCTCGGGTGTTTCCATGTTAGGAGTGATGATTCGGGGTTGAGAAGTTTATTATGGTACGGATCTAGAAAATAGAAACGTACGACGAATTTACACCTTCTTCATGGATTTATCGTGCAAACCGATATACGGTGCCGATGAATATGAAGTAGGGCACGGGTGTGGGAGCGATCCACAACCCTTCGGAGTCATGGGATGGGTGTTTGGAGGTTCGGATGGGTGTACGGAGACATTTTTCTACATAGCATTCTGATGCATTCATTCCGTTCTTCACATTTCCGCCTTGTTTTGATACTCTTATTTGATATCCCTACTGAGCATTCGGCTCACCCTATTTATTTTTTCCCTTTCAGGTGAGCCATCCACTAGTACGGATCCTCCAGATCAGCAGAACGGGGTGTGACTGTGGTGGCCTGACTTAGTAGAGTCATCTTGGGGTGCATTTAGGTGTTTGTTTCCTTTTATTTATGTTATGGTTTTTGTTATTCTGAGTAGTTGGATTCTTGTGTTGTTGTGGCTATTTTGGAAGGGCCAGGAGAGGACTCCGTGGGATCGGGACTCCTGTGCCGTATATTTATGGATGTAAGTGTTGTGGAACCCCTGAGGGGCTGTCATTGTGGAGGATGCATGTAGTTGCTGGATTGAATATAGAAGTGCGTTTTCTTTGTATTTTGTGCAGGGTGGCATTCCTCAATTTACGGGGAGATGCTGCTGAATTTTTATTTTAAGTTTATGTCAGCTTGTGCCGGGTCTAGTGTGAATACTTGTCATTTTGTCGTTTAGGTCACGTTCCTCGGATCGGGGCGTGACATGAACACCTTAAGCTGTTCAAAGGGGTTGAGAGATGTTTACTCACAAAAACACATTCGAACACCTGTCAACCCCTCCCAGCTTTCTCAATATCAAGTAAGGGTTCACTTTTATGAACCCAACCCAACCCAACCCAATCCACATGCCAAGCATAGTCTTATTCTCTCTAAAAATCTCTTCTACATTGCTTTTTTGACGGCTGGATTCTAATAGTAGGCTTTCCAAATCATGAGGATTCTCAAGAACCAACACCTCCCCCCATTTTGTCTTTGATAAAATGAAAATCCAATTCAATGTGTTTGTTTCGCTCGTGATAGACTGGATTATTGGCAATGTGAATAGCCGCCTGACTATCACAGTAAATGATTATAGGCTGACTGTGTTTGTAGCTAATTTCTTGAAGAAGATTAGAAATCCAACTTAATTCACTGTTAGTTGTTGCTATTGCCCTATTTTCAGTTTCTGCAGAAGATCTGGATACAATGGTCTGCTTCTTTAACTTCCATGAAATGAGGGAATGCCCTAGTTTGATGCAATAACCTATAGGTGAACGTCTAGTATATATATAAGATGCCCAATCCGCATCACATAAAGCTTCAATCCGCATTGGGTTAGTACATGGATAGAACAAATATTTGTTTTGAGTACCGTTTAGATATTTCACTATTTTGTTTACTGTACTAAAATGTTGATCAGTAGGATTTTTCATATACTGACTTAATGTGTTAACAGCAAAACTAATGTCAAGCCTAGTAATAGTTAAGTATATTAATTGACCTATTAGCCTTCAGTATTGTAAAGGATTTTCTATAAGAGAACCTGAGTCTTTGGACAGTTTTGACTTGTATCTAATGGAGTTGTAAAAGATTTGGCATCTAAATGACCAATGTCTTTAATGAGATCAATAGTGTATTTTCTTTGACTAAGCTGAATACCTGAAGAAGTTATTTCAATTTTTAAACCAAGAAAATATCTTAGAATCCCTAAATCTTTAATTTTAAAACAACTAGCTATATGAGCTTTGACCCTTTGTATTAAATGAATATCATTTCCCCCTAAGGCCATATCATCTATATAAAGTAGAAGCATGACAAAACTAGCATTTTTATGATGATAAAAAAGTGAGTAATCTGCCTTGCTTTGTTTAAAACCAAAATCTAGTAAAACTTGTCTACATTTATGATTCCATTGTCTTGAAACTTGTTTTAAACCATAAATTGATTTGTTAAGTTTATAAACTAGGTTTGGATTAGATTTATCATAACTCGGAGGAATTTTCATATAGACTTCCTCTTCTAAATCTCCATTTAAAAAACATTATGAACATCTAGGTGTTGCATGTGCCAATTATACAAACTTGCTAGAGCTAAGAAAAGTCTTACTGTTGTTATCTTAACTACAGGAGCAAAAGTTTCCTTGTAGTCAAAACCTTCACTTTGATTGAAACCTTGAGCTACAAGCCTAGCTTTATATCTTTTTAGACTACCATCAGCATTATATTTGACTTTAAAAATCCACTTACACCCAATTGCTTTCCTCCTTTCAGATAAATTAGTTAACTGCCAATTGTTATTAGCATTCAAGGCTTGAATTTCTAAATCCATAGCTTTAGACCATTCCTTATTCTTTACTGCTTCGGAGTAATTCCTAGGTTCTCTATGGACAGAAATAAAAACAAAAAATGCTCATGAGATGCATATGAATGTGAATAGTTGTGTAACAAACATAATCTGCTAAATAAGTGGTATTTTCTTAGTTCCAGTAGGTTTAGGGGTGTAAGTTTGGTTAAACGGTTCGGTTAAAAACCGAAATTGAGAAAACTGAAAACCATGTAACAGAGCAGACCGAATCGGACCGAACATCTATGGATGACCAAACCGAACCGAATCTCTATATGCAGTTCGGTTTTCGGTTTAAACCGAACCGAAAATGTCAGCACTAATACCTGCAGCTGTATTTTTCACTTATCATTTTCTTCAAATCCAAATGCTCAAAATCAAATCCAAAAACTCAATAGACAAAAGTGAATAACAAATAGACAACACACAAATAAGTTTAACAAACACATTAATAGTTTAATACAGGGAGTTCAATTGTTCAAATGTGAAACATCAAACAAGTAAACAACAAAAGTTAAAAAAATGAATAAGTCAATAGATAACAGTGACAAAGCAATTCAAATTCTGAAATTCTACTATTAATCATTGTTGTGGCTGCCAACTCAAAAGCCTAGTGCCCACTACAAGAAAGTTTCAAGGTTGCAATAGGCAACAACCAACAGTCAACAAGCAGTACACGACATCACCAATTCACCTATAAAGGCAATAAGCTTAGCTGCCGCCTACCATGTGCCACAGCCCACTGCCCATTGCAATTGCATAGACCATAGAATATAATTATATAAATTATAAACCATTAAGCATTACAGTGCAATTGTGGAAATACTAAATATGTATTCGATTAATATAAAGAAATTGCATTTGGAATATATAAAACTATGAAAGACAGAGACGAAAGCAAAAAAAGAAGTAAAAAACATAAATTAATACCTAACGGCGAGTCTCGGCGAGTCTAGAAGATCCATTTGTTGATGTTCCCTTGCTCTTACTCCTAGTCTTAGCCAATTCTACAATTTGATATAAATTAACAAAAATCAATGATTAATTGCTATGAATATATACTACTTTATCAATTACAAGTGTTAATATTTTTACCTTGCTCAAACTTCTCTTGCTCCGCTAAATCTTCCACCATCAATGTCATTGACTCCAAAGGTAGTCCTCCAAGCCAATCATCGACACAGATAAGTGCTTCCACAATTCCTGGTGTGAGTGAGCTCCTAAATGTATCAAGAACTCAACCACTTGTACTAAAAGCAAATTCCGATGCCACTGTAGACATGGGAATAGCTAATAAGTCACGTGCTATCACCGAGAGGATAGGAAACCTAGAAGAATTGACCCTCCACCAAATCAACACATCAAATGTTTCACCCTCCTTCGCACCCTCAATTCCTTCTCCTAGATACGTATCCAATTCAGTGATGCTTTCTCCACCCCCAACTTCATTATGTATCCTTTTCAACTTAGCTTTTGCCCTATCCTCCGCAGATTGATCCTCATCTTTAATAACTCCAATTAAAGAAGAGTCATTTGACCTCAGACCTGTCCACTGCGGCTTTTCTCTTCCGCTTCTTTGGACTTGTCACCTCACAACCCTCACTATTCTGAGCCTCACTTGTTCTGGTTCCTAAGGTGGGAATTGAACTTCCTTCCCTACCTCTACCGCCTTCACCTTCCCCAATTTCAAGTTCAGGCAAATGCTCCTCAAATGTATCTTCATTTTGACTTGTGCTTGAAATCGAGTGAGAGCAAGACATATCTACAAATAACAAATTCAATGATAACATATTAACATTAACACACAGCCTTAAAAACATATAGTCTTAAAAAATAAAAAAACAGTGAATCAGTGATAACAATCATAACATATATCTACTATGTGAATAATGGGTAATTTTTGCTTGTTTGTTAAATGCACAAATGCATGCTTGACAGTATGACAAGTATCATATAAGGATCTATGACAGATGATGTGATATGAAGCTCCACTGTCTATAAGTCACATATGTAAAGACTGTTGAGAAGGAAAATTAGGTATACTTGACACTAAAGCATATTGAGCTATTTTTCTTTGGTATTCAACAGTGTTTGACATCTTGTTTTCCATCATCTACATGATTTGTTGATATTGTTCTGCTGTGAATTTCACAACTGGTGTGCTAACTGTGTCAGATGTGGCTTGATTTACTTGAGCTCTGTTATGTGACTGATTGTAAAGACCTTGCTTTGGTTTCTTGTTGGGCTGGTTGGGATACCCATGAATTCTGAAACATTTATCAATAGTGTGATTGGTCATCTCTTTTGTTCTGATTATTCTTGTAGTATGGCTTTGGTGGAGCATTGTTGTTGAAGGTAGTGAACCTCTTTACAGTCATAGCTAGAGCTTCTTGAGACAAATTAGTCCCTTTCTCATTGAGTTTATGCTTCCTCTCTCTTTCAACCACAATATTGAAAGCTTTGGTAACATCAGGAAAGGGTTCTTTAATGAGAATCTGACTACTGACAGCATGATAAGTGTTATTAAGACCCATTAAAAATTGCATAACCCTTTCCTTTTTGCCTATGAAGTAGAATATGCTTGAGAACTTCACAATTAGTTCCACACTTGCATTGTTGAATAGCTTGGTAGTCTTGTAGTTCATTCCAGAGAACTTTCAGTTTTCCATAATAATCAGTGACTGAGAGTGCAAGTTGCTGGATAATAGATATTTCCCTCATGACTTCAAATACTCGTGTCTCATTTGCCACAGAGTATCTTTGTTTAAGATCATTCCAAAGTTTTTGTGTTGTATAACTTGTATTACATCCTGAAATGGTTTCAAGAATGCTTGGTGACACTGATTTGGTAATCCATGTCTTGATTAAGCCATTAGATTGCCTATAAAGTTGAAAATTTTGATCGTTTTGATGAGGGATAGGAAGACTTCCATCTGTAAAGCCAAGTTTATTCCTAGTTTCTAGGAAATTAAAGAAACTTTTGCTCCCAACATGATAGTTATTGTCATTCAGCTCAGTAGAAACGATTTTGATGATTGAAAAATCACTAGGTAAAAAATTGTATGGATTTTGAAAAGGATTTTGAGAACATTGATTTGTAGGAGCTTATGACAATAAGCCATGTAGGTTTGGAAGAGACGAGGTTGATGAATAGGTATGTGGAGTGGATAAAATGGGTTGGATTTGTGGTGGGCAGAAAAGACTTGGATTAGAGATGGAAGTTACATGTGATTGAGCTTGCCTCAAAATTTCTAAAATATTGGTTTCACTTGCTGCAGATAATGAATTGGAATGGTGGAAAAAGGTACAGATATAATGGATCTCAGAGCGCTTCTGCTCTGCATAAATAGATGCCGCCTGGATGGTTGCTGGATCGAATGGCTCAGATACCATACTGAACTTTGAGATTATAAAGACTTAGAGAGTTAGAGAGAAGTAGATTAAGATAGAAGAGTTAATAGTATTTTCATTCATCCAGCTTGTTACAAACAACAACGGCTGCAAGCCTTATATCACAAATTGAACTCAAGCTTAACGTCTTTATTGACATGACAGCTACAGGAAAGAATTTAAAATAAACTTAATAAAATAAGACTTATATATAAATAAGCCTTAATGGACACAAGAGTTAAATAAAGGACCAAGACTAATGAAATGGGTCCAAAAAAACAAAGCCCAGTCTTTAAGTTCGAGACCATCTTGAATAGGGCACCTTTCATATACGAACTCACAGCCATGGCGCAAGACAGAGACCTCTGGAACTTGTCAACCTTAGTAATTGTTGTCTATTTATGAAACATTTAATATTAATATAAGTTTATAATAAGCATGCATACACTGGAGACAACAATCGGTTTAATATATAGTTGTTTCAAGATCACAGAAGTGACATTAATAAGCAAAATTGCATTAACGATTCATTCTCAATTTAACATGTCAGTTTAGTATGTAAATCAAACCACCACGGCACATTCAATTCATATATATATATATATATATATATATATATATATATATATTCAAACCTGAGGGATCCCGCACATATATATTTGTGCGGGATCCCTACTGACGGTCACATCTTCTTTTAAAACAACAAAAATAAATATAGACCTGTTAACCTTTATCTTCCGGGCATGGGTGTTGGCACTTTTATATTCGATAGGGAGACCTTGTTAATATCGTTTTCCGTGTGAATACTATTAAAATAAACAAAATTTAAGTCTAGGCCATCATTGTAATTCAATGTATTTTATTTCATATATACCCTTCTGAATAAACAATCAACGTGAGCAATTCAAATTATTTGATACAGCTTTTTCTTTGTTTTTTTTCCTTTTATATAAGTAATTTTTTTTTATATAAAGATTTTTTATGTCAAATCAAATAATTTTTAGCCTTTGTAATTATTGCCCTATCTGTATACATGCGTCTATATGCTCGGTTGATAACAATGTCATATTATATATAACTTTTTATTATAACAAGTTAATCCATGGTAATTATTATGACGAAAATTGAAGATAATACATGACTCATACAATTACAGATAATTCGATGTTTGCATTGATCGAGTACCTTGTACGTAACTTGCGAGTTGTTCACTGTACGGTGTGATATAGTCTAATGCACACTCATATTTGTTCCTAAACCACTGCATATAAATAGGAGGCATCGGATAATTATCGACTAAAGCTAGCTGCACAAAGTGATTGCCATTAACAAATCCGATTGACTTAGCAACTTGTTCATGTTGAGGCGGAGGAATTGCACGTAGAGGCAAGAAAGTTAGGCACTGTTGACCACTAAAAACATGTAAAATAATATTGTACTTACTGGCAATCAAGCTTCCCATATCAGGCATTGTCATCCAATTCTCAAGCTGGCAGGATTAACTGGGTCAAAGAAATTTAAGGAATTATCAATAGACAATGCTCGGTCATAACCACCAAATAATTCGAGGTACTATGCCCAAAATGACCTGAGTTCATAAATCAATTCTTGACGAACAATGGTCCATGCATTCTCTCCATAACCTAGCATCCCAGCTACACACCTGAATCCACAATTACCATCTGCTCTGACATCTTTCATGGATTGTATAAAAGGCTGCATAATCTGTGAGAATTGACTAATGTAAATATCATGTTGTAGTGGAAAGGGCATTGGCTACTTGAGAAAGAATGCAAACCGTATAAATAAACCAACAATAATTACAAAGTTGAAGCAAACAATAATTTCAAAGCTAAAAAATTATTTGATTTAACATAAAGAGTGTGTTAAAAGGAAAATAAAACAAAAAAAGCTGTAAGATTCAGATTTTCCACTAAAAAAAGAATCCAAAAATATAATTACAAAACTGAAAATTATTTGATTTAACGTAAAGAGTGTTAAAAGAAAAACAAAAACAAAAAAAGTTGTGAGATTCAGATTCTCCACTAAAATAAGAATCCAAAGCTACTCACGTTGTTCACATTGATAGTTTGTTCAGATAAGTATACATGGAATAAAATATATTGAATTGCAGTGATGTTCTAGACTTAAATTTTGTTTATTTTAATATTGTTCACACGGAAAATGATATTGACAAGGTATCCCTACCAAATATAAGGGTGGCAATACCCTTTCCCTTATCTTCCTCGATCAGGTCCCGCTCTCTTTCTCCTTCCCTTTCCTCTTCTTCACGCAACTCCCTCTCTTCTTCCTCACGTAGGTCCCACTCAACCCTCTCCTTCTTCTTCACGTAGACACTTCTCAGCACTCTCCTTGTTCTCAAACTTTTATCCTTCTTCTTCTCACATCTCTCCTCAGATTTTCACCCATTTTCGACTTCGATTTTGACCCTATCGGGCTACTTTAAAAAACCCAGCCTAACCACGACTTGTATGTTCGTGTTTGGGAGGAAATAATTCTAGTCTTCCATGCCAAAAATACATTTTGTAAGTTTGACAGTTTGAGGATTTCCAAGTTCGATTTTGCATTCGAACTAGTTGGACCTGCCTAGCCTTATGAAAGAAATAGTGTGTTGAAACACTATGGTGAACATTATTTGGGGTGATTGAATTGAAGAGGCCAGGCTACAACATTTTATAAAGAATTTACAATTTTTCATAGCAGCTCTATGTTTGATTGTTTGGGTCATGTGTACTCTTTGAAACTGATGGATTGATCCAAAAAAAATTAGAATGAGATTGTCATTAAACAGGTTTCTTTTTAATGCTGCTAATGTTTTCATGGAATGCTGCATCATATTCTTTCGATACAGGATACTCCCGGCAAGCTTGTTTAGCAGGTTGTCATTGGATTTTCTATTGCATCAATAAAAAACCTGCAGTTAATTTCATGGATTTAATTTACTAAAATTTAGACAATTGAATTTACACCATGAAGAGAGTTATGAAGCGGCCAATCTTGAACCTATTTCTCCAGCTGCACCCTAGTATCTTCTGCACACTTTGTTGCCTCATTGTATGCATAACATCCAAGACTTTGTTGCCTCATCGCAATACTTTGTATCTTCTGCACACTTTGTTGCATCATCGCACGACGAAAGGAATTGTATGTATAACATCTAAGACTTGTTCAAAACGACTAGCCGCTACCAAATCACAATTTCACATAAATACAAATCACCCATGCTTTACAAACATTCAGTCATCTCAAGCAAACAAAAGGAGTTTAGAACAATGGGAGAATGGCTCAGAATATCCAAAGAGCTTATACACCAATATTCAGTCTAAGTTTCAAAAAAAGATACAAGTCCTATAATGAAAAGCTTATAAACCTCAAAGCTGAAAACAAAAAATCAAGACAACTACCAATCGAATCACAAGAACAATGAAAACCCAGTTGAGACAACTCCAAATCCATGAAAATGACAATGACCCAAAATCGGGATCGGGATTCCTTGCAGTCAAGTGCAAAGGAGAAGATAGATCGGGTTTGAGGGTAGAAATGGAATCGAAATTCCATGAACTCAAGCGAGATGGAGAAGATAGATCGGGTTTTTGGGTTCAATCGGAATCGCGATTCCGTGAACTCGAAAGTGAAGTTGGAAGAACATGAGGAATTGAGAAGAGTTGCACATCAAGAAGGAGAAGAGTTGAGATTGGGTTCGTGCGGGTCATAGAGGAACTGTGAGTGACTGCGCTTCAAAGAAGGAGAAGAGTTGAGATTGGGTGCGCTGCGCTCCCAAGAAGAAGAGGAGTTGGTTGAAAAGAAGAAGGCGAAGATTTTACTCAAACTATTTTTTTTAAAAAAAAATAGACCTGATCGTCGGATTCCGACGGTCATGAGAGGGATCCCGCGCAAATATTTATGTGCGGGATTTCTCAGGTGAGAATTATGCTCATAAGAACAATAGCAATAAATCAATGTTAAATTGAGAACAAAAACACCCTTACCGAAAGAGAGAAAAATAGATGAAAGATTCGTTGGAGTGAGGCATAGTGAAGCCGAATCTTCTTAGCGTGATTTACGTCGAGTCGCAAGTGTTTCAGTTCTTTTTGGACGAACACCTCCCAAGATACAATACTCATTCACCACTTGTTAGAGACACTTCAAAGCAAGAGATACAGAAAAACCAAAACCGAACTTTTACTCTCACATATATGAATTGAAAATGAAAGCAAAAGAGGAGGATTTTGCTAGAAAAATTGGCAACAAGAGGGGAAGAAAGTTTTCTGGAGATAGTTTAAATGCTTTGGGGCTCTTTTTATATCTTATAGAGCCCAACTAATTGGTCCAAAAAATAAGGGAAGTTAGAGTATTTTATGGATCTACTTGCAACCACTTTGACCCCCAAAATTAGCCACAATATCACCCTTATCTCTAGTTTGTTAAACATGCAAATCCAACACCACCATCACAACACTGTTGTGATGGTAAAAATTGATCCAAGACCAAAAGCAATCCCATGCTATAGTCAAAGGTCTGGTCAACACTTAGGTGGGGAATCTCTCATATGTTTCAGTTGATCTTCTCGTCGACATTAGCTCTTCGACCACAACGGGTTATTCCTACTCTTACTTTTCTATTTTTCTCTATATTACGACATGCATGCATCCTGTATTTACAAATATGCCACGATAGTGTCTTGCCAAGAGTGTAGGACCCCCAAGGAATTCTCTCGAAACTCACCAAGTCAACCTTCATCCCTAACACACTAAACCTAGACCCATCCTATCATGGTGAATCGTAGTCTTTTCCTAGTAAGTCCTAAAATCCTATTGTCCCATTAACATTGTTGGGTACTTGTCTCACTCCACCTAAAACGGCTAGTTTGACCATTAAGGTCGAACTCTATAAAAAAGGGTCCTTAAAAGCCCAAAAAAAGATTTCTTCTTTCTCCTCCTCCGAAATCTCGGAACTTAAGCCTTGAAATCATAAATCTTTGAGAAAAAACCTTATTGTTTCTTCCATTGCACTTTATACAATATTATGTCTATTTTGATTGTGACACTAACTTGATCATCGGACCTTCCTTGATAGGCACCACATAGGTGTCAAGATTTTCGATTCATCGATCTTTTGCCCCATCGCATATGCTAGAGATCTACTATTGTAAATCTTTGTTTGTAAATTTTACCCTCTACAACTTCCACTGCAAACAGTGTTTCTACTAATAATGCTAACCATGCTAGATGTTCTCAATAAAAAAAAGCGAAAACATAGATGTTCAAATCACAATATGAACTCACTGGAGTGCCCTTCTTTCGTGAGGCGGCTTCCGGTAGATTCTCATTGGAATTCTTGCCACACTTTGGTATCGCTCTGGCTTGCTCCATCGTCGTCTATTTTCAAGCGCCATCCCATCTCAAAGATGTGAATTGTGAGATTTTTGTACCCTGACAAAGCGAGTGCATAATAAACGACGTCGATTTAGGTAAAAAACATGTTGTCGTATTAAATTCTTATTTTTCGCTGTAAATTTTTCTAGTTTCTTCCAGCTTCATTCTTGCTAGGTCTAGGTTGAAAGGGATTTAACATGAAGATTCGAGACTAGATCGAGAGCTCCTTGATTTGGTCGAAAGAGGACAAAATGAATCAAAAACTACTTCATATTATTCTTTTAAGCGAAATAAGGACACGCATTGATTAAAACAGAGATCTATTTTGACATCGAAGTCTAAGATTTTGTGATGCAACTAGTTACTAAGATCCTAAATTTATAGTGGTGGAGCTGGTAAACGTGTCAAGCCAGATGGCTTCTATTGAGTGGGTTTGGAGTTTAGACCCCCTCCCTTTACGAGCTGGAGAAATTACAATTATTATTGTAGTTAAAATTGACAACAACTTATTTCAAAATTACATTACTACTAGCATGGAGCCCGCGCAACAATGCGCGGGTATGTTAATTTTGCATTGGATAATATGTAATTTGCGATTGAATTGCATATATTCGAAGCCATGTTAGTGCGGATGAAAAACGGAGCTTGATGAGTGAAATAATAATCTGGAAATTATAAACCTAACTTGGATAATAAGGTTGGTTGTTTGTTAGTCTATATAATGTCAGCTATTTACTTGCACGACAAAGAGTAGATTTCCTCCAGCTGTTCAACTTGCATAATGAAGAGAGAATATGTCCTCCTGCGACAGTTCAATCATGAATTATACTGCCTATAGTTGCCAAAACTATGTAACGGACTACAGATACTAAAATGACCCGATCTCAGCATATCATTAGTTATAGAGTAGAGAGTATGTGTGATAGAGTATAAGCTATCGTAAAACATAAAAGCTGAGAGTGTCTGAGAGTATATCTGACAGAGTATAAGCTAGCTTATACGCTGTACCAAACATGTGTATATACTTATATCAACAGTACCATCACTATTGCAAGGTAAATGGATAAGAAAAACAAATTCAAGCCAAAGCAGCAGTGGCAAGGCCTAGGAAGAGCTCATGCATGCAACCTTGTCCCACATTGCAGAGAGGCTATTTCCTAGCATTGCTGGGAAATTATATATTCAATAAAAAAATTCAGGCAGAGATGTTAATAAACCATCTATGAAGTCTTGAATATATGAAAGAACCAAACAAAAAAAGCAAGAACTTTGAACCATACCAAGATGAATGTGGATGAAAATAGAAAACCTGAATTAGACCCAAATTAGTAAATAAGGCAAGAAAACAAATATTTCCATTCACAACCTAACACATTATAGTGGACTCGAAGTGACATACTATTCAGTAAATGGAAATGTTCCTTACCTTGTTGTCTTCATTCAGAAACAACTTGCATTTGTGTATAAACAAATACTGAACTTTCATTGCATAAGAATTTGAGTGTGGATTGTAGATGGTTATATGATGCTTTAAAAAATAACTTTTTGCATAAACATGCATGTGGCCTGTCTAGATTTACACAAACATGCGAGCATTAAAATACCTTAGTCGAAGTAGTAAAAGATGCAAAGATAGGGGAAAGTTAGGGTTTGCACCCTAAACTTTCACGAAAGTATCAATTTGCACCCTGAACTTTTAAACGTATCAAATCGCACCTCCAACTTCCATTTTAGTATAGCGTTGCACCTTCTGTGATATTGCCGTCCATTTTTGCTGATTTGGCACATTTTTATTGACATGGCATTTTGTTTTCATTTTTCTTAAATCATGAAAATGCTTATGTGTTATCCATACACCCAAATCCCCATTTCACAAAAAGAAACCCTAACTAAGAAATCTCTCAACCAAATCGATTTTGAGTACCTGTACCGATGTTGCAAAAGTTGTGATTCGATTTCTCTCTAGTTTGGTTCGATTTCGGCTCTGTGATCATTAATTTAGTCAAAGGTATGTGCGATAAATGTAGTTTATCTATAATTCTTCGTGGTTCATGAGAGTTAGGAGAGTTTTGCTCTAAATCCTTTATGTTTATGGTTTCGTAAACTAGATAGACTCTAGTTTCGTGAACTAGATCAAGTTTTTACAGTATATGTTGTTTGATTATGTAAGTTTGATGTGCAGAAAGTTTCAAAAACAGGGATGTCGAGCTCTGATTTCTCTTCAAGTACTGATGACAGTGGTGAAGAAAGTGAAAATGAGGTTCTTCCTTTGGATGATTCGTCGGAGGGAGATGATGAAGTCCTGGCTGCGAGGGAGAAGAGGACTTGGAGGAATGTGGCACTGCTCAACTCCTCTGAGGATGAGGAGACAGAGGATGATAAGGGTTTGGCTCAATCTGGGGGTGATGCTATCAGTGTGAATCGTGCAGAAAATTACCCAGTCTTCAAGTGTGAAAGAGGTATCCCTAAATTTGATCTCGGAATGTTATTTGATACAACTAAAGACTTTAAGAATGTTGTGAACAATTATGGAATCATGAGTAGGCATGATTTAAGGTTGGTGAGAAATGAACCTAATAGGACTAGGTTTAAGTGTTTTGGTTCTGAGGATTGTCCATGGCAGATATTTGCATCATTCTCTAAGGACCTAAATGGTTTTCAGATTAAGACATTCTACGATGAACATACATGTGAAAAAAAGAGAATAATTCCAAGGCTTTCACATAAGTTTCTGTATAAAAAGTTTTATAAGTTTGTATCTGCTTATCCTGACATAAAACCTAGGTATCTGAAGCCTTTTATGATGGAAAACCTAGAACTAGATGTTAGTATCCAGCAGGTTAAAAGGGCGAAGAGGGATGTGTTAGCTGACTTAGCTGGGAATTGTCTAAAAGAGTATGAGAAATTGAGGGATTATGGTAAGGAATTGTTGGTTTCCAACCCTAGTTCAACTGTGTCCATTTGGACAACCAGAGCGAATAAGGATAATGCACCTGTCTTTAAAGGCTTTGATTGTTGCTTCTATATTTGCAAGGTGGGTTTTCTTAGAGGCTGTAGACCAGTCATAGGTATTGATGGATGTTTTCTAAAAGGTTTGGTGAAGGGTGAGTTACTTACGGCTATAGGGAGGGATGGGAATAATCAAATGTTTTCAATTGCTTGGGCTGTGGTTCAGGTTGAGAACACAAACACATGGAGTTGGTTTTTGGAGTTATTGAGGCTGGATATGCACACTGCTAATGGTGAGGGTTTTACCATAATTAGTGATAGACAAAATGGACTTGTTAATGCAGTGGCAGAGGTGTGGCCAATGGCTGAACATAGATTTTACTATAGGCATTACTATGCTAATTGGAGCAAGAGATTTTCTGGCAGACACCTTAAGTCTTTGTTCTGGAAAATAGCTAAGTCCTCAAATAGAGCAGATTTAGATATCAATCTGGTAGAGTTGAAGAGTGTTCACCCAGAGGCAGCAGAGGATTTGCTGTTAGTGGACCCTAAATACTGGTGTAGGGCTTTCTTTAACCAAAGATCAAAATGTGACTCCATTGACAATAATCTTTGTAAAGCTTTTAATGGAACAATCCTTGAGGCAAGGAGAAAGGTTATAATCTCAATGTTGGAGGACATAATAAGGGCTTTGAAGAGGAGGTTGAGGGATAAAAAAAATGATGTAAATACATGGAAGAATGACTATGGTCCTTTAGTTCATAAGAGGATTCAAAAAAATATTCATGAGAGTCAAATGTGGGAGTGTGAGTGGAATGGTGGTGGCAGTTATGAAGTGAGATTTAGGGGGAACCAATATGTGGTTAAGTTGAGGCAGACATGTTGTTCATGTGGATCTTGGAAGCTCTCTAGTATTCCATGCTCACCCGCAATGAGGGCTATAAATGAGACGGGGTCTAGGGTGGATGAATACCTAGATCTTTGGTATAAAAAAAACACATATTTGAGGGCTTATCAAGTGCCAATTGATCCAATTCGTGGTGAAAATATTGGCCTAAATCTGAACAAGAAAATGTCCTACCACCTAAGATCAGGAGAATGCCAGGGGGACCAAAGAGGAGGAGGAGGAGGAGGAGGAGGAGGAGGAGGAGGAGGAGGGAGCACAATGAAGTGCTTTCAAAGAACAAATTGACAAGGGAAGGCAAGAGTATGACATGTCAAGTCTGCAAAGGCAAAGGTCATAACTCAAGGAACAAATGTTGTCCTGGGAAGAGTGGAGCAACAATATCACAGAGTCCTAGCAATCCAATTTCACACAACACTTCCTCAAACACAAGCCAACATAGAGCAGCAGTAAGTTCCTCAAGCAACACCACCCTACCAATAGCTGCAGTGGTGAAGAGAACCAAATTTGCACCTCCTCGTCCAAGTGCATCAAGTAGCCAAACTATTCCACCTGCCCTACCATGAGTGACAGGGGCTGCAACACTGAGAAACATTCTACTTTTAGATCCAAACACATCCAACAACCAAGCAATTCCTCCTCCCAAAACCATTCCAAGTGCCACTGCCACTGCCAAGACCATTCCAAATGTCAGTGCACCTCCCAAGACCATTCCAAGTGCTAGTACCACTACAACAAAGTATGTGAGCCCACACCATCAAGAGTGCAGGCCTAAAACAAAACCAAGAAAGAGGACTCAACTACAAGGACTTGGTCTTTACATCAACCCTGACACGGGAAGATCTATTCTAAATGTAAGTAAGTTTTATAATGTCCAAGTTTGTTATCTTGTTCATATAGATTATCTCTTTTTTTTTCTTTACTTTTTTGTAGGGGTGGAGGAAACCGAACCAAACCGAAATCCAAACCTAAAAAACAGAGTTCGGTTCGGTTTTCGGTTTATCGGTCCGGTTTCAATTTTATGTTTTTGAGAAGTTCGGTTTTTGATTCGGTTTCGGTTTATGAAAAATAATTTTGGTTTTAAACCGAAAACTAAAATTCATTTATATGTTTTAAATTTTTATTTATTAGGTTGGTAAATGTATGTCATAAATACTCAAATACAACATAGATTTGACAAAATCGGTTTAAACAGAAAAACTGAAAAACCAAACCGTATTAAACGGTTCGGTTCGGTTTGACATATTTGGGTGAGTTCAGTTTTTTCGGTTTCGGTCTCAAACCGAATCGAAAATCCAAACTTTCACCCCTACTTTTTTGTAGCCTGGCACATCAATGGCAAGGGTTATAACTCGTGGCAATGCAAGAATGGACAACCTGGGAGGAGGACAAAGCAATGCCGGAAAATGATGTTTGGTGTTCTTTATACACCAATGATTTCATTAGGTGTAATCCAATTATTTAATGCTTTAAACTTTGATGAGTACTGCATAATTTTATTCTTTAGACTTGTTGAAGGACTGAATGGGATGGAAAATTACCTACTTTGTTGAGATTTGGTTGTTTGAACACTTGCTTGAACTGTTTGGAATGTATCAGGTTTTAAATGGGTACTGCCTATCTTATTTGCATTTTCAGGGACTGAATTGATCCATTTATGTAACTTTAGGGTGCATTGTTATCTACTTTTGTAACTTCAGGGTGTATTGTTTCTCATTTATGCAAATTTAGGGTGCATTTCAATCTAAAAAATTAACCACTACTTGTGAAAATAGTTAAAACAGTTATGTTATTTTTTCCAAATGAAAATTGACACTTGTCAAAATAATAGTGGTCCACATTTACCAAATCCACGTAGGAAATTCATGAGCCTACATGTCACCTCACTAACGGTGAAAATGTGGCAAATCAGCAAAAATTGAAAGTAATATCACAGAAGGTGCAACGGTATACTGAAATGGAAGTTGGAGGTGCGATCTGATACGTTTAAAAGTTCAGGGTGCAAATTGATACTTTCGTGAAAGTTCAGGGTGCAAACCCTAACTTTCCCCTGCAAAGATACTTATGTTTGAGCAAGTTTGGCAGAGCATCAAACTTCATGTCAGCGACTGAGCTCCTCCATCAAGCCCTAGGTTAAGGAACTCAACACATGCAATTTCTAAAACATGACTAACGAAATTTCCTGGATAAAAGTATAATATACCCAAGATAAAGTTCACCTACTTAGCTGTTTCTAGATCTATGAAGTTCAATTAGATAGTCTTTCTTTGTTTATGGGAGCACATAAGCATGACCATCCAGTTGCGTGAATTATATTTTTGAATGGCAACTGGATAAAATACCAGAGAGATGTACTGCTTGTCTGCTCAGTCTCGGTTTGTCTGAGAAATTGCATTGAGTGGCAAGCTTAATTGTCCGTATATTTCACCCATATATTTTTTTCTTTAAGCATAAAAAGAAATAGTAGGAAATAATTAGTTTGACCAGATAACAGACCAGCAGAGAGGGATTTAGTTGAAAGTCAAATACTTGCACATATGCCAGTAGGCAATGTTTATTGCACACTAAAGAAAGGCGATGGATCAGTGCTCCAGAATGGTCTGCACTTGGGCAAGGAATCAATGTCTGTTCAAACAAAATGTCCACTAAACATCAATTGATCTTGCTTTTGAAAAAAATTTATGATTTTATAAGCTTCGGCATTTAATTTATGCTATGTTAAGATCGAAGTCTAAGGCTCAACCGAGGAGTAATATGTCAATAGTCCATCAAATAAATCCAGATAAGAATCTAGGAAATAAGCAAAAAAGTCGATATCTTGGCATGGTAGAGTCGAACCTGAGAAAAACTCATTTAGGAAAAAAGGCTTAAGAGTTTGACATCGATTGTAAAGATCAAAGACTAAATCTCATCGACTGTAAAGATCGAAGACTGAAGCTCGCCGGAGCGAGGACAAACCACATGAAGTTAAATATGCTAAAGTAAATTGTTATTGATCAACTAAGTAACTGCAATCATAAACTCACCGACACTGGAGGAATAGCGGTCCGACCGGTATTCACTGATTTAGACGATTTTTCGGGCTAGCCACAGATCTCCCCAAAATCTCACAATTTGTACCCCTATAACACACAAAGACTAACCAAGGCAGAAAACAGAGGGCACAGATCCGATCGAAGCTGAAGAACCCCTTAAATCTTCCAATTTGTACCACAACAACACACACAAAGATTAACTAAGCATGAAAACGAATAGCACAAATCCGCAAAAAGTCGAAGAACAAAACGCCAACAAACCAAATCACCCACAGAAACGATGAAGGAAAGACTGGTAACGAAAGAGCATAATAGAATAGCTCAGGATGACAAGAAATATCGAAATTAAAAGAAACATACCCTAGGAAAATAATCTGCGAAGAATCGATGCTGAATACCCAATCACCTGCGCAAGAACACCCAAACGAAGCCTACATAACCTACTGAGCTGCTGCCGACAAAGAAAGAATTTGGGTTTGATTTGGTAATTGAAGCCTGAGCGAAGATATATATGAGACTCTAAAAGCATATGCATGCACCTGGGGCAATGGGAAAGGCGGTGACAGGGGTGACGTTGCTAGGAACATATCAAGATAGAACTACGGCGTTTTGTTTCTCCAATTGGTAAAGGTCATGGTAGGTTGCAGGGCAGGCACAAAAGGAAGGAGTGATATGGGTGTGAGGAGGCAGGTGAAAGACAGAATACCTCAAGCTAAACGACGTTGTTTTGCGTAGATAGTTGGAAAAAAAAAAACCAAAAAAAATCAAATACCAGTCGCGGAAGTATAAAAATAACTGGAACTCGCCATGAGAGTTCCCCAAAAAACACGAGTATATAGGAAAGGTATAGATATTTATGATTTAGAGTTTAGGCATTTAATGTTTAGGTTTAATTATCAAAAAGTTTAAGATTTATATTATTTTTTGTTTAAAATTTACTATATTATAATTAAGAACCAATATATTTGTTTGAACCAAAAATGACTTTCAGTCACTCTCCTGACACATGACAACATAGGATCCACCAACAACTGACAAGCGACAAGCAAGGAGGGGATTTTTCTAATTGTTTGTTCATTTTGCAACAATTGCGTATTCATATTGTCCTATACTCAAAACATAGGCGGCTAGATTTTAGGAGTGTCTAAAAATTCATGTCTTAATAGCCTATTTTCATGGAATTAGTTTATGGGACGTGTCAAGCAGTGAGGAAAGCCATGATAACAAAATGCCTAGTTTTTAGCCAAATAAGATTAAGAAGTGCAAGAGATCACGAAGTCTCACACGCCTACATTTCTAGCTTTTTCTTAACAACATCTTCGACTGTTGTGCGTAATTGGAGAGCTAAATTAGAGAAAATCCTCACGAACAAGACTACAAAGACTTTCCACAGCCACCCATGAAGCCCAATTCAGAAGCCGTGACTTGTTTTCATGCGAAGTCAAGAATGGCCACTACGTATAAGTGCCCTACTTTCAGGGGAAGGAGATGAACAGAAAGCAAACCATGCCTCAGAGGTTTTGGAGAATGAAATCCCAAATTCAAGTTAAGATGTAGTTGGTACGCTACTACCTACATTCCTCATTTCCAGGGGAGAATGGTCGACTAGCGCGTGAATCAATATGTCATACAGGATAATGCTCCACAATACTCTTAGGGAGATTAGGATCTTGTAGCAAATGCAGAAAGCATAGCCTCCATTGGAAGCACTATAAGAAGAAAAGAAGAAGCAACAATGACCTGATGTCAAACACAGATCATGTTTCTCAAAACTTTATATCTTATAACATGACTTTGATCATTTATCCTTTTACTTAGCTCATAGCTTAGTTCAAACACCATTGGGTGGTAGCTTGTAAAGCATAATTTTGCATGCACTGTGATGTATCATCAATGAAATTTTAGTACATTCTAAAGTGTGTTACTTTTCAAGCATCTCAATAGAAGCTCTTACATTCCGGTGTTTCAGTTTTTATTATTGCATATGCGTGACGTTGAGGAAATATTGAAGTCATTTTTGTAAAGGCAAATCTCAAACCAATTAGTTTTGTTTTTTCAAACTACGCAAAACGCCACATGAGAGATCAGACCAGCACATTACCTAACTATTTTTTGGACTGACAGCAATTCATAACACTCTCGCAATTTCTCTATCATCACAACAAACGTCATCAGGAGTGTCAAAATTGATTTGATTTTCTCCCTGCATAGAAGGAGCCAATATTCAAGAGCACACCCGATGAAATAGAGGAGGATATCTGTACACTCACGTACTCCAATAGAACCAAATGATGATTTGATCTTTTTCCTTGTCTAGAAGAAACCAACAATATCCAATAATACATTTTAAAATACAATTTAACATAATTTTGGGGAAAATGTAGGACCCCTGTCCGCCATTTCCTAGGCACCCTTTAGATTTGCTTCTCACCACGTCAAGGTCTCAGAATTCGGAGGGCCCACGGTGATGGTGGGTCTAGTTATATCTGGTGGGAATATGCTCACAATTTGGGGTAATGGACCTAATCAAAGCCCATATCCTGATTAGATGTTGCATAAGCAAGTGGATGAAACGACACCAGACTTTCTCTGCGGTTCAGGTTCGTTTCTAGTGGCAATTGGGGGCCCACCTGGGTCCTATTATTGCATCATGAACAACTTGTCTTCCCGAAAAGTTAGCTCAATTTCCAACCTATCTCCTAGAAAAGGTAACAATGATTTCCCCAACGTTGTGATGTTAAAATGGACGGTGGAGAATGATGGAATTGAACTGTCTGAATTTACAATAATGTCATATTAAACCGTACAATAATTTTGTTCTAGTTTTTCTTCCTTGCGAGAGAAGAATTGGTGCAGATCAGTGGGTTAAAATTAGTAGACCTGTTTAGTGTCTCAATTTGGGGCATAAAAAAATTAAAAATGATAAATGTGTAGTATATATTGTAAAAAATTTAACGATATATTTTTTATTTGAAATAAAAATTAGAATCATTGTTAACAATGTATGACAATTTTAGACGATCGGATAGTGTGTTTGGATATTATTTTCTTTTTTCTCTTTAAAAATGATTTTAAGTATAGTTTTTAGAAACAATTTTTAGAAATAAAAACTAATAAAAAATTCATTTGGTTTGTGTTATTTCGTTTTGTTTTCGAAAACTGAAAACTTGAATTAAAATTGAAATTTATTTGAAATTAAGTCAAATTAAAATGAAATTAATCAGAATTAAACTCAAATTCAAGTTCTTGGGTCAGCATCGGGTACCCATTTCGGGTCAACATCGAGTCGCGGCCTTCCGATGACTCATCTGACTAGAAAATCACTGGGCTAAATGCTCCTCATGTCGGCGAGTCCAATGGAGGTGGTGGATGTCACCGACGTTGGTCGTGGTGGCCGGATCAAGTTGTTTTCTCCACGGTGGCCTAAGTATTCCAAGCGAGATTCCGAGAGCTATGGTTGACGAAACGAGGCAAGGTTGGTTGGGTTTTCTTGTGTGTCATCTTGTGATAAGGGGGTCTTTAATTTATCTGTTTCACAAACATGAGGAGATTTGTCATTTCATCAAATGTAAGGGATGTGATAAGGGGGTCTTTAATTTATCTGTTTCACAAACATGATGAGGAGATTTGTCATTTCATCAAATGTAAGGGATGTTATATGTACTTTACCTTATTTTTTATTCTATTGTTTTCATTCTATTTAATTTATATTTTGGTTCAAACTGATTGTATTCAAGAAGTTTGTATCAATCAATCATCAACACTATTAACTAAAATGAAGACCTCAAAATAGAAGTAATGACATGCTGGCATGTGGCATACCTATTAGTTTTAATAGAAATTTTTTAAAAATAAATAGAGATACATTTGTTCACATATTAAAGACACATATTATCAAGGTCGTGTCCTTAACCAATGGGGAAAAAAAGAATAAAATAGGAGATAAAGTTGAGGACTTAAAAAGTCGTGTTTGTTCACGTATTATCAAAAGTTGTATTTCTATCCATTTTTTAAAATATAGTTCCAAAGTTTGAAAATTCAAAAGTCGTGTGCATTCACATATTATCAAGATTTTTAAGAATCATATTTTGTTAGAAAAAATAATAATTATTAGGCAAAATTGTCGGTATGTCTACTTTATGAGACTTATTAAGGATAATGTCACTCATTTAAATTTATTTGTAATTAGTTCTAGTTTTTAGGTTTTTTGTAATTAAGTTAATTTTTTATTGATTAAATTACATAAATGTCCTTTAAAATATGAAAAATCATTTCATTATCATATATGAAAACCAAGTATGCTGAGCATACATGAGCCCATTAGGATTTAACGAATACGTTCCCCTTAGGATTTAACGCTTATTGTTTATGATATAACATGAAAATTCAATACACAAGTCCGTTTGGATTTAGTAAATTCGTTCCCCTTTAGGATTTAACGCTTATTGTTTAAGATACAACACGAAAATTCGATATAGGAGTCCGTTAGAGTTTAACAAATCTGTTTTCATAAGATTTAACACTTATTGTTTAGGTTACAGCAATGGGAAAAAAAACACTTATAAAGCATATATACTCATTACATTGTTTTTGAAAAAAGAATTCAATTAAAAAAGTACATTAAAAACTATTGATGATGGATATTGTTATAAAGTGTGTTTGAATATGCAACTTTTTTTGTAATTTATATTATATTTTGAGCAATAAAATGTTTTAAATTTGTTTATGAAAAAAAAATCTACAGTGGACTGAACTTTTTAAAAATTTGGCTTTTATGTTTGGAACTCCAAAAGTCATCAACCCAAAATGACATAACTCTTCAACTCTTGGATATAAAAGCGACCAACATTCCTTCTAATACGATATATTAGTTAAAGTCTATAACTATAAAACATTAAATACACAAATTATAATTACATCCATGTTTAACAATATTTACAACATGGACGCGCATAATGTATACATTTATGATGTAAATTGGAGTTCTTAATTTTTTTTAAATTTGATTTTATTAGTTTATTAAAGATTTTTAGAAATAACTGACCAATAACTCTTGGTTTATACTCCTTCCATCCCATTTTAACTGTTCCCTTTATTTTTTTCACACAGTTTAAGAAAATATATAATTCTCTTTCAATTTGACCTTTATACCCTTATTTATAATGTGCATGGTTATTGAGTTAATTGTTGAGTTTTTCAAGTTAAGGGTATAAATAAGGATAAAATGAGAAAAAATGGGAAAAAATAGCATTCATTAATTAAAATGGACATGTATTTTGGGACATCTCAAAAAGAAATAAAGGACAATTAAAATAAGACGGAGGGATAATTTGCAACATTCAATTGTGGGACGCACTATTCAAAAATAGACGAACCAGATGTATCATGGCGGGTGCCCGTTCCTTGAACCTCGCAAGTCCGAATCCTGCCTGAATCCGGAATTACACGAAACGACAAAACGTTAGGGACCCCCAAATCAATTTCTTCCCACGTTCGTCGGTTGTCCAGATTCCACTCGTCGTCTAACGCGATCTCGCAATCTCTCCCTCTTATATATAATCTGAAACCCCAAACCTGATTTTAACGCGCCAGACGATCATCATAAAAGAAGAAATTCTCGATCAGAAGTTTTGATCAAGACACGATGAATTCAATTTTCAGTCCCTTCGATGCTTTGTGCGCGGATTTCTTGGGCATGAAGGTTTCCCAATTCGCTACCCCTTCTGCAGAGAACAAGGAGGAGGTCGTGGTTAAGAAGGTAGAGGAGACGGAGAACTCGAAGGAGAAGAATAGAGAAGGAGCTGGCGTGAGAGACCACCACAAAGCGCCTTGGATTGCGCCGCAGTTGGATGGACTCAACTGCTTTGAGACTCTTGTATGCTATTAGTATTAATTAACCAAAACTGTTGAGCGTTCTGGGTTTCTTCTTATTTTAGAGATTTACGTCTTATGTGATATAGAGGAGTAGATTCTTTGATTTATTCCATGTTTGTATGAACGTCTGGTTTATTTAATCCACCTTCAATCGATTATAACTTCTTTCTTCTCCATAAAATTCTCTCTTTATATGCTATCACAGATTGATGTGAACAACGCCTGATCATAAGATCATTGCTGTCGATGAGAACGAAACTCACAACTTTTCGAGTCTACATGATTTCAATCGCACCAATATTTCATGTTTTATAGTTAAACTAAATCTACTTTTACGGGCTTCCTTTACAAGATAACCTCAACGAAGACCTAAACAAGAGGCTAAGAAAGTATACATGGACAAACTAGAATTGAAGCCATGAATGAAGAAGATTTATGACATAGCAATAGTATGTTGTTTCCCACCAACTCAGCTATGTTATGCTCAGAATGAGATCATCATACACCCAATGGTGGGGGGTTCAACACAATCTATTTCAGATCATCATGCAAAGATAGAAAATAAAAGGATGGTGTGTAGATCAGGCCAACCAAGGAAGAAGAGAAAATAACCCAAATATTCTCGTTATCCTTGCAAGCTTGAGATGCTCTAGTCATTGGCAACTTCGGACAAAAAAAACTCTATGATTTTCCCTTTCTTTTTTTGAAGCTGCTCAATGGCTCAAAAAAAAAAGAAAGAAAAAAAAAACAGAATTTCTTTCTATTCTCTAAAAAAGTACGTGGGTGAGTGGGGAGACTGGAGACTCATTTATTGTGCGATTTCTCACTTCACTGCAGCATCAATTTACATGGCCGCCATCTTCACGATGAAGCAAAACATTTACCTGAATTACAATTTCCTTCCTACTTTTGCAAATCTCCGGGCTACTCCAAATATAACTGCTTTCGTCAAGAGCCCCCGGTCAAGACTACAAGCAAGGACCACTGCACCGCCCACAACTAACAGCTTAGGTATGTTCCTTCCCAATGGTTTCTCAGACGAATCCTTCACCCCATCATCTGACGAACCACTTGAACTACTCTCCAAGGATCTCAAGTAGTCTGCACTCACTTTAGGGTTGATTTGAGCCATGAAAGCACACCGCGAGAGTGGGGTACATGACGCTCTCTCCTTCTGATATGCACGAAAGCCAAGGTCAATCTTTTTTGTAGCTCCCCACATACCCTGCCTCACTCCGATTTTAGCAATTTCCCAAGGTATACCCATTTCTTCGTGATGGAACAGTAAAACCTCACAGGCAGTAAGCTGACCATTCCCGCTTTTTGATTCAACTGATTTTATAATATACAAAAATTTTAGTCATTGATTGTATTTGAGACCAATGCATGTTTGCACATGCAAGTGAAATACAGATGCACTCTGCTACGTTGGAAAAAAAACACACTCACAAGCTTCATTGCATGACAGACCTGGGCTTAAGCAGGGCACTGATTATATGAGATTATATGACAAAAAATGGAAAACTTGAGAGGGTCAAATAAAAGTAGACTCCTTTTTTTTTCAAGGAAAAAACGATTAAAAAATTGATTACCTGCACGGATACACCAACTTGAATAATACAAATCAACACGTCTTGGTTTGTCGCGTCTAGGCACAGTGGAGCAGGGTAATCCCTAGAATATACAGAAGAATAGGAATAAATTATTTCTGGAACTGATTTCTTTCTGAAACAAAAGGGGCAAATCTCATGAAATACTAATAAAAAACCAATAAACTAAAAATGCAGCAGTGATAAGTAAAAGCTGCAATTACGTATAAGTTTGGCATGCCCTCAATAGACAATTGAAAAACAAGGGCGCCTATATCCCCAATGGAAAGCTGTTTATTATTGTATAAAGAATGAATCAGAAGAGATTATGCTGTGTATGACAAGTGACTTGGCATATGTGTGAAAGGTTAAATATTCTACTGCATGAAAATGTTTAATATGAAAATCATTTATAGTCAATTACGGAGCTGAAGTAGTAGTTCAACTCTATTATGTTCAATCAAACAGAGATTTGAAACTTATATTTCTGCAAGTTCTTTGGAAGAAAGGTATATTTCTTGTATCAGGATTGAGATATACCTAATTGAAGGAAAAAAGGTATATCTCAATCCTAATACAAGAAAAACTGACATGAAAGGATTCCTCTACCACTTCCTAACCTTGCATGCCATCAAAGATGGAAAACAGCAGAAGAAATTGATTATTATGGTGTAAAATCAATAGCTCTTTTTTCTCATACCTTTGTAACACAATAGTACAAGTGTCCTGATTCCCAAATTCTACGCCCAATAATGTATTCTCTGTTGCTACAAAAGAAAGGAAACTGCGCCACCAAAAAGCAAGCAGAACATGAGCAATGCAACAAAGTTTATTCATTGGTGTAATAAATGAATAAATAGAAAAAGAAGAACTGCATTCCCACCTTACGCACCCAGTGAACCACCATGTTTCCTGTAGTGGGACACTCCTCCAAAGTTTCGGCAGAGACAATCATGTCATCCCATTTCAATCTAAACTCGTCATCCCAGAAGAAATCTCTCACAATCTCTGGGGTAGCATTCTCAAAGATAGTTTTGCTACGATATTGTGGAGGACCAGTCTAGCAAAGAACGAAACATGTTATTTTCATTTCAATAAGCCAATCAAGTGCATTGCACAAATACATGATGTATAGCCTAATGAATTTTTTCACAATAATATGATACTTAAGGACAACTTTCAATCTCACATGGAAATGTCTAATCAAAGAAAACATTAAACACCCTGCATAATGAGATTCAAAACTACCTCCGGATCTCTCCGCCAGGCTTGATAGGTTATGGTCGGAGTAGAACGATCCATCATATGAATCCAAGCAGGACCTCCATCTTTAACTTCTACAAGCTTACATAAATGCTCTAAATCATCTCCATTCACGAGTCCTGGTTTTTCCTTTTTGAGCTCCCGTGAACTCCCACTGGTAAAGTAAAGAAATCAGTTAGTACATACATAGAAGCTCCATGATGCAAGTAGCATTCACATCTCCTAATGGCTAATACTGATTTTTTTTCTTTTTAAAAAAATTGCATACAGGATATCATAAAGGAGCACAAAGGGCGTGGAATCCAATAAATTAGAAAATAATTAAGCTAATACTAACCAAAAAAATTCTCAACGAGATCATTGCTCCAAATACGGAATTGCAGACGCTTGTAAGCAGATTAGCTAAAGTTGCCATATACCTATTTATGTTGAAACTTCAGGCCTAAAGTTACCTAACCAAATTAGCTAAACAAATATACAACATCTATACAACAATGACTACAGCCAAAGCTAAGGACAAGGGCCTACAACGCTATCTAAAATGTAGCCTAAGCTTGATATTGAAGTATCTTAATCAGAAAAGCTTTAACAATATAAAAATAACAAACCCAATAATTAAATTGTTTGAAGTGAACAAACCCAACAAACCTGCATTCGTATAAGTCGGTAGGTGGCACAGATAAATCCTCCTTCTGAACCCCGTCATCTGACGTCCAGGGAATGTAACCTGGAAACCGAAACTTCAATGAATTGAACATCGTAAAGGAACCAAAACCCATTGGACTTTCCGAAGATGACGACGCAGTCTCCCTAGACGCCTTCGAGGTGGAAGAATTCAACTTCTCCTGAGCCAAATTCACCCATGTCGGCTTCCAGGTCCACCCAACAAGAATACCAGCTATAACAGCAATCCATAAAGGAGCCATAAATATCATTAGGTCACTCAAAACATCCCCAATTGTAGGTCCCCGCAAAATCTCCAGAAGAACAGAACCCAAAGCCATTCTTTTACCAACAACAAATTTGTAAGAGAGGACAAACTAAACTAACCTAACCCAATACCCACAAAAATTAAAACCCGATAAAGAAAAACCCTCAAATCAATCGAAAGAGTGTGAATTACGCGCTCCGATCCCTCGAGGGTTTCAACGGAGGAGGAAACTCAATAAACCCCAACCATCCAACCCACTAACTCAAAAATAAAATTAAAAAAGAGGACAAGAGAGAGGGAATGACGGAAGCAATAACGATACGATTTTGTTAGTCGAGGAAGAAGACAAACAATGATGAGTTGCAATGGATAAGGATCTCTAGATAAGAGGAGAGAAGGGAAGGATGGATTACAGTAGGCCAGGCCCAAGCAGCATATCTCTATTTTCTTCTCCCTTGTTTTTTTTTATCAATTTTATTTTCTCGAGAAAATCGGCCAAATATAGAGACTGGAGAGGTGATTGGGCACAAATGAATTCCAAGTTTCAATCTTTTGCGTAAATTGGCAATGTCAGAATGTACATACGTTTATCTCTTGCGGACTGAAGCCCTAATTGGTAATCAAAACCACTCCTTATATACAACCACGCAAAAGGTTGGCTGTGTCGCCGCGTAGTCGTTTTTCACGTTGGCTGACTTGGGATCCATTGCACTCTTTCCTTTTAGTACTATTAATTAACAGAAATGACTCATTAACATAAATCAATGGAATTTATTTTTTTAATATCCGAGAATAATACTAAACAAGTTTGTTTTTAAGACAGCTAACTACACATGAATTTTACATTTGCGATATTATAATTTGGGTCAAAACCCAATGATTGATCACGGGAGTACTGTTTTCATTCAAAATCGAATTCAGATCTCTCGAATTTATATGATTTTAACTCCATAAAATTCACCAATTAATGTTATCACCTAAATGGTTATAGTAAATAGAATTCCCTAATAATTGCTTACTCATGAAAGATTTTGGAAAGGCACAAAATTTCAAGTCAAACATATCAAGGAGTATATATAATTTAGTTCTTAATTAGAGTTATATATTCTTAGTGGACTTTTACCGTGGAGTGTATATTCATATTACTGCAATAATAAAATCTCCTTACATAATTTATGTTTTGTGAGTGCTGTCTAGACTAGGAGGAATAAAGTTTACGTGTATCAGCTTAAGAACAACACTTGTGAGTTTTGAATGGACTTTTTTTAACACGTTTGAGATAGCCCAGTTGAATTGACTGAGACAACCTGGCGAGACCAAGGAAGAGTTAAAATGGTCATTAAATACATTTTCCCTTTTTTCAGCGTTTGAAACGTTGAATGCTGCTTCAAAACCATGGAATAGTGTAATATCCCAAAATTAAATACTTTTATTTTTAATGAGTCGGGAAAACACTTGCAATACACAATTATGCATGTTAGATGTAGGAGGTTTCAATAACTTAATAAGTGCTAGGTCCTCAATCATATATTTTCCTTATGTAGTGAGTTGGGTCTAGTCCACTTGCTACACTTGAGAAGGAACAAAATCCTGTGGGCCCGTTGTATCCATGTGAGCTGGACAACTCATATATGAGTCCGATGTATCCAGTGAATCGGACAACCTAAAGCGGATAATATTGTTAGTGTGTGAGGTGTGGAAATTACAATATGATATCAGAACGAGGTTGCTCGGTCCAATAATATGACCTCTATTTCACTTGTTGGGTTTGTGATATAACTCAGCCCACAAGTGCGGGGGGAATGTAAGAAATCTCACATCGGTAGATGTGGGAGGTTTGATGCACTTAATAAGTGCTAGGCCCTCCCTCACACAACAACAATGCCTTTTTCCCTTGTGTAGTGAGTTGGGTCTAACCCACTTGCTACACTTGAGGAGGAATAAAATCGTGCGGACTCGTTATATCCATGTGAACCGGACAATCCATATATGGGCCCGATGTATCTAGTGAACCGGACAATCTATAACGGATAATATTATTAGTGTGTGGGGTGTGAAAATTACAACATATTTGGAAGGACAATACTGACGGCGATTATTCGATAGGTAGTGGTCATCGCACGGCAATTGCATGCAGACAAAGGCTGGAAGCCTCAGCTTTTAACACACTAGTTTGTTTGCGAGTTTGTATAAGATAGTATAATATTGTTACTCTATGTATAAACATTGACAAATCTAGAAAATTTATTAGGGATTTTTAGGAATATATATCACAAGACAAACAATAATGTAATAGTAGTATTTGTTAAATAAAAGTCCTTATTGCTTTTTCAATGAGAATTTATATAATATAGCATCATGTGCATAAATGATCTAGAGTGTAGATTTTGACTTACACATGAAAAATTAGATCATTAGTATTTGTGAAATATAAGTTGAAGTTCACAACCTAAGATGGAATTCGGAAAGTCATCGGTACGGTTGTAACATATGATTAAATACGTTTATGTTGACTGTGATAATGGTATAGTTCCGACTTCATGTGCTAATATGCTTATGTGTATTGAACTGGACCAAGTCGAGGAAAATATTTTTATACTGATTGTATAAAAAAAACTCCTCATAATTATTATGAGTGTCTATACTCTTAATCACGATACAAATAATAGGAATGATTATCGACTAGACATTGTTTTGAGTCACAAACAAAAGAGTGAGACTCATTTATGAGTCAATAAACTGAGTAAGTTGGACAATGACAATACATTGATCAAGAATATTGTTTGCTGAAGCAAACCATGTCCCGATTTAGGGATTGAGGATACCCCTCGAGAAAGCTTATAAGTTTTGATCGTGTCAAACCTTGCAGATGAATTTAATTATCCGACATGTTAAATAAGTTAAGCGAAATTCTCAAGATCCATGATATATGAATTAAATTGTCAATAATTTTATTTATAAATCAGATATCGGTTTTCTTAACTTGGGGAGTAAGTAACTATTTAATAAATAACTTGAAATATATTTTGAGGTCACTGCAATTCTTTAGTAGAGTAAATTGAATTTAACAAAAGAAGAAAGATGGATTATGTTAGTTTGAATTTTCTATTTGGTATTAAATCAAAATATATTTGTTATGAGGTCCTTACTGTGCCTCTATATTAAGGACCCTTAGTGTATAGGGTTTGGACGTTTTTTAGAAAACCTAAAAAAAAGCCGAAACCCTAAGTCAAAAGCTCTCACACCTCAATTCAAGTTCCTGAAATGAGGTCACACAGTAGAAGACTTCTATCCCTAAGTTTTTGTTCATGTCGTGTTCGGTTCATGATCAGATTGAGCTGTTCGGATCTTAATCAGAAGGAGTTGTTAGGTTTGGTTCGTGATCAGAAGAAGTTGTTTAGTTCATGATCAAGTTCTTGTAGCGGTGCAGTTCGTGAACAAAGAAGAAGAAGTCATTCGCTGTTACCCAATCATTGTGCAGTTTTTACAACATATCAAACCAAATAGATCTACTAAGGTAAAGTTCTGGATTGAAGTATGTTAAAAATGCATAAAATTTTTAAATCTAGTATGTCATGTGCTCTTTCAATCGGAGTATCCTTCTAGTCATTCCGTTATATACCCTTTAGGGGCTTGGTTATTGGTGGAGTAAGAAATTTATAGGAGAGGGTTAAAGGATGATGGGGGTTCATCCAATTTTTTAAGGTACATAGGCTTAGAAATTAGAATTTTAAGACTAAAATCTATATGAAATAGACTTATTTTTAACTTTTAAGAGGGTTTCCATGACTCTTAAATTCAAATATAATTTTTATGTAACCTAATTTTAAATATATATATATATATTCACACTGTGCATAAGTTAATCATTATATAAGTATGGTATAATTTAATACTATTTAGTGTTTGGAAAAAATTATATTAAGCTTGTATAGTATATTTCTTATACAATAAATATTTGTTTTATTATTACAGCAACTTCAATGGAGTTGGTATAACAGTTGCTAAATGGGTTAATTGCCAATATACCAACCCATTATCAAAAAAAATCATTCCAATGGAGGAGGTATCTGGGTTGCTATTTTAGCAACCCTTATTTTTCATTGCTATTTTTACCAACAAAATAGGAGAGAGAAATCGAAGAGGTAAAATTATGACGGATTAGCTACGACAAAGGTTGAGCGATTTGACACAAAAGAGAAGGCGAGTTTGGTAAATAGGAGAGGGACGAGTTTAGTTAATTTCGTTTCGATTCTATGGTGTTTTTATTTTGATGGGAAGAACGTGATGGAGTGTTTGCAATTTTGATATGTGGCTTACAAGAAAGATCTGAGATTTGCCCAACTGAGGTAAGATTCCTACAATTTTCTTGACTTTTCTTTTATTTCTATACATGATTGCTGAGAAAATTGTTGGTTTGTTACAATGAGAGACCTAAAATTATTCTTCTTAATTGACCAAAAATTGTTGCCATTGATTGACAAGTTAGGGTACAAGAAGATGAAATGTGCTACATCACATATGTTTGACTCCAAGAATGATGCAATCTTTGACATGGTTTTGGTTCATATAATGGATGATTGGATCTTCATTGTCTTTATTTTTCTATTTATTGCTTTTTTGATCATCGTCTTAGTCAAGCTTTTATTTGTCACATACTGAACTAGCTACATATGCACTTGTGGGTAGAGTCCTCCCGAGGTTTGATAATGGTATCTTGGTAAGTATCTTGTGTAACTAACACTGATGTATGCTAGCTTTTTTATAAGTATGTTTGTAGCTTTTAATTTTTGTCATATCAGATTATCATATGGTAATTTCAAATGCTTAATAGCTAAAAGATTTTAAAAAAAAAGTCTCAGAATTACAAGTCACAATGGTCTACACAGAATTTTTATTGCTGTTACTCTTGTGATTGTTTATTATGTCTAAATCTTGCATGTTTTAGGCGCTTTAGATCGTGCATGTTTCAGATAATATAATAGAAGCTTCATCAAGCTGGTCGTAGTTTAGAAATGTTTGGGGATAAGGAAGTTTTCTAATATTTTCTTAAAGAAAATGCAAGGACTGTGATTATTAATCGTAGCTGAATGCATATGTTTAGTAGTCTTTTTAGTTGTTTCCTTGTAGATGGAACCACCCCATATGATAGTTCACACCAACATATGTTGATGAGCGAGGACTTTGAATTTGAATTGGGTGAAGAAGTTAACTTCAATCAGACATATAGTACGCAAAAGTCCAATGTAGTAGCTTCAACAATAGATAAGAAATGATCAAAAGCTCAAAATTTTACTTATGAAAACGAAATTCTTATCATGACAGCTTATCTCAACACTACAAAAGATACCATCATTGGCAACAATCAAAGACATTTTGGGGCCGGATATGCAAGTTCATTGAGGATGATGGAGGACCTTTGTGCTTTATAATCAATTTTCCATGAAAAGTCATTGGATTGACATCAACAAGAAGTGTGCTAAGTTTGTAGGATGTCTAATCATAATACAACTAGACTAGGATGCATAGTCGGAATGATGAGGGATACCTTATTGCATCTTGTTCATTGAATCGTCTTGTAGAACTAAATCCCACCATTACAAAATCTCTAGCAATAGAAATGACCGTTAATTTTGTTTAAAATTAAAATTACCTTAAGTGAAAATGGAAGGTGATTGTAACGTAGTTGTTGAGCAAATAAATAAGAAGAGAGGAAGTTTTTTCTATATATGTGGAGTTTCGTGGTGGAGGCCGTGAGGAGTATGAGTAAAAGCTTCCCATAAATCAACTTCCAACATATATGCATAGAAAACAACCAGTTAGCTGATAAGATTGTGAAATTGGCTTTAGTCCACTTAGGATATAAGGAGTATTGAGATTCAGTACCAAAGGAGTTTTACTAGGTTGTAGAGTAGGAAAGAAACACTATTTGATATTTATCCATTTTTGAGTGGAGGGTGTAATTATCAGCTTTGTCTGTCAATTTATCATCATTTTTAATGAAACATTTATTATTATGATAAAAAAAAGACATGGGAAAAATATTGTCGAGGACCATGGAAGATCTCACAACCCCATGAATCGATTAATCTAATTGGACTAAGACCCATGTTGTAAATTGACAGTCTGGATAGAGCAGGATCACAGCTCCAAATGAACTTGAAATAATAAAAGGCAAAATTGGACACAGATTTTACGTGAAAAATTCCTAATGAACTGGGTAAAAATCACGGATCAGTATAGAAGAATTCACTATGGAATAAAAGGTTACAACTTTCTCTCTAATTTAATAATGAGAGAACAATAACACTCTCTCTTGAAACCAGGAGAAAAACTAAACACTTCTCAATTCAGAATCACTCTTTTCTCCCTTACTCTCTCTCTCTCTTCTTTCTTTCTCCAAAAATATTGTGTTTATTGGTATATAGAATGAAATAGTAATCAAGTCTTTATATAGGCATGAAGTGAGTGCAAAACTTGTAATTTGCAACAAGTTGGCAACCTACAACAACGGCCATTAATGACCTTTTTGTTTCTAGATAGAATTTTTTTTAGATAGTACTTCCACACAACCTTACCACGAATATCGGATCAACAGTCTCAAGAAAATTGTTCTCATGTTGAAGGTCATACTATGCTTCAACTACAAAGCACACTAAGATTTTCAAAAGAGCAAACAAATCCTGAACCAACCTATCCCTTCGATACCACTTGTTGTAAATTGACAGTCCAAATAGAGCAGAATCGTAGCTCTAAATGAACTTAAAATAGTAAAAGGTAAAATTGGATACATAGATTTTACGTGAAAAATCCCTAATGAACAGGGTAAAAATCACAAACCAGTATGGAAGAATTCACTGTGGAACAAAGGGTTACAACCTTCTCTCTAATTTAATAATGAGAGAACAATAACACTCTCTCTTGAAACTATAAAAAAAAACCAAACACTTCTCAAATGAGAATCTCCCACTCTTTTCTCCCTTACTCTCTCCCTCTTCTTTCTTTCTCTAAAAATATTATGTTGATTGATATATAGAACGAAATAGTTATCAAGTCTTTATATAGGCATGGAGTGAGGGCAAAACTTGTAATTTGCAACAAGTTGGCAACCTGCAATAGTAGTCATTAATGACTTTTTTGTGGTGTCGGCAGTCATTGATGACTTGTGGTGGTGTTTTTGGTGTAACAATCCAAATAAAAAGTTCATCATCAAAGTCAATTACATGTTATTGATGAATGACAAACTTTCTCCGATACTTAAGTTAGAAAATATTTTTGAGAGTAAATATTGTGAAAGTGTGAGTGACAAAAAATATCATAAATCATCTTTCTTTTTCCCGTGGTCTCTTTATAATCTCTTTTTTATAACACTTTGTCCATCACCTCGTCTGATTAATAAAGGTGGTAAGTCGTGCAGCGATGTGACCGTCTCTTTTTTACCTTGACAAGTAGAGATCAATACTGAACACTTTTGAGCAAGAGTAATTTACAGGGCCCTTAAATTAGATTCATATTTTACATTCAAATTTTGATTAAAAATACAGATGTTAGTAGGAACGTAGCCAGAATTTTGAATGAGATGAAGCATCGTAAGGATTCAAGGGTAGCACTCCTATTTTTTATTTTTTGATTATTTATATTACTTTTGTTGATATCAAATCCAATAAATATAACTTGATTTATAATATTAGTAATTTTAACTGAGTTATATACATTATTTTATATTACTAAGAGATAAATTTTATCTTTTTTAAGAACCAAAAAAGGAAGTTCTTGGGATTATCTCCAAACAATATCAACTTCCCCTCACACTTCATAAAATAGGATTAATTTAGATATTTAAAGCAAGGATTGGTAATATGTGTACCAAGATTAATCCATGATTTAAAAATAAAATAATAATATTAAAAAATAAGTCCACAAGTGAAAGAATAAATAATAATATTTAAATAAAAATGAAGGATCTGCGTTGTTTCAAACTTGGGTCCTCCGAAGAACAAAAAAGTTCTATTGTACTATCAGGTTTGTGAAGTAAGTAGGCTTATGTGCCCCCTCCCCCTAGGACCACTGTAGCTCCGTCGTTGAATGTAAGGCTCACTTTCACATCCAACAGTTCACATTAATTGATGACAAAATGAAGTTCATATTTTAGGAGTTTCAAGCATTATTATTTGAGTAAGTAGTATGTAGTGGGTGGCGGTGCAACATCCTCTTCTTGAATGATGGTAGTGGATAGTGGGCTAATCTCTCAACTACCTCTTCTAAGTTGTAGTCACCTCTCAATAAATGGATTTGAAGGCTCTATAATTCTCTAGAGTTTATAATTCACATCTAATGATAAAGAAAAAAATAAATTTTCAAACTGAAAAATAAAAGTGTGTTGTGATATGGCACACCTTCCAAACTATTGAATCAAAATTGTAGACACTTATATTTTAAACAAATTGCAGAACTCGAAATTTCTCTATAAGTGAAGTAGTGGTGGTGGTGTATCCTCCCACTTATCTCTTTAATAACAACCATATTAATGTAGGTAGTGGAGGTGAAGTAACATCTCCACTATCTCTTAGTAATTTATATATTATTGAGAGTAATGGGTATATTGAATTAACATCAACTCTTAGAAACTAGCGGACCATACTTATATTTGGGTTGTGTGTTTTGACGATCACATCAACTTGAGGTATATTTTCCACACAAGTCCAATTGGTCTTTGTTGAAAATTCACAAGTGATTGAATTCCAACATCGAATAAGTATAATAAAATTAAGTATTTAGTATACATGGATGAGTCAAGAACCTAATAATTTAAGCGTTTCGATCCATATGGGTCCCAAATATGTATGTTAGTCATATACGCTCATGGATGTGCATGTAAGTATATGGACACACCCTAGTTTTATCTTCCCGAAAAATGGTATCAGAGCGATGGTGACAACACGACAAAGATGTGTTGGAATCCATTTTGAATTTTGGCTTAGCCCACATATTTATTTGGATAGACTCAAAAGAGCAAATATATACAAATCTTGGTGAAAGATGTAGCTACATGATATGGTAAATGTGTTGGATTTGAATGTTCAACAACTTTTCAAAAGATAATGGAAGACAATCAAAAAATAGTGGAGGAAATTGTGGATGATTTTAGGGGTTAGTGGTGCACTACCATAAAAGATGGAGTATTTTTTAGTTTCTATTAGGTTATAAATAGAGCTCTCCCAAAGCTTGTCTGAAGATTGAATTTGAAGCAAAAATTATCTCCATCTTGCTCCCAATTTTCTCACTAAAATCTTTGTTCTTTTGCTTCCATTTCATTTCACATCTTTGAGAGTACAAGTTCGGTTTTGGTTCGTAAGTATCGTTTGTTTAGAAGTGTTTCTAACAAACGGTGAAGGAGTGTTGTATCTTGGGAGGTGTTCGTCTAAAGAGAGTTAAGACATCTGTGGCTGGACGTAAATCATCTTAAGGAGATTCGGCTTTGCCGTGCCTCACTCCATCAATTCTTCATATTCATCATTCTACCTCTATTTGGTATTTGGTATTTACTTGCTTGATTGTAATTTATTTACATGTTTCTATATTATATCATTTCAATTAAGTAAAGCATGTGGTGATTTGTCTAATAAACTCAACAATCCCCACATGAATGGAAACAGACGACATTTCAAACACGAAAGAAATCTGAGAGTACATTAGGAAAGATACTGCTTTGAGATAGGTAGCTTTTACCTTTGAACCTTTCCTAGTGAAATTCTATCAGACTTACTTAACTAGTCAGTGAACTAACGCCTTGAACTGCCAGTTGTTTGTGTAAGCCCAGTTAATAAACCTCACACAGTACTAATCCAGTTCGTAATTGGTTCTCGGTTGTGTTCATTGTTTCGGCCATAAACGTCTTGGGTTTAGTGAGTGCTTTAGAAAATATCGTCTTTTAAATATTCATAGATTCGGCCTTACTCTTTACTCACATAGGTGATGTCCTATCAAGGGTATTTTCTTATACTCCACTTGTATATTTACAAGATATAGGAATCATTAAAAGCATAGCTTAACCTCAACACGCTTTTTAGCAGTACTCAGTGCATCCAAGGAATAGGTGTCACGCCCCTCTCCCAGATAGGTGCATATGAGCACCCATGAATCCCAGAGACGTGACCGGCAAGGAACTTCTCCGTTCTCCGAACCGGATTTACACCCCAAGCAACCCAAACACTACATAAGTAATCTCACATATATATATATATAAATCTCAACCACCATCCCAAATACTCCAAACATAATGTAATCTACAATCCAGAGTCTACAGCGGAAAAATCCAAATATCATAAATACAAAAAACAGATACTGAAGACAGACACAACATTCCCACACCAGCTACATCACGCCTCACGCATCCCTGCGCTGATCATCTACTCCGGCTATCTCACCTGAAAACATGTGAATGAAAGGGGTGAGCTACAAAGCTCAGTAGGGATATAGAGGAATATCAATCATCAGAATAAACGGAAAGTAAAAGCTCAATAGGTAAGTGAGATGAACAGAAACTCAAATAGTGATACACACCAGTATCACCGAACTCCAGTAAATCAGAGATAAAGTAACAAAGCCTGTAAGATATAGAATACATACAGAGAAACCATAAGTGATACACATCACAACTCATCACAATCAGTCAATCCGTAGGGTAGATACCGAGTAGGCTCCACCACTACCATCCTCAAGTACAACTCTCAAATCAGTACTCAATCATAATCCAACACAAATCAATATCAACCAAATCCGTATCAACTCATATCCAGATAACAACAGAAAATCCTCTCCTGGACCCACCCTGATCCCCGCAAGGTGTCTCCCAGTCCAGGTACTCCCCAGATCGGATAAGGATCGAGCCTACATCAGGTACTCGATAGCATCGCCTACATCGAAGAGTGTTCCCTAGGATGTACCTCACCTCAATCCGGCCTCCAGGTACGTACCCGATCGAAACCATCGATAAATCATCCAGTAAGCTGGGTCGCCCGATGTGGGTCCCACGCTCTACAAATCATCCCTCCATAATCTCACAAATCATAAAAGATCATCATAATGAAGTCCTATCCGAACTCTCGAGAAAAAACAAACATCAGGAGGTGGGCCCCACCAATGGATGTGGGCCCCACCAAGACAGTGGACCCCACGAGAGGATAGGTGGGCCCCACAAGGATAGTGGGCCCCACCAGGATAGTGGCCCCGTAAGAGACACAAAAATACTGTCAGTCGTACATATACCTCCAAACCAACCACATATAATCATAACATATTGCAATTGCGGAAATAAATCAGATAAGAGTATAAACAGAGAAATTCCCAACCTCCGGGAATTTCACACCAATAGACAAATAGGAGTCCGTCGAATACGGAACCCCAAATAAGAACTAGGGCAGAATCCCTACCTGAAATGTCGACTACGCAAATCCGTAGTACGTCCGAAATCCCAATCCGAAATACTCAAATCAACCTCCTGCATCGAAATACGGATACGTATACGCGACAGTCAAAAGACGAAAAAATCAACCAAAAGTCAACCTAAAAGTCAACGGTCAAAGTCAACTCGGGTGTCAAAGTCAACTCGGGTCAAATAGTCCATGGTCAAACCGGGTCAACCCAATCAAAACGGGTCAAACCCGAGTCAACGGGTCAACTCGGTCAAACCCGAGTCAACTCGCCGGAGTCCGGTCACTCCTACATCAAAATAAAGCCTACAACAGCAGAAATCTAATGGTACCTGTCTCGTTCCAAAATTCCTACTGAATCAACCGGGATCGAGATTTGAAATCTTGAAAAACCGAAACTTCGCCGCCTGATTCCACCGTCTACGGTGGTCCGATGACGACGATTCTGGTTGAGTTTTGTTCCTCTCTCCACGAGCTTCGATTTGACACCTTATTTGCTCCGATCGGACCACAAACGAACAATCTTCCACCCCCCCCCCTCTCTCTCTCTCGGGCAACTCTGCCAGAAATCAGAAAAATCTGGGTTATCCCAGATTTTCATAAAATTACCGTTTTGCCGCTCGTTTTAATCTTAATTACTTAAACTTCAATAATTCGTAACAAATCCAATTCAACTCCGATTTCGGTGATTGTTGCGCCTATATTTTTCTAATAATATGTAGTATTTATTAAAAATATAAAATTTGAAAATTTATTATATATATATTTTTTTTAATTTGGGTTCGGGATATTACAATAGGACAGAGTAAAACTCCATACTGCTCACACTTAAGTTATTCTCAACTTATATTTTCCTATTGAACCTAGTCCATGGGATCTCCACTTTCTAGGTTAGGTTTCCATCAAGATAACTTATTGAGTTAAGACTTTTAAGCCCATTCCCCTCGATGTGCAATATGTCACCTCTCTACTCAAACCTTTAGTAAACGGATCTGCTAGCCTTTATTTAGACTTCACAAAGTCTAAGGAAATTATTCCAGTAGAGAGTAACAGTCTTACGGTATTATGTCTACGACGAATATGTCTAGACTTACCGTTATACATCAAGTTTTGTGCTCTTGCAATTGCAGCTTGATTATCACAATGAATGCAAATTGCAGGCACAGGCTTTGGCCATATTGGAATGTCCTCCAAGAAGTGACGAAGCCACTCTACTTCTTCACCAGCTTTATCCAAAGCTATGAATTCTGATTCCATCGTAGACCGTGCTATGCACGTTTGCTTTGAAGACTTCCATGAAACAGCCGCCCCTCCTAGAAGAAATATATAGCCACTTGTGGATTTAGATTCTTCTGAATCTGCAATCCAATTAGCATCAGTTTATCCTTCTAAAACAGCTGGGTACTTTCCATAGTTCAAAACATTTTGTTTTGTTTTGTTTAGATACCCCAATACTCTCAATAGAGCTTTCCAATGCTCATGTCCAGGATTACTTGTGTATCTGCTTAGTTTACTAACAGAGTACGCAATATCTGGCCTTGTGCAGTTCATGATGTACATTACACTACCTATAATTCGAGAGTATTCCAATTGTTGAATACTATCTCCAGTATTCTTATGTAAGATTGAGTGAGGGAGAAACAGATTGTTTGCATCTTTGATGCCATGTCCTTTAAACCTTTCAATCACTTTCTCGATGTAATGTGATTGAGATAATGCTAGGCCTTCCGTAGTTCAGGAAATTTTAATTCCTAGTATCACATCCGCTTCACCCATGTCTTTCATATCAAAGTTTTTCGATAGCATTTTCTTGGTTTTGTTGATGATCTCAACATTTTGACCAAGAATTAGCATATCATCAATATATAGACAAATGATAACACAATCATTGTTTAACATTTTTGTGTAAACACATTTGTCACACTCGTTGATTCGAAAACCATCTCGAATCACTACTTGGTCAAATTTCTCATGCCATTGTTTTGGAGCTTGCTTCAGTCCATACAGTGACTTGACAATTTTACACACCTTGTGTTCTTGTCATTTGACCTTTAACCCTTCGGGTTGTTCCATATATATCTCCTCATCGAGTTCACCGTTTAAGAATGTTGTTTTTACATCCATTTGGTGAATCATCAAGTCATATAGCGAGGCTATAGAAATTAACATCCGTATAGATGTAATTCTCGTGACTGGTGAATAAGTATCAAAGTAATCTAGACCTTCTTTTTGTCTAAACCCTTTGGCTACAAGTCTTGCTTTGTACTTATCTATGGATCCGTCAGCCTTAACCTTTTTCCTGAAGATCCATTTACATCCAATTGGCTTATTTCCGAGTGGGAGATCAACCAATTCCCAAGTATGGTTACTTAGAATGGATTCTATTTCGCTGTTTACAGCTTCTTTCCATAATGGAGCATCTGGAGTTGACATTGCTTCCTTGAATGTCTGAGGCTCCGTTTCTAACATGTATGTTAGAAACTCAGGACCGAAGGACTTTGAGACTTTTGGTCTCTTGCTCCTTCTTGGTTCATCAACCTCTTGATCTTCATTTTGTTCTTTCTCAGAGTTTGAATCTCTATTCCTTTTCTGAGAGATTTCGTTTCTTTTGCAAGGAAATATTTCCTCGAAAAATTCTGCATCTCTTGTTTCCATAATTGTATTTACATGGATATCATCTATCTTAGATTTGCGTACCAAAATCTGAATGCACTGCTATTTTGAGCATATCCCAAAAATATGCAATCCACAGTTTTAGATCCAAGTTTGACTTGCTTTGGTGGAGGAACTGCCAGCTTAGCCAGACACCCTCACACTTTCAAGTATTTGAAAGAGGGTGGTCTCTTATTCCACATTTCATATGGAATACTGCATGTTTTCTTGTGGGACATTCTATTAAGAATATAATTAGTAGTAAGCACTGCTTCCCCCCACAAGTTTTGCAATAAGCCAGAACTTATTAACATGGAATTACCATTTCCTTTAAAGTTCTATTCTTTCTTTCAGCAATTCCATTTTTGCTGAGGTGTATATGGTGCTTTTGTTTGATGGATGATATCAGACTTAGTACACAACTCATCAAATAGAGTAGAATCATATTCTCCTCCTCTATCAGATCTTAATGTCTTGATCTTTTTACCAAGTTGATTCTCAACTTCATTTTTATACTTGATAAAGCTATCAATTGCTTCGTTTTTGCTAATTAACAAATAAACATAACAATATCGTGTACAATCATCAATGAATGTAATGAAGTACTTTTTCCCACCTCTACTTTGAATAAATTTCAAGTCACATAAATCACTATGGATTAATGCTAGAGGTTCAATACTTCTTTCAATCGTGTGAAAGGGTTTCTTAGCAAACTTTGCTTAAACACATGTTTCACATTTATGGTTGACATCCAAATTAAATTTGGGAATTAAACCTAAGTTTGACAACTTTTTCATTGTACCATAATTTATGTGTCCTAATATACCATGCCATAGAAAAGGAGACACAACCATATAAATAGAAGATTTTTCTTAATTCATAATGAATTTTGGGTACATAAATTTGCTGTTTTTATCAATTACAGCAATGTTGGCTTTGAAAAGCCCATCACACATATACCCCTTTCCCACATAAGTTCCATCTTTGGAAACTACAAATTTATTAGATTCAAACACAATCTTGAATCCCTTGTTTATCATTACAGGCACAGATATCAGATTCTTGCAAATCTCTGGAACATGTAGTACCTCTCGCAGTGCGAGTTTCCTGCCTGAGGTGAACTTCAAACCACTTCTCTAGTCCCTTCAATAGTGGCTAGAGCTGAGTTGGCCATGTAGATCTTCTCTCCATCATCTTTCTTCTCATAAGATGTGAAGAGGTCTTTATCGATGCAGATATATTTGGTTGCACCGGTGTCCACCCACCAATCTTTGTTGTTTGTCACCAAGTTCACTTGGCTGACTACAGCAGCCAACATCTCTTCATCATCACTTCGCTCAACTAGGTGAGCTTGCTTGGTATCTTTTTCCTTGCCTTTGACCATATCCTTGTTAGGAAATTTTCTGCAATCCTTGGCACGATGTCCAGGTACCCTGGAACTTTTGAGGTCGTTCCTTCTGCTTTCCCTTAGCTTGGTGATCCCTCTTCCGTTTCCAATCAGCCTTGGGTTTGGAAGTTTCCACCAAGTTGGCCTTTGGTGCTCTTGGAGGTTCCGTCTTCTTCCGATTGTCTTCTTCAATTCAGAGATGGACTATTATGTCCTCCATCTTGATTTCCTTGCGTTTGTGCTTCAAGTTATTCTTGAAGTCCAACCAACTAGGGGGCAATTTCTCAATAAGTGCTACCACTTGAAAGGACTCACTTAGAGTCATCCCTTCTGCCATTACGTCATGCAAAAACTTGGCCACCACAAATTTCTTGGTACCAGCATCTTCAGTCTTGTATTTCTTCTCCAAAGAGCTCCATAGCTCCTTGGCTGAAGGTATGCCATAGTATACATTATACAGGTCATCAGCAAGTCCACCAAGGACTAAATTCCTGCATATGTATTCTCCATCTTTCCATGCATGCATTGCTGCCACAGTCGTCAGATCCGACTCACCCTCCTGAAGGATAGGGCATTTTTCCGTTAGGAATCTAGCATGATTCAAAGCGGTGAGGTAAAAGTGCATCTTTTGTTGCTACCTCTTGAAATCAATGCCCTTGAACTTTTTCGAATTTTCAGCAGGAATTACAGGAACCACCCTGTTTGTCATAGGAACATTGTTTCCGATTCCAACGGTTGCAGCATCAACAGACACTTCTCCAATAGGAGTAGCCATCGACATACCTCCATTAGGAGCAGCCACGCCACCTAGGTTCATAACACCAGGGGCAATATCATCACCTCCACTAGGGACGGTGGGTAATTCATTGTAGGCTTGTTGAATTTATTCCATCTTTCACTACAATATCAATCTTGGAGTGAGTAATCAAAATAATATAATCACTACAATCACAATGAAAACTATAAAACACTTTAAGGTATATACCTTGTCAAATAAAATTTGTGTTCTTAGAAAGTTAGCACTAGGTTGGTTCCCAGGAAAGAGGGGGCCTTCCAAATAATATGGCGCACAATTAGGTAACCCCCTTTCCTAGACAGAACTTTCCAAGATACCACAATTCTAAAGCACAAATAAAATGTGACAAGTTATGCACCAACATCAATTAAAATAATCGATATAGCAAGCCAAGTATACCAATATACCAAATAAATAAATATGATTATAAAGAATCACTAATTATTAAATTTAAATCAACCAATAACACTTTAAAAATGTTTAGTTTCTGTGCGCAGGTTCCAATATATTAAGCTTTTTAAAATATCACTTGTATATATCAATTAAATATAGAATATGCAGAATTTATGATTTCAATTGACATATGGAAAGATCAATTAATAGCATGCATATATAATTTTGTATTCAGGAGTGGCATGTAACATGCAATTGATTGAACAATTCATATAACTAGACAGTATACATGAATAACATACAAAGATGTACGTGTGAGTTTGTATGATTAAACAATGCACTTTTGGAACAGCAACATACAAATACAAAAGTTAATTTTACTTGTACCAAACAATTGCATATACTTGTAAACTGTAATCACGATAGAATAAAAGTAGCAATTCAATAATTGATATTCTAAAATAATTTATAGACAATAAAGTTAATAACAACAATATTCAATTGTTTCACTTGCAGTGCATGCGGACAGTAGAATAAAAGCATGGCATTTGCATATATATATTTAACCAAATAGTTCATATAACCACAGACTAAATCACCTTAAGATTGTTTAGTTTATTAGACAAATCACTACATGCTTTACTTAATTGAAATGATATAATATAGAAACATGTAAATAAATTACAATTAAGCAAGTAAATACCAAATACCAAATAGAGGTAGAATGATGAATATGAAGAATTGATGGAGTGAGGCACGGCAAAGCCGAATCTCCTTAAGGTGATTTACGTCCAGCCACAGATGTCTTAACTCTCTTTAGACGAACACCTCCCAAGATACAACACTCCTTCACCGTTTGTTAGAGACACTTCTAAACAAACGGTACTTACGAACCAAAATCGAACTTGTACTCTCAAAGATGTGAAATGAAATGGAAGCAAGAGAACAAAGATTTTAGTGAGAAAATTGGGAGCAAGATGGAGAGAATTTTTGCTTCAAATTCAATCTTCATACAAGCTTTGGGAGATTGTTCAAATTCAGATTTCTTTCGTGTTTGAAATGTCGTCTGTTTCCATTCATGTGGGGATTGTTGGATTTGAATGTTTAATAACTTTTCAAAAGATAATGGAAGACAATCAAAAAATAGTGGAAGAAATTGTGGATGATTTTAGGGGTTAGTGGTGCACTATCATAATGGAAAACATAGTGGATGATTTTAGGGGTTAGTGGTGCACTATCTTATTCACAAGTTTATGTGTGTATCCATATGGATTTTAAAGATGTATCTTATTCACAAGTTTATGGGTATGGGTGTATGCACATGAATATTCCCCTATTTTATCTCCATCCAACAATCTTAATTGTCAATCAAAGAAATCTCTTAAAGTCTAAAATAAAATTATATAGGAAAATGTTGGGTTAAGAGGAGACATCATGCTTAAAGAATGAGCATAACTCATGTTGCATGAAGGATAAGAGAGTTGCGTTGAGTACACGACAACTCAAGAAAAATATAATAAAAATGATATTTTATTTTGTTTGATTTAGGGTAAGTGTGACACCAATCGAAGAAAAAAATGTGAGTTAAATAATTAACCTATGTACAATATAAATATAGTAATGCGATTATAGGATGTAGAGTTTAAAAACTAAAGTATTAAATTATAAATTCTACCAAACAAAACCACAAAGTGAACGGATCACTATTGAATCACACACAATTCATAAACAAGTTTTGATTAGGTAAAAGTGTGTTTCAAGCTCACACACTCACTATATTTGGAGCAACCACTGCATCTTTAACACGAAATTCTCGCAATCAATGAGATCGAAAGAAAGATAGGATGTACACAAATCTCTAGATTGCACATTTGCAATCCTACCACCACGTAAAAAATGGTAGTGGTAAATAACTCATATTTTAAGAACCTATGATAATTTATTTCTAAACAATAAGTTAAATATTAAGAAAAATGGATTCGCTAAATTCAAACGGGATCGTGTATCAGCTAAATAATAATTGTTAAACCCTAAAAACAACAAATTCATGAAACTCTAACGGACTAATAATTAAGTAGAATAAAACCATAACACCAAATAAATGTTCAGCCTATTGATTAAAACAGTAGAATAATTAATTAAAATAGAAAATTTAATAGAATAACTACATATAGACTACCATATATTTCCAAAATATGAACTGTATATCATCCTCCCATAGAAAAACATGTTTCATGCGTTACCCATTCTTGTCGATAATACTAGAGTGGAATTTGGAACCCATAAATCAAAAAAGGGGGCGGACTTTGCCACATTGGAAGTCCCAATACCACAAACTATATACAGAGTAAGTGAGATTGTTAATTTGTTATGAACACATTGTTCACCTGCTTTTTTTATATAAAGAAGATAGTTTGAATCAATAACAACAACCCGTTACGTGTACTGACTTTTAGAAGATGTGTTGTGATGCCTAATTTGGCGGTGGAATTGACATGATCCAGTCCTTGATGGATGGCTTTAATGAATTCCAAGTTCCAACCTATATGATATGAAGTCATGAACAGCCGGGGTATCACGTCCACAAAAGATGAACTAAAAGTTTCCTGCTAAAAAGACTCTTTGAAATTAACTCTCTTGATGTGTTACTTCCTGGCTTTACAACTTTTTTTTTATACTAATTGGGAACGATATCAGACATGAGCTTATTAATTACAAGCTCTCTGCATCTTCTAATTGGATCAAATTTTTATTATACAGAAAGTCAAGTCAAATATTCATTCATATCATCAAAATACGTTTTTTAATACAGTCACATCAGCAAAATACAAATCCTTAGACATATGTCTATTTTTCCATAAGCAAAATCTCTATTTTTTTCATTCACTCATATATTTTTCAACGAAACTACACTAGAATCAATACTGAGTGTCACATATTTTTCAAAAAATTAAGTGACATATCCATCACATTCCAAAACACAGCACTCAATAGTCCCACTGCACTTACTCTGAGACGTTTTTTACTTTTACTTGACGGCATACAAGGATGAAATAAGATGAAACATTGTTAAATTTAAGGAATAGTACACTTCATTTAGCCATGTCAAATTCTACTCGCTTGAGCTGCATCAATTATAGGGAGCCGCCAATGGGTCTGATTTCATGAACTAAATGCTGTTGAGAAGGGTTTCCGCCAGCCAACACTTGTGGATCACAGGCACTGACACTTTGGATTTTGGCCCAAATTAGTCGACTGCTAGGTGTTATTTTTGTTCATATTGGATGTCCATCCATATCAGAAGTCCAAGGGGCAAGTTTTTATGTTCTCCGTCCGCAAAAAAACTGCCATTTTTTTGGACTCCAAAATTCTTATGTGCATAAACTAATTCTATAATGAACCAACTGTCCGAGGCATGAATAAGCAAAAATGGGGCAGATGGAAGCATCTATTGTCTAATCCACAAGTTTGATTGCACATAATGACATAAATATTTTTTACAAGAAGAAATGGAAGAATTCTAAAAACTGGTGTGCCAGATTGCACCATCACCCTCACCACATCGTTCATGTACCTCCTCCATCCTCTCAATTGACTTGCAAATGCCACTGCAGCTCCAATCAAATGATGCGGCACAGGGATTCCCGGCTTGAACCTTCCATTCACAATCTGTCAACAGAAATTTCATCGTTGTTAGTTAAAGGTAACTTCTATCGACTCAGATGGACCAGTTAACATAAATTATGAATTCTTCAAGGTAAATCCTACTATTACTTTGACAGTAACAGATGCTGGTGAATATCTGGAAAACACTTGAAGTGGTTCACGGAAAAGGTGACAGATATCGACAAACATCTTTATATCTTACCTGGGGCAGTCCCACAGCAGAGACTTCGATCGTCGATATGCTCAACATCGAGTCCAATGAACCAAGAACCAAGAGAGACATCTTCATTTGCATATCTATGTAGTATGTGCCTGTGGTGAAAGATATCAGTAATTAGCGGTTCAAAGGTACAATCTACAACAAGATTCATACAGGAAAACTACGGCTTTACTTATTTACTGAAATATAGGTGGCCAAATCCTTTGAGATTGCATAAATTTGCCCTGTTGCGTGCCTGAAATACTTGTTTCCGTCCTCACCAAATTTCCAATATTCCGGCTCATGGTATTTGACCCCTCTGTGCATAAAATAGACAGAAGTTATTTTCTGTGTCCGATAATATGAACAATGAGACATCAGTAAAAATGACTTACTTCTGTGAGAGGACAGGTCCAGACTTCATACAACCAATATAAACACGAGATTTTGATCTATGGCGAGCCAAAGTAGAACCAACCATACCTGTTAAAAATTCAAATTAACCAATTTCTTGAAATCAATTCTATTCATTGAGCTGCTGAGGTGGAGATGCACTAACCAAGATTTACATGCACATCATCATCAACTTTGATATAAAAGTCAGCATCCCACTTGGCAACAGCCGTAGAAAAGTATACTTGGGTTTTTGTTGACAGTTCATGATATCCTTCTACGTGATTCTGCAACCAAAAAGAAACAATTTCGGAAAGATACACCAAGATGAAGTCATTACTAAAAGATTGCCGATCATATCTATTGATACTTCAGTTATCCGCTTATTATACAAGTAACAGAAGGCCATTCTTATTCAGTTATTTGAGATGAGCATAAACTTCTGAAATCAAGTTTGCTCCCTTATAGGCCTATTTAATTGGAGGCACATTAGAGAACAACACTAGACATACCAATCGCAAAAAATCCTTATGTTGCTTATCTTCTGCCTCAATAGCACGATCCAGAACACCACCAGCACTAGCACTGAACCAGAAAATTTGATTCATGATGGAGTCACCTGAACTGCCATTTTGTCATAAGTTAACCGTGTGTTCAAAACTACGAATTTCATACATACCTGCGTCCTATAACAAACCGAATTATAATTCCCTTGTCTTTCTCTAACTTACTCAACTCCTCCCCTGACAAGGAAAGTGAATTGCAAGAAGTAGATATATGACACTTTTGATGACAAAAAATGGTTATATCCAAATGAGAACAATTCATTTTATGTTTAACCTTTGGGCATCCAAGTTTGCCGAATTGAGTCCCTACGCTTTCTACTGCTGAAGGCGGTAATGATTCCCATCACAAAGAACATCTTCTGGCGCTCTTTCTTGTCCTCGGTTCCTAATTTCATAACCATGGGAGATCCCTCTTCACTATCACCTTTGGCAGCCCTAGCCACAGCTAGCTGCATTTCCAGCGACGATATTGTTTTGTCTAATGTCCTGAATAATTGTCAATACATCATTGTCAAACCACCACAAATTCTGAAAGTTGTCGATCTTGCTTAGAGAATTCTGTAGGAAGTAAAAGAAGTTATATGCAGGGTCTAGATACCTACATAATTACATCATGAGTTTGAGAAACTTGAGAAAGGATGTCCCCAGCCCGGACAGGACCCTCCTGCATTGATAAAAACAAAATTATCAAAACATATCACTCTGAGCGATCAAACTTTGAAAATCTTCTTCTCACAACTTGCCTTCTTCTCGCAATTTAGTATGGGATGAGAAGCATCTGTTTTATGTTTAACAGCAGATGAAGACTCTTCATCCACATCAGCTGGATCAGGTACACCCCATAACCTAGAAAAGAGACATAAATCACAAACTCAGTGAATACTCAATCACAAGCCAAACATAATTATAATAAAGCAATAGATGAACATGTGGGCCAGTGGTAGAGTTGCAGGGGTGACCTGAGGTCACAGGCAATGTGGAATCAACTGAAAATGAAGGAAAATTTATGTATTATTTGCAAATGTTGCACACAAAAAAAATGTCGACATGGTGTACTAAAACTAATAGAAATGGAAGCTCTAATGGGCTTACAGAAAAGAGAAAGAAAGGAGAACAATTTAGTTCAGAATATGGCCAATAGGCGTAATGAAATAAAAAAAATGCAGATTCTTTCCTTCTTCCTGCCTTCTACTTCACTCTTTCAGTAGTTAATACATAGACTTCACTCATGAAGACTTCTGCTTTACTAAATAAGTAGTTTCACTCTTCATTCTTAGAAGGTGATAGCGTTCATCCAATATTGAAGATGGTGTCCAAAGAAAGGAAGGAACGATTGTAGAGATCTAAGAATCTTGATATTCAGCTACTATATCATATATAACCCTGTGCATCCGAGAATGTCATAATTCAGAATCTAATTCAAGATGCCGTATCACACAGTCAATCTATATTATAAATGCTCCAAAAATCAAAATTTCTGAACAGGATGCTTTTTGAACTCAAAATGACTTGAAGAAAAATAGTAAAATAATGATGAACTCATCCATGTGACTTTGGGTCATGACCGAATTTGGAGGGTCATCTAAAGTGAACCAAAATATTTTCCCACAAGAAAAAAAAACTCTCATCATTCGTCAAGAATTCCATATCAAAGCACTCGAGTAGTATTTTTCTCATGCTCCCAAGTATTAGGCAACCTCCAAAACTTTCTACAATTTTTAAAACCAGCCTTCAGGCTATTGAAGAAAAACTCTAGTTCCTCATACTCTAACTGAGAATAAAGTCATAAGTGACTGCATCAAAGCATTAACAATCTACTCACTTCAACACCTCAAAGCCCCACGCTACCAAATCACTCTCAACTACACCAAAATCTAAAAACAGAAGCTTTTACTCCAGCCGTTTTTTGCCTATAGTATTTCAACCACATTTGCTTTCAACCCTCAGAAGTATAGCCCATATCATCCCACCAATAGCCAAAAGGCAATACAGAAATCTCAATTTTGAATGTTCGTTCCACGATAGCGACTTGAATCCAAAACCACCCAAATCTAGTGAACTTAGGTCTCAATGCAGCTATTGCTTGCATTCGCCGCTACACGCATCAGTATCATCGGCCAAATTAGAGCGACGTGATAACAAAATTTCGAAGATGGGTTTCTTTACGGAAAACTTTAATTCAAGAACAGCCAAATTTAAAAAGGGAATAGCATTCTGCAAACTTTTCCGTACCCGAAGATCTCAGATCCTCCACAATTAAGAAGAAAAATAAAATGAACAGCAGAACAATAAAAAGTTCTAATTGCAAAAAAAAAATGAACATTATTAAGCTAAAACAGTAGAAGGAATATTAAGCCTGATCACTTCAAAGCAAGGATCTTGGCACAACTTTACTCAAAAGAAAGAGAATACATGGGAAAGAACCTGTTGACAACAAGAACACCCAAGAAGAAGCTGGCAATGCAGAAGAGAGAAACCCATCTGGTAGAGACTCCATTGCTGGGCTTCTGAGGTCTGCTCATACCCATTTCAGTAAGACACGCATGTACGCGTCTGCTTTAAGAAAGCTCCCACCTTTAATCGCTTTTTGAGCGTTACAAAGACAATACAAGTAAACCCATTTTTCCTGGAGCAGACCAAACAACAAAAATGCAAGCTCGAAAGAAGAAAATCACTCGATCTCAGCTAAATTTGGAAAAATTGAGAGTGGATTTGGTTCAGCTTGTGCTCTGCTTCCTCTTCCAATTCAAAAATCAGTCGAAGATTGGGAATTCCGCAAATGACATTCCAATATACATTTTGCTCGTCACGAGAAATACTATTAAAATACCGCAAATGACAAAAGTCACAATAGGTCATCGTTTACCATAACGCCCCTACCTGATTTGTCTGCGTCCACGCCATTACTTTTTTTCTTGACCTTTTTATAAAAATAAATAAATAAATAAAAGAGGTGAAGCTCAAATTCAGTATTCGAAATTATATATGATTTAGCTCTTCGGATGAACTATTTGAGATTCACAGTTTTTTCTCAATCCATTATTATTATTTTTTGTCATGAATCTACGAGTTAATACGCAATCAACACTTTTTTAATCGAAAATGACATCGTGTGCACAAAATATTTTCACATGACAATATAAATGTATTATTTTTAGTGGTAATCCAACTCAAAACATTTTTTTATATCCATACCGTTTAACTCCATTGAAAATTTGAGATTCACTATTATATTGTCTTCCAAGTGGTTCAGCCAAAACATATGAAACCATTTTTATTTTTATTTTGGAGGACTTGGATTCTTTTAAAATATAAGGTTAGAATTTTTTAAAACATGTAGTTTTAATATCCAATCAAATAATACTTAGAGACTTGGACAGAAAATTTCATTAATAATATTTGAGTTGTGGGAAAACCCTAGACCACCTAACGAGCTTAACCAGACAAATATTTTTACACAAAAAAAAATTAGTTATTGGACAATAGGTTATTCCAACTTGTTTATAATTTTGGGGCTCAATGCAAGAAGTTGTCAAAACACAAATAATTAAAAGAAGTGACAATGAAATCATTCATATTTTTTAAATATTAAAATTGTTTTTGTATAGTTTGATAAGGGAAGAGAAATGTTCAAGATAGGGGGGTTATAAGCAAAGGTTCGTTTGTTTCACAATTGCATTTTATAGCTTCAAACTATAAAAAATACTATGCTTAAAACTATAAAAATGTTGCGTAAAAAACTGTGAAGCCCACACCTTCAAACTGTACAAAATGTTGTGGGGTTTTAGTTCATTTTTCTGTTAGATTAACTTTGTAGATAAAATTACAAAAAAAAAATATTACAATAAAAAGTAATTGAAAACTTTTAATACATGGAGGGGCAATTATGTAATGTGGTTTTAAAATATTGTGCGTCTCGCAGCTTTAAGACTATGGGATAACAATATTTCATTTTACAGTGTTTAAAGTTGTAAGGCTCATAACTTTAAGCTGTCAACAAAATATGATGTTTGGTTGGCATAACATTTTTTGCATATCTGACAGCTTTAAGCTGTGTAAAATGTGAAACAAACGCACCCTAAATCTTATATATTAAAAAAAACACAAGACAAAATTGTTAAACTAGAAATTACGATGAGTCATGTCATCTACGAGAGTTTTTTTTTTTTGTACATTAATTTTATGTGTTTGGTTATTAGGCAGGATCTAAAATATTGTTCAAGGAAAAAAAAACGAGTATGCCCTATAAATTGTTGAGAACAAAAAGTCTTGATAATCTATAATCTCTAAATGTAATTAGTGTGAAGAGCATGAGAAAATGGATTTTGAAGGGAAATCGTCATTGTACGTTTGTTTTAATCACTCGGGTGATGCACTCGTGAAGAATTTTTTCGGAGTCAAACGTATAAACTTGGAAGATGCCAAATTTGATTTCCACAAGAACAATATCCTTGTGACCACATCAATAATAATAAAATAATAAAAAATTACATTTCGTATATTTAACTGCCACGTTAGCGTTGCTAACATAAATGAATTGAAGTACTTGTTTAATTCACTGTTCTAACTTCTAAGTAGAGGAACTTGTTCGATTCAAAAAAAAAAAACCAAAGGGTACTTAATCGAGCCCCTTTTAAATATTTGTAATTCTATAGAGAATCATTTTTACAAAAGTACCAACAGTGAACGTATATTATTGTAAAAGTTCCATATTTAAGAAAAGACATTTACGATAATTCTCTAATTTGTTGGGATTATTTTTGATGTAAAATTCTAAAAAGTTATCCTTAAAGCCAGCATGAACAAAACCCACAAAAGGAAAAAGGTAAGTTAAGAAAAGGGGCAGTTCGGTCCATAATAAGTCGGTGAAGTTGGGTCCTCCACATTATAATATTCCACATTTGAAAGCAAAATCCAAAATTTTAAAGAGGGCATTGCTTTACGCTGTAAATTTGACATAAAGAGGGGGATAACATTGTCAATTCCGTCTGTGTATGAGAGACAAGAAGACGTGATGAAATCAATTGGTGTATGATTGATGATTTGACGCCCAAATTACTTCATTGCCTCTCCCCTTGTTTTTGAATTTAAATTCGCAGATTTTTAGAAGTTTGCGTGGCCACTCCGATGGAGAAAACAATGTGACACTTTGATCAATCTTGGTAGTCGTGCAATGAAATAGTTTACGCCAGTGCACACATCCATAGGGATAAGGTCCATAATGGTCCATACAACATATCCGTTGTGGATGTCCAGGTAGGCAAGCCGAGTAGCTATTTGAAATTTTTTAAAATTTATAAGGGGGACCCACAATGGTCCATATACTAATGGCCATTTCACATCCATGATTATCACCGACCACCATAACCAATACTTGAGCCTATTTGATAAAGCGTAAATTTTAATAATGTACAAGTTATATAACGTATTGTGTGGTGTTTGGTAGAACGTAAGTTTTAATATCATATAAACTGTCAATTTATTACTATGGATGTATAAATTAATTTAATAATGAAATAAAAGCTATCGAATATGAATCTTGTTGTGATGATGTGTAAAACCAGTTGTGCCTCGACACGTATCAGTTTGTTCAAACTAGGTCTTCTCAGTAATGTCTTCTTTGCTCGGTAACCGACGATCCTACTAAGATGAGAGCACTTAAGCTAGGAGCCAGGCCATAGATTGTTGTTCTCTGGCGTTGGCGCTTCGACGCTCAAGTTAGATGAGAAACAATATGACTTTTAGAACACGTAGGTCGGTGCTCTAGAAGTTAGGTGTGTAGGTAGCAGTTAAGAGTTGAGTCCCATTACCTAAAGGTGGGCTCCTTTTTATAGAAAGAAAAAAGTTATTTTCCTATTAGGAGTTAATCTCTTTGGTGTAGTTCTGCTTATGCTAGGAGAAGTGCTTATCCAACTAGGAAACCTTACCCGAGAAGGGCCAGTTCTTGACTTTTAATCCTAGATATTAGAATTCACGGCCCATTAAGACGAGCTAGAGAGGAGCAGTCTTTAAGGTTTGCTTGGTTAGTTGCCACGTGTCACCTTATGACTGGGGGAGTATTTTGAGTAGTATCAGATGCCCCCTAGACCTGCGATTGGTTGACCATGCTGGCCAATGGGAGGTCTAACATAGCTGTCGTCTCAAAAAGAGCATTGCAATAATGTGACTTAGCTGTCTGATGGGCGCTCTGGTGTTTCCTCATGAACGATCGAAATTTAATTCCAATAAAATGTGCGGCTTAGATTTGGTTTTGAGCTAATGGTTGAGATGCGAGTAGGTGAAAGGTTACCTGATCGGGACCGCTAATCAACAAAGTTCTCTCCTATAAATAGTGAAGACACCCTGTCACTTTCACGCTTTTGAAATCGAGCAATAGAACTGAAGTGCAGTGTTGTTTTCAGGCAGTTTCACCACCGTTCTCGTCTTCGGTCTTTTCGCTTTTCCCGTCTCTTAAGGTACGAGCAATGTTCTCTTCTAATACAATTTTTGATAATTCCCTTCAAGTTTTTGATGAGTCCGAGGAACATCGTCCGGATGAGTCCTCTAGACACAGCACACCTCCTCGAAGAATACGTAAAATTCCTCGGTCCGAGCTACCCCTAGGTACTCCACCTGGCTTCGAGGCACAAAGGGATTATGCTCGGGCTGTAGGGGACGGTTCTCGGGCACCGACTGTAACACCCCGAACATCTGAATAACTTGTGGGGGTAGATGTGGTAAGATAGGTGATGTCACGTGTGACCTAAGTTCGAACAGAATATTTTCATAAATTTTATAGTGGAATTATAGATTGTGGGAGCAAGAATTATCGGAAACGAGATTGAAATGAAATTTCTATAAATTAGGGAAGTTAAATACAAAAATATAATAATAAATATGTAATGACAATACTGTAAATACAGATAGGTATTTTGTGTAAATAAGCATCAAGGTCAGGGACATAACAGTAATTAAGAAAATCAAATCAAATTAAATAAAGATATATATATATATTGGTGAGGCACGGAAACCGAGGGAGGCCAAACCCTAAAGCACGACCCACCACCAGGGGCGGCGACGGAAGCACGGGAAGTGCTGATCGACGGCGAATGGTTACGAAACTAGTACGGAATGAGAGAGCTCAGAGAGACGAATTCGGCGACATAGATTTCGGACAGAACGGAGGAGGTTCGGGCTGTCAACGGTGGAGAGGAAAGTCACGGCGATCGTGGACTTTGAAACCAGATTCCGCCCTGTTCCGACCACCGCATAGGTGGAGAGTGGTGGCGATGAGTTCGTGGTACCATTTACTACCAGCGTGGGTCGGAGGTGAAGCTCACACCGCCCGTGATCGACGGTGACCCTATGTTGGGTATCACGGGTCCCTTGACCCGCGTGAAAGGGGAGGACAACCGGGTCAACTTGACCCGGTTGAGAGGCAGGCAGAGTTGGTCTGGGCCTAATTGACCCGGATCCAAGCTAAGGGACAGGTACTAGAAATCAAAACTGTCAAGGTTAGGGAAAACGCATGAGGTAAGTAGTACTCAACTGTATTACGGAACTTTGATCTGTGAATTTTATGTGCTATTATTTGTACTGATTGTGATGTCTATTTGACTGTGTATGATGAAAGTTTGTACTGATGGGATGTTAGTTTGTACTGATGGGATGTTTTCATGAGATCGAATTGGTGATGACTTGAATAAATGTGAACTGTGATATAAATGATTTATTTATGTTATAGCTATATGGGCTGTTTGATTACCATGACTGGATGACAAAAGTGTTATGATATTTTCTATAGAATGTGATGTGTACGGTTATATGCTTGAATTGAATATGGTGATGAGACTGATATGATGACGGTTTTGATGTTCTTAAGAGTGACTAGTTGCATATGATTTATTGACGTATTAAATATTATTCATAAGCACGATGCATTGCATTACATGAAAAGGAAAAGTTTCAATTAATAAAAAGTTTTTTTTACGAGCCGGGTATTACTGCTACAGGGAGGGTGTATAGGAAAGAGGAAGGTTTATGGATCAATGTTAAATGAAAAGAAAATGAAAATGAAAATGAATAAATGATACAGATACTAACTGAATGGGCTCTATGGTAGAGCATTAGATGGAAATCCCGACCGGTTGCTCTGTAGCAGTTTACCTAGGTTAAAGGCCCGAGTACTGGAAAAGAAATGATTTAAATGGCTGCCTGTTTTCTAAAGTTGAGGTCCACATGCATTCATGCATAAGTATTACTTGCTGGGCCTCGGCTCACTATGTTCCGTGATACAGGTATTAATCTCTTAGATGATTATGCTGACTAGGAGTTGATGGTGTCGCTGTAGATCCATGAAGAAGATGCTCATGTGACGGAAGCTAGTTTTCATACCATATTTGAAAATAAATTAAGGGTTACAGTTATTTATGCTTTTACAGTTAATAACTCTGATGTATGGTAATAAGTGTATACTCAAAAATGAGGATGAAAGGTATAAGTATCACAGTAGTATACTTAGAGGATGTTGATTGGATGATACTGTATATCTGAAATATATAAGAAGACGCTTTTAATTCATATTAAATTATTTTAACTATTTATTGGAATTGTTAAAAGAGTGGATCTGTATTGGTTATAGGCTCTTATGTTTAGGGTTGCTAAGGCGTAGAGTGACTTTATAATGAAATGCGAGTAGCGTTCCGACCTATGAATCTATTGTTTAGGGTTTCGTGGGACGGGGCGTTACACCGACCAATTTGTCTTGTCGGTATTCCACTTCTGAGGTAGAGAATATTAGGATTTTGTATAAAATACCTTTCCCCTGTAGACTTGTGCCCTCTGATTCTTCTGTTTTTGCTCCTCGCCATGGGGAGTTCGCCATTTTTGTTACGACCTTAAATTATGGAGCTAGGATACCTATTCCTCTTGCCATTGTTTCTCTCTTTTCTCAGTTCAGTATCTGTCCGGCATGCTTGGCTCCAAATGCCTAGACATTCCTCGGAACAGTGCTCTTTTATTGTGCCGAGAGAAAAATTCTTTTTTCTTGTAACGTCCTTCAACATCTTGTCTCCCTTTGTAAGTTACCAGCTAATCCTGGTCTTTGTTATTTTAAGTTTAAAAAGGGACTGTACGCACCAAAATACTCGTCATCCAGTCATGAATGGAAACAAATGTATATTTTTATTAGCAGTCCTCTTCCTGAGGACGAAGTCTTTCCTTTTCCGACCACTTGGATGCCCCCCAAGTACAATAAATTTTGTAATCTACCTGAGCTATGCGCGGAGGAGCTAGGTTGGAATATCTCTCTTAAAGAGATATTTTCTCCAACAAGTAATGTCTTTGTCTGTTCAACCGAAGACTTCACCAGAGCAGCTCAGTCCAAGCAAGCTTAGCGAGGTGGGGTTGTACCTTTAATCCACACCTTTATTCATTAACTTAACAGGTTATGACCATCTTTTTTGGCTATGTTTGTAGATATGTCAGCTCTTTAAGCATACGCGAACTTGCAGAAGAGAACCAGCCTCCTCAACAAGAAAAGGAAAGGCAAAGATCCCTAGGTCGAGGTTCCAAAGAGACCGAAGAATCCCACTCTCCCCCATGGGAAGGGTAAGAGGGTTTACCTTTTGGTTCTCCCCCTTCGGCGCCAACGCAGAGCTACCGTCGGGTGGCCTTGCCCCCTCGAGCTCATTCTCCTTTGAGAATGGCTGATACCCATGTCCCCCATTGGGATGTTTGAGTATCCGAGAGCGTCTCCAATTCTCGAGTCACATTGGAGATGGTTGAGAAGTTCGCTCCTCCTCCTGATAGGCAACGCATCTCGGAGCTATCAACCGAGGAGAAAGTCTACGGAGCTGTTACAAAACTGGCCGAGGTTTGTGTTTTTCTTTATCATTTTATTACTGTTGCTCTTTATAGGGGTGTTTTAATCGACCTAGATTTGCATGGTGCAGCTGACCTCACTCTTGGGGGGTTATCCCTCGATGTGAAGGACATGACTGTTCGACTTTTGAGCCATGACAGAGACATGTTCCTTATCAAAGGGGCTCTTGATCGTACCAAGAAAACTCTCACCCTTTATCGGCAAGATCTAGAGAAGTCCCAGATGGCTGAGAAGACTGCTGCGGACCAGTTCTATAAAGCACGAGAGGAGGTTAAGCAATTGATTTCCACTACTGAGGCTGACACCGCCCAGTCGTTTGAAGAGGGCAGGCAGCTGAGCTTCAAGGAATTCAAGGACTCTAAGGACTTCAAATTCCTTCTTTCGCGGGAGGGATTCTTCTGTTATCAAGCTGCCATGAAGTCTGCTCGGCAGTTAGTTATCCAGCACGGTCAAAGCCTGGATGTGTTGGACGAGATTTGCCCAGTCCTGGTCAGGAAAGATGATGAAAATGTGGATCAGCAGGATGTGTATCAACAATTTCAAGATTTGCAGGACGTCAGGGATGATGTCGATGACAAACCCTTTGTCGGCAAGATCTAGAGAAGTCCCAGATGGCTGAAAAGACTGCTGCGGACCAGTTCTATAAAGCACGAGAGGAGGTTAAGCAATTGATTTCCACTGTTGAGGCTGACACCGCCAAGTTGTTTGAAGAGAGCAGGCAGCTGAGCTTCAAGGAATTCAAGGACTCTAAGGACTTCGAATTCCTTCTTTCGCGGGAGGGCTTCTTCTGTTATCAAGCTGCCATGAAGTCTGCTCGGAGGTTAGTTATCCAGCACGGTCAAAGCCTGGATGTGTTGGACGAGATTTGCCCAGTCCTGGTCAGGAAAGATGATGAAAAGGTGGATCAGCAGAATGTGTACCAACAATTTTAGGATTTGCAGGACGTCAGGGATGATGTCGATGACGAAGACAATAATTCCTATGTCTACATTGAAGGTGAGACGTCCACCAACGTTCGTGCAACTGACGCTGCCCCTACTGACCACGTTCTCGAGAAGGCCAATGAGACTGGAACTCAGAAATCTCCTCGCCCATCTCCCAAGAAATCAGCATAATTAATTTTTTGTTTTGTTTTATATATTGTAATGACGATATTTAATATTTATCTTCAAGTACCAGCTATTGGTGTTCCATTATTGTTATCTTTTATTTGCTATAGTATAGAATTATTCTAACTGTAGCAAACTTTCTTCTCGATCATACTGAGATGCTAATATTGGTTGGTTACTGTACTTTGGGAAAACCAAAGTGTAGTGTAAGCCGACTTCTAGAGGCTACATTGTAACTTGATTGGATTCAAGTTGTAATGTATCTGTGCTTCCTAGTAAAATTTTGAGATATCTAAGTTTATGTTCGGTTGTTGTAACCAGGGAACGATGTGGCTATAACACACTCAAGCTTTTGCTCGGTTATTGTAACTCAGAGGCGTCTAAGTTGTAATAAAACCTGAGAGCAAGTTTCAAATATAACAAACTTTTGGATAAGAGAAAACACTATCTTTATTCAAATCCGATGTACTGCGTCCTACGCCAAGGTGGCCAATAAACCATGTTTAAATTGAAATCCTAAGTACATAAGGAAAACTAACTAGATGAAATATCTACGAAGATTCTCAACGTTCCATGGTCGCATATCACCCGATTTATCAGGATTCTCTATCTTGTATGTCCCATCAAGCATAGCTTTCACCACTCTGTAGGGGCCTTCCCATGTCTCTCAGAGTTTACCTGGGTGCTTTTCGGCTGCTATAACCTTTCTTAAAACCCAGTCTCCTTCTGAGAACCTTCTCGTTCGAGCCCGTTTATTGAAATATCTAGCTGTTCTTTGCTTATAAGCTGCAATCCAAATTCTCGCCATCTCCCGAGGTTCCTCGAGTAGGTCCAGGCTGTTTAAGAGTAACTCATTGTTCTTGTTCTCAACAAACCCTTCAAGCCGAGGACTGGGAACTCCTATCTCAATAGGGATTACTACTTCAGCCCCAAACACCAAAGAGAAAGGAGTCTTTCCTGTTGAAGTTCTCGGCGTAGTTCTGTTGGCCCATAAAACGCTATACAGCTGCTCAGTCCACTCTCTATTGGCTTGTTCAAGCCGAGCTTTGAGCCCTTGAAGGATGATTCGATTTGTTACCTTTACCTGTCCATTAGCTTGTGGGTGAGCTACAACAGTAATCCTGAGAGTAATCTCAAGATCTTGACAAAATACTCGGATGTTATTACTGACAAACTGCCTCTCATTATCTGTGATGATCACCCGAGAAATTCCATACCGGCATATGATTACCTTCCATATAAAATCTTTAACTTTGTGGTCGGTGATGGTGACTAAAGGTTCGGCCTCTACCCATTTAGTAAAATAGTCTACAACTACGATGAGAAACTTCAATTGCCCTGTCGCTTGAGGAAAAGGTCCCAGAAAATCAAGCCCCCATTGTGTGAATGGGCAAGGATTTTGAATACTTCTTAGTTCAGCGGGAGGAAAGTGAGGAGTGTTGGCATGAGGCTGGCATTTGTCACATTTTTGAACGTATTCTTTGGTGTCTTTCTTCATGGTCTACCAGTAGTATCCACATCGAAGGTCTTTGTTTGCCAAAGCCCTTGCCCCTGTGTGGCTTCCACATATTCCTTCTTGAACTTCCCTGAGGGCGTAGTCTGACTCCCGAGGAGTAAGACATTTGAGATAAAGAAGTGTGTATGACCTCCTGTAGAGATTCCCTTCTATAATGGAATACCTCGCGCATCTTGCTCGGAGACTTTTTGCCTCGTTCTTGTCTTCCGGTAGCTTTCCTTCAGTGAGGAATGCTCGTATTGGGTCCATCCATGTCTGACCTAAGCTTATCTTGGAGAGGGCCTTGACTGATATACTCAGTTTTGGTAATATCTCCACCTTGACAGTGGTGGCTTCCTCCTGGTCGATACCTGAAGCTAGACGAGCTAATACATCTGCTTGTTGATTCTCCTCTAGAGGGATCCTTCTTATGTCTACTTTAGCTATTTTTCCAATGAGCTCCTTGGCTTTCGCAAGATATCTAATCATCTTTGAACCCTTTACTTCATATTCTCTTTTAACTTGCTCAATCACGAGTTGCGAGTCACTGTTGATGATTAAGTGGTTTATCTCTAACTCCAGTGCTAACCGAAGACCAACAAGAAGAGCTTCGTATTTAGCTTCGTTGTTTGAAGCTTTAAATTTGAACCGAAGAGCATGTTTGGTAAATATGCCCCCAGTCCAAGAAGTAGGATCCCAGTGCCACTTCTTTCCTGATTCGAGAACCCATCAACAAATAGCTCCCATGGTTTTATATCTTTACCCTCGAGTAAGGGTTGACATTCTATGACAAAGTCCGCTAGGGCCTGACCCTTAATGGTTTTGCGAGGTTTGAAGTGGATGTCGAACTCGCTAAGCTTGACTGACCATTTTATTAATCAGCTAGAGGTATCCGACTTCTGCAATATGTCTTTCAGTGGTTGTTCAGTCAAAACCGTGACCGTATGGGCCTGAAAATAAGGTTTTAACTTTCTCACAGCAGTTACCAAAGCCAAAGCTAACTTCTCTACTCGGCTGTATCTGGTTTCTGCTCTTGCCAAGACCTTGCTGGTGTAGTAAACCGACTTTTGAACTTTTTTTTTTCTCGTACCAATATGGCACTGACAGCATGGTCAGTGACAGCTAGGTATAGAAATAATGGCTCCCCATTGATGGGAGAGGTGAGCAATGTTGGTTGACTGAGGTAAGACTTCAATTCCTCAAATGATCTCTGACATTCATCAGTCCATTGAAAATCGTTGGTCTTTTTTAGAACATTGAAAAAGTGTTTGCACCTATCTCCTGATCGGGCGAGGACGCGACTTAAAGCTGCCGTTCGCCCAGTCAGCTATTGCACTTCCTTTTTGCTTCTCGGAGCCTGCATGTTGAGTATAACATCCACCTTCTCTAGATTTACCTCGATCCCTCGCCTAGATATGAGGAAATCCAAGAATTTACCCGAGGAGACTCCGAAAGCACATTTTTTAGGATTTAACTTCATGCCATACTTGTTTAGAATGTCGAAGACATTCTTTAAGTCGACAGGATGATCCTTCGCGTCCTTAATTTTTACCACTATATCATCCACATATGCTTCTACCCTATTTCCGAGCAATGGCGCAAAATTTTTATTAACCAATCGTTGGTAGGTAGCTCCAACATTTTTCAGCCCGAAAGGCATCATCTGATAGCAGTAGGTGCCTTCGGGAGTAATGAATGAGGTATGCTCTTCATCATTTTTATCCATTTGAATTTGATGGTATCTTGAGTACGCATCAAGGAAGCTGAGAAGCCATTTTCTCGAGGTTGCATCCACCAACCGATCAATCTTGGGCAAGAGGCAACTATCTTTAGGATGGGCTTTGTTCAGATCAGTAAAGTCTACGCACATGCGCCACTTGCCATTAGATTTTGCCACCATCGCCACATTAGCGAGCCACTCCGGATACTGTACCTCACGTATGAACCCAGTGTCAAGAAGTTTCCCTACCTCGGTTTTAATAGCTTGTTGCCCGTCTAAGGCAAAATTTCTCTTCTTCTGTTTTACTGGTCAGCTACCAGGCTTTATACTGAGACGATGGGTAATGACATCCGCAGAAATGCTTGGCATCTCATCTGCATTCCATGCAAAGGTCTCAATATTTTGAAAGAGCAAGCGTGTTATGTTGCACTTAAATCTGTAGTAAGCTCGGACCCACGGTAGAGTTTCTTTTCTGTGCCTTCTTCAATTGTAATAGGAATAAGCTTTTCGGCAGCCGTGGGTTTTGGTACAATGGTATCTCGGACATCTAATAATTCCACGGTGGAAACTGGCTTCTTCTTATCCTTTAAATCATTGTGGTACATTTTGCGAGCAAGCTTTTGATCGCCTCTGACCTTGCCAATCCCTTCACGAGTTGGAAACTTCATCTTAAGATGATATGTGGAAACGATAGCCCGTGCTTGATGAAGCAACAGCCGACCAATAAGGGCATTATACGGTGTTTTAACATCTACGACCAAAAATTCCACCGTGAACAATTTAGTTCTCGGATGTGTCCCTAAGGTTATTGGCAGAGTGACCATCCCTATTGGAATGACTTGCTCTCCCGTCAAACCGTATAAGGGGGACGTAAACTCCTTCAAACTCTCATTTGGGAGGTTCATCTGCTGGTATGCATGGTAGAATAGGACGTCCGCGGCGCTCCTATTATTGACAAGTATTTTCTTTACCGTGTAGTTTTCTATGATAGCCTCGATGACGAGGGCATCATCATGGGGTTGATGAACTCCATCACCGTCTCTGTCTGAGAACATGATCTTCTCATCGTCGGTTTTCGTCCTCTTTCTTTGGTCGGAGACTTGATGAACTGCTCTTGCATAAGCTTTTCTCCCAGATGATATTTCTCCTCCAGATGCATCTCCACCAATGATCATCCCAATGGTTCCTGCAGTTCCTCGGTTTCCACCCCGAGGAGAATCATCTATCCGCCTTCTTTGTTGTCTATCATCACCTCTATAATCACGCCCATCATCTCTTTGATCCTCTCTGTCGTCTCATCTTTTTTTATCCCCTACAGTGTTAGCAAAGTTCTTGAGATAGCCCCTTCGGATGAGATTCTCTATCTTGTCCTTCAACTGACGACATTCTTCAGTGTCGTGCCCTGGACCTCGATGAAACTTGCAATACTTGGCACTTTCATTTCTTTCGGGAGTGGGCCTCATCCTCGGAGGCCATCTAACAATATCTTGGTCTTGTATTTCGTTTAAGACCATTTTTAGGGAGGTGTTTAGGGGAGTGTAGGATTCGTACCGAGTTGGCTTTGATCGGCTATCCGAGCAAGAAGAGGGTTTACCTCTTTCACTATGCTTCTTATACTCCGTTGATCAGTTGGTATCATTCCTTTTATTTGAAGGAGATCTATCAGGGGATTTGTCTGCTGCATGCGGTGTTGGCATTATCTTATCAATAGTTATGTACTTTTCTACCCTGGAGAGCAATTAAGGGATGCTCTTGGGATGCTTTTTAGATAGGGAGTGTTTCAGCGTCGTGTGCCGAACTCCTGTAGTGAAGGCCGTGATAGCGAAGATGGGTTGGAGATTAGGAATCTCCAAACAATCACTGTTGAACCTAGTAACGAATTCTCGGAGACTTTCGTTGGGCTTTTGGCGAATTAACTAGTGTGGCGTTAGTCTTCTTCATAGGCGGAGAACTTGCGAAGTGGGCCACGAACCTGTTAGTTGGATCATCAAAACTGTGTTTGCTTCCATGAGGGAGAGCTCTAAACCATCTCTGTGCTATTTCTACTAGAGATACTGGGAAAATTTTGCAACATGCCTAGGGAGAGGCTTGTTGAAACTCCATCATAGTCTGGAAACCTATGACATGATCTAAAGGGTCTCATTTGCCATTTTATTTTTCGACGTTGGCCATCTTGAAGTTCTTCGGTATTCGAGCACTCTGTATCTTGGGTGCCAAAGGCGTGAGATTTCTGTCCCAATCCATTGTGTCAAGGAACGGGCGATCTTGCATGGCCGTGATTTTTCGATCAACCACATCCTTTATAAACTTATTATCCCCATCATGGGTATGGGTTGGACGAGTCTGTCTTCTCGTGCCAATTGAAGACCTTGCTCGATGGTGATTATCTAATTCTCCTGTCCGAGAATTTCGTTCTCCTGATTTCTGAGGAGTAAGTTCTCGAGGTGGTGGTGTATTATTTTTCCTTTGGATCTAATACATCCTCTGAGCAAGGTTAGTCATTTGTTGCATGAGCTGGCGAGTTGATCCTGGAGCTGCTTCTGACCCAGCTGGTCAGCACGGGCATTCCCTCCAGCGACAGTAGGCTCAATATTGTGTTCATCCCTATTACTCCTAGTTCGAACCATAATTTATTGTTTAGAGGAAAGCAACGTTTCCCACAGACAGCACCAATCTGATGACGTGTAAAACCAATTGTACCTCGACACGTATCAGTTTGTTCAAACTAGGTCTTCTCAGTAATCTCTTCTTTGCTCGGTAACCGACGATCCTGCTAAGATGAGAGCACGTAAGCTAGGAGCCAGGCCAGAGATTGTTGTTCTCTGGCATTGGCGCTCCGACGCTCAAGTCAGATGAGAAACAATATGGCTTTTAGAACACGTAGGTCGGTGCTCTAGAAGTTAGGTGTGTAGGTAGTAGTTAAGAGTTGAGTCCCCTTACCTGGAGGTGGGCTCCTTTTTATAAGAAGAAAAAGTTTTTTTCCTATTAGGAGTTAATCTTTTTGGTGTAGTTCTGCTTATGCTAGGAGAAGTGCTTATCCAACTAGGAAACTTTACCCTAGAAGGGCCAGTTCTTGACTTTTAATCCTAGATATTAGAATTCATGGTCCATTAAGACGAGCTAGAGAGGAGCAGTCTTTAAGGTTTGCTCGGTTAGTTGCCACGTGTCACCTTATGACTGGGGAGTATTTTGAGTATTATCATGTTGAAAAGTGTTTTACGCATTGAGTTTGAATATTTATTTTTTTCAAAATTTGACATATATTTTGAGAGACACGAGGACAAATGTGTGAGAGAAAAGGGGCAATAGAAAAAATTGAGGGAATTTTTTGGTGTACTTGTTGACTTGAGTGTGTAGAACGTATAAGCTTCTGAGCGGAGAAAATAAGCGTATAAGCTACCACACGCTCTACCAAATGGACCGCAAATCAAAATCAGAAAGAACTCTCATTCAAAAAATCTCCAAAGCTCGAAGCTCATATGCAATTTCGATTACAGCAGTATCGGGTTATTCCCGTGATTTGACCCGTGTTTGGTTAAGAGGGTATGAGTGTATCCCATTGGAGTGAGAATCTTATTGCCGCTGATACAACCAAACACTTGTATCACGTTGGAGTAACAAGCTCATATCTCCACCAATTATCAAAAAGGAGATTATTTTGTTACGCCATAGAATACCTTAAGTTGTCGCTCGTCCTCTCTCTCACCTCTATGCTTCTAATCTCTCCCACCGACAACCCAAAGATGCTATTATTGCTTTTGAATGTGGAGATATGGCAGTAACTCATAGAAAATGTTGAAGAATGAGAAGGATATTATGACTCAACCCAAAGTGGATAAAACAAAATGGGAGACTAAGCCAACTAATGCATTGGTTGATATTTCTGAGGAGACCCTTAAATCAATTAGTAGGCTTCCTTTGCCTCCGGTTCCTAAATTTGAGTGGGATGGTATTGCAACGAAATTCAAAGCACGTACGGGCCTTTTATTCTCTAAGCAAGCTTTTAAAAAAAATGAATGGGATTGACTGAGGAAGAAAGTGGCATTTGTGGAATAAAATCGTTGGGAGTGAGACAAGCTTGGGGTGGAATGATATCAATCGCACGGCTATCATGGATGACGAATGGTGGGAGCTCAAAATCCAGGTAATGTATAACGTCACTATTTTTAATATGTCAAAACGTATTCATTTATATTTTGCTCATATTCAGTTGTATCATACATTATTGTAGGAGAATAAAGAGCACGCATAAGTTCAAAAAGTGGGGATTCCAATACAAATTTCAGTTGGATATTTTGCTTTGGTGGGAGTGTTGCTATTGCCACTCTTTGTGTATTTTCGTCAAGTGGGCGTAATCCAATTCTAAATCTAGTTGAACAAATCCTTCAAATATGAATTGGTTCGATCAAAGTGACAATGTTTACATTTCTGACCCCATCCTCCTTGACTCAGAACAAGATATGTCAATTTCTACATCGCCTACGAAGAAGAACCCTCAGACATCAGTAGCTGCAACATGAGGTTCGGCTGAGAACAAAGTGTCTCTAAGAAAAGGAAGACTATTGCTCAATTTATGGTGAACGAGTCTTTGATGACTAGGTTAGTCAGTGCCTCTGAACAAGTTGAATAAAAAGCAAAGCAAACACAGGTAGCTGCTGATAGCCCTTTTTTGAATAGTGGTCCATCCAAAGAAGTGCAATCCGATTACGATTTGACCATACTCATTGAAATATTTGCTAACAATGAGATCACTGATAAATCGTACTACTTTGGAATGAAGATGTTGAGGGATCCACATGATAGAAAGTGTTGTGTCGTGCATACTGACAAAATGATTGGGCTTCATAGAGAGCATGTTTGATGAAAAATATGGATCACTGTTTGGCCGTATTTGAGCGGAGGATCCTCATTTGAAGAACTTTATTACATTTTCTTTCATTTTATTAAACTATGTAGACTTTTGCATTTTATTGTTCGTTCGCTACTGGACTTTCTATTGGTCTCGATGCTTTCCATGACTTGGATCTTATTTTGCTTATTTGAAAACTAAAAATAATTGGTATTTTGATTATATAAATTGATTACTAAGTGTAGTGCATATTCATGATTTCAAATTATGACAAATAATAATTCTGATGATGAGTATGATTATGAGACTGTTATGATGATGAGTGTAGCTGCCCAATTTATGTTAATTAGAAATCTTAGAAGAAGATCGATAGAAGGTATCCCATACAGGAAATCTTCATTGAAAGGTTCTTAATACGTGACGGAAGTTCTAAAAGGCCATCCACAGAGATGCTATGAAAATTTTAGGATGTAGATTGATATTTTTTACGCACTTTGTGAAGATTTGAGTGACAAGTACATGCTTTGTGCATCCAATAACATCCGAATTCCATATATGGTAGCTATGTTTCTATTCATTGTTGTCAAAGGGTGTTGAATAGGCTAGTGCATGAAACTTTCCAACACTCAAGTGAGACAGTTAGTCATGTACTCAATAAAGTTTTGGGTGATGTATACGAAATGACTATCAATATTATAAGGCTGAGGAAGAACGAATTTTATGAAGTCCCTAGAAAAATTAGAACTACGCCCGAGGTATTGCCTTTCAAAAATGTTATTGGTGCTATTTCGGAAAATTCTTTTCCTTGCTTTGGCTGTTTTCAATGTCAAATTGAGGTGAGGTCGAAGGCGTTTGAATCGTCCTACCGAGACAAATCTAATTAATGTCATCGATTTTGCCTCGATATGTTGCCAAAAATGGCTAGATCGAGGCAAAAACCATTTCAAACTTTGGAATGCATCTTGCCTAAATTTGGCCATTCTCAGCGGCAGATTGAGGAGAGACCACCTTCGTTGGACTCATATCAGTGATACGATTCAAGCGGTGGTGATATTGCTTCGATCGGACTCTGGGAATGGGAGATAAGGTTGTCGGCCTGCCAAATGTAGTTGGATGCTAGGAGTATTTTTCGGATATTCATAATTTTGTCTTTATTTTTAAGTTTCAAATGGACTGAATCTATTTCAAAGGATGAGACACTCAAGTTCTTCTATCTAACTTGCCCTATATTTTTCGATCTTTGTGTGAGGGCCAAAATTCCATTTTTTCTTAATTGAATGGTCTTGATATTATTAAATTGTAAAGTATTAAATTTGTTCATATTTGCTTCAATCTCTGTGGTCCCGAGGGATATTAGTACTTAAAGGTTTGTTCTTTATTTAAAGGTTTTATTTCTTGCAATAGATTGTTTAAATTTTTTTTTATTAGACAACCCTTGTTTGGATGTCTTTTTTATTATTTATGGTAATATAACCAATGCTTAGCATTATTTCATGTTTATTATATTTAGTGATTTTAATTAAGGGCTTAATGTTTGATAGGTTCCTGAAAATAATTTTGTGATCCATTAAGGACATCCATAAATCTTATAGTCCAAAAAGTCCCTGGGTCCATGAAATTTAAACCAATAATTTCATATGACAAAACCAACCTTGATTGCAATTAATATTGGTTTCCGTTTAAAATTGCTTATAATTTGGTCAATTGGTCAAACGAGTTTTGCTTAATTGTATTCGTCTTTGATGGTTTAAGATCCTCACTTGGCAGCTCCAACAATTCCTACAAATTAATAAATTACAATAGAGTGTTTTTGATTGGGTCATGCTACCCTTTATCTCACATAACATATTTCAAAGTTATTTCTTTAAAGTGGTGTCATTTCGCAACTACTGTATATATTTTATTCTTTGTTTGTTTACATTGAAAAATTATATATAGAGTGTGTTTGGTAAACAATTTTACCAGTAGCATATAATTTAGCATGTATGCTGATTGCTTTATGCTGCTTGAAATGCTGACATATATGTTGTTATAAATGTTGTGGGTGTTTGGTTAGATTTTTCAGAGAAAAGCATATATGCTAGTATAAATGTTGTGGCTAATTACATGTAGGGGTATTAACACAAATAATTAAAAAATAGATTTATATTTTTTAAAAATAATCTTTACATTTTTAATAATATTAAAATATTATATATTTTTTATACAATTTTTTTATTAATATTTAACATTTTCTTAAATTTTATTAATATATTATTTAAAAATAAAAATATTATTAAATATAAATAATTAAATATGTTAGTAAAAATGTTAATATATTATTAAATATAAATGAATATATTATTAAATAAAATAATTGGTTTTCATCCGTACATGCAGGGTAAACTCGTCATTAGTTAAGAGTGTAGGGGTAATTTGGACATTTCATGCATAAGTGTGCAAAAAATGCTAGTAAAATGATATTTTGAGAATGTCATAATTTAGAGGTAAAAATGTTAATTAATATGATGAATGCTGAATTGTTGTTTGGTTAGGTTAACAATAATATGTAGCTTACATGTTATATGCTGTATTATATGCTATTTATAATGGTTTACCAAACACCACCGTAGTATATATTTTAGGAACTTATGATAACTTATATCTAATTATTCTATTAATTTCTTTATTTTAATTAATTATTCTACTGTCTTAATCAATCCAGTGATTATCTCTTCTTTTAATGATTTATCTTATTTCCTATTTAGAGATAATCATCTCCTTAAAGTAAGGAAACTTTTGCTTATCTTTTATGGCCTTGATTCCAAGATTAGGACACAATCTTCCTAATTTCGTGGGTTAATTTTATGCATATCTTTTAAGCCATTATATAGGGTTTTATTGGTTCCTACACGTGTCATATATATTGTCTTTGATAACCGAACAACCCTAAGTCTTTTATTTGCATATTCTGAATCGTTCCATGTTTTCTAGAGCGAGTTTTTTATCTTGATAAAATTCATGCATTCTTGCATTCCACTTTGAGGAGTCGCAGTAAGATTACGAGTGACCCCTTTCCTCTTACAATCGTTTGATAGAAGTTAGATTTCAGTGTATTCACATCCATTTCCATACTTTGAGTCTGATTGTAAGTCTCTAACACACCTGTACACACTGTCTCGTCACTAAAGGACATGATTGATTTTTTTAGCAGATTGCAGCCAAATAGAGGTAACAACATATTTGAAAAGACAGGTGAATTCTAAGATGGTTTCAGTTCCCTCTGCATTTGGTTATGATTATTTACTTTATCTGTTATTGGGGCTAGAGACAGTAGCTATTCTACTATCTTATCTATAATCGTTGCCACATTAGGCATATTTATTGTCATTTGAGCCAATGAAATATGCTCATGTTGGCTTGCTATCCCTTCACAACCAAAAGATAAGTGAGGATAAAATTATTTGTATGCCTCATTGCCTTGATTGCAAAATTGGACCAATGAAACATTTCTTAAAATCAAATCGAACCCAAAAATTGAATGAAGAGCCATAATTATCATTGTTTTGATTATTACACATCATGCTAAGAAAAAGTATTAGAATAGCCTCTGAACTTACGTTTTTTGGTCATTTTGGATCTCAACTTCTTTTTTTCATGCCAAAGAAATCCTTGAACTTTTCAATATGGGTCACACTAGCCCTTGGAGCTAAATTTCATCAAAATACGCTGATGTTAACAATTAGTGTGCTGATGTGGAATTTTTTAAAAAAAAAATCCACGTGGATTCGTTCAATACCTAGTCAACACATGTACATCATTTTAGCTATATTTGTTTTTAAAAAAATGGGGGAATTAAGCCCTTATAGTTTTAAAAATGGGACAATTAAGCCCTTATTGTTATGTCATATGGTTCAATAACACCCTGTTTTAAGACCAAACTCAAAAGTTCAACAACAACATTTTTAACAGATATATCCAGATTACAAAGCAACATTTTAAACATCCAATCATCAAACCAACATGAAAAAAATACAAATCCGTATTACAAGCATAAAATCTCAAAAAAAAATTAGAGTCTTAAGTCGCAGAAATTGAGAAGTTTAAGCAACAATGAAATCAACATAGGCAGTCCAACCTACTGGCCACCAATGCCATCATTTTGTGAGCAACTTCTCAGATTGTTGTTTTGGCTTCTTTGATCAATGACCTTTGACATCGAGGTTCCAGGCTAGAAAATGACATACATGCATTTAGATGGTAGAAAATTAATGTTGTTAAGATAACATTTTCATCAAAACGAAAGAGATGGATACTTATATTTAGAATTGAACATCCGGTCACCGGATTGATGTAAAGACCAAGTCCTATGAGGCTTGTTCTTTTCTTCGATTTTCTCTTGGGCCTATAATCTTTGTGACAGAAGCTAACGTATTTGGAATTTATAGATGTTTCCATTGTAGACCCTGCACGGCTTGATTGGTAGCTATATTGGTAGTGACATCACTTCTTGATTATGCAATACTCGCAGTGATATCACTTCTTTAGCTACTTGAATTTTTCCTTCCAGGATAAGTATTTCTTCTTGCATTATGGCCCTTTCCTTTGCAGATATTACAGGTCACTGTTCTCCCTACCAGCTTATTCACCTCATTTCTCCTCTTCTTCTTAGGCATACTTATCATTTTCCTCAATATTGGAGGAAAAATTAAACCACCTTCATTGAATGGCCACATGTTCTTACCTCTTATTGGCTATAAGGGTTTTTAATAAGACATTATGTAAGTTGGAATCTAATACTAGAGATTTAGTCTTCAGCCTTTTCACCATTATCATGTGTTGTGCGTATGGCATAAGTACATGGAATTCTAGCAAGTTGCCATGCCCCTCGTGAGCATACCCTTTCCACTCAGATGTCCACATATGACTCAAACTTACATTACTCTTAAGTTTTTTTTGGATCAGTGGCCCATGATCATTCTTCCAGAATTATACACCAATTATTTTGTCTCTAATTATTTGCATAACTGTCCTCCGAATATCTTCAAGCATGGATATTATAGATTTGGACCTGACTTCCACAATTGTGCCTTTAAAGGCTTCACAAAGGTTGTTGTCACATGAGTTGGAAAATGGGCTGAAGAAGGCCTTGCACATGTGTTTAGGATCAATAAGTTTCAAATCTTTGTCAACAGCATGGTGGACTTCTCAAGTTCCTTGAAGTAGAAGCCAAAGTCACAATTATTTGTGGACCTGACAAGGGCCTAAAACACGTTCTTCAAATGCCTCTTTAGGTATGTTTTACTCTAGTTAGCATAAAATTCCTACAACAAGACCAGTGATAAGCTTTTGGCCACACATCCGCAACAGCACCAACAAGACCCTACATTTAGAAACAAACAAGTATGACTACAAAAACTAGGACCAAACATTCAGCACACATGAGAATACAAATAATAAACATACCTTTTGGCGATCACTAATCAAGGTCCAACATTCATCATAAGCAATCCGGAGATCATGCTTCAAAAGATTCGAAAACAGGTCCACGACTCTGTGCTCTCCACTAGAACAACAACCCATGCTAATGGAAACATTTGATTGTTTCCATCCCTTGCATTTGCTGTAAGAAATTCTCCATTAACCAAACACATAAGAAAACAACCATCAATACCCAAAACAGGCTTGTGCCCATTTAGAATACCATCTCTACAATTCCTAAAATAACAGTAGAAAGCCTTAAATGATGGTGCATCATTTTCATTCTCTCTATTTGTAATCAAGTCAACAGTTGTCCTAGAATTTGATAGAGCAAGCTCCTCCACATATTCTCTTAACTTAGTGTAGTCTTTTTTACAATTTTCCTCCAAATCAGCCAATATACTCTTTCTTGCCCTTTTGCATTGGGTGAGGTTGACATCTAGTTTTGAGGTTTTTTTTCCTTTCATGAAAGGCTTCAAGCACCCATGCTTTATTTCAGGATGTGCAGAAACAAATCATAAAATTTACTAATCAAAAACTTGGTTGTCAATCTTTTCAACCTTCCTTTTGGGCTCACAAATGTATTCAAACACATAAGTCTTAACCTGAAAGCTATCAACATCCTTGCTAAAGGATGCAAAATTAGCCATGGACAGTCAGCAACACTTACACACTTAGCTTTGCACCTGTAGGAAGAATGAACCTAATGTCATGCCTATTTGTAATTGCATAAGTTCTGACTGCTTCTTTAAAAACTTCATTACTATTAAAGAACATGCTGACTTCAAAGATGGGGGTAACTTTATGCTTCTTAAACGCTAGAAACCAACTTTTCTTTCTGATAGTCTCATCCCTCACCTCTGGGTCCTCATCAGTGTTATCCCTATAGCTGTCAGGGTCACTTGAATCAAAGTATTTAGAGTGCAGACCATCATCCTCATCATTTTCACTATTAGGTTATGAATTTTTTTCCTTCATCACCACCATCTCCCATCTCATTTTCAGCATGATCAGGTCCTCACCACCACCATCTCACTCTTCATTTTCATCCTCTTTGCACTTTCTTGGAGCATGGCTATGGATTTTCATTCTCTCCCATAGTTCTTTATCTTTTCCCTTGCTTCAATTACCTCTTCATCGTCCTCTAAGGAGTTGTCTTTAGGGAGGAGTTCATCGTATTCTTCATCAAAACTACTATCTCCACTGTCGGATGAATCTACTTTTACGTCATGATAATGAACATTATGAACCCCTTCCTCTTCACCATTTCTAGGATAATGAAACAAAAAACATGATGAACCCCAATTGAATGATGAACACAAACACAAAACCCCAACTTATTTGAAACCCAAACAGAAGCCAAGCATAAGAAAAAAAAGAGAATATACAATAAAATGCCAACTTGAAACTGCTTTGGCATGACAAACATTGTGAACCGTGTTTGATCTCTTAGAGAAATTATGCAAGGTATAAAGAGAAACCAAAATCTAAATCATTTTTTAGTAGCAGACTTTCTAGGCCACTAGAAATCCTGAGTAAGAACCCTAAATTGAATACCCAAATGAAAGCCAAGCTTTAATCAAATACCCAACTATGAACCCTAAATTGAATACCCAACTATGAACCATAAATCAAAATTGAAAACGTAACAGAAACCCCAATCGAAATCGTAACCCAATAGAAAACGCAAAATCGCGTATATGGAAAAGTGTATGAATTATGAAGAGGCAGAGAAGCAACTATCTCTACTAGCTGCGCACAATGAGCGCTCCACTTTGTGCAAATGTTGTTTAGTTTAGGTTGCGATCTTGATTGACATGGAATCCATGTAGATTTTAAAAAAAATCCACGTAGCGCATTTTGACGAAATTTGGCTTTAACGACTTACATGACTCACATTGAAAAGTTAGAGGGTTTCTTTGACTTGAAAAAAAGTTGGAGGGTATTATTGTGAAAAACAATATTCCAATGCATTTGTAATATAAATACATGCATTTAATTGATATTGTACTTTCTTTTTTAAGATTATCCATACTAGTTTTTGCATTCACACAACAAGTTTTCGATTACCTATATAAACCAAACATTGTATTACAATCAAATTTTCGTTGTCATTGCAACAGTGGACCAACGAAACAGGTCCTAAAATCAAATTGAACCCAAAAATCGAATGAAGAGCCATGATTATCAGTGTTTTTGATGATCACGCATCATGCTAAAAAATTATATACAAAACTAAAGCGGGATTTTATAACTGATAAATGACTGTCTAGTAGATTCAGGAGTAGTCCAACCAATTGGGCTGTCAATGTAAGGAAGTCCCATGTGAGCAATGCTTTTTTTATTGCACCTTAATAAGGGAGCCGTTATTTACATACGCATTTTGACTCCTTCACACAATTACTTTGTACACTCCAAAAAAAGTTTTTAACACACTAAACTTTCCAAATTACAGGAGATATAGGTGAGTGATGAGAATCCCACATCATTAAGATAGGAGTACCGATCCTAGCTTTTAAGTGCAAATCTCTCTTAACCTACCAAGCAAAGTTTTCATGGACTCTCATCCCATGGGTCATGGTTAGAGCCGGGGCAAGAATGACGATTGCCCTTTGACAGACAAGAGGGGTAGGTGGGCTTTGGACCGGTGTGGGTTCTCATTAGTGAGCAACGACACGCATTTCAACTCAATGTGCACATTTATTTAGTACACTCAAAAAAATAAAATTTAACATGCATATTAAACTTCCCAAATTATCCTTTATCAATATCTACACTCTACAACGACGTCAAAGTTTCTTTTAAGTCAGCCAACACCCTGAGGTTTTCAAACCATTGAACTTCTAGCCCCCACCTTCTCATTCTTGATCTCGCAACATGTCACATTGTCACCATGAAGATTTGAGAATTTTGCTCACCAGTTTAGTAATATTCACTTGGTTTTCTCCACGGACAACCTCGTTTCTTTTCCACCAAATTGAATCCAATGAAACTAAGACCTCGAATTGAAACAATAAGGATCCTCGTTGATGGTTCACAGAAGATAGTATACTGGATAAGGATCCTCTGAACTTGAGATTTTGAAATGGAATTTGGGCTGCCAAATATAATAAATTGTAGAACATTTGTTTTGCAGGAAGTAATCAGAGAAAGATGGCTTTCATGAAATGTATGGAATCTATGGGCCGTGTCAAATGCTGACCTTTTTCTTGCGGGCATATTCGACCAGAAAAATTAATTTAATTTTTTCATAGTTATTAAACGTCAGCATCATAAATTCCAAACATAATTCAAGGTCATAGATAGAGAGAAGCAATAAAGTTTTGTTGTTTGTCCACGGGGACATGCCTAAACATAAACAATTTGTTGGATTTAAAACTGGGTTTGAATCCAAACATAAAAATATGATCCGTCGTAATTGTCTAGACTCTAATTGAATAGGATTAATGATTGACTTGTTTAGATTTAAACCTATTTAGATATAGTCAATTAAGTATGTCTGGAAATTCAAATCAATCTAGATCTGAACATACAAATATTTCTTAAATACTTAATATTATCCCACCAAAATCGACACAAATCCGAATCTTTGCCACAGCTATAATTTAGAGCTCAATTATGCGAGGTCCAAAAGATAGACAAGAGTAGAGGTTATATCTGAAGAGATTCTTGTTCCCACAATTTAGACCCAGAAAATACGTTAAGAGTTGGATCCTTTTTTGTATACAATCCCTTGAGTTATGTCCATGGATATGAGACTACAACTCTTGACAGATACCTTCGCCTTAAAGCAAAAACAAGATTTTTTATTTTTTATTTTGACAAAATCAAAGGAAAAGAAGAAAAATTGATCGATCTGTCCGAAGCTGAAAGCATATATACAAACAAGTTAGTTAATTGAATTGCTTCCTAATTGATCACCATCTCCACTACTCGAGCATTTGCTGTTGTTGTTACTGCTACTTGCAATGCCAAGGCACAAGGCCTCTGCCAACGGTCCACCAGGAGCAGAACCACCCATCCATAAACCACCACCACTACTACCACTATTCATAGAAAACCCTTCAGTCTCTGCTGCTTCTAACGATCCACCATAACCGCCACTGTTTTTGTGATCAATTTCATCAATGAAATGCCTCGTCTCTCTTGTCTGTGTCTCTACTGCCTGGTTTGGATTCAAAGTTGCCCCCAAAGAACCAAATCTGTTAAACCCACTATTATTATCATCCATTTGTTGCCATTCTTGAGTGCTCCTACTCTCCCCTCTCATTAACCACTCCAACCCCCTACATCAGAGGAAAAAACCACACTCATAAGAGACCAGGAAGAAGAAAAAAAAGACCCGCATCAAAAATGGATAATTTATTGGTCTGGAGCATTAAAAACGCACCTGGGTTGCTCATATGGTGTAGCAGAGACCATGTTATTGTAATTTTGATGCTGAGAAAAATTGATCTTTTTTGTGGAATATTCGTCAGCATTTAATTCCACAGGCTTTCTTGAACGAGGACGGGTCTTGTGAGAGTGTCGTTCGCAGTACTTCTGATCTGGAGCCACGTCTCTCGAGCACCTCCATTTCTTGCCATCTGTCCTTTTGCACCTCCATGGCTCTGGATCCGTCTTGTTGGTGTTTGTTGAAATGCCTAGCCGAAATAAGTCTACTTAATTTAGCGTCTAATGATGAAGAAAACTAACGATTAATGAAGTAATTAGTGGAGAATATTAATTTTAGCTAGTACTTGTGGAGTTGGAGCTTAGAGGAACAGTTGATGATGAAGTGGTAGTCTTTGTGATGATGGGTATTAGGAACTCAGAAGGTACAGGAACAGAAGCCATCAAGTACTTGTAAATTATGGTCTGTCTCTGTAACTCTTGCCACTGAGCTTCTGTGAAAGGGACTACTCTCACATTCACAGACTCTTCTGCTGCCATTTCTCCAACACATTTAACCACAAACATAATCACAACCAACCAACAAAAAAACGAGCCCTCAAAGTCAATGGTGGCTGTAGAGAAAGCAAAAAGCAGAGTTTTACTGTACCTGAAGAACAAATATAAGGGTCCACAGTCGTCCTTGAAGGAGGAGCAGAACCAGCACCAACAACATCGTATATATCACCACTGCTACCGCCACCACAAAGACTACTCTCATCCCATGTTAAAAACTGGGTTTCATGATGCAAGTAGTGATGAGACATCTTGGTATGATCAGTTCAAGTTCACTACTTGTCCTTGTTCCCTTCAGGCCTTCACTTCCATCGACAGCAAGAGCACAACCTTAAAACTACTTTCTCCCTATAGATATTTATATAGAGGGAGGGAGGGAGGGAGGGAGGGAAAAGTTTGTTCTTGTGGGTAAAGTAAATGGGTTCTGTTAAGGTGTTGCTAGCGGTGCCGCCATTTTGGGTTATGAGGTTTGCTTTGCTTCCTTGGCTTCCAACATCTGCACCTCTTTTGGAATACAAACAAATCCACCACACTGACATTCACATTTCATACTCTCTCTCTTACTTCCTCGCTTTTTAACACTGACAACACACATGCAAAGCAATCTCTCTTAACGTTATCTTCACGTCTCTGTTGAATACAAACGAACACTCTAGACTCTAGAGACTCTGCTTCATGAACTTGGAGAATCCAGCCGTACATCACCGGCTGAAGCTGTTCACTTTACTCTGACTGGATTTGACTAACGGTGACCGTCACCGTCAACATTGGGAGTTGTATCATGGGACCAAAGTGAAAATGGATGATGTGATACGTTAACTAAATGTACATTGTCAATAAATACTCTCCCGCTTTTTTCTTTTTCAAGGCAAAACTCCACATGAGATTTTACATCCATACCCTCTCCTCAAGATAAATCTTAAATACACCTGCTTATTTAGTATTAAAAAGTTTCTATCCAGACCCATCATATGTTTTCAAGTAGTATTTGGTGCCTGGTGGTGGATCTCTTTTTTATGCTTTGTTTAAGGTTAATTTATATTTCTGTTAGATTAATGCATTTAATGGGTAGGTTTCAAAAAAATAATTGAATCAAACAAAGTATGATGTCATTTTTTGGCTAATAACGGGCGCTGTAGGGATGTTAAAAATATCCATACCCGATGGGTACCCGCATAATTCGCCTCAAATCATACGAATATGTCTCTTTAATTAATGGGTACAATTATTTTCATGGGAAAAACAACAAGACATGTACGGGGATGGATTTGTCAAAATTCAACTCACCTCGTACCCTTATATATTATTTATAAAATTAACAATAACAAATTAATTAAAAATTCCATATATATATATATATATATAACGGTTACTTATATTTAATTTTTTAGTAAACGTATTTTTTTTAATGGGTAATATAGATAGCTATCAAACTTATGAATTTACATGATTTTATATATAATTTACTATAATTTATTATGCTCTCTCAAATAATTAAAGATATATGTATAGTTTGTTAATGACTTAGAATTTAAAATTTACTGTATTTTTTACAATTAAAGTTGGCATGACAGGTAAATAGAAGGGAATTTCCTGCCTCGATGGGTATGGAATGAAATAAAAATTAGAATATCTCACTCATATTTTTATAGATATATGTAAAAATAAATAACAGGTACGAAAATTGAGGAAGGGATTCCCATCCCGATAACATCCCTAACTAGCATAAGCATCTAGTGTTGAGACGGAATACGAATGACTACTGATACCATCTAGTACAGTTGGTCACTCGAATACTCGTTCACAATCCCCAAGAATTATGGGGATGTTTGGTAGTTAGAATTGGGAGAGAATAGGGGTGGCTTATGGAATGGAGTACTCCATTCCATTGTTTGGTGCAAAAAAAAATTGAGGGAGTACTCCATTCCCTCATCTCTCTCATGAAATTTCATTCCCACATTTTTATGTGGGAATGAACCATTCCATGTGGAATAGATGACAAAATGACTATTTTATCCTCAATTAAATAGTAATTAATATATTTTGATAAATTAATATTAATTAATATATTTTATTTTATTTTAATTTTTTAATTATATAATTTGTTAATTTCGATTCCATTTTGTTTAATTTTGACTCAATTTTGTTTTAATTTGTTAATTTTGATTCCATTTTGTTTAATTTGACTCCATTTTGTTTTAATTTGTTAATTTTGACTCCATTTTATTTTAATTTATTAATTATATATAATTATAAATGCACAAATAAAATATATTGATTATACATAATTATAAAGGAATGACATAATAGACAAAACACAATTTCATTCTCATTCTCATTCCCAGTTTTTATACATACTAAACGTGAAAATCAAAATCTCATTCCCACTCCTATTCTTATTATCATTCTCTCTCAAACCATTCTAAAAACAGAACGACTCCTTTAAATCTAATGTATGAGACTGGATCATTTTCTGAAATAAAATATCCAATACCTCACCTTACGATGGGCACGTACGTGGACAGCTTTCCGGCCCATCAACAGTTAGCTAAAGAAGATATTTCAAATATTTTATACCACTTTATGTAATACCTAAAAGTCAAAAGCAATGTCAAGTTAGTGAATCACTTCCACAAATGTTTTGCGCATCTCTTATCAATCTACCTTAAGCCTTTTTTAATCAGTACACTAGGTCGTTAGTTAGTAGATGGTGTTAAATTGTACACTAGATTAATAGCTTCTCATTAATGGATGATTCTTAATATTATTTGCAAATATTTATTGTCACTAAGCAGAGTACCATCATTAATTCTGGCTTTTCTGAGAAGTCAATGTTGTATTTGAGTACTGTTGGGGCGAAATAGGGAATATATTTGTACACCCAATTATGTGATTATTGTGCATTTTGAGATCGGCCTGTACGTATTTATTTCAAAAAATAATCTCGACAATCCCATCGAACTCATAACCTATCGGAGATGAAAAAAATGAGCACCCAAATGACAGAGACCATGGATTCAACACTTCAACGATCTAGGGGAAATTTGTTAATATAACCCGTTTTGAAAGTCAATTTAGCCATCTAACTCGTTTCTCAATTTTTTAAAAAGTTAATAATTTTACCTCAGGAAATGTCATTCTTACCCCTAAAATTCATTTCCCTCCAAAACATTAAATAATATAATTAAAAACAAATAAAATACAAATATTTAACATAAAAAAACGCAAAAGTATTATTGCACACTTTCCAAACTCATTATCTCTCATCTTCCTCCTTCTTCCTTCTTTCATCCTCTTCTTCTCTCTCTTGAACCTTCTTCTTCCTCTCATGTTCTTCTTCTTTCTCTTGATCCTTGTTCTCTCTCTTGAATCTTCTTCTTTCTTCCGTGTTCTTCTTCTTCTCTCTTAAACCTTCTTATTTTCTCCATCCTCTTATTTTCTCCGTTTCTTGTTTTCACTCCAACCTTCTTCTTCCCCAAAAGAGCATGAACAGTTCAAATAGTAGATTATAATAAAGAAAAGAGATACAACCGTAGTCGACTGAAAAATTTGTTTCAAGCTGCGACTGTTGTTCATCATTTATGCTATAGAAGGTCGGTTCATTGTTCAATCTTTTCTCTTTGAAAATGCATGTCCACTTTATTTAGGAATTTCTTGCCTCGATGGGTATGGGAATAAAATAAAAATTAGAATATCTCACTCATATTTTTATAGATATAGGTAAAAATAATCGATCCCGATAACATCCCTAAGTAGCAGAAGCTTCTAGTGTTGAGACGGAATACGAATGACTACTGATGCCATCTAGTATACTTGGTCACTCAAATACTCGTTCACAAATCACAACCCCCAAGAATTATGAGTCTAATGTATGAGACTGGATAATTTTCTGAAATAAAATATCCAATACCTCACCTTACGATGGGCACGTACGTGGACAGTATTCCGGCCCATCAACTAGTTAGCTAAAGAAGATATTTCAAATATTTTATTCCAATTTTTGTAATACCAAAAAGTCAAAAGCAGTAGTGTCAAGTTAGTGAATCACTTTTCATAAATGTTTTGCGCATCTTCTGTCAATCTACCATGATCGATATTTTTAACAGATTATCTTATTTAAATTTTCTTAATTTCAGTAAAAATATATTTTTTTATCTATTTATAATTTTTGAAACAGAAATATTATACATTAGTTACTCTAAATTATTTAAATATTTATTTTTATAATCATTTTTATTAAATTAAAATTAATATATTTTTATGCGATAGTTGATTTGTGTAACTATAAATGTGATTATTGAATTTTTTGATTTGAAATGTGGTGGTTGATTTATGGCTAATAATTATTACTTTTAAAGTGCAGATGCTATTGTGGAGAAATTCTTAAAAAAGACAAAAAAGTACACTTCAAATTAGAATACAGTGTGCATATGAAGAGACTATTGTGGGTGGTCTAGCCTTTTTTAATCAGTGCACTAGGTCGTTAGTTAGTAGATGCTGTTGAATTGTACACTAGATTAATAGCTTCTCCTTAATGGATGATTCTTAATATTATTTGCAAATATTTATTGTCACTTAGCAGAATACCATCATTAATTCAGGCTTTTCGGAGAAGTCAATGTTGTATTTGAGTACTATTGGGGTGAAATACGGAATATATTTATACACCCAATTACAATATAATCGTATATTTTGAGATGGGCCTGTACGTATTTATTTCAAAAAATAATCTCGCCAATCCCATCCAACTCATAACCTATGGGAGATGAAAAAAATGAGCACCCAAATGACACAGACAATTGATTCAACACTTCAACGATCGAGCTTATTGGATCTAATCATTTATGGTATGTTTATTGTGGACTAGTTGGTCCCTGTCAGCTTTATGATGAGATGCAGGTGCTGGTGCAGCTTCCTGAGCCACCTATGACACAATTTGAGGACCAAGAGCCACTGGAAATTCAAGACCGACATGGCGCCTGGTGACGAAATTTGTTTATTAGTTTGAGCAAATGCCCTACAAGATAAGAAATTTGTACGTCACAATGGGTATCTATTTTCACAGGCGTTATGTTCCATCAAATTTTTATTAACTTGAACCATCAAGGAACTGTTCCTAATGTAGTTTTTGGATACTAGACATCTAGATTCATCTGTTCAAACTAGCTAGTTTGTATTGGAGCACAAGAAGTTAAGGAAACTCACAGCCACAAACTAAAGACATCCAATATACCCAACAAAACCACCGTTTTTCATGGAAACACCGCCTCGGCTTCACACAGCGGTTGCTTCAGATCTGCCTTCACATAGCCAAATGGAAGCGGACTACATGATATACATGAGTTTGATACAAGAATAGAAGATAGCCAACTCAGCATCACAGTGACACAGAGATGAAATTCCAAACTTACATCGTCTAGATTATATATCTCAATCTATTCTCAACAACAAATCTATTAGAACCCATAACATAAATCACAATAGTTGTAGGATCTCACTATAATCCTACCAAATCCATTATCAAAGCTGATATTGTCTCTAACCTAGAAATTGATCATGAATTCACCATAACCAAACTCCATCAGTGTTAGTTTTATCATACAAAAACCTTGACATGCACATTAATTTATAGCATGAGGGCAGGATTCTTGCATGCCTTTAATTTAAACCATGTAGCTTGATTCTGGTGAAGTCATTGAATGATTGAAAATGAACTGAGAATTGTATTTGGGAAATGAAAAAGTTCTCTTCACCGCAACAATCACCATAGTAGAGAGCCTGATATCTCCTAGAATCTTTGTTTCTTAAAGCTGACTTTTCTGATGCAGAAGGAAAATACTCAATCTTCCAAAGAATATATTCTTAGCATCAATGAAACCTCAACAAATTTTGTGAGAATTCTCAAAATTTACTAAAGCAAGGAAATTGACCATGAAAAACGAACACCTCCATAGAAAAGTAAAAAAGCACAATATGTTCCGAAGGAAATGTGCAGGACAATGTACGGTGGTATTTAAACAAGATTCTATTAATGATAGGCTTGCTTTACTAGAAGTGTTTGAAATTTGATGAAAAAGTTGACCGAGTTCTTTTGCTATCAAAAAAATTCTTGTTTTGTGAAAACACGTTTCCAAGTTGGTATCTAATTAAGAATGTAATTGATATCATATTTGTAATTTGAAACATCTTGGGTAAGAATTCCTAGGTAGAATAGAACTTGAAGACTTAACTCTTCTATAAATACTAGTGGTTTACTAGGGTTTATGTGGGTGTGTTGTGGGTGCAAAAGATAGAGACTTCTAGGGCGAAGTGCGGTGAGCACAAAAAGAAAATAATGACTTTTATTTTCAAGGTTTGCCTAGATTTCTTGATGAGGAAAAATTAGGACTGTGTGGTGGTACAAAGTTTTTACACAGTGGAATTTTTCCTTGGTTGTCTTTTGACAACACCCGTGGTTTTTCTCCGGATTTGGAGTTTTCCAGGGTAAATTCTTGTGTCGTGATTGTTGCACTTTTCTGTTTTTATTTTCTTTATTGTCGTGTGATATTTCTGCAACAAAGATCCTCGAATTCTTCCAACAATTGGTATCGGAGCGTAGGTTGTTTGAAGCAGACATGTCAGGCGTCAAAATCGACATCAAGAAGTTTGATGAGAAAATCAATTTTGGCTTGTGGCAAGTACAAATCAAGGATGTGCGGATTCAATATGGGTTACACAAGGCGTTGAAGGGAAAATCAGTTTTTAATTCAACAAAAGATTTGCACACAGCCATTGGCTTGACAGTTATGCAAGGTGTGTGGTGGGAATATATGCCGAGGGCTGAGGAACTCTTAGAAAAAAGTCAAGCGTGGGGGTTACACCATAATTTTCAACAAGTTATTTTTTGACATGGCACATAAGCCAAAAGAAAATCTTGGAATGATGAATTCTGAGTGGGTATACTCTTTATGGTGGAGTATGACTGTCGGTGAAGACGGTGGTATAGCGAAAGCTATGAAATTTTTTGATCAAGGTGGAGTTTGTTAGGAATTTGATTAAAAAGTTGGCCGAGTTCTTTTACTACAAAATGAATCCTTGTTTTGTGGAAACACATTTCCAAGTTGGTATCTAATTAGGAATGTAATTGGTATCATATTTGTAATTGGAAACATCTTGGGTAAGAATTCCTAGGTAGAATGTAACTTGAAGACTTAACTCTTCTATAAATATTAGTGGTTTACTAGAGTTTATGGGTGTGTTGTGGGTGCTAACTGGTTTAACACGGTCAGACCGTGTCATCCGGTTTGATAGGTCAAACTGACCGGTCAGAGCACCAGTTCCCGATTCAACCGGTCCAACCGGACGGTTCGGTCCGGTTCTCAAAACACTGATGAAGAGAGTACATTGTCGCATCTTATCTCCGTGGACTGGATCTCTACGTTGGAAAGAGAGTACATTGTCAGGACAAGAAGAGAGAGGCATATTGATCTGAAACAATTGACTCTCGAAACTCAATCTCAGAGTACGAAGAGGAAAATTAATGTAAGAACTATAAATTAGGACGTGAGATGACAAATTTGGGCACATATATTGGTCACGGGAGCCTGTAAATGCACTCCCTCTTTTTAATAAATTTATCACCTTAAATTTTTTATTCATTTTTTTACATCAATTTTAGTGTCAGTTAATATTTTATTCTTAAAATTGAAACAACATATTACACCTATTCTTTCATTCACTGCCTTCCTTATACACATTTACGTTGAAATGGACAACCTCAAGCATTGGGCAAAAGATTTGAGATTATCAAATGGTTCTAGTAAGGTATATTTTACATTTTATTACACTTATCTTGATAGGAGGGTATTTGAGGAATATAATATTTTTATGTATTAGAAAACGTGCATGCAATATGTTGTTTTAATTTTGAGAATAAAATACTAATTGGCACTTAAATTGATATAAAAAAATGAATAAAAAATTTAAGGCCGTAAATTTATTAAAAAGAGGGAGTACATTTACAGGCTCCTTATTGGTCCTAAGTATATTTTAGTTCTTGGTCATTTCCATCTCAAAAGGGTTTAAAGGCCTGTTAGATTATCCACCATAGAAATTCAATACAAAAATTCTAAATCTTCAATTTTATATATTTTTAAAAATTTTATAATTGCTCAAATAGTACATTCACACATTAGACACTCTTAATCATATTTTAAATCATTAAAATATTCATTTTTTCAATATTTTTTTAGGGGAAATTAGGCTTAGGTCCAAATTTACTAACTTTTAAGAGTAAAAGAACAGTTGAATTTTTTTTGTTAGTTAAGGTCCAACTGATTTTTAAATTTATTGAATTAAGGACAAAACTTGAAATTTCAGATTTGTCATTGTTATTTCAATCAAATATGATTGAAAACTTATTTTTCTCGCTGCGGATGCTTCCGACTTTGGATTGAGGAGAGGCCAGTGGCGTTGGAATCGTGAAGTTGAGACGAATCCAACTCCATTGGCCTTGCCAAGATTAGATATCAAAAATTGTCGATTCGAGGCAAAACGTTCATAACACATTTGACCTCAATCCGATCGTTTCTCGTGTCAGATCGAGGTGAGATTAGTGGCCTTAGAATCGTTAGGCCGAGACAAATCCAACGCCACTAGACTTGTCAAGATCCGACATTGGAAACTTTCAAATCAAGGCAAAATAGTCGACACCAATAAGAACGTGTTTTACCTCGATTTGGCCGTTTCTGGAAACGGATCGAGACGGGACCAGTGGCTTTGAATTCATCTTGGTCGGACAATTCCAACGTCACTGGTCTCGCCTCAATCCATCATCGGAAAGTGATTACCTAGTTAAAAAATATTTTCGAAGGTTCTACAGAGAAAAATAATATTGTACATTTTATGATGATATTATTGGCCCATTATGTAGGTCTTGCTTCAAGTGCTTCCAATGGTAAGAATTTGTTGGATTTAGTGAATCTGAACTTTCTAGTTCATCACTTGGGACATAGGTTTTTAATAGCGAATCTGGGTTTTGATTTGTCGAATAAAGAAAAAATAGTTCTACAGGAAAAAAGAGTTCTAACCAATTTTGGAAGTTTGAACCCCGGTGTTTAGGGTATCCGAGTCCGTTAGGGTTTAGTAGTTAGAACCCTAGGGTTTAGCACTTGTGACATTTAATATTTTAGTAGTAAATTCGTTCCTTGAGTCCATTAGGGTTTAACGAATCCGAGCCTTGAGTTTTATCACTTGGGACATAAAGGTTTAGTAGTGAATCTGTGCTTTGGGTTTGTCGAATAGAGAAAAAAATTACATAGAAAAAAAATTGTACAGAGAAATCAAGGTTCTACAGAGAAATATAGGTTATAAAGAGAACAAGAGTTATGCACTAACAGTAGAACGAAAAATGTAATTTCATATTTTTTGGCCTGATTTTTATGTCGGAACCTTGGGTTCATCACTTGGGACATAGAATTTTATTATTGAATCCAAGCTTTGAGTCTATTGTATAGAGAAAAGAGATATTTTACGAAGAGAAAGTGATTCTAAAGATAAATAAAGGTTCTACAAAGAAATATAAGTTCTACAGAGAAAAAGAGTTCTACAGAGAAATAAATATTTTACAGAGAAATATAAGTTATAAAGAAAAAAATATTGTATAGAGAAAAAGATATTTTACGAAGAGAAAGTGATTCTAAAGATAAATAAAGGTTCTACAAAGAAATATAGGTTCCACAGAGAAAAAGAGTTTTACAGAGAAATAAAAGTTCTACAGAGAAATATAATTTATAAAGAGAAAAGGAGTTACGCACTAGTAGTAGAAAGAAATTTGTGATTTCATATTTTTTGGTCTGACTTTTATATCTGAACCTTGGGACATATGGTTTTAATATGGGACATATGGTTTTAAAAAGTGATTCTAAAGATAAATAAAGATTTTACAGAGAAATATAAGTTATTAAGGAAAAAAAAAGTTATGCACTAGCAGTAGAACGAAAACTATGATTTCATATTTTTTAGTATGACTTTTATGTCTGAACTTTGAGACATAGAGTTTTAGTATTGAATACGAGTTTTGGGTCTATTGTATAGAGAAAAATATATTTTACAGAGAAAAAGTGATTCTAAAGATAAATAAAGGTTCTACAGAGAAATATAGGTTATATAGAGAAAAAGAGTTTTAAAACTATGATTTCATATTTTTTAGCCTAACTTTTTTGTCCGACCACCAAAATGATCGTCGTTGGTTTCAAAAGAAGCGCAACTATGAGAGGAGTAAAGCCCAACCTATGGCAGCCAGAATAGAGGTCCATAGCAGCCGAAAAGCCATCGCGAAGCTCCGACGACGCCCCAAAACTTCTTTTCGTTGCTGAAGTTGTTTCCGATGTTGGATCGAGGTAAGACTAGTGGATTTGGAATCGTTTTGCCGATACGAATCCAACGCCACCAGTATCGCTTCAATCCGATGTCAGAAACGTCCAGATTGAGGCAAAATGTGTTTCGAACGTTTTGCCTCGATTCGGCCTTTTTCGGCGGCGGATTGAGGAGAGACCACCGTCGTTGGACTCCTTTCGACGATACAATTTCAACGGCAGTGGTCTCTCTTCGATCAGATGTTGGGAAGAGGAGCTTTTATTGTCGAAGATGAAAACCACGTATAATGGATGAGAGGGATAGTTTGAGTAGTTTAATTAGTTTGTCTTTATTTCTAATTTTTTAAAGGGCAAATTAGATAAAAGACCATAATGTAGCCCATATTTTGAAGGAGGTCCTGCCCACTTTAAAACTTAGAATTAAGGACAAACTATCCAAACTACCCAAAATAACCTTCCCACCCTTTAGATCTTCCCCCTCACGAACTTTAGCCCTAAACGAGCTACAGCTCACTTGGCTACCTCTCAGTCTCTACACGACCATTATCACACCCTAGCTTTTATCTTCGTCAGATTACGTCTTCCTCTTCATCGACATCACTTCCTTTTCAAAGGTAATAGTTAAACTTGTTAATTTTGAGGATGGTTGAAATAATTTCAGTTTAGAAAGAGAGAGTTCGGTTCAAAGATGAGTGAAGCTTATCTAATGGATTGGAGTTGAGAGATAGTATCTATTTTCAATTTTTGTTGTTTACTCGGTTCGATTTTAGTGTGCTTATTATACAGAGAAAAATCTATGGAAGGAAGTTTAATCCAACCAAATAACACAAGTAACAAATAGATAGGCAAGAAAAATCAAACCCAGATTTTGGTCTGAAATTCTTCTCCCCAGTTGGTGTGCTTCACGGGATGTCTAAAGAGGGAAAAGAAATTATGTACATTGTTTCTTTTTTTTTAAATATTATGTTAGTGGGTAAGAATTTAGAGAGACAAATTGGGTTTTTTTTTGGGGTTGGTGAGTTTTGGAGCTATCAGGTGGTGGATCTTCCATGAAACGTTGTTTCATAAGCATTGAAACATCTACTATGATCTTTAGTAAACATTGCTTCTTCACAGATATTAAGCATGTCTCCCATTCTTAGAAGTCCAAAGGAATACTTCACATCTCAGGTTTTGGATCTATTGAGAGGCTTTCCCAATCTCTTAAAATATTGAACCTGGCAGTTTGATTTACAAATCAGAACATCATATAATTAAGTGGATTTGTAGGAAAAATACACAATTCATTGGACTTTTCTTATTTTTCTTTGTCTCAAGGTATGTTTTAACTTCTTTTTGGCATGTGAATTGATCATACTGTATTGGAAATTTGGACTCGAGAGATGCAAGTCTCTTTTTCTTTTATTTTTTTTGGAAATAGCTCTATCATCCTCATTTTTTCTTTTCTTTCCCTTCTTTCCAAAGTAGCTTCTGTACTCTCAGTTCGTTGTGTTATGACCCCCATAATTAACAGTACATGATCCTTCAATATTGGTTGTGAGACTGATTTTATTTGTTCAATCTCTACAATATATACATACCTAATATAACAAATGAGAGTGATTTTATCTTTTGTCAGTGTTTGATTTAGGTCGAAAAACTTTCTACAGTTTGTTTTCCATTCTTCTCTCCTAAAATTCTTTCCTATGCTGGAATTTTATGTAGGTTCACATTTGTTGCAATTCATGGCATCTTGAGGAGCCTTGGCACAACCCTTATCACAAAGAAGGTGTACCTTGATAGTGGTTGCCCAACCTTGAAACAAAAGTATGGCGCCAACGAAGAAGACCTTAGGCTTGGGTATGTAATCTGTTTCTCCGCTATAATTTTTTTTGTGGATTAGGAATTGTTTCTCTGCCAGAACTTTCTTTTATTAGGAATTGTTTCTCTACTGGAATGGTTTATTTCTCTGTTGGAATTTTGTAGTGGATTAGGATTTGTTTCTCTGCTGGAATTTTTTGTGTGCATTATAACTTGTTTCTTTGCTAGAATTTTTTGTGGATTAGGAATTGTTTCTCTGCAAGAAATTTTTTTATTAGGAATTGTTTCTCTACTGGAATTATTTATTTCTCTGTGGAATGGTTTATTTCTTTGTGGAATGATTTATTTCTCTGTTGCATAGTTTATTTCTCTGTTGGAATTTTTTGTGGATTTGGAATAGTTTCCAAATCTATTTTTCTCTTTCAAACTAATTAATTATATCAATGATTTTTTTCCTTTTTCTGAAGTATAATTTGTAGTACAGCATAGCTCCCGAACTCGAAGTTTTGAATCTCTAGAGACTTGTTTTTTGTGAGCATGGTGCATATGGCTCTAGAGTTTTAAAGTCAAAGGTGATGCAGCTTTTTCAAATCCATTTAGGTGTAAAATGTAAATAGTAAACTAAAAGACCTTAATCCTCAGTACACTATGAGAGAATTTTTGGATGCTCTGAAAACGGGTATTGATTTCATGGTTCTATTATTGAAAAAATTCTCGCACAAACTTATTAAATTACTAGTTTGGAAAGGGGCTATGGAGATCTGAACTATTAAATAAGTAAATAACCAATGGTAGAAAGAGAAGCCACAGAAGTCTTAAAGAGAACATAGTAGCTTTAGAGTTGGATTTTAAAGTGCAAGTAGTTTAAACGTTTTTTTTTGTTACTCGGGATTACTCTGCAAAGCTTTTATATAGAGTGGTTGTTGAGAGATGTGTTTGTCCTTCCCTAATTCAACCGCCTACTTTCATTGATGGTTTGACTCTCCTATACTCCTCGGTTTAAAGAATAGATGAAGATAAAGAATGGTATTTTCATTTGTAAGGATTTTGTCATGAATTTGCCTAATTTCTGCTGCTCCATAGTATGATAATGGCTTATTAATTTTTTTGTGCATTATAATTTGTTTCTCGGCTGGAATTTCTTTTGTGGACTTGGAATTCTTTCTCTACTGGAATAGTTTTTTCTCTATATAATAGATTATTTCTCTGTGGAATTATTTCTCTGGGAATATGTTTATTTATCTGTGGAATGTTTTATACTTGAAATTTTTCTGTTGAATGTTTTGCAAAAAATTAAAAGTAAAGCTTGTAGTATTGGTTTTGTGAGCATTCACTCTTGTTAATATGGTTAAAAGTAAAGCTTGTAATGCGCATTAATTTGCTCTCTCTTCTTAAATTTGTCTTTGAATACCTCTGATATTATATATTTTCTTTTGATTTCTCACCCAAAAAAATGGGCCACTGTTGCTTTTTTCAATCACTTTTTTTTGGTTAGTTTGAGAATCTAGTCCAAAGTAACTGGGTTGACTCATTTTTCTCTATTGAATCATTTTTCTCTGTTGAATCTTGTCTATTTTTAATTCACAGAGCTCATGTTTGGACGGGTTCAGGACCAATGTCAAATATATCTTTGAAAGACATAATAGACATGATTGAAGAAAAGAAAATCACTGACGGAGTAAGTGAACATAAAATCCTGCATTTTTCTTTGTATGTTTATTTCCTTCTCTTAAAATTTCATTTAATTGTTGACGATGCTTCTTCTAGGTGATTGATTCATACAGTGAAATATTAATGGAAAGTCAAGAGCCTAACATCCCGGAAAGTCCGTGGAATTATTTTAGTGGATCATCATTTGTGTTTCTAAGTTGCTATCTGGCAAGTCATTTTTTCTCTGTAGAAGTTTTTTGTCTCTATAGAAGCTATTTTTTTCTCTGTACAATTATTTTTTGATCAATTTTTTTCCTGGTTCAGCAATTTATAAGGAGAAAATGAAAACCTCCTACAAGCATTACTACACAAAAAGTTGGAAACAAAAGAATGTAAAGATTCAAAATTCTTCCTTTTCCCACTAAATTCGGATGGCAATCCTAAAAATCCTTCTAAGACATTGGACACTACTTTTGTTTGATACAGAGAGGGACACTTGGACGCATTAGAACTCAATAAGTCCAAGAAAGAAAGAGCTATCGGATCCTTACATGTTAGATGCAGAAGAAATGGTAATCTACTAAACTCTATACATATGACCTATTCATATGATAATTAATTTTCACTTTTTTATTCTACAGAAAACATATATCATTGAAAATGTAAAGAAGTTCGAAAAAAAGGGAAGAATCATATTTCTATGGGTGATATGCCTCAACAAATGGATGACAGGTATTATCATTTTTTTTAAAATTTCATGTAATATAATATAATAAATTTAATTTTTTACAAATAATTATTAACTCTTAAACCATTTGCAGCTTGCATTGCGGACCGATTGTGTGCTATGCAATTAAACAGATTCTAACGCATAGCTATATCCCGAAGACACTAACCAAGAGTGAACAACGGCAAATTAGAACAGATATAATTCATGAACTGCTGAATGACAGGAAAGGGAGTTGGATGAGAGAAGATTATGAAACCTTCAAGAAATTTGAGCAAGATTGATACTAATTTTTATTTGTAGATAGACATATGAACACATGACACTATGCATATTATTGCAATATCTAAGCTGAAAGATTTTGTATTCATACATTATGTACAGCTAACAAACAAGATATTGAAAGAAGCCCTATTAAGTTGGAGGATTTTGTTTTTTTCTTAGTTAGTTTTGTAACAAATGTTGATTGCTTGATCGAGTTAGTTTGCAGTTATATTTGCAATTATGTTGAAGTTTGCCACTGATAGTCTATCGGGGTTTGAGTTTTGATTTCTTTGGTGTAGCTATTTTCTGCATAACCTATATTGAATTTGTAGAACCCACATTTTTCTCTGTAGAACCATAAAAACTAAACCCTAAACTATGTAAAAACCTAAACCAATAAACTTTAAAAGCCTAAACCTTAAAACCCCAAACCATAAACCTTAAAACCCTAAATCCTAAACCTTAAAAGCATAAACCATATAGAACCTACATTTTTCTCTGAAGAACCATATAAACGCTAAACTTTAACAAAAAATAAACCCCAAAGAACCATAAATCTAAATATGCACAATTTTTATTTGTAAAAACTAAACCCTAAACTAGATAAATCCTAAAAGTCAATCATAAATGCCAAACCCTAAACCCTTAAACTTTAAAAACCTTAAAACCCTAAAACACAAAACCTTAAAATCATAAACTCTATAGAAGCTACATTTTTCTCTATACAACTATATAAACCCTAAACCTTACAAAACCCTAAATGGTAAACTTCAAAAAAAAAAAAACACAAAGAACCCTAAATCAATATATGCACTATTTTTATTTATAAAAACTAAACCCTAAACCTTGTAAAATCTAAACCTCAATCATAAATGTCAAACCCTAAACCCCAAACCCTTACAACCCTAAACCCTAAAAGCTTAAACACTATATAGAACCTACATTTTTCTCTGTAGAACCATATAAACCCTAAACCTTAAAAATCTTGAAATGCTAAACCAAAAAAACAATAAACCCCAAAGAATCCTAAATCTATATATGCACTATTTTTATTTATAAAACCTAAACCCCAAACTATGTAAAACCTAAATATCAATCCTAAATGCCAAACCAAAATTCCCAGACCCTAAACCCTAAACTCTAAACCTTGTGTATCAATTTTTTATTCTATAACCTAAACAGTAAATGTAAAACTCTAAGGGTCTCGAATTCGCTAAACCCTAACTGGCTCGTGTATCAGTTTTTCAATCTATAACTTAAACAGTAATTGTTAAACCCTAAAGGTCTCGGATTCGCTAAACCCTAACGGGTTCGTGTATCAGTTTTTCAATCTGTAACCTAAACAGTAAGTGTTAAACTCTAAGGCTCTCGGATTCGCTAAACCCTAATGGGCTCGTGTATCAGTTTTTCAATATGTAACCTAAACAGTAAGTGTTAAACCCTAAGGGTTTCGGATTCGCTAAACCCTAACGGGCTCATGTATCGAATTCTCTAAACCCTAACGGGCTCGTGTATCTATTTTTCATTCTGTAACCTAAACAATAAGTGTTAAACCCTAAGGGTTTCGGATTCGCTAAACCCTAACGGGCACATGTATCAGATTCTCTAAACCCTAACGGGCTCGTGTATCAGTTTTTCATTCTGTAACCTAAATAGTAAGTGTTAAACCCTTAGGGTTTCGGATTCGCTAAACCCTAACGGGCTCGTATGTCATTTTTTATTCTGTAACCTAAACAGTAAGTGTTAAACCCTAAGGGATTCGGATTCGCTAAACCCTAAAGGGCTCATGTATCGGATTCGCTAAACTCTAATAGGCTCTTGTATCGGTTTTTCATTATGTAACTTTAAAAGGATTGAATTCGATAAGCCACTTCTATGTTCAACACTTCATCAATGTTAAACTTATTTTTATCTGTTCAAGTTATTTTTCTCTGTAGAACTTATTTTGCTCTGTAGAACTATTTTTTCTGCATAATAATACAGCTTTTCATTATGAAAAAAAGATGATGTCCAACGAACAACAAAGTAAAGGAGTAGAAATACTGAAATTACATATAATGGATAATATAAGAATACAAAAATGTGAATTACATCTCTATCATAATGCGCCATTGTAACTCCTCCTATTGTGATTCCCAATCTGCCCACATTTTCCGTACTTGATCTTTCTAGGAATGCTCTCTCCAACATATCTGATTCTCTTCTTCTTGGGCCTTCCTGGCTGTTTCTTTGACTTAGGTGTGAAAATAAGTGCATCTACATTCTTTCCACCCACTTTCCTTACCATTTGGATCGAAAATATAGACTGTGAGTAGCATCCAACATAAAATGTAGCATGAAAGTAATTCTCAACATAATCATATATGACTTTTCCACTCTTGGACAAAACCGCAAATGCATGGGAACATGAGAAACCATTTATTTACCATCTCCCACATGAACAAACCCTTTGTAAAATATTAACCACCTCAACATGAGATGAATGTACCTCAAATACTTCAACACTGGATGCACTAACAAACCCAAGGACAACCCTCCTTCAAAAATGCTTGAATTTTCTTCTCCTTAGAAGGACATAAAACTGAATTCCATGTCTTTGTAGTATCCCTTCTACTTGATATCCGATCCATAAACTTCCAACGAATCTTATCAACCAAGTTTGTGATAGGTAAAGAATGATATTCAGAAATCAAAGAATTGAATGACTCAACCAAATTTGAATACATCTCACCATAACGATTGCCAGTAAACTATGCATTAGCCCAATGTGTTGCTGGAGCATCCTCTATAAAACTAGCAACATTGGCACCACCAACAGATAAAAGTTCTTGCATACAGTCATTAAATGCAATTCTACTTGCTACAAAAGCACATTTTTCGAACTTCTTAACAATCATTTCCCTAAAAGAACTACTATAACCTTTCAATCTATCCTTTAAATCTCCCTTCATATGCATAAGACAAAAAGAATGGTGAGCAGAAGGAAAAACATTTCTAACACCATTAAGAATACCAGAATGACGATCACTCATAAAAGTTAAGTTCCTTGTGCAATCAATATGAGGCTTCAATAATCTCAAAAACCATAACCAATTATCTTCATCCTCAGCCAAAACAATTGCAAATGCAATCACAAATATCCCTAAACAAATAAACAAACAAAGAAAAATAAATAAAACTCAGAATATATATTTCTTTGTAGAATATAAACAGATGGTTCCTTACCTTCTTCACCGTCTTTTGCTGTAGTAGCAAGAAGGTTCCTCTTATAGCGCCCTTTCAAAAATGTCCTATCAAGAAAAAGCAAAGGACGACAAAAGTTGAAGCCTGAGATCGACACACCAAATGACACAAAACATCTCTTGAAACACCCACTAACAGTATCACATTCAATCTCAAAATGTGAACCCGGATTACAAGCATTGGCTTCCTCAAAATAAACACGTAACAAATCAAAGGAAGAACTATGCTCACCATATTTCATCCTCTTAGCTTTTTCAACACCATACCATGCAATAAAGTAACTAACATGCAAACCATAATCCGATTTAATTTCCTTTAAAACATCAGTTGGACGAACTAGAAGAACAGTAGATATACGTTCAGCAATAACGCCAACGACAATATCAGACCCCAATCAGTTGTACTTACTAGTACGAATGACAGAACCACAAGTATGCATATTGTTGAATGACCTAATAAAAAAGAAGCCATTTGACTTCTCTACTGATGCATGAACACGACATTGACAACCTTTTGAAATCTTATATTTACATTCAGCAGTAACCCTCGACTTGTCATTCTTTATCAAAACATACTCAAAACCAACCTCAATTCCAAACTTCAACAAAACATTGTGAAACTCAGTAACACCTCCACTAAAACACTGCCCTACATGGCAGATACCCGCTGACCAACCAGAAGTAAGTAAAGTCTTGCTCTTATTATTTCCAAAAGCCAATATAGAATTTGACTCTTGCTCAAATTCATCATTATAAGCAGTGGAAATATCAACTAAGGAACTAGAAGACTCAATGCCACCAGAAACATCAACATTAGAAGCTAATGCTTGTAAACAACCTCTTTTCACCAAAACATCAACATGATCCATAGAAAAATTACGAGCAAGAGATAATAAATTGTTCAAATCTTCATCATTATCAACCATGCACTCAGAATGTCCAGGTAAATAAGCCAGAAAATGCAAATTTTTAGAATCCAGAAAACTCCATTTAGCACACACAAAATTGACCAAACTTATGAAATTCATACCATAAACAACTCTCATCATTGAACTTAATGATTCATGCTTCAAAATCAAAATGCATGGAGGAACTGATGCCATATGGAATAAAAACCTCAATCCTCAAAGTTTATCTGCATAAAACAATAAACAACCATGTTAAAAATAAATTTTATCTGTAGAACCTACATTTTCTCTGTAGAATAGAACTAATACACAAAGCTGTATACAAAAAATATAAAATACAAAGCAAAAAATCAAATCAACAATGAAGATAAATCAGATAGAAATTGTTAAATATATCCAATCAAGATCAGAGATCTCAAAGCACAGTTCACGAAATAAGTAATACAGGACTTGAGATTCAGATTTGAACAATATATTATACAACTAAGACAAGAAGAATGTGCCTGCAAATAAATCAAGCCAGAGACCAAGGAGCTCTCTCTCACTATCTCTATCTATCTATATATATATATATATATAGACACACTAGAAGAAGATGATTACAATGATCTCACAAAAGAGCCACCCATCTAGAATACATCATACAACTAGAAAAGAAAGAAGACACAACTAGATTGAAGATTGCAGCGGCAAAAGCAAAAAAGAAGATAAACCAGAGATGAGAAATCAAGAAAACAATGAAGAAGTACAACTAACCTGAATCAATTTGTAGCACCCGAAGAAAGGCCAAAGAAATGTCAGATTAGGAGCTAGCTTCACTAGAGAAGACCAGGATCAGAAATAAAGGACGATCTATCAGCTCCAAATTGGATCTCTCCTTCATCGGAATGAATGGCCGTTTGGTCAAGACTGGTTTTTGCGTTTGAAGGTTACGAACAAGTCATATTGTCCTTAATTCAATTATTTTAAATATGAGTTGGATCCTATCTAATGAAAAAAGGTGAGGTGTCATTTTACTATCAAACCTTATTAAATTAGGACTTAACCCTAATTTCCCCTTTAAAATTTTGTAGAAAAAGAAGAAGCAAATTGACAGTGAATACACGTTCAAGGACCATGTTCAAAGTGGGTATTCTTCCTCAAACAATCTAGGGAAAATCAGATTCATAAACTAGTTATTTCAAAATTAAATAAGCAACCACAAAAAAATCCCAATAAATCTAACCATATATCAACAGATAGCTTCGATTTCAACATATAGCTTCGATTTCAACAAATAGCTTCCAAGTCTTCGTCTGTGATGCAAACAAAGATCACTGGATTTTCGATAATCTTGACGGCGAAAACAATATGACTTGGGAAGACTTTGTGGGTAGAGGAAGAGAAATAGGGAAAGCCTTCACAGGTTGCTTGATTTCTTTGATTGGAAAAATGGCCTGTGTCTGCTACAGTAAGAGCCTTCACAGGTTGCTTGATTTCTTTGATTGGAAAAATGGCCTGTGTCTGCTACAGTAAGAGCACACTTCAGATTTCGATTGTAGCAAACCAGGGCTTTAGCATCTCCTCTTGCGTCTCAGTTGCGTTCCACTATACAGTGTCCGTTGCTGATGGTCTTAGCAAGCAGCATGCGTCAATTGAACGCCGTTTTCAATTAATCAGTCACACACTAAATAAATAAGTGTCATATATTATTGAAATATTTTTAGAATGAAAATGACTGAAATCCGGAAAACAAAACAAGCGTAACTTAAGCAAATAATTTCTTTTAACTATTTGAGGCAATTTCAGCATATATATCAACTGACCGAACCTTCACAATAATTGATTGTGAAATGAGTCAACAAAATCAGAACCCATTTTATATTGCTTCATCCTTAAGTAAATGAGTTGTAACATTGCAAGGAAGCTTTGACGCAACTCATAATGTGAAGGTTTAGTTTGGTAAAATCGTTGTTTGCAACCAAAAGAGAAGATTATACTAAACCAAGATCACAAGCGTTGCTCAAGTACTCTCATTAGCCATTCCAATTTTTGCTTCCACAAACAGTTGTAGATGAAAACCATTTTAATATCTTTCCGTCTTACATTTGACAGATACCAACCCTTAAGGAAGACTAAATAGAGGAGATAGTTAATTTTGTGGTTGTTCAGGTAGTGAAGAAAGCAAGAGCACCCACAAATGGCGCATTTATATATGTTGCAGGCTCTGATTGCTGGTAGTTATTTCGATCATCCGCAAAGCTATCTTTATTATCAGGACCGCCGAGTATAGCTCCGGTGAGGACGTTCGGATTGGGTGAAGCAGAGTAGAGGTAATGAAACCCATTATTGCAGTTTATCTTTTCAGGATTTGAATGTATAGATGGTAGAGAGGAGCCTCTGTGATGAACATGTTGTGGGTACCTAGTACCAAATCCCACCATGTAAGACATCTTTGCAGGATTATCTCCCAAAATGTAGTCCACCTGCTTCTTTGCCAGTGCAATTAGCTTCGCTGATGTTACTGTGGAAGACCCACATGTGGCAACTCCTCCATTTGAATTCAGGTACTTAGCATATGTTAACAGGAGGAAAGATGTAGTTGTCACATACTGCAGATTGCTCTCACTTGCTTTGTAAAAAAGCCCTCCTGTAGACCAAACTATTTCAATATTAATAACAGGACTAAAAATCTTTAGTCAAAATTCAAAAAATATGATTTGTAGTTGATGTGTTAGAAAATCCAGCCAAAAGGCTTGCACAGATTTGTTCTTGTGGGCAGTACCAGTATCTAAAGTATTTAGGCCTAGAAAATATGCAACTTGTGTTAGTGGAGCTGAAACTTTGCTTATATATTACTTTGTCGAGTTATGTCAATTCGAGATGAGATTAAAATATTGACAGAATGCCACACGAGTAAGAAAGAGTTGAATACCGGGTGTATATTGGGCCTGAAAACCTGATGTTCCCGGAACTAGAGAACATATGTAGTTGTCTGAGTGTGCTTTATATGTCTGAAATGCTTCTGTGGTTTTCTCTAAGAAGCTCTGTTGAAGACCAAAAAGGATAAAACCTTAATTTGATATCTTTTACTGTGTAGGCAAAGCGGGTGTTAGTTGTTTAGAAGCAAACCTTGGAAAGAAGGATCTTCGTCCCAGCTCTCTTGTCATCCCAACTAAAAGAGTAGTCATCATCTTCTGCACCCAATATGTGACCATTGGACTGGATGTAAGTCAAGTACGAGCCGTCTTGAGAAGCACTATAGATCCATGATGCACCCCATAGGAGCTCATCCTGAGGAGAGATAAGCGATGGTGATTGTAAGTACAATCTTTCATACATATTTGCTATGAACGTGCACTGCCACCTTTTTGTTGTCTTACCTGATATCCTGAGTAAGAGCAGTAAAATGGACAGACCACTGATTTCAAAGAGTCACTATATGAACCTCTGTGTTTGTCTGCTAACTCAAATACCTGCATAATCACAATCAGGAAATGGTGAAAACATTAAAACAACAAATCAAAAAGGGTGTCCTTGTGACTGCTTACTTCCTTTGCTGTTCGGAGCAATGCGGCCGAATAGGAAGGATCGGAGTCTTTGAACACAATAGAAGCTGCAGCCAAAGCAGCAGCTGTCTCTGCAGCTACATCTGATCCCGGGTTTTGAGCAGAGACTTTGTAGACACTTCGTGGTGTGTCCATGTCTTCAGGCCTCTCCCAGCACTTGTGATCCATGTTCGGATCCCCAACCTGCGCAGCCAACATGAGGAACCAATGTGAATTAGCCATATTTCCATGCATCTTTTTGTGAATCAAATAGAGCTGGCTTTTTTCTCGCTCACTTGAACATATAAGGTTCCAGGAGTAGCAGTAGCTGCTTTAAGGAGATAATCCGCGCTCCAACGAATTGCTGCTCTTGCATTCTCAACCTGGTTGTGCATTGAACTTCCAAATTCAATCACACTCCATGCAAGCAATGTCGTTGTGAATGCCATCGGCAAGCCGAACTTAACGTTGTCTCCAGCATCATAGTATCCTCCTACTAGGTTGACCTGAAAAAACCATACAAAGAAAATCTCAGAAATTATGCGCATATTCGCTCGAAAAAATCATAAAAGACAATCATATCAGAACATCAAATACATGGTAGGCCGAGCCATCGGACAAGCCTGAATCGCCTCTCCATTTGAGGCGCTGATTAGGTGGCAATTTGCCTGATCGCTGGCCCTCAAAAAAGAGGATTGATTTTCCGAGAGCATCCGAGTAATCCTGAGGTGTAAAGGCAGAGGAAAACAAGCTGACCGAACAAAGGACAGAGACCACAATCTGCACTCTTAAAGTAAAGACAGTAGACACAGCCATTCAGATAAGTGGTGTACAAGTACAACAATGAAATGATTAGAAAACCAATTCTTTGTTTCAAAGTTGAGGTGGTGAGTCGCCATTTATAGACAAGGAAGCAGCAGTAGAGTTCGTTATTTGGTTGGTCGTTAAGCGATCATGCTGTCACGGGATCAACTGCGTAAATTTGGACCACTTTTTCTGGATACAAAACATGCAAAATTCTTCCATATCCAATCAACACAAAAAGATACAAGACCCTGAAACAAAAGGACATAAATTCTCTCTGAGAAGTCTTGTGGTACCCCACTTGAGTGAGTGGGGGTGACATGCCTCTGCCGGATAAGTTTTGTTGTACTGAGCAAGTTATCGAGTGATGAAAGAATTTAGTGATCTAAATTTCACATTGATTATAAGAAGACGTAGTGCAAAGTATAATAGATCAAACTTTCATATTAATTAGTTCAAATTAGTATGTCTGGTGCTGGGTCTAGGAAGACAAATCCGTACAGGTGGTTGTATTGACTGATGCAAAATGGACAAAGTGTTACTTGTGTAGGCAGAGAGGGCTGTTACAACTTACAAGTATCGTGTGTAATCACACTTTTTATATAACTGTTGATTGTTGCTCAAGTCTTGAAAAACTGCATAAATTAAGTTAGAAAATCATGTATTTGAGCCGTAATTAATGCCAGAGTATGGAGTAGTATTTGGACTTTGCAGAGACACAGATTTGTCCTTTAGCAAACAATGAAGTCACGGAAAAATTCAAGGAGTTTGAATCTCGTGAGCTTTGAAAAGGAAAGTTGATTGCAGTTATGTTAGTTCAAAGGGTTGGCTCTTGGTCCAACTATAACTGCATAAATCATGTGGCAGGCAGAGTTAAACAAAATTTTTCACATGGGTGGCGATGGATATGGGTTTTTCGGCGGGAGTCTTTTGTGTCTTTTTTTTGACAATCCTAGCTAAAGGAGCCTCATGAGAGAGGATTATGGCATTGATAGAGGTAATTTTTGACTTTAATTGTCATTTCAAAAACAATTGGGTGCATTTGGGAAACAATATTGAAAGTAACATATAATTTGACATATACGCTGGTAGCGTATATACTGTTTTAAATGTTGGCACATATGTTGTAGGTGTTTGATACATTTATTCTGATAACATAAATATTGTTTCAAATGTTTTGGTTAATTATATATAAGGTATTAGCACAATCTAATGAACATTGAGATTTATATATTTATATAATAATTTCTACATTTTTATACTAATACAAGAGATCACAAAACCCCAATTAGTTTCAATTAATGACAGTTCTCCACTTAAATAACAGCAGAACACACAGGAGGAACAAAACCAGTCAGACGCAACAGTAAACAAAACAGGAGGAACTGGCAAGCTTTCCTCAACCTTTACTCCCCTGTCAGTACATGACCTGCTGGAGCCCTGCTTTACCACAAACCGAATTTACTCCACTGTCAGTACATGCACCAGCTGGAGCAAACTCGATCTTTTCGCTCCGATTATTGGATTCACTGCGTAAAATTTCGCAATCGATGACATGCACAGTTGCAATTTGATGGCGATTTGATGGATGACATCACAGATTCATGCACCAAGCTCAAGCTAGATTGTTGGCGTTGTCGCAGCGCAGAGGGAAGAAACGACGACGGCTTCGTATTTGATAAGTCGGAAACGACGTCGTTTTGCCAGCAAAAACCACTTGCTGAAGTACGAAAATGACTTTGAACTCGCCAGCAGAAAGCGAGAAATCCATGAAGTATATATATAAAGAATAGATTTTTACATTTTTAATACTATTGCAGTCAGTTACATATTTTTTTTGATAAAATTAAACCAACACATTAAATTCCAGAAAATGAGGAGTTAATATATATTCAAATACTAAAGAGATAATTATTGAGTAATAAAACTAGGTTCAGGCTATATTTGACCATCCAATCCAAGTTTCTTTTTTTAATTTTCTGGACCTCATGTATTAAGTTTGAGAGAGAATATGTAGCAGAGAGAATGTGCAGAATCATATTTTTTATTAAAATTATTTTAATAATTTAATATGTGATCAATGTGATAAAAATTTAAACAATTGAAAATGTTTACTAAACGTAGTGCAGGTATTGCACTAGTGTGTAATAGAGAAGAAGAAGTGTCGTGGAATGTGGATTGTAGAGCTAATAAGATTAGAGGGTAGTTTCGACATTAGTGTAATAGAGAATGGGTAGTATGGACTTTTCATTATCAATACCATGAAATGCTAGTCAAATGTTCCCTCATACCAGCATTTCAAAACTATAATAAAATACTACTTTAAATGATAAATTATATGATGTTTAAAATTGTTGTTGGGTTGACGTAAATTTTTGGTGTAGCATATGCTACTGCGCAAAAAAGCTTGCCAAATGGCACCAATAAAATTCTTCAACAGTGTGATAATATAGAGGGGTTGAGAAAGAGAAAGGTTAGTCCAACAAATTACTTGAAGTATTGTCTCATATTGGGCCAAAGGTCAATGTGAGTTTTGTTCCTAAGAAGACCCTCAAGTGGTAAGAGGTTGGACACCTCTTATTAAGTAGATGAAATCGATATAGGGTTTCTAGCACTCCTCTACACTTGTGGGCTCATACAAGATCCACAAAGTGAACTAGACGGGTTAGGGTCTATCATGTGATACCTCTCACTTTAAGGGTGGTCCATATTTGAAAGATCCATAGGTGACCCAAATGCCATCGAGTGAAGGTCCCGAGGATCGAGCAAGTTATGATACCATATGATAATTTAGAGAAATTGAGGAAAACAAAAGTTAACCCAACAAACTACTTGAGGTATTGTCTCACATTGAGGCAAAGGCCAATGTTGGTTTCATATCTAAAAGGTCCCTCAAGTGGTAATTGGGCACCTCTTATTAGATGGACAGAAACCCCATATCTAACCGATGAGAGATTCCTAACAAATAGCACTATGTCATAGGCAATGAAACATTTCTTTATTAGAAACATACATATTGTGGAACATCATAATAACAAATAAACTCAAATGTGATTGATAAAATCAATTTCGCCTTTCGCGAACCCTAGCTAGCAGAGTAGCAGGCGCGTAGCCAGGAGTAGCAACAGACAGCTCGCCGTCAGCCCGTCACAACTCACAACAGCCTTGCTTTAGTCGCTTGCAGCCGTGCACACCCTTGACCCGGCCCGGTAACTCCTCACCAATCACAACTTTTCATCCTTGATACATGTATGGAGCGCTGGTCATCTACAATTGAGAAGCATAGTGATGAATCTGATTTGAGAATATTATACATGAAAGAAAAGCTTGCACGTATGCAAAAAATGGCATCTTGAATGGTGTGCTTGAACATCTTGAATGCTATGATGTTCTATTTCGTGCATGAGTTCAGACTTTGTCAGTTTGAGTTGTAATAATGAACCTCTTTCCTTGGTTGTTCTGAGAACTTTTTTTTGTGTTGCACTTCATGAACATGTGCTCTTTTTGAGCTTTTACATGTAATAAATGACTTTTTTTCTACAACTATTTGTGAAGAGATGTCAGGACACAGTTCTCCATCGTATGTGATTGAATCTTAATCGAGTGACGATGATATGATATTCACAGATGATTTCGATGTGGAGTTCGGGGATATGCTTATGCTAAATTATTTTGTGGCCAATGAAAGGAGCTTGATGGATAGAGTACCATGCAGAACATCAATACTTTCCGAAAAGATGTTTGTTCTTGAAGTTTTAAATGAAAATCCAACTGTGTGCCATGATATATTTTGAATGCAGAAGCATGTCTTTATGAATTTCTGTGATTTGATCAAAGAGAAAGGCTTGTTGAAAGACGAAAAGAAAGTGAATGTCGAGTAAGGCGTTGCAATGTTCTTAATGATCATAGGGCACACCACTAGCTATTGTGTAATTGCCGATCGGTTCTAGCATTCAAATCATACGATTAGTAAATGGTTCAAGAAGTAATACAAACTATTTGTACGTTGGGTATTGAGATTATCAGGCCAACAAATCAGGATGTCGTGCTCGAATATTTTTAATTGTTTTAGACCTTGTTCCTAAAATAACAACATTACATCATTTTGGTGTAGGATTGTATTGGAGCGATAGATGGTACACACGTTGTCGCGTGGGCACCTGCTTCAAAATAAACATCTCTTCAAGGAAGGAAGACTAATGTGATGCTTGCTTACGATTTTGATATGAAATTCTCTGAAACAAAAAGACATAAATTATCTTTGAGAAGTCTTGTGGTACACCACTTGAGTGACCAAGGTGACAAGCCTCTACCCGATAAGTTTTGTGCTACTGGGCAAGCTACTAAGTGCGGAAGAAGTTTAGTGATTTATATTCCACATTGACTAGAAAAAGATGTGTGTGCAAATTATAATAGATCAAAATTTTGAATTAATGAATTCAAATTAGTCTGAGCTAGGTCTAGGAAGACAAATCCGTACAGGTGATTGTATGCACTTACCCAAAGTGGACAAAGTGTTACTAGTGTAGGCAGGGAGGGCTGTTACAACGTACAAGTCTCGTAAGTCTCGTATTTAATGCTTTTTTATTACTGTTGATTGTTGCTCAAGTCTTCAAAAACTGCATAAATTAAGTTGAGGAATCATGTATTTGAGCCGCAATTAATGCTATAGTATGGAGTAGTAGTATTTGGAGTTTGAAGTGACACATATTTGTCCTTTAGCAAAAAATGAAGTCACGGACAAATTCAAGGAGTTTGAATCTCGTGAGCTTAGAAAAGGAAAGTCGATTGCTTGAGTGAGCCTCATCAGATGAAAAAATTGTGGGTTCTAGAGATACGTGTGCATGAACAGTTTTGTTAGTTTAAAGGGTTGGCTCTCGGTCTATCAATAACTTCATAAATCATGGGTGGCGATGGATATGGAGTTTTTCGGCGGGAATCTTTTGTGTTCTTTTTTTGACAATCCTAGCTAAAGGAGCCTTATGAGAGAGGATTATGGCATTGATAGAGGTAATTTCCGACTCTAACGGTCTTTTCAAAAAGAACAAAATTTTTCGACATTGTGATAATTTAGAGGGCTTGAAAAAAAGAAAGGTCAGTCCAACAAACCACTTATGGTACTCTCGCATATTGGGTCAAACGTCAATGTGAGTTTTGTCCCTAAAATGAACCTCAACTGGTAAAAGGTTGGGCACCTCTTATTAAGTAGATGAAAACCCCACATCAAATTGATATAGCGTTCCTAACACTCCCCTGCATTTGTGGGCTCATATGAGACTCAACCAGTGGACTAAACGGGTAGGGTAGCTCTTGACTAAACATCTCATATTATCTCATTCAACTATAACATCGTATTACATTATAAGCGTATAAAAAAATATGATATTACAATGGAATATTACAATAAAATATCATATTCCATTGTAATTGCATAACGAAATGTCATATTATAATAGAATATGATATTCCATTGTAAATTTACAATGAATTACGATGTTACAATGTAATGGACTATATGAGTTGTTTAGAGCTGGATCCTTACCTTAATGGTGGTCTATATCCGAAACGTCCATAGGTGACCCAAATATCATGTGATAATTTAGAGAGATTGAGAAAGAGAAATGTTAACCCAACAAACCACTTAAGGTATTGTTTCACATTGTGCCAAAGGCCCATTTTGGTTTTGTCCCTAAAAGGGTCCTCAAGTGGTGGTTAGGCACTGATAGGTGCCAAAATATACATTCAAAAGCTGATTAAATATAGGCACTTATGAATGATTAAGCTTTAAAGTAATAGTTTTTGTTCATTAAATTCAAATATTATTTTGACTATCAATTTATTGTTTTGATGCAATGTCGCGGGTTTACAAGCCAAGTTTTAGTCATGCTTACGTATGATTCAACCAAAGCCTAAGAAATTGTGGAATCCTTCATCTAAAGGTGGAGTTATGTCATCCATGACATCACATAAATATCATACAAGATATTTGTATTCTATGGTCCACTTGTATGATAAATATCATGATGTTTGCATGATATTTGTCATGTGTTTTGTCTATAAAAGAAAAGGAGGTCTTTGGTGATAAAAAAATTGAAGAAAAAGAGAAAGAATAAATCTTTTGGTGAGAAGAACAAAGGAGGAGAAAAAAGGGTTGTATTCTTAGTGTGTATTTCTTAAGTTTTATGTTTTACTTGGTTATGTATAATTAAACTTTTGTAGTTAGGGCTTAACTTTGAAGCCCTAAACATGATTTCAATTTTATAAGTGTGTGAATTTTAAATTTTCTTACAAGAATGATGATTTTTGATTTTTCAATGATATGTGAATTTTAATAGTTTTGTTTCTTTGAATAGCTAACTTTGAGACATCTATTGGAATTAATTGTTGTAGAACATGATCGATTGTCTTGTTGAATATGTTCTTGTTTGCAACATATAATTTGGTTAAAACGAATTATGAGAAATAAATTCTTGAATATCTAAGTACAAACACAATGTTTTAGAATTCTTGTGATGTTCATATTATCTTTTCCCTTATAACTTTGAGACATCTATTGGAATTAATTGTTGTAGAACATGATCGATTGTCTTGTTGAATATGTTCTTGTTTGCAACATATAATTTGGTTAAAACGAATTATGAGAAATAAATTCTTGAATATCTAAGTACAAACACAATATATTAGAATTCTTGTGATGTTCATATTATCTTTTCCCTTATTGGGTTCTTGATTGTTAATTGATGCAGACACCATGCACTGTACATGCACCTAAGAGAGAATCATACAACGAGAGTCTGACCATGAACTTTTTGTGAATGTTGTCATCATATACTTGTTGAAATTTTCAATCTATCATTTCTCATAAATTGTTTGATTGTTTTATGGTGGATAGTGAGTTCTAGCAAGGATTTTCAGGAATTGAAACTCATTACTTCATATTCTTGTTTTTAATGTTAATGTTTTTATTTTTACTGTTACATTTTACGAGACTTAACCCCCCGCCCCTTTACAATTATGTGTAAATTATATTCAAGCGTTATATTGTATATTTATTAGTATCATTCCTCGTGGGATCGACTTTTATTTGTCCATCATATATTATTTGGCGCTGTTGTCGGGGAGTGATTCTCTAATACGGTGCTATCTAACTTTTGTTTAGTAGTATTTTTTATTATTATTTATATTAGCACCTCCTACATGAAAGGTTTTACATTATATGTTATTAATTAATGTGGTTGGCTTAATCGTCCCATTTTATTAATGGCCGGTTCAACCGCCTATTAATATATGTGAATATTTACTAACATCATTAATTATTTGTATTTTTTTTTTGTGGTTGGCCTTATTTGCCCCATTTTTCTTTTCTTTTTTCTATATACAAACTTTTTATATTAGCACCTCCTACATGAAGGTTTTACATTATATATTATTAATTAATGTGGTTGGCTCAATTGTCCCATTTTTTTTCCTTCTGTATACTAACTCCTTTAATTCTGTTGGTTGTGAATGGCACTGCCATCCTCCAAATTTTCTCTATATTAATTTATGTTCATGGGTTGTTTTGCCACCTAAATATCTCAGTGATATATTTTTTTTCCTATTGTACAGACACATGCATGTCCCGCTCAGATTTAGAGAACTTATTGAGTGATGACATCTTGTTAAACACAAAATTAGCGGATATTTGTCTATTTTGTCAACAACGAAAAAAGAGACCGTGAAACTCCTGAGATATCACCTTTGACATGATCAGCCACAAGTACCAGAGTCGCAGTCCAAATGGCAGAAGAACAAGATAACATGAACAAGCCATTTAAGGATTTATCTGTGCCTCAAGCAGCCGATCAAGCATCATGTATTGTCTACCCCAGACCACCGTAGACAATTTTGAATTAAAGTCAGGCATGATCCATTTATTGCCTACATTCTTGGGCCATGCTGGAGAAGATCCTCACATGCATCTTAAAGAGTTCTTTGATGTATGTTCCACAATCAAAATAAGAGGTTTAACTGAAGAGTTGGTCTGTCTACGATTGTTCCCATTCAGTCTGAAGGAACAAGCAAAGACATGGCTTCACTCTTTACCAAGAGCTTCAATAAGAACTTGGACAGATTTGGCAAACAAGTTCTTGACGAAATTCTTTCCAGCTCAAAAGACAAACAAAAGAAGGAAAGAAATAATGAGCATCCAACAAAATGATGGAGAAGCATTCCACGAATATTGGGAGAGATATAAGAGGCTTTTAAGTTCTTGTCCTTATCATAATATTCAAGAATGGCTTCTAATGCAATATTTTTATGAAGGGATGTTGGATTCAAATCGCAAAATGGTGGATGCCACATCTAGTGGTGGATTGATGAATAACAATGCTGGGCAAGCAAAGGAGATGTTCGAAACCCTGTCAACTAATTCTCAACAATGGAGCTACAATAGAGTGAGAGAATTTCAAAAAAGGGTTTGAGTCTATGAAGCACAATCAAGTTCAAACATGGAAGCCCAAATTGCGAACTTGACAGACCTAGTGACGCAGCTAATCGCTCCAGTCCCTCAAATGTGTGCTATTTGTAGTACACCTGAACATGCCATGAAAAGTTGTCCACAAAATGAAGTTGCAGTTTTAGATGGGAAAATAAATGCATTGAGTACCTATCCAAATCACATACAAAGACCAAGGAATGATCCATTTGCTCCTACCTACAATCCAGGATGGAAGAATCATCCAAATTTTAGGTGGAGTAATAATCAACCAATGTAACAACCTTTTACTCAATTGCCACAACATCGGGTTCCAGTTGAGCCTTTGAAACCATCGCTTGAAGAAATAGTTACATCTATGGCGCAAAGCACTCAAGCATTTATGCAGAAAATTGATAATGCCATTTCAAGTCTCAAACAACAAATGGGATAGTTAGCCACTGCATTAAATCAAAGAGAACTTGGAAAGCTTTCGGGGCAAGTTGTTGTCAACCCAAAGATTATTAAACATGCTAAAGCAATTACTCTGAGGGGAGGAAAAACAATTGGAAAAATGAGCGTGGCAGAAAAAGAGAATAACCATGAATTTGAATATCCGATCAATCTATATGTTCTAGTTCCAATTTCGAGCAGCACTGCTATTCCACTCCAGAAAAAGCTCAAGCCTTCAGGTAAACTCTAACCCTTCAAAGTTTATTTCTTGACATGCTTCTTTTCGTAGCAGATTAGAGAAATTCAAGAAAGAAGATCTAATGCAAGGAATCATGGATACTTTGAAAAAGGTGGAGATTAATATTCCTCTTTTAGATGTCATCAAACAAATGCCAAAATATGCAAAGTTCCTCAAGGACTTGTGCACAAATAAGAGGAAGTTCAAGGAGTTCGAAACAATCAAGGTTTTTGAGGAAGTTTCCGCTATTCTACAAAGAAAAATCCCTCCCAAACTAAAAGATCCGGGAAATTTTGCTATCCCTTGTTTCATTGGGGGTTACATGTTTGAGAAAGCTCTTCTTGACTTAGGTGCATCCCTCAATCTAATGTCTTTCTCTATTTATGAATCTTTGAATGTAGGCGAACTAAAGGCAACCTTTGTGAGCATCCAATTGGCCGATAGATCAATCAAATATCTTAGGGGTATCCTTGAAGATGTATTAGTCAAAGTTGATGGATTAATCTTGCATTTTGATTTTCCAGTATTGGAGATGGAGCCAGTCCTTATAACAGACACACAATTGACTTTAATTCTTGGTTGTCCATTCATGGCCATGAAAGGTACCAAGATTGATGTTCACAAGGGAACACTAACTACAAATATGCAGGGACTAACATCAAGTACAAGGTTTTTGGCGCACTACAATTGTCGAGTGACGAACATGAATGTTTTCACTTAAATATGTTGGATACAATCGTCAACAAGTGTTCAACGATAGTTGCGATCATGATATTGTGGATAATATTTTAATTCATAACCTTGCAAACACAGATGATGATAAACAAGTCTGAGAAGTTTTGGCTCACCTTAAAGCCTTACCTTATTTGAGTATGTATATTTCTGCTTTTGAGCCTTTGCCAATTCCTAACACCAAACTTGTACCATCTATTGTGTAGGCACCTAAATTAGAGTTGAAATAACTACCAAAACATTTGAAGTATGCATATGTGGGAGAAGAAAATATTTTTCTTGTAATAATTGCATCTGATCTCAATACTGGAAAAGAAGAGAAATTGTTAAGGGTATTGAAGGAACATAAAATGTCAATAGGATGGAGTATTGCTGATATTAGAGGAATTAGTCCCTCTAGATGTATGCATCGAATACTACTATAGGAAGGAACAAAACCAACAAGAGATGTTCAACGCAGGCTTAACCCAATAATGGAGAAGTGGTGCTCAAAGAAGTACTCAAATTACTCGATGTTGACATCATTTACCCTATCTCTGATAGCAAATGGGTTAGTATGGTACAAGTAGTTCCTAAAAAATCTGGAGTCATAGTAGTTCGTAATGAAGACAATGATTTGGTTCCCACAGGAGTTCAAACAGGATGGCGTGTTTGTATAAACTACATAAAGCTTAATTCAGGTACTAGAAAATATCATTTTTCATTATCTTTCATTGATCAAATGTTGGAACATCTTGCCATTATGGTACATTCGCCTACAGGCTCATGCCCTTTGGTCTTTGCAATGCTCTAGGTACTTTTCAAAGGTGTATGATGAGCATATTTTTAGATATGGTGGAGCACATTATTGAGGTATTTATGGATGATTTTAGTTTATTTGGTTTATCTTTTGATAAATGTCTTCATAACCTCGCCTTGGTTCTAGAGTCATATCATCTCTAGCAAGGGAATAGAGGTTGACAAAGCAAAAGTGGATCTAGTAAGTAACCTTCCACCTCCATCGACAGTTAAGGAAATAAGATCGTTCCTTAGACATGCAGGGTTCTACAAGAGATTCATCAAGGACTTCTCCAAGATAGCTAGACCATTGTGTACTTTACTATTGAAAGATGTGACATTTGAGTTTGATGAGACATGTCTGGAGGCTTTTAACAGGCTTAAACTACTTCTCACATCAGCACTAATCATGATGCCTCCCAATTGAAGCCTTCCTTTTGAACTAATGTGTGATGCTTCTGATTATGCAGTGGGAGAAGTTTTGGGACAATGAGTGAATAAAGTACCTCATGTCATCTACTATGCAAGTAGAACACTCAATAATGCCCAACTAAACTACTCCACTATGAAGAAGGAACTTCTATCTGTTATTTTTGCCTTAGAAAAATTTCTTGCTTATTTAATTGGAACGAAGGTAATTGTATTTTCTGATCATGCAGCTCTTAGGTACCTTCTTCAAAAGAAGGATGGGAAGCCACGTTTAATCCAATCGTTTTTATTACTACAAGAGTTTGATCTGGAGATTAAGGATAAAAATGGATCCCAAAATGTGGTGGTCGATCATCTCAGCCGCTTGGTGAACAATTCAGTGACTGAAGAAGACTCTTTGCCCTTAAATGATAACTTCCCTGACGAGCAATTGTTTTCTATAACAATTTCTACACCTTGGTATGCTGACATTGTCAATTATCTCGTTATAGGTAGTCTTCCAGGAAGTTGAACAAGAACTTCGAAGGACATGCTCATGCTAATGGCAAAGTATTACATATGGGATGACCCATAACTTTTCAAATTGTGTTCTGACTAGATCATCAGATGATGTGTACCAGAATCAGAATTTCGGTCGATACTCACGTTTTGTCACTCTTACGCTTGTGGAGGACATTGTGGTCCGAAGAAGACAGCTCTGAAATTACTGCAATATGGGTTTTATTGGCCAAGTTTGTTCAAGGATGCATATACCTTTTGCTCTACTTGTGATAGATGTCAATGATTGGGTAATCTTTCATCTAAAAATCAGATGCCTTTATCTCTTATTCTGATAGTTGAAATTTTTGATGTATGGGACATTGATTTCATGGGACATTTTCCTTCATCTAAAGGTTATTTATATATCTTACTTGTTGTGGATTATGTTTCAAAGTGGGTGGAAGCAATTCCATCAAAGTCTAATGACAGATTTCTTAAAGAAAATATTTTTGTACGATTTGGAACACCTAGGGCAATCATTAGTGATGGAGGATCCCACTTCAATAACAAACTCTTTGCAGCACTATTGAGCAAATACGGAGTCAAACATAAGGTGTCCACACCATATCATCCACAAACCAGTAGACAAGCTGAAATCTATTACAAAGAAATTAAGCAGATATTCGAGAAGACTGTGAGCTCCTCACGCAATGATTGGTCTGATCGTCTTATAGATGCTCTATGGGCTTATTGTACAGCCTATAAGACTTAGATTGGAATGTCGCCATATAGGTTAGTTTTTAGCAAACCCTATCACTTACCAGTTGAATTAGAACACAAAGCATATTGGGCTATCAAACAATACAACTTTGAGATGGAGGCTGCACGAGAGCAACAAAAGTTGTAGTTTAGTGAGTTGGAAGAACTCCGAAATGAGGCGTATGAGAGTTCTAAAATTTACAAGGAGAAGACCAAGGTCTATCATGACAAGACCATTTTGAAAAAAACATTTTGAACCTGGTCAAAAAGTCTTATTATATAACTCACGCCTTCCACTATTCCCAAGTAAGCTTTGTTCATGTTGGTATGGACAATTTCTTATTACTCACGTTTTTTCACATGGTGCAGGGAATCTTCAACACCCATAGACTGGAAATATTTTCAAGGTAAATGGTCATCATCTCAAGAGCTATTTAGAGCCATCAACAGAACATGTTGATGAAGATTTAAGGCTCTCTGATCCTGCTCCACTCACATGATATATCGTTCCGTCTGGCTGATGACGCTAAACTTAGCACTTGTGGGAGGCAACTCATATTTCTTTCTCATTCTACTTGTGTTTTTATTTTATTTTATTTTATTTTTATATATATAGAAAAATTATTAGAATACTTCAGTTCACTTTCACCTTGAGTTGGTCATTGTATGTTTTTGTGTGCGTGGGGCTTGATTGCGCCCACATGTCTAAGGTGTGAGCTTTCTCCACCAGCTTAATGTGGTTTGGATCTTCAAATGTTTTCTTGTAGGGAAGCTAGGAGGGAGAGCATCTCATGACGATATTGTCATTAGTATAAGAGTTGAAGGTTTACATTTTGATCCTGTGGACAAAAGCTGTGGTCTCTTATGAGACCGAAGGAAAATACTCTATGGCGTTAGACCATCCACAGCAGCATCTCTTAACAGATTCTCTAAACTCTAGCACAAATATACATTTTCACCAATTTATAGTTTTTGCAATAGTAACAGTACACATCAGTTATTCCATATCATTTAAATATTCATTTATACAATAACATTTTATTTAATTAAACTCAATCTATTTTAGTATTGTTATCAAGATCAAACCTTACCATTTTAATAATCATAACATGATATAATTTTTTTTGTTTGGTAGTTGAAATTAATAAATAATTTATTTGGTAGCTAATTTGTATGGTTACAAATGGAGTTGTTGGATTTTGTGGTTGAAAATGTGGTTATTGAATATGTGGATAATTTGAGGTTGTTGTGACATGTGGTTGTGAATGTGGTTGTTGAAATTTATCGTTGTGAATGTAGTTGATGGAATATGTGGTTATTTTGTGGTTGTTGACATATGTGGTTATTTTGTGGTTGTTGGAATATATGGTTCTCAATTGTCTGTTGAGTTTGTATAGAGATCATTATTATGAAAATTTTCTATATAAAGCAATCAAGTTCTAATGTTTTATACATCTCCAAACTATCATTTCTATATCAATAATATCAATGGATTTCTTTGCAAGGCGAAGAAAGCAAAAGATCACAGTTGACCCACCTGAAGATGATGTTGTCGTGCAAACATTGGCGGTAGGTTCAGCTACGGAGTACAAAGGAGCATCCTCCAATCGTCGTTCCGGAGAAAGACGATCATATATCGATCGTAGTACTTCGAAGGAGGTTTCGTATGAGTCGTACTCTCTTCAATCGAATCCAAACTGCAATAGAAGGAACTTCACCGTATTTTCAACAAAGAAGAAATGCTGCTGGGAAATTGGGATTATCATGTATTCAAAAGATGACAGCTGCACTTTGGATGCTTGCATATGGTGTTTCAGCTGATTTCATGGATGAATATATCAGAATTGGGGAGACTACAGCACTTGAAAGTCTAAAAAAATTTGTCAAGTGTGTAATCTCTTTGTTTGGTGAGGAGTACTTATGATCACCAACTTCTGAAGATCTTGCCAGGCTACTTTCAATTGGTGAAGCCCGTGGCTTTCCAGGCATGTTGGGGAGCATTGATTATATGCATTGGAAGTGGAAGAACTGTCCTAGCGCCTGGAAATGTATGTATTCTGGACATGTACATCAACCAACTATAATTTTGGAAGCTGTTGCATCCTACGATCTTTGGATCTGGCATACATTCTTTGGAATGCCAGGATCTCACAATGATATCAACGTCTTGGAACGATCTACTGTTTTCCAAGAGCTTGCAATGGGTCGTGCTCCTTCAGTGCATTATTCTGTCAATGGTCGTAACTATACAATGGAATATTACTTAGCTGATGGCATCTATCCTTCTTGGGCTACGTTTGTCAAAATAGTTCCAGCACCTCAAAACTGCAAACTTAGACACTTTGCCAAGTGCCAAGAATCTGCAAGGAAGGATGTTGAACGTGCTTTCGGAGTCTTATAAGCTCGATTTGCAATTGTTTGTGCACATGCTCGGTTTCTTCAAACTGATACACTCTCCGACATCATGACCGCTTGTATTATATTACATAATATGATAGTTGAAGATGAGAGAGATTCATATCGACAGGTTGATATTTCTGAATATGAACAAATAAATGAAAGTCCTCCTCTCGCAGAAACATCAAACAATACGGGAGATGTTTTGGAGTTCATTCAAAGTCACCATCGGATTGGGGATAAAGAAGTCCATACTCAATTGCAGCTCGATCTTATCGATCATTTGTGGAATCTTCACAGTGACGAATGATATTAGTATGATCTAAATTTATTATGTATGTGTGGTTGTAGTGTTTGCTTTTATTATGTATGTGTGGTTGTAGTGTTTACTTTTATTATGCAAGTGTGGTTGTAGTGTTTACTTTTATTATGCAAGTGTGGTTGTAATGTGTATTTTTTATTATGCAAGTGTGGTTGTAATGTGTACTTTTATTATGCAAGTGTGATTTTTTTATAATTATGGTTTCGGCTAGTATTAATACCATGATTAGATTATGCATAGTATCCAAACTTGATTGTACAGTAGTCTCAAACATTACAATACCATAATAAAATTTAATAACAATAATACGACAATAACCAAATAAACGAGTTCTCAACGTCCACGCCTCTCTAGGATCTGAGCTTGCAAACCCTCTATGTACTGGCGTTGCACATCAGTCAGAGACATCACATCTGTCATCATGATTTGGAACTCCCTCTCCATCCTGAGTTGCTCTACCTTCTCCAACTTGGCAACCGCCAAATGCCTCTTTGCTTCAGCCTTCACTTTCTCAACCTCTAGTTTATTAGCTTCTATGGCTAAATGCTCATTCCATTCTTTTTCAACTCTAACTCTCTCAGATTCAGCAAGTGCCATTCTATCTTCATGTGCTTTCTTTTGTTCTAGTGTGAGTTGGCCGACAACTTCAACAAGCCCACTGTGATCGATCTTGCCTTTTTTCCTAGCCTCTTTTTTCAGCATTACGGCTAATTGGTCTTTCAACCGAAACCGAACCTGATAACTCATCATCTTCCAAGTTAATAGCATTTGCAGAAGAATAATTTGAAGCACCGGTTTGCTTTCTTTTTGAGGAAGAGCCAGTCATATGCAAGTTCCACTTCGGTTGATGCCTTAGCATGTTCCAACAATGATCAAATTGAAAATGTGCATTTGTAATCTCATGAAACATCTCCTTCGCCATTTGAATTTGTCAAAATTAGAACAATGATAACCGAGATGTAAGTAATATATTTTATTAAAAAATCAGATATGCACAAACCTAACAATGTCATTCAATTTACCTTGTCAATCTCATTTGTACCGGATGGCCGAGATTCCTCAATTTGAGATAAGTAGCCACAAAACTTATTCACCGCCAGTTGGATAGATGACCATCGGCTATTCAACGATCTTTCGGTTCAGTTGTTATGATTAGGCCCTTTTGATTCATTGTAAAGTTGAGTAATCCTTGACCAAAACGTCTTCGCCTTTTGGTCTGTCCCTTGAGCTGCATCAATACTCGTGTTCAACCAAGCAAAAACCAATGCCTTGTCTTCGTCAATAGAGAAGTTCCCTCCGCGATTGCTTGGTCTCTGAGAGGTTGTTCGAGTCTTCTTGGGAGAAGTTACTTCCTCGCGAGAGCTCACCAATTGCACATCCTGTGTAGAGTCCTCTGCGAATGGATCAAAGTCTTCAATATTCTGACTATCCATACCTAAAAAGCTTGACAAAAAGATTGTGTAATTATATAACCACAGATCAAGTAATTCAAGTTGTGAAATTACTCAACCTTGCAAGACATTTTTTTGACAGCAAACATACAAATATAAAGCCATTCTCATATTGTGTTGACAATAAGCATATATAAAGCCATTCTCAGATTTAACAAACTATAGATTAGAACAAACTCCAAAAATAAACATGCTCAACAGTTATATGACATTTAACAATTATGGCCTACACTAGGAGCAAAGCAAGCATCAGTATACACAATCCGATGGTGACTATCATGACTACTTTCCCAGCAAAAGAAACAAGTGAAATTGGATTTACACAAACAATTTGCATTGGACAACTAATCTTTATCACATCTAAATTAATTGGACCTTTGCAGGAAAAAGAATAGCAACATCTAAGCTAAAATGCAGTATTTCTTATCATTGATTGTCAATTGATCATACTTCCTATATTCAAACTGGCAGAGATACACACCCAGAATCCAACAATACTATCCATCCAGCACTACACATCCAGAATCCAACAAGAACAAAACAAAGGAATAACAATTTGGATGCACCTACACCAGAAAATGAGTAAATGTGGAGTCCTATTGGCAATCATTATTATTGGTACAATTTTCTTCTTCTTGAAGATTCTGGAGTACTTTGACTCCAATCTACATTCTTGCCCGTTGAGTACTTTTAAAAGGTTGTCTTCTAGCTTCTCTTTCTTTTCAAAAGCTTTTTCTTTTTCTTTTGAAAAAGCTTCTTCTTCTACCATGAGCTATTACTTTGACTCGGGAACAGCAGCAGCAAGAAACGTATGCCCACAACCAGAGATAATACTAAATCAAACAGCAGTACAATCAAGCAAATAAATCCAAAATCAAGAACCCTAAAAAAAAGGGTAATTTGTACATGTGAAATCGACATCCATAAAAGATGGAAAAATCTCTTTGGTATACTCGGTTCGATCTACTCCAGTTAAGAGAAAGCAAAAAGATTCAAAATTGAACCAAGAATGAGAGAGCAAGTACCTGGATGATGGTTGCAGAATAAGAAATTGAACAATCCCACTGCCCAGATTGCACCTGCGAGATGACTTCGACAAAAATTGGGAGAGAGCTTTGAGGCACCGCTTGAAGAGAGAGGGTTGAGAAGTGAATTGTTTATCTCAAAAAATGAGATCGCGCGTCTACAGTCGTGCGCGACTCCTCCAGACACACTGTAGCTGAGCTCCAATGTACAGATCACTGTTTCGTATCTGCTGTGGGAGAGAAACTACACAAAATGACAAAGACAAGACTCTATTTAAGCGCCAATATCACTTATACAGACACTGCTGTGGAAGGCCTTAGCACAGAAGTCACTGGAACGAGCCTCTGTAACTTTACGTGTGAATAAGTATTGATTATTTTTTAAAAAAAACAAAACAAAACAAAAATTGAAAAAAGTGGTGTGCCCCTATTTTTTTCTTTCACGCTCATCCTTACTAATTTCTCAAACTCTGTTGTCTTTATTGTTGCCTCTTTTGATCAGTTTTTTTCTTCCTCCTAAAGAGTATGCAACGCCGCCCAAGAGTCGTCGTTCCCACTACTTCATCTTCGAAGGCCTTATTTGCTAGAGCTAAAATCGTTCCTGAGCGAAGAATCAATTCTAACATCCTGAATGAGCCTACAATCATTGGGCATAAAGCTACCTTCAAGATCATTCTCTGTTGTTCTTAGTCAAACCATATTCGAAAGAAGTTTACCCATTGTATTCTGATATAGTTAAATCCTATTATCACACTCTTCTGGAACTACCACACTCTACTAGAGCTCAACCAATTTATAAGGTTGATGTTACTGGTATTCGGCTTAAATTCACATCAGCAGAAGTAAGTTCATGTTTCAGATTTCTGCCTACCCCTGATGTTGGTCTCGGCTTTCAGCCGCCGATCTCTATTTTCAAAGAGGAAATGATTGATGATATGTGTCAATGAAGGCACGATCGAGATGTTATTGCTACCCGCTGATCTTATTTAGCACCGACATTGTGGTTACTTGATTATGCTCTCTAAAGTAACTTGTGCCCCATTGGCCATAGTCAACAACGACGGGGCAGTATTCTTTCCGTCCAATACGATATGTACAGAGGCGCATGGTTTGATCTAGGAATGATTTACATGGAGAGTATTCTAAAGGCGAAGTTCTTTGTGGAGAAACGATGAACCAAGGTTGGTAACTTATATTTTCGAAGACTCATCACACGGTTGCTTTACAGTAAGGGCATTCACACTTCTTGAAGTCCACTATCTTCCATATATACTGTAACTGTTCTTGAGAAATTTACTTGGTGTCAGAATACTGGACACATGACCACCATTACTAGGAGACGACGAACACCACGACTTCCAGTTGCCTAACTAAGGAATGCATCTCAATCTTCTGTTGCTGCTGAACCACCACAATCTCACCAACATCAGGAACTACTAGTCCGCTTGCATCAGTTAGAGGTTGGTAGCTCAGGTTGGAATACATGCTGACTGTACTCATGGAAAGGGTGCAACACTAAGGACTTTCCAATACAACCATTGTCAGCATACCTCTCCCCTCAGGTTGTGTTTTTCTACCTCTATTTTTTTTTTTTTTTTTGCATTTTCATAATCAGTTATCTATTGTTACATTGAGGACAATGTTTAGTTTAGGTTGGGGGTGGTGGCATATGCATGCACTTCAATGATTTGATACAACTGGTTTGAGTCAATTTTTTTATTTGGATTATTAGAAAACAATTTCTAAAACTCTTTTGTGCAAAAATACTAAGTCTTTTGGTAAGATGGATGATAATACTAAGTCTTGTGGTAAGTTTTGTGTGTAATACCAAGAAAATTTCTAAGATAAAACACAAAGTGAATTATAAATGAGTGGAGAGAATTGAGAAAACAACTTATGAACTTTCATTGATCTTTGGAAATGCATAATTGCTATAAATGAACATCATTACATGGTTTGCGGAATGCTGGTTGAATGCGGACAGATGATAAAGATCAATTTTTTTTTCAAAATAATGTTGTAATTTACTGATCTTCTGTTTAAGGTGTATTGTATTGTGAAAGAAAAAACAACAAAAGAAAAAGGAAGAAGAAGAAAACAAAAAAAAAAGAAGGAAAAAAAACAACGACAAAAAAAAATATTATAAATTTTCATCATCTTTGAGAAGACAAGTATTTCCTTATCTTTTTTTGTAATACGACTCCATTATTTTCTGAAAAAATTGATTTTTAGAAATCCAAAACAGGTTTGTTGGTAAGAATTGTGGAAGTTCTAGACAGTCAATATACCTATCTTTTGATCAATGTTTGTTTATTTTTTTGTCCTTAAATTGATTTTTCTTCTGAGTGCATATCTATTTTTCAACTTCATGCGAGAAATTCTATACACGGAAATCATTTTCTAACCCATGAGAATATGGAATCGAGGCTTTTTACTTGGATAATTTCTCAAGGTTTATGCATTAGGGTTTGTGGAAAGAAGATTTTGACTTAGTGCACACACAAATTTTGGAAATTGTAACTATTATCGGATAACGATTGTGATCTCTTACTTTTTGTTCTATTATTGTGTGGTGTTCCTTTTAAATCATCATGACATTTTCTTTATGCTTGTATTGCTAGGGACTATCAATAAGCTGGTTGAGGGTTGTGATAAGTGCCAAAATATACATTCAGAAGTTGATTAAATATAGGCATTTATGAATGATTAAGCTTTAAAGTGATAGTTTTTGTACATTAAATTCAAATATTATTTTGACTATCAATTTATTGTTTTGATGCAATGTTCCAGGTTTACAAGCCAAGTTTTAGTCATGCTTACTTATGATTCAACCCAAGCCTAAGCAATTCTGGACTCCTATAAGTGGAGTTATGTCATCCATAACATCACATAAATATCACACAAGATATTTGTGTTCTATGGTCCACTTGTATGATAAATATCATGATATTTACATGATATTTTTCATATGTTTTGTCTATAAAAGGAAGTGAGGTCTTTCGTGATAAAAAAAATTTGAACAAAAAGAGAAAGAAGAACTCTTTTGGTGAGAAGAACAAAGAAGGAGAAAAAAAGGGTTGTATTCTTAGTGTGTATTTCTTAAGTTTTATGTTTTACTTGGTTATGTATAATTAAAGTTTTGTTGTTACGGCTTAACTTTTAAGCCCTAAAAATGATTTCAATTTTATAAGTGTGTGAATTTCATATTTTATTACAAGAATGATGATTTTGATTTTTCCATGATACGTGAATTCTAATAATTTTGTTTCTTTGAATAGCTAACTTTGAGACATCTATTGGAATTAATTGTTGTAGAACATGATCAATTGTCTTGTTGAGTATGTTCTTGTTTGCAACATATAATTTGGTTAAAACGAATTATGAGAAATCAATTCATAAATATCTAAGTACAAACACTATGTATTAGAATTATTGTGATGTTCATATTCTCTTTTTTCTTATTGAGTTATTGATTATTAATTGATGCAGACACCATGCTAGATTTCAATTGAGAATATACATACTGAGGTAGACACCATGCACTGTATATGCACCTAAGAGAGAATCATATAACGAGAGTCTGACCATGACCTTGTTGTGAATGTTGTCATCATATACTTGTTGAAATTTTCAATCTATCATTTCTTATAAATTGTTTGATTGTTTTGTGGTGGATCGTGAGTCCTAGCAAGGATTTTTTAGGAATTGAAACTCATTACTTCATATTCTTGTTTTTATTGTTAATGTTTTTATATTTACTGTTACATTTTATGAGACTTAACCCCCTACCCCCTCCCTTTTACAATTATGTGTAAATCATATTCAAGTGTTAGATTGTTTATTTATTAGTATCACTCTTCATGGGATCAACTTTTACTTGTTCATTATATATTATTTGTACAGTTGTAAGATTATTTTAAATTGTTACAAACGACATAGCAGACACCTCTTATTAAATGGATGAAAACCTCATATCTAATCGATGTGGGATTCCTAACAAATAACACTATGCCATAGGCAATGAAACATTTCGTCATCAGACACAAACGTATTGTGGAACATGATAATAACCAATAAACTCAAATGTGATTGATAAACGTTCACTTTAACATATATATACATTTTCATGTGCACTTAAAATGTGTACCTAATTTTTGGAGTCTAAGACATTAAAAAAATTTCAAAAAATTTTATTTATATTTTGATCAATTTTTCAAATCTAACTATATATATATATACACACCAAGAGACTCCAATGCGGGTGTCCGTAAATTTTAGGCCCCTCCAAAAGTGAATTCATGTGATAAGAGCAAGCCTCTCTCTCTATATATATCAAAACTTGCATTCGACTTTATAAACTCTCTTCCACTTTTTCTCATTATTACACAACTGATTAATTACTTTTCTAAAAATAATAATAAACTAAACAAGAATAATGACAGGGAGAAAACATTAAGCTGATGTCGGTCCAAAGTTGCTCTCAACAGAGGGTAGACTTGCTTTAACGGAGTAATAAGAAGGTTAAGATGAATGCGGATGGGATGGAGGATGAATCTTCGGCTATGGATGTCATGAGATTGGTGGAGGAGACACCCGTGAACAAGGTGAATGACGACGTGGAGAATGTGGATCACACTTCGTCACCAAACGTTTAGAGACAAGTTGCTAGGGTTTACGGTGCTCGGGGGAGAAAGTGAGACTTCTAATGAGGAATAGGTTTCCGATGACGGGAATGATATGGTTGATGATGATGTGGATTTTGAATGTCTAGTGATTCAAATATCGAAGAAAGAGATATTGCGGTTACGTTGGTCATGGAGACAAAAGTTCATTATCAAATTGTTAGGGAGAACAATTGGTTATACTTTTCTTCTATGGAAGATTAAGGTGATCTAGTGTCTGAAATTTATTATTGATTTAGTTGTTATTGATCAAGACTATTTTCTGATTAAGTTTACTTCTATGGAATATTATGAGTTTGCAAATTTTGAAAGTCCTTAGATGGGTTTTGGCCATTACTTGACAGTGCATCAATGGCGTCCAAATTTTGATTTAAGGCAAGTGAATATGGATAGTTTGCTGGTGTCCAAATTTTGATTTAAGGCAAGTCAATATGGATATTATTACCATTTAAACATTTAAAATTGCTAAGCAACAAGAAAGGTAAGGTTTCCATTATTAGTGACAAAATTAGAATATTTTTAGACCCATTGCACTTGTAATCCTCTTTTATCATATCTCTCGAGTGTCCTTTAGTTAATGGATCAACCAGGTTCTTACTAGACTTGACATAGACAACTGTGATTATTCCATCAAAAAATGCACTATAAAGTGCTCGCTAGTAAAAACTAAAATTTTTAAATTTTTGAAATTCCGTGGGTATATGAAAAATAAATAATAACTAAAATTATAAAATTCATCGGTATAAGTAAATAAATAATTATTAAAATTTCAAAACCTATCAGTAATTCATCGATATAATTAAAAAAATTATTAAAATTTAAAAATCAGTATGTCTAATTAAATTAATAATTATTAAAATTTGAATGTCATTCGATATAATTAAAAAATCTGTTTGTATAATTAAAAAAAATTCATATAAAATTAAAAATTTTGGTAAAATTTAAATTTTTTAAAAAATGCAGAAAATGTTAAAACATAAACATATCTGCAAGTAAAAAAACAAAGACCACATAGAAAAAACTGTAAATTTCACTGAATAAATCAAGTACAATAAATCGTTCATCAATAATACGGATTCAAATATAAGAAAATATCATAATAATACAAGTGCAAATATATAAGTAAATACAAAGTCTATCAACTACCTTCGGTAGGATCTCGGCATCTTGTGGCGGAAGAGGGAGAAGAGGGATGATGAGAGGTCTGAAAGTACGTCCGAATCTGTTGTCGCATCTCCTTCATCTACTAGCGCATCTGCCTCATCTCCTCTCCCAACTTCTGGCGGATCTCATCATGCATCTACTACCTCATCTCCTGCATCCGCTGTTACATATGCTCATCCTGCATCATGGATGTAGGAAACTGTGTAGAGGACCAACTCGTAGATGGATAGATGGTAAATGTTTGTGACCCAATGTCGTACACCCTCCTCTTCTTTTCCCCGTCAATTGTCTGATAATAAAGATCTCTCTGATCGATCAGGTGAGAGGAAGAGGATACTATCTCGAGCTGAGACAAAGACTGTCGGGTAGCCTCGTAGTCTCATGTTAACATACATAAAAAATTTATTAAGTTTCAATAATTTTTGAAAATTTTAATAGAGTTTCCCATATTTTTCAAATAAAAACCCAACCTGAATACAATTGAAAAAACACTTCGAATAAATATATTCACATCAATTCTCCGATTCATTCTCCAATCCATATATCCAAACATCCAGTATGCAACCCATATATTCAGTATCCAAAAAAATGAATTATATTTTTGGCAATAGAGACTTACATGGACTTGTCGAGCTCTATCATTGACAAAAGTCTGACGGTTGTGACCCCTAGTGTGTATAGCATGCGTCACTGAACTGCGATTGTGTGTCGCACCCATTCGACGGTTGGCTGCATTTTGTTGGGCTCGCCGAACATACTCGGGGCTCTAGTCACGTTGCCATCTCGTCCACGTGTCCTCGAGAACAAAAAAGGCCTCTCACCACCCTTCACTTGCTGGAGTATACCACTATAGAGGTTGGCAGCTTTCTTCCCTCAGGAGATCTTCACTAACGCATTGATCACCTCCTCCCATACGAAATATTTCTAACACATAAAATGGAGTGTTAGTTAAATCAATATTAATTAGATTAAGTAGTTCTTACATAAATTAAGTGAATATCGGAAATAACAATTAATAAAAGAAGTTCAATTGCCTTAACTATTCTAGTTGAAAATTTTCACCTCTGCAAATATCTTCTTCCAAGACGACCCATTCTCGCATAGTCACTCCTCAAATATCTTTCGAATCCTCCTCGAACATGGCTCTGAAGGTAACTACCTAAAAACAAAATTAACTACAATTAAACATGTTATTAACAAATCAATATGTTTCAATTAGTAATAAATTAATCCTTACTAAACCTTCATTCTAAATGGTAATAGAGCGTCAACGATCTACGCCCTGTGTTGATGACGAACCTGCTCTAGTACTATCAATGGGAGTACCCATCGTTGGAGTACCACTGCTATCGATAGGGGTAGCGATCGACGGTGGCTACGATGACGGCGTTGGAGGTGATGATGGGTTGTGAACCTCCACGACCTCTACCTATGCTTGGTGAGCCAGATTTCCCACCAGTAGAACCCCAAGAACCTCTACTTCTAGTCATCTATGAAACTAATTAACAAACATTTCATATACTGTTTAATATACTAAAATAGAGATTTAATGATTTGAAAAAAAACTAATGTCTAATACTAAACTATAGATAAATAGAAACTTCAAACTAAACATATTACATAATAAATATTATCAGTTATCATCAGAAACATAGTCTTCAAATTTTAACCCCACTTCATCATCGACTTGTTCACCCCATTCCGAATTTAGTTTGTCCTCTTTTTCATCGTCCTCCTTGTCATCAACATCATCTAGCTCTATTATAGATCCAACTGGATCATTTAGTGGATCAGGAAGGACATCTACACTCACAAAAACATGTTGCAACCCGTACTTTTCTTCTTGGAATGCTTCTGATGAAACGATAATGGAATTTTCTATTGATTCTGGCATATCAACAATCTGCCTAACCTTTATTCTAAAAATGCCAACCACTCAACCTTGTCACGTTGTAAGCTCGGATATGGTGCATAATACATTTTTTGGGCTTGCACGGCTAGAATGGATGGGCTTGCATATTACATTTTTTTGGGCTTCGCATTTTTTGGGCTTTCCAACTTTTTGCGTTTGGTCGAACCACTCATACTTGAACAATATCGTTATTTTGATTGATAGCCAAGGATACTCTAGAATTAGGATTTCATCTACCATACTATAGTAGTCACTGAATGACTCACTATAATTAGCCCTCTTAATACAAACCCACTGTTCGCCATCATTTTTTCTGAGTCATGATTTGTTTTGTGGAATTTGAAGCCATTAACTTCATCAACTTCAAAAAGTTAACTTCATCAAGTTCACAGCAGCTTTGCGATCAGTTCTGGTTGCCTCACGAAGGTCTTGATAGAACAAACAATGGGGAAAAAAATGGCACAACAATAGACCACATCGACAAGCAAGAACAACTACTTCTAGGTATTCCAGTCTTGCCCAAATGGATGAGTCTCAATATTAATCACGACCTACGCGACATTTGTGTTGAATTTTGATGTGGCTCATTGTATTAATGGACTAGACCTTAAACCTTAAAGGTAAGGAAGAAGGCTTCGCAGCGAGATGCGGACGCTGAAGGGTTTTGGTAGAATTGAGCTAGGATTTTTTCATGTATGATGGTACTTTTGTCAATGTAAAAGGTAGATACTAGAGTTATCAATATAAGTCCTAGTTGGGTCTTCTACTATGTACACAATTTTCATATAGTATGAACAGCTCCTCCGTGGATGTAGACACTCTTAGGCCGAACCACATAAAATTATTGTGTCCATTTTTCATATTGCTTTATTTATTGTGCTTGTGTGTTCTTAATTGTGTGAGATAAGCTATAACAATTTGCCACCACCTGGAGTGGAATCACCATCATCAAACACCTTCTTTTCCTTGTTCTGCAGGTACAGGCAACTTCAAGAACGACCATCCAATACCAATTAACACAATCAGAGTGAACAAAGTAATTCCATTAAAAAATAAGTAGAACAACACATCCCAAACATGAGCACTCCCAGGACGCTTAATATTAGACTTATTTTCAGCCTTGCAAATGAGGTTTAGCGCCTTCAACAACACTACACCTATCATAAATGTTGCACCAAAAGAATTCAACAATGGATGCTATTCAAGCTTGCCATTGTTGAATTTGAAGCATGATATTGTGGAATTTGTTTCCTTACCATTGCCTATATAAAGGCTTGAGCCTTCCTTTGTTAAACACACAAAATAACACAACATTTGTGTTGAGAGAAAGAGAAGGTGAGAGTGAGGGAGATAAGAGGTTTTTGTATTGAGAGGGTTTTAGTTTTTCTCCTAGTTTCAAGAGAGAGTGTCATTGTTCTCTCCTTGTTAAATTAGAGAGAAGGTTGTAATCCTCTACTCTATAGTGAATTCTTCTATACTGGTCCGTGGTTTTTACCCTGTTCATTAGGGGTTTTCCACGTAAAATCTGTGTGTCCGATTTCTCTTTTATTATCTCAAGTTCATTTGAAGCTGCAATCCTGCTCGATCCGGACCGTCAATTTACAACAATAAATAAATGAATCCTAAAAACAGCGAGCCGTTTCTTGTACAGAATGTAAATCCATAGCCCAGCAAGCCCACAATAAGCCAATGCCAAGTTGCCAACAAGAAGTAAACCCTCGAGCTGCTGAAGGACGTGGAGCCATGAATGACCGGTGCAGAGGAAGAAACCGAGCTTGGAGCGGTCAAGGTCTGGGTTCGGGCTCGAGAGGGAGATCTGCAAGACATTGAGCGAGAGAAGTCCTGTGTGAATGAAGCCGAAGTCTTCAAATGGGTCGTTTGTCGGATCTTTTCTGCGTGGACCGAATCTCGCCGATGGCAAGCGAGCACATTGTCAAGTTTTAAGACGCACAGAGAGAAGTAGAAGAGAGAGCCATATTACTCTCAAAACTCAATCTCAGAGATCTTAAGAAAGAAGAGAATTAATGTAATATAAAATATAAATTAGGACGTGAAATGGCAGATTTGGGCACAGGAATTGGTCCAAAGTATATTTTAGTTTCAAAAATGATAAAATTCTTGTAATTTTTATCTGAAAAAGATCTTAGCAGCAGTGTGTCATTCATTCATTGAGTATGATTTTCAATGAATCTTTTATTATGATGTCATCACACCCAATCAATATTTCACACTATTGAGATATTTTTAAGATGAAAATCATTGAAATTCGTAGCAAACAATTTCTCGAGGCAATGTCAGTACATCAACAAATGGAACCTTCACAATAATTGATTGTGAAATGACTTAACAAAATCAATACCCATTTTATATTGCTTAATCTTCAAGTGAATGAATTGTAAGTTGTAACAGGTATTATCTGTTAATGACTAAAAGTACTAATTATCCATGATGGCAATGATACCAATGAAGACCTCTTCTGCCAGGTATTGGACAGAGTTGGAAATTACAACATTGGAGGAAAGCTTTGTCGAAACTCACAAGTGTTAAGGCACAGTTTGGCAAAATTTGAAGGTTTAGTTTGGTAAAATCGTTGTTGGTAAAGAAAAGAGAAGATTATAATAAACTTAGATCACAAGCATTGCTTAAGCAGTCACATTAGCCATTCCAATTTTTGCTCCAACAAACATTTGTAGATGAAAACCATTTTAATATTTTTCAGTCTTACATTTGAGAGATACCAATCCTTAAGGAAGGCTAAATAGAGGAGATGGTTAACTTTGTGATTGTTCAGGTAGAGAAGAAAGCAAGAGCACCCACAAATGGTGCATTTATATATGTTGCAGGCTCCGATTGCTGGTAGTTATTTCGATCATCCGCAAAGCTATCTTTATTATCAGGACCACCAAGTACAGCTCCGGTGAGGACGTTCGGATTGGGTGAAGCAGAGTAGAGGTAATGAAACCCATTATTGCAGTCTATCTTTTCAGGATTTGAATGTATAGATGGTAGAGAGGAGCCTCTGTGATGAACATGTTGTGGGTACCTAGTACCAAATCCCACCATGTAAGACATCTTTGCAGGATTATCTCCCAAAATGTAGTCCACCTGCTTCTTTGCCAGTGCAATTAGATTCGCTGATGTTACTGTGGAAGACCCACATGTGACAACTCCTCCATTAGAATTCAGGTACTTAGCATATGTTAACAGGAGGAAAGATGTAGTTGTCACATACTGCAGATTGCTCTCACTTGCTTTGTAAAAAAGCCCTCCTGTAGACCAAACTATTTCAATATTAATAACAGGACTAAAAATCTTTAGTCAAAATTCAAAAAATATGATTTGTTCTTGTGGGTAGTATCTAAAGTATTTAGGCCTAGAAAATATGTAACTTGTGTTAGTGGAGCTGAAACTTTGTTTATATATTACTTTGTTGAGTTATGCCAAGTCGAGATGAGATTAAAATATTGACGGAATTCCACACGAGTAAGAAAAAATTGCATACCGGGTGTATATTGTGCCTGAAAACCTGATGTTCCCGGAACTATAGAACATATGTAGTTGTCTGAGTGTTCTTTATATGTCTGAAAAGCTTCTGTGGTTTTCTCTAAGAAGCTCTGTTGAAGACCAAAAGGGATAAAACCTTAATTTGATATCTTTGACTGTGTAGGCAAAGCGGGTGTTAGTTGTTTAGAATCAAACCTTAGAAAGAAGGATCTTTGTCCCAGCTCTCTTGTCATCCCAACTAAAAGAGTAGTCATCATCATCTGCACCCAATATGTGACCATTGGACTGGATGTAAGCCAGGTACGAGCCATCTTGAGAAGCACTATAGATCCATGATGCACCCCATAGGAGCTCATCCTGAGGAGAGATGAGCGATGGTGATTGTAAGTACAATATTTCATACATATTTGCTATGAACGTACACTGCCTCCTTTTTGTTGTCTTACCTGGTATCCTGAGTAAGAGCAGTAAAATGGACAGACCACTGATTTCAAAGAGTCACTATATGAACCTCTGTGTTTGTCTGCGAACTCAAATACCTGTATGATCACAATCAGCCGCGAAATGGTGAAAACATTAAAACAACAAATCAAAAAGGGTATCCTTGTGACTGCTTACTTCCTTCGCTGTTTGGAGCAATGTGGCCGAATAGGGAGGATCGGAGTCTTTGAACACAATAGAAGCTGCAGCCAAAGCAGCAGCTGTCTCGGCTGCTACATCTGATCCCGGGTTTTGAGCGGAGACTTCGTAGACACTTGGTGGTGTGTCCATGTCTTCAGGCCTCTCCCAGCACTTGTGGTCCATGTTCGGATCCCCAACCTGCACGATCAACATGAAGAACCAATGTGAATTAGACATATTTACATCTTTTTGTGAATCAAATAGAGCTGGTTTTTTTCTCGCTCACTTGAACATATAAGGTTCCAGGAGTAGCAGTAGCTGCTTTAAGTAGATAATCCGCGCTCCAACGAATCGCTGCTCTTGCATTCTCAACCTGGTTGTCCATTGAACTTCCAAATTCAATCACACTCCATGCAAGCAATGTCGTTGTGAATGCCATCGGCAAGCCGAACTTAACGTTGTCTCCAGCATCATAGTATCCTCCTATTAGGTCCACCTGACAATAACATACAAAAAAAATCTCAGAAATTAAGCGCATATTCACTCGAAAAAAATAAGAAAAGAAAATCATATCAGAATATCAAATACATGGTAGGAGGAGCCATCGGACAAGCCTGAATCGCCTCTCCATTGGAGGCGCTGATTAGTTGGCAATTTGCCTGATCGCTGGCCCTCAAAGAAGAGGATTGATTTTTCGAGAGCATCCGAGTAATCCTGAGGAGTAAAGGCAGAGGAAAACAAGCTGACTGAACAAAGGACAGAGACCACAATCTGCACTCTTAAAATAAAGACAGTAGACACAGCCATTCAGATAAGTGGTGTACAAGTACAACAATGAAATGATTAGAAAACCAATTCTTTGGTTCAAAGTTGAGGTGGTGAGTCGCCATTTATAGACAAGGAAGCAGCAGTAGAGTTCGTTGGTTGGTTGGTTGGTCGTTAAGCGATAAAACAGGACAGTTTCATGCTGTCACGCGATCAACTGCGTATATTTGGACCACTTTTTTTTGGATACAAAACATGCAAAATTCTTCCATATCCAATCAACACAGAAAGATACAAGACCCTGAAATAAAAGGGCATAAATTCTCACTGTGAAGTGACGTAGTACCCCACATGAGTGAGTGGAGGTGACATGGCTCTGCCGGATAAGTTTTGTGGTACTAAGCAAGCTATCGAGTGACGAAAGAATTTATTGATCTAAATTTTACATTAATTAGAGAAAGACGTGTGACGTAGAATATAATAGATCAAACTTTCAAATTAATGAGATTAAATTAGTATGAGCTACGGCTGGGTATTGGTGGTTGTATTGACTGATGCAAAAAGGACAAAGTGTTACTTGTGTAGGTAGAGAGGGTTGTTACAACGTACAAGTCTCGTATTTAATGCTTTTTTATGACTGTTGATTGTTGCTCAAGTCTTCAAAAGCTGCATAAATTAAGTTGAGGAATCATGTATTTGAGCCGCAATTAATGCTATAGTATGGAGTAGTAGTATTTGGAGTTTGAAGTGACACATATTTGTCCTTTAGCAAAAAATGAAGTCACGGACAAATTCAAGGAGTTTGAATCTCGTGAGCTTAGAAAAGGAAAGTCGATTGCTTGAGTGAGCCTCATCAGATGAAAAAATTGTGGGTTCTAGAGATACGTGTGCATGAACAGTTTTGTTAGTTTAAAGGGTTGGCTCTCGGTCTATCAATAACTTCATAAATCATGGGTGGCGATGGATATGGAGTTTTTCGGCGGGAATCTTTTGTGTTCTTTTTTTGACAATCCTAGCTAAAGGAGCCTTATGAGAGAGGATTATGGCATTGATAGAGGTAATTTTCGACTTTAATGATCATTTCAAAAAGAATAAAATTTTCGAACATTGTGATAATTTAGGGGGCTTAAGAAAGAGAAAGGTCAGTCCAACAAACAACTTATGGTATTGTCTCATTTTGAGCCAGAGGTGAGTGTGAGTTTTGTCCCTAAAATGAACCTCAATTAATAAGAGTTTGGGCACCTCTTATTAAGTAGATGGAGACCCAACATTTAACATCTCATGTTGTCTGATTCCACTATAACATTGTATTACATTGCAAATGTATAATGAAATATAATATTATAATGAAATATTATAATAAAAATGGTATTTCATTGTAAATGTATAATGAAATATCATATTATAATGAAATATGACATCATATTGTAAATTTACAATGAAAGACGATGTTACAATGGAATAAACTATATTGATTGTTTAGGATTGGGCTATATAAGATTTGTCCTCGCCTTAATGGTGGTCTATATCTGAAATGTCCATAGGTGGCTCAAATACAATGTGATAATTTAGAGGGATTGAGAAAGATAAATGTCAACCTAACAAACCACTTAAGGTATTGTTTCACATTGAGCCAAAGGCTCATGTTGGTTTCGTCCCTAAAAGAGCCCTCAAGTGGTGTTTGGGCACCTTTATTAAGTGGATGGAAACCTCATATCTAATCAATTTAGGATTCCTAACAAATAACACTATGCCATAAGCAATAAAACATTTCTTGATCAGACACATACATATTGTGGAACATCATAATAACCAATAAACTCATATGTGATTGATAAAAGTTCACTTTAATATATATATACATATTTTCTCTAATGTGCACTTAAAACGTGTACCTAATTTTTGGGTCCAAGACATTAAAAAAAATTCAAAAAATTATATTTATATTTTGATCGATTTTACAAATGTAACGATATATACCAAAAGACTCAAGTGCGGGTGTCTGTAAATTAAAAATTTATTCATGTGATAAGAGCAAGCATATATATATATATCAAAACTTGCATTATACTTTATAAACTCTCTTCCACTTTTTCTCATTATTAGACAACTGATTAATTACTTATCTAAAAATAATAATCAACTAAACAAGAATAATGATAAGGAGAAAACGTTAAGCTGATGTCTTTCTCAACAGGCGATAGACTTGCTTCAACGGAGTAATAAGAAGGTTAAGATGAATGCGGATGGGATTGGAGGATGATTCTTCGGCTATGGATGTCTTGAGTTTGGTGGAGGAGACACCCGTGAACAAGATGAATGACGACATGGAGAATGTGGATCACACTTCTTTACCAACGTTTAGAGACAAGTTGCTAGGGTTTACGGTGCTTAGGGGAGAAGGTGAGGCTTCTAATGAGGAATGGGTTTCCGACAACGAGGGTGATATGGTTGATGATGACATGGATTTTCATTGTCTAGTGATTAAAGTATCGAAAAGGAGAAGATTCGGTTACGTCGGTCATGGAGACAAACTCTTATAATCAAATCGTTAGGGAGAACAATTGGGTATACTTTTCTTCTACAGAAGATTAAGGCGCTCTAGCATCTGGATTATTGATTTAGTTACTATTGATCAGGACTATTTTCTGGTTAATTTACTTCCAAGGAAGATTATGAGTTTGCAAATTTTGAAGGTCCTTGGATGATTTTTGACCATTACTTGACAATGCGTCAATGGCATCCAAATTTTGATCTAAGGCAAGAGAATATGGATAGTTTGCTGGTGTGGGTGCGCATCCCTTGTGTCCCCATAGAATTATATGATTATGACTTTACATGAAAGTGGGTGCGCATTGGCTTGTCGATTAAAATAGACAATGCTACTAGTGCTGTTTTGAAGGGAAAGTTTGCTCATATCTATGTGGATGTCGATATAACCAAACCGCTTCTTTCTAAATTCACTCTGCGATGTAGAATATTAGAGAGTTTTTTTTTTTTTTTTTGAAGAAAACTTGATATCATTAGAACAAAGAAGGGATACATTCTGTGACATAAGCTGAGAATATATTCTCAGGAATGTCATCAATATAAATACAAACCTGGTCATGATCTAGTCGGCGACCTAATTTTGCAAGAGCATCAGCTATTTTGTTTTGGGAACGAACACAGAGGTTCAAACTATGAGGAAACTGGTACAAGAGCAATTGAATGCTATCAAAAACATGACCCAGTGCTGTGTTAGACTCCACCTTTTGCATAAGGCCAGAAACCACCATGGCAGCATCTCCTTCAAATTGGCAGGGATATATATTATAATCCTTTGCTATTTGAACACCCAACTGAAAAGCCAAAGATTCAATGAGCAAAGGTCCTCCTGCCGCTGGAACCCGTTTAAAAGCAGCCAGCTGAACTAAGCCACTTGAGTTGCGCACAATGATTCCAATCCCAGCCCACTGTTCATTTTCCTTTCACGAGCCATCAATGTTTATCTTCAGCCATCCAGTGTCTGGAGGAGTCCATCCGGGAGAACGAATCGTAGTCCTGTTTGTGGATAGAGGATAAGGATTATGGACACAAAAATCCAAGTGAAGCCTGGCTGCTTGACAGATAATCTGATTTGGTTGCCAGTGTGTATTTCGAAAAATAAAGCTATTACGAGCCAGCCAAATATGGTAGAGAATGCCCAGAATTTTGGCCAAATCATCCGGTTGGAGTAATTCCAACATTTCTATCATCCACGATTCAATAGAAAGCAAAGGCAGAGATAAAGCCTTTTGGACAAAACTGCAATTATCCCAGATTGGAGATAGGGCAAAACAGTCCCTGAATAGATGTAGAGTTGATTCAGATTCAGAGCCACAAAGAGGGCAAGTGATATCAATATTGACTCCACGCCTGCGTAGGTTAATTATGGTAGGGAGGCCATTATGACATAGCCTCCAAGAAAAATATTTGATCTTATTGGGCATTTGAGTTTCCATAGGCAAGTCCAGGCCTTTGATGGGGAGTCACATACTGTTGCAGAAGCGGATCTTTGGCAATCCAATATGCTGATTTTACTGTGAATTGTCCATGAGTGTTGTGAGGCCACATCAAAGAGTCTTCGCATCTCAAGCCATGGAGGGGAACTTTAAGAATATCAAGCACATCATCAGGATTAAAAATCTGCTCCAGTTTAGTTTTGTTCCACCAATGGACATCAAAATCAATGAGCTCATTCACTTTCATGTTTGGATTATTTGTCCCTATAGGTGAATTCACTCTCCCCGTTTTAGACATAATCCACCTATCATGCCAAACCGAAACAGAGTTGCCTTGTCCAACTCTCCACGATAGCCCATTCTCCAGAATTTTTCGGCCCTCCAAAATGGATGACCATCCATAAGATTGGTTATGACCTCTCTGAACTTCAAGAAGAGTTTGTACGAGTATTTATAATACTTAGAGTACTAGAGGAGAGACACAAGACACAACCTTTATAGGCCAAAAGACACGTATGTTAATTAAGTAGTTAATTAACTGCTTAATTAAAAATAAAAATAATTAATCATTTAAAGACTTTTAAGCCCAAATGCCCATCTTTGACTTTAGGGCTCTACTTGGCAAAAAAAAGAGTAACAGAAATGAGTTGTTTTTAAAGTAACAGTTCTAACAGATTATAAAGGAAGTTGTTTTCAATAGCAGTTTTTAAAACAGTCTATTTCTGTGCTTGAGAAAATATTAAAGCACCAGTATTAAAGAATTTTTTTTCCTTCTTTTAAAGAATACATAAAATATCAAAATCGGTGAAAATACCCCATTTTGGAGTGTTTTATAAACCACTGAAAATTGTATTAGATCTAGTGACTTAAAAAACAGTCCAATAAAGTATTTGATAAAACCAGTTTTTTTATAAAAATCTTCATTTTCAGTGTTTATCGGTTTGCCAAGTAGAGCCTAAGGGTGTGTTTGGATTGAGGGAAGGGAAGGGAAGAGAAGAGAATGGATGATATTTTTCTCCTCTCATGTTTGGATGGATAAGAAAAATAGAAAAATTAAGAATTTATAATTTCACTTGTTTGGATAACACTCATAAAAGAAAAAAAAAACGAAAGGAAACATGAAGTACCAAAGTATATCAAGGGCAAAATAGACTTTTAATTTATCGACACCCTAATTTTGCTTTTCCTTCTTTTCTCTTCCCCCCAAATTAGCTCAATTTGGGTAGAAATATTTTAACAAAAAAATATATAAATTCTCCTCCCAATTATCTCCAAATTCCTTCCTCTAATTTTTTCTAAATAATATCCAAACAAACAAAATGAGGGGAAAACTCATTTTCTCTCTCTTCCCTTCCCCCATATCCTTGAATCCAAATACACTCTTGATATTGTTTTATTTAAAGCCTAATCAAGGCACATTTGATTTGAAATATTTGGAGTTTCCTTCCAAATCTTCCAAACTCATAAAGTTTGATGTGTTTCATCTTTTCCAATGTGGGGTTTCTTACATCACTAACTATCTCTAACAATCCCACACTTAGGTAGTGATGTATGTAATCAGAATCAACTAAAGTTTATACATATAGAAGGTGTCTTTCAACTTAAACATGTTATTAGTATAAACATTTCAAAACCTTGTAAAAATCAATGGTTATTTTAATTAATTAAACCATGATTTTATATACCAAGATTGGAAACGTCATGCACATAAACTTTTAAGTTTCTCTAAATATGTTTCACCGTGAACTTTAGTACCATATCATGGCCTTGTGCTACCTCCTAGGTTCATGAACTCTTACAAAAGTTTTACTTCTACTCTTGCTAGAAGCGGCACCACTTCTTGTGTTCACAACTTCACATAGGTGAAGAGCTGTTAAAGTTTCAAAATTTGAACTTCCTTGTTCATAATAAATCAAGTATAATATCATTCATCAATAATATGGATTCAAATATAGTAAAATATCATAATAATACAAATGCAAATATGTAAATAAATACGAAGTCTATCAGCTACCTCCTGTAGGATCTCGACATCTTGTGGCGATAGATGGGGGAAAGGGATGATGAGAGGTCTGGAAGTATAACCGCATCTGTCATTGCATCTCCTCCATCTACTGGCAGATTTGCCTCATCTCCTCCCTCAGCTTATGGCGGATCTCATCATGCATCTACTACCTCATCACTTGCATCCGTTGCTACATATGCTCATCATGTATCATGGATGTAGGAAACTATGTAGAGGACCAACTCATAGATGGATAGATGGTAAATGCCTATGACTCAACATCGTACACCCTCCTCTTCTTTTCCCCGTCGACCGCCTGATAATAAAGATCTCTCTGATCGATTAGGTGAGAGGAAGAGGATCCAGTCTCGAATTGAGATAGAGATTGTCGGGTAGCCTGAATAGTCTCCTGTTAACATACATAAACAAATTATTAAGTTTCAAAAAATTTTGAAAATTTTAATAGTCTCCCATATTTTTCAAATAGAAACCCAACCTGAAAACAATTGAAAAACCACTTCGAATAAATATATTCACATCAATTCTCCTATTCATTCTCCAATCATATATCCAAACATCCAGTATCCAACACATATATTCAGTATCCAAAAAAAATGAATTATATTTTAGGCAATACAGACTTACATGGATTCATCGAGCTCTATCATTGACAAAAGTCTACTTGTCGTGACCTATGGTGTGTGTATACTTGAACAGCTCATACGGGGTAACCTCTTGACCTAGCTTATCATTCTAAAAAAAAATCTATCATATATGAATTTAAATAACGTAATGAAATTTAAATTTTTGCATACCATTTTGGGCGCATGTGTAGCATGCGCGTCACTGAACTGCGAGTGTGAGTCACACCCATTCAACGGTTGGCTACATTATGTTGGGCTCACTGAACATACTCAAGGCTCCAGTCACCTTGCCATCTCGTCCATGTGTCCTCGGGAACAAAAAAGGCCTCTCACCACCCTTCACTTGCTGGAGTATACCACTATAGAGGTTGGCAGCCTTCTTCCCTCAAGAGATCTTCACTAACGCATTGATTGCCTCCTCTCATATGAAATGTTTCTAACATATAAAATGGAGTGTTAGATAAATCAATATTAATTAAATTAAGTAGTTGTTACATAAATTAAGTGAATATCAAAAATAAGAATTAATAAGAGAAGTTCAATTACCTTAAACTCATTCTAGTTGAAGTCCTTCACCTCTGTAGATATCTTCTTCCAAGATGACTCATTCTCACATAGTCACTTTTCGAATATCTTTCAAATCCTCCTCGAACATGGCTCTGAAGGTAGCAAGCTGAAAACAAAATTAACTACAATTAAACATGTTATTAACAAATAATGTGTTTCAAATAGTAATAAATTAATCATTACTTAAACCTCATTTTGAATGGTAATAAAGCGTCAACGATCTACAGCTTGTGTTGATGACGAATATGCTCTAGTACCATCAGAATGGAGTACCCATCGCTGGAGTACCACTGCCATCGATGGGGGTAGTGATCGACGATGGCTACGATGTGGGGTCGGAGGTGATGATGGCTCCACGACCTCTACCTATGCTTGATGAGGCAGATCGCCCACCAGTAGAATCTCAAGAACCTCTACCTCTAGTCATCTATGAAACTAATTAACAAACATTTCATATACCGTTTAATATACTAAAGAGAGATTTAATTATTTGAAAAAGCTAATGTCTAATACTAAACTATAGATAAACAGAAACTTCCAACTGAACATATTACATAATAAATATTGTCAGTTATCATAAAAAACATAGTCTTCAAATTGTGACTCTGCTTCATCATTGACTTCTTCACCCCATCCCAAATTTAGTTTGTCTTCTTCTTCATCATCCTCCTCATCATCAACATCATCTAGCTCTATTATAAATACAATTGGATCATTTAGTGGATCAGGAAAGACATCCGCACCCAGAAAAACATGTTGCAACCCGAGCTCCTCTTTTTGGAATGCTTCTGATAACACGATATTTAAATTTTTTGTCGATTATAGCATATCAACAATCTGTCTAACCTTTATTCTAAAAACACCAACCACTCAACCTTGTCACGCGTTAAGCTCAAAATGTTGTATAATACATTTGTTGGGTTTGCAAGGCTAGAATGAATGGTTCATGTTTGTTGAAACGATATCTCTAATTTACCTCCGCAAGATTACAGTGATGATGAACTTCATTCCAACATTTTGTGTTTGGTCGAACCACTCACACTTGAACAATACCGTTATTTTGATTGGTAGCCAAGGATACTCTAGACTTAGGATTTCATCTACTATACTGTAGTAGTCACTGAATGACTCACTGTAATTAGTCGCCTTAATACAAACCCATTGTTCACCATCGCTTTTTTTGAGCCATGATTTCTAATATGGAATTTGAAGCCATTAACTTCATGAACTTCAAAAAGTTAACTTAATCAAGTTCACAGCAGATTTGCCATCAGTCCTGGTTGCCTCAGGAAGGTTCAAAAAGTTAACTTAATCAAGTTCACAGCAAATTTTCCATCAGTCCTGGTTGCCTCGCGAAGGTTCTTGATAGAACAAACAATAGGGGAAAAAATGGCACAACAATAGACCACATCGATAAGCAAGAACAACTACTTCTACGTATTCCAGTCTTGCCTAAATAGACGAGTCATCTTAATGACGATCTACGCGGTATTTTGTGTTGAATTATGATGTTGCTCGTTGTGTTAATGGATTGGATTTTAAACGTTAAAGGTAAGGAAGAAGTTTCCCAAGGAAACGAGGATCCCAAAGGATTATGGTAGAATTGAGCTGGGATTCTTTCATGTATGATGGTATTTTTGTCATTGTACGGTAGATATTAGGGTTACCAATATAAGCCCTAGTTGGGTCTTCTACTATGTACGCAGTTTTCATATAGTATGAACAAGAGCTCATCCGTGGACGTAGGCACTCTTAGGCCGAACCACATAAAATCATTGTGTCCATTTTTCATATTGCTTTATTTATTGTGCTTGTGTGTTTTTGATTGTGTGAGATAATCTATAACAATTTGCCACCACCTGGAATGGAATCACCATCATCAAACACCTTCTTTTCCTTGTCCAACAGGTACAACTTCAAGAACGACCATCCAATAGAGATGGCAAATGTGTCCGTATTTGTGGATTTTTGAATGTGCAGATATCTAACCCGAACGAGCGGATATCTGATCCGATTATATCTCATCCGATTTTACCCGATACACAAACACACACACACATGTATAATATAGTCCATATACAATTACGTAATTGACAATTAATGTCATTAATATATTTATATACAATATAATTGTCAACATAAGTATGTTTATTTTTTTATGTAATGTGATATGATCTCATATTACTAATTCAAATATTCAATTGACTAATATTTTTAAAACCCTAATTAGTGAAGTCAGTACTAAATACTAAAAACACAATAATGTAAACCTTAAACCTAATAATAACATTACAAATTAACATGTGACAAATAATAGCATTATCACTAACTTTTATGAAGATGAGGTCTACCAAACTTTATTGAAGATGTTATTCATTTTGAATTTGTTAGTTGATGCAAGCATTTTTTATTTTTGACATTTTATGAACTTTAGACTTTTATTTTAGAAAACTTTCTATGTTGCTGGATTATTTTTTATATTTTTTATACTTTAAAATTTGATTTATATTCGTAGATTCATGAATCATGAAGTTCTAATTGGTGTCATATGTAAGCAAAATATGTGTCGGCATGTCGCATGGATAAATCTTATATCCGTAGAGAATATCCGAAATTCGATGAATAAGATATGAATGAAGAAGATATGAATTTAGATTATTTTTTTATCCATGATATGTGGATATGGATATAAATATGGATACATTATTTTTATTTAGGATCGGATAGGGATTTTGAGAAATCCGATCGGATGTCATCCCTACCATCCAATACCAATTAACACGATCAGAGTTAACAAAATAAGTAGAATTCCATTCAAAAAATAAGTAGAACAACACATCCCAAACATGAGCACTCCCAGTACGCTTAATATAAGACTTATTTTCAGCCTTGCAAATGAGATTTAGCGCCTTCAACAACACCACACCTATCATAAATAAATGAATCCTAAAAACAGTGAGCCGTTTCTTGTACAGAATGTAAATCCACTGCCCAGCAAGCCCACAATAAGCCAATGACAACAAGAAGTAAACCCTCGAGCTGCTGAAGGACGTGGAGCCATGAGTCACCAGTGCAGAGGAAGAAACCGAGCTTGGAGCGGTCGAGGTCCGGGTTCGGGGTTGAGAGGGAGATCTGCGAGACATTGAGCTCGAGAAGTCCTGTGCGAATGAAGCTGAAGTCTTCAAATGGGTCGTTTGTCGGATCTTATCTCCGTGAACTGAGTCTCGCCGATGGAAGAGAGGGCCATATTGATCTGAAACAAATGACCTTTCGAAACTCAATCTCAGAGATCTTAAGAAATAAGAAAATTAATGTAAGATAAAATATAAATTAGGATGTGAAATGACAGATTTCGGGACAGGAATTGGTCCAAAGTATATTTTAGTTTCAAAAATGATAAAATTCTTGTTATTTTTATCTCAAAAAGATCTTAGCAGTATTGTGTCATTCATTTATTGAATACGATTTTCAATGAATCTCTTATTATGATGTCACCACACCTAATAAATATTTTATATTATTGAGATAATTTTGAGATGAAAATTATTGAAATTCGTAACAAACAATTTCTTGAGGCAGTGTCAATACATCAACAAATCGAACCTTCACAATAATTGATTGTGAAATGACTTAACAAAATCAATACCCATTTTTATTGCTTCATCTTCAAGTGAATGAGTTGTAAGTTGTATCAAGTATTATCTGTTAATGACTAAAAGTAATATTTATCCACGATGGCAATGATACCAATGAAGACCTCTTCTGCCAGGTATTGGACAGAGTTGGAAATTACAACGTTGGAGGGAAGCTTTGTCGAAACTCACAAATGTTAAGGCACAGTTTGGCAAAATCGTCGGTGGTAAAGAAAAGAGAAGATCATACTAAACCAAGATCACAAGCATACAACAAACATTTGTAGCTGAAAACCATTTTAATAATTTTCTGTCTTACATTTGAGAGATACCAATCCTTAAGGAAGACTAAATAGAGGAGACTGTTAATTTTGTGGTTGTTCAGGTAGAGAAGAAAGCAAGAGCACCCACAAATGGCGCATTTATATATGTCGCCGGCTCTGATTGCTGGTAGTTATTTCGATCATCTGCAAAGCTATCTTTATTATCAGGACCACCGAGTATAGCTCCGGTGAGGACGTTCGGATTGGGTGAAGCAGAGTAGAGGTAATGAAACCCATTATTGCAGTCTATCTTTTCAGGATTTGAATGTATAGATGGTAGAGAGGAGCCTCTGTGATGAACATGTTGTGGGTATCTAGTACCAAATCCCACCATGTAAGACATCTTTGTAGGATTATCTCCCAAAATGTAGTCTACCTGCTTCTTTGCCAGTGCAATTAGCTTCGCTGATGTTACTGTGGAAGACCCACATGTGGCAACTCCTCCATTTGAATTCAGGTACTTAGCATATGTTAACAGGAGGAAAGATGTAGTTGTCACATACTGCAGATTGCTCTCACTTGCTTTGTAAAAAAGCCCTCCTGTAAACAAGATGCAACTTGTGTTAAGAGGAGCTGAAACTTTGCTTATATACTACTGTTATGTCAATTCGTGATGGGATTAGAGTATTGACGGAATGCTACACGAGTAAGAAAGAATTGCATACCGGGTGTATATTGGGCCTGAAAACCTGATGTTCCCGGAACTAGAGAACATATGTAGTTGTCTGAGTGTGCTTTATATGTCTGAAATGCTTCTGTGGTTTTCTCTAGGAAGCTCTGTTGAAGACCAAAAAGGATAAAACCTTAATTTGATATCTTTGACTGTGTAGGCAAAGCGGGTGTTAGTTGTTTAGAATCAAACCTTGGAAAGAAGGATCTTTGTCCCAGCTCTCTTGTCATCCCAACTAAAAGAGTAGTCATCATCTTCTGCACCCAATATATGACCATTGGACTGGATGTAAGTCAAGTACGAGCCGTCTTGAGAAGCACTATAGATCCATGATGCACCCCATAGGAGCTCATCCTGAGGAGAGATGAGCGATGGTGATTGTAAGTACAATATTTCATACATATTTGCTATGAACGTACACTGCCTCCTTTTTGTTGTCTTACCTGGTATCCTGAGTAAGAGCAGTAAAATGGACAGACCACTGATTTCAAAGAGTCACTATATGAACCTCTGTGTTTGTCTGGCTACTCAAATACCTGTATAATCACAATCAGCCAGGAAATGGTGAAAACATTAAAACAACAAATCAAAAAGGGTATCCTTGTAACTGCTTACTTCCTTCGCTGTTCGGAGCAATGTGGCCGAATAGGAAGGATCGGAGTCTTTGAACACAATAGAAGCTGCAGCCAAAGCAGCAGCTGTCTCTGCAGCCACATCTGATCCCGGGTTTTGAGCAGAGACTTTGTAGACACTTCGTGGTGTGTCCATATCTTCAGGTCTCTCCCAGCACTTGTGATCCATGTTCGGATCTCCGACCTGCACAATCAACATGAAGAACCAATGTGAATTAGACATATTTCCATGCATCCTTTTGTGAATCAAATAGAGTTGGTTTTGTTCTCGCTCACTTGAACATATAAGGTTCCAGGAGTTGCAGTAGCTGCTTTAAGGAGATAATCCGCGCTCCAACGAATTGCTTCTCTTGCATTCTCAACCTGGTTGTGCATTGAACTTCCAAATTCAATCACACTCCATGCAAGCAATGTTGTTGTGAATGCCATTGGCAAGCCGAACTTAACGTTGTCTCCAGCATCATAGTATCCTCCTACTAGGTTCACCTGGCAATACCATACAAAGAATATCTCAGAAATTAAGAGCGTATTCAATCGAAAAAACCATAAAAGACAATCATATCAGAACATCAAATACATGGTAGGACGAGCCATCGGACAAGCCTGAATCGCCTCTCCATTTGAGGCGCTGATTAGGTGGCAATTTGCCTGATCGCTGGCCCTCAAAGAAGAGGATTGATTCTTCGAGAGCATCCGAGTAATCCTGAGGAGTAAAGGCAGAGGAAAACAAGCTGACTGAACAAAGGACAGAGACCACAATCTGCACTCTTAAAGTAAAGACAGTAGACACAGCCATTCAGATAAGTTGTGTACAAGTACAACAATGAAATTATTAGAAAACCAATTCTTTGTTTCGAAGTTGAGGTGGTGAGTTGCCATTTATAGACAAGGAAGCAGCAGTAGAGTTCGTTGGTTGGTTGACCGTTAAGCGATAAAACAGGGCAGTTTCATGCTGTCACGGGATCAACTGCGTAAATTTGGACCACTTTTTCTGGATACAAAACATGCAAAATTCTTCCATATCCAATCAACAGAAAAATATACAAGACCCTGAAACAAAAGAACATAAATTCTCACTGTGAAGTCACGTAGTACCCCACTTGATTGAGTGGAGTTGACATGCCTCAGCCAGATAAGTTTCGTGGTACTGAGCAAGTTATCGAGTGCCAAAAGAATTTAGTGATCTAAATTTCACATTGATTAGAGGAAGACGTGTAGTGAAAAATATAATAGATCAAACTTTCAAATTAATGAGTTCAAATTATGATGTCTGGTGCTGGGTCTAGGAAGACAAATCGGTACACGTGGTTATATGGACTTACCCAAAACGGACAAAGTGTTACTAGTGTATGTAGAGAGGCTGTTACACCTTACATGTCTCCTGTTTAATCACACTTTTTATAACTGTTGATTGTTGCTCAAGTCTTCAAAAACTGCATAAATTAAGTTAGAAAATCATGTATTTGAGCCGAAATTAATGCCAGAGTATGGAGTAGTAGTATTTGGACTTTGCGGAGACAAAGACTTGTCCTTTAGCAAACGATGAAGTCACGGAAAAATTGAAGGAGTTTGAATCTCGTGAGGTTAGAAAAGGAAAGTTGATTACTTGAGTGAGTCTTATCAGATAGGAAAATTTGTGGGTTCTAGAGAAAACTTAGCATGAACAGTTATGTTAGTTCAAAGGGTTGGTTCTTGGTCCAACTATAATTGCATAAATCATGTGGCAGGCAGAGTTAAACAAGAATTTTCACATGGGTCGCGATGGATATGGAGTCTTTTTTTTTTTTTTTTTTTTTTTGACAATCCTAGCTAAAGGAGCCTCATGAGAGACGATTATGTCATTGATAGAGGTAATTTTCGGGTCCAATGATCATTTCAAAAAGAATGAAATTTCCCAATAGCACCATATCATATACCAATGATTTTATAAATTATGTAAAAATACAATTTCACAAAATCATAAAAGCCCTAAGGACTAATAATGGAAAAGAATTTTTGATGGAAGAGTATTTCTTCTCTGAATGTATTCTTCATCAACAAAATAGTGTTGTTGAAAGGAAACATCTACACATCATTAATGTTGCAAGAACATTAAAAATTCACAGTGGTTTACATGATATGTTTTGCTATCTCCAAAAATTCAGAACCTACCAAATACAAAGAAGTAGTAAAACATGGGCACTGGCAGAGAGCTAGGGGCCTAGGAATGAAAGCCTTAAAAGATAATGACACATGTGAAATAACAAAACTTCCAAACAATGAAAAAAAAGAGAGAGGTTATAAATGGATGTAGAAAATCAAATACAATTCAGATGACACAATGGAGAGACACAAAGCTAGGCTTATAGCTCAAGAATATGGTCAAAGTGACGACTTTGACTATAATGAGACATTTGCTCTTTTGATGAAGATCACTACTGTGAGTATTTTCTTAGCCCTAGCTACAATTAACAAATGGTTTTTATATCACTTATATGTGCACAATTAATTCTTAGATGATGATCTTGAAGAAGAAATATAAATAGAAATCACAAAAGAAACCTAAACATGTTTGTAAACTTAAAAAGTCTATCTATGGCTTGAAACAAACCTCTAGACAGTGGAATAAAAAGTGTACAGAAGCACTTCTAGAATTTGGATTCACACAAAGTAAAGCTGAGTATTCCTTATTATTTTACAAGAATAAAGGAAATATAGTTATGTTATTACTTTATGTAGATGATATCGTCATAGGTGGAAACATTATAAATTTAATAAATAAAATTAAAACATACATAGCATCTTCTTTCAAAATAAAAGACCTAGTGTATTGGCTAAAAATCATCCTTTTACAAGTTGGACTTTGAAGGTCATTGGCCCATTCAACCTAAGGCTTGTCAGGCTCACGAAGCCCATTCGACGTACATGGCTTGTGAGTCTATTGCATTGAGGCCCACACAGCCCTTCCATTATTAAGCTTATGAGTCTAACTAAACTGAGGCCTACAAAGCCCATTCGATAGATTAGGCATGAGAGCCCATTTGACCGAAGCTCACACAACCCTTCAATCTTAACAGACTTGCTTGGCCCAAACAAATCAGGAGTCCATATAGGGTCGTACGACATAAATGACTCACAATTAGTCATATAAAACCCGTGGGCTGGGCCATCCTTGCAAATAGTACTCAAAGTTTAAACTGATGTCAAAAAAAGGCCTAGTGACCCAATAAAAGCCTAATGCTTGGCAGTTCACACAGCTCACGAAACATGTGTGTTGGAGCACTATACATATTAGTCCAAGTCTCTTAAAATCTCTCGTTGAAATATTATGTTCTACTTCTCTTTCTAAAAACTTGTTCACTTCTCTGACTACAAATCTTCTCCTCGTCAATCAAACTTGACCGCCTCAGGCTCACTTTGGTGACCTTCTTCAGTTCGACATTGTGCACTTAATCAAGTTGTCGAAGGTCTCTTCTCGACATTTCATTAATTGTACATTTTAGGTCTACACCTAGACATTCTAATTTTTTTCTAGGGTTAGAAATTCAGTATATTGATTCAGCAATTACAATAAGTCAACAAAAATATGCAACAAATTTATTAATAGAAACTGGTTTGATTAATTCCAAGTCTATTCAATCTCCAATTGATACTAATGCAGAATGCTAAGTTATGAAAAAGTCAAGGTACACCTATAGAAGATCCCTTACCATATAGGAGACTTTTTGAAAGGCTTATGTACCTTTCTCTTACTCGACCATAAAATCTCCTATATGATAAAGGAAATTTTACCATATCAACACTCTAGTCTTACACTATCAACACTCTAGTCAATTCATAAAGTCTCATGATTTACAAATGAATGCAGCATATAAAGCATTAAAATATGTAAAGGGTACACTGCATCTTGGCCTATTTGATCCTACTGCTAACAACATACAGGCAAAAGAGATTTCATTCCTAGGGCTGTAGTTTTAAGGCTTCTAAAGAAGCCTTTGGACATTGGGCTTCAAGTGGGTTTTATTCTCTATTGGGCTGTTATTGGTTCTCTCATAAGTGAACACATGAAGCCTGTCTTACATTTGAAAACATATCTGAATATTTTATCATCAAACTTTCTCTTGTGCATCCTCATTTTACGGACTTTTGTTGTGGACCGTAGGATGCTTTCAATGGACGTGATCGGGAGAAGAGAAACATAGCCCAGCTTGGCCCACCTTCATGCTCGCATCTTCTTCCTTCTCTCAATCGCGGAGTTCTTCAAGTTCGCCCCAACCACCTGTGTCTTCTTCCTCCAGCTACCCAGCTAAAGTGATTTCGCACATCTCCAGTGAACTCGTGGAACCCACATTTACCGACCCAACTCTCTGATTTGAGGTATTATTCGAAGTTTTGTAAGCAAGTTTTCACTTTCTATGCCCATGTATGTTTGGTTACAGAGAGCTCATGTTACTTTGACAAATTCACAAGGATATATTTTCTTTGTTGTTTGTTGTTAAAGAGCTCATCATAGAAAATCAGGAAAGAGGCTTATCTTGCTTATGCTTATTAAATGTCTCTTATTTTTATGAGGCAATTATTTGATGAATGGGAAATCTGTTGTTTGTGATGTTTGCCAAAATGTCAAATTCAACTAGCCAAAAGGAATTGAAAATATTTGTGCATTAGAGTTGTAGAGATATACATTCATCTTGAATTATAAAGAGAATTTCAGGTTATTAAAAGGGGTATAGATATATTTATGATGTTGAAGTCACTCAATTTTTTTGTGAATTCCTGAATGCAAATATGGTCGTGTATGTTTGGTCTTATATAATTTTATGTTATTTTGACATTTCATTGCAATTATTGAATGCTTTGTTTTTCATAACTACTCTTGCTAAACATCGTATTTTTTTAATTTCTACATTTAGTTTTTTTTTTCTAAATATGTGCTCTATCTCTGTGTTTATGTTTCTTCTCCTCCAACTTATTACATCTATCTGTCAACAAAAATAGAAATGATCATATGATCCAAATTGTTAAATTAAAAGGCACAAGAGTTGTAAGAGTTAACACCAGAGACACAGCCAATGTTTGCATCCGAACTTCTCTTGGAAAAACCCTCAGAATGTTCTGAACCCACAAGTTTTGAATAACCCTCTTTCGGCTACTTCTATCACGTCAAGACATGGTCAAACAATTGGCAATCAGTCAACAAAAATTGGTGGTGCAAGTTGGGCAAATAGCTGAGGCATTGAGCAAGAGGGAAGATAGAAAATTCTCAAGTCAAACAATCACAAACCCAAGAAATTAAGAGCAAGCCAATGCAATTCATCTCCAGAGAGGTGAGATTATCAATAATGATTTAGATAATGCTAATGAAGCCGTCGGCGCAGAAAAACTGAAGAAAACACAATTTTGGAAGACAAACCAAATTCGAGTGCCCAATCCAAGATCAATCATGGGATCAGACGCTCAAAGCTAGAAAATAATATGAATGGGCAAATTCAGGCGCACGATCCATTCTCAATAGGTGTTCGATCACCCCTGGATGACGTTATTAATGAAAATCATTCCATCAAAGATCCAGTTACTCGTTATGAAAGGATGAATCCTTATACTCCACCTATTCCATTCCCGAGTTGACTTAAGATGTATTGGAAATCACCATCATCACAAAGAAAAACTGCAAAAATGAGTACAGAACTGAAGGATACACCTAATGAAGCTTCAATCACATCACTTGATTCTATGGAGTCTTTTGAGTTGCAAGAAATGAAGAAACTAGATGAAAGTGAGGCGGTTCAACTGACCGAAGAGTGCAGTGCCATAGTACCAAAGACATTGCCGCCAAAGCTTAATGATCTATGGAATTTCACTATACCTTGTTGCATGGCAAATAAAATTTTGAATATTCTTTATTGGATTTGGTTGGATCAATTAATTTAATGCCTCTTTCTATCTTCAAATATTTGAATATAGATACACTAAAACAGACCTATATGGTTATCCAACTAGTGGATCGATCAATTTGATATCCTAAGGGAGTGCTTTAAGATGTTTTAGTTAAGGTACATGAACTAACTTTTCTAGCTGACCTTCTATTACTCGATATGCAGGATTTCCAAGATCATAGAGAAGAGCCTTTGATAATTTTTGGTCAACCATTCATGAAGACTGCAAGGATTAAAATTGATGTGTAAGAAGACACATTGACAATGACAAATAATGAAGACATAGTGACCTTCAATTCTCAGGCAACACAAAGAGAGAAATCAATAAAGGAGGTGCTCACTATTAATGTTAGAATTGTGAAAAAGTATAACATTCACCCAAGGTTGAGTCAGTGAATTTACTTTGAAGTATACCACACAAGAGAGTCGTGTTTGGAAAAAGAGATATTTCAATTTTCTTACGGATTCAATTGCCTGTACAATTGTGAGTCAGGCAAGGCATGCTTTGGGTGTCGATGTGAGTGTGATTAAGAGAAGTTTTTTTATTCAACAAAATGCACGAAAAGTGGGCTTCCAAGTTCACTAATTTAGCTACTTGAAGAGCCACGTCCTGCCTAGACTTTAAACAAAGCACTTGGTGGAAGGCAACCCACCTAGGTAATTTCATTTCATTTTATTACTTTTAGTTTTTGTTTCCGCTGAATAATCTCTTTCCTTTTCACACAAGAAAAAATTATTACAATAAGTGTTGAAAGAAATGTTGTCTAACAACGTTGAAAATAAACTTTTTCTGGGAACAACTCAAAACAAACCAGATTTTGAGATATATATGCATGGAAAGCTACAGACATCTCGTTTGTATAGAATTTTACGATTTTTCAATTAGATTTTAGACGATGGAGACATTGAATATTTTGTGAGGACTATGCAGTGTTGAAAAATTATGCGAGAATTAATTCCTGAGTGGCTTCGCTGTCAGGTTGTATCGTTCTAACTTCGAACATTTATTCTATGCATTTTATTTTTTTCACTGAGGACATTGCATATTTCAAGTTTGGGGTAGGGATTTAGGTTTTATGAAAAAAAATTGAATGTTTGTGGCTAACATTCAGGTAAACCCTCTTGAGACTATAACTCATCCTACTAGGGACACCTAGGGGTTGAAAGGCTTATGGTACATGTTAAATACCATCGTGTTTTGTTACGAAAGTGCATTTTTGTTAGTTTAAACGGTTATTTTTATGTGTGTGTTAGGTTCTATGCACTTTCACAATGATGAAATTAATTTTGTGCCACTCGATTGTTTCTGGGAATTTGATGCTTGAATCTATAAGTCGGAGGCTACGTTTTATATATGAATCACTAGTTGACATATGAAATCAGAAAAGTTTCATGTTATTCATCGTCACATACATACTAGTGGAGACTTAACCTTGTGAGATTTGAGTCTTTCTTTTATTTTGAGGGATTTTCTTTACTTTATATGCTATGATCTTTTGAGCTTAAATTTTCCTAAGTGATCTTTTATTCTTCTTTCAATCACGAACCAAGAATACATCTTTGTGGACTCGTGTCTTGATGGATCTTTCTTATGATGGCTTTGTTTATTCTAAGAGATGACAGTAGGCTTTCTTTTGATACGTTTGAGCCTTTCTAGCCTATCCTCAAATATGTTTACTGCTAGAACCCCATTTTGAGCCTAAACACAAACTTTTCTTTAATACACTCAATTGCTCTTATGTGCTTAATTTTCAATTTTTCTTGCTTACATGGGGAATTGCATGGTATATTTGCTCAATAGAATCATAGGTTTGAAGAAAAGGAAATGAAATTGGATTATTAAAATTTTTTGTTGGAAGTTGGTGTTTGTAAAATTCAAAAGTGAAACAAGTGTGGGGGTGTGTGTGGTTGAAAGAAAAGAAAGAAAGAAAAAAATTATGGAAAAAGAAGAAAAAAACGAATGAAAAGAAGTGAAGAAAGTAAGGAATTATTTGTATTCCAATGAAGTAATGTGGGGAAAGAAAAAGAAAAAAATTCCAAGGTGTAGTTGGTTCAAAGAAGTAGTGTGAGTGTTGAGGTTGTGTTTTATTGTGACATTATTTGATATTGATGGTTCTTTTGAGCTTCCATGTTTTTTTAACCCTTCTTGCCTCACTACTACCCTCTATCTTTACGTTACAAGTCAACAAGTTGTACTTGATTTTGGAATGACTTTGTGTGAATTTGAGAGTGATTTAAGACATGGTTCACAATTCTTGGTAAGTGATTTTCTTTGACGAGATTTACTTGTACGCTATTTTCTTAGCCATCTTTTCCAAAAATTTGTATGTGAGAATTTTTCTCTTTTATCTGTCACAATCTTGACATGTTTATTCCGCCCACATGCACATGAGAGATGCTTTGCCAACTTCAAGAGTGATTTCTTTTTTAGTGTCAATCTGGTGAGTGTTGAAGTTGAATCTAAGAGTTATGTGATGTTTGAATAGTTATGTGCTTTAAGATGGATGAGTTGCTTTTGATTCTGTTATATTTAAGTCTATCTTATGGATTGATAGTGGATTATTCATGGTTTTGAACTTTTGGTTTAAATTTCTAAGAGCAATAAAGTCTTAGAACCTATGTGTTGTTTTTGTTTTAGACACTTTACTCAGGGACGAGAAAAGACTAAGTGCGGAGGTATTCGATATGAGTATTTTTGTACCACATTTAGTGGCATATTTTCAATCATAGTCACCCCATGTTGATAAAGAATGAGTTGATATTGCAAGTTTTTCATGTGGTTTTATTGTAGGGGGTTTGAATGAATTTATAGTTGAGTTGGAGCGCATTTGGATGTGAATCGGGGCATTTTTCATGCAAAACCAGATGCAGGTGCCCAACCCATGCCCGACAGGTGATCGATCACCCAAATAAGGAATTACAACACACCTGACAGATTAGGGAGCCCGATACATGCCTAATCCGTGCCTGACGCGCAGGAGTGACGAAAACATGCCAATCTTGAAGGAAACCTAGTTTGGTCGGATTCTTAGTGTTAAAAAAATTTCCATTAATTATGGAAAACCTATTGAAACTTGTATTGCTATAAATTGATCTTAAAACATATTAGAAGGGACACTTTAATTTTCTGAATCAAGTCGCTCTCGCATGTGAGACGATTACCCAACTTCTTTTACTCTAGTATTCAATTTATGGTTTATTCTTTCTTTTCTTTGATGATTATTGTTATGTGATGTAACTAAACTCTTTATTAGGGTATGATTTAGCCAAGCATGATAATTGCAAATTAAATTCTTTTAAGTTTTCAATTCAATTCATGGGTCTAGTTCTTAATTATCGCGCTTCAACGTATATTGTTTGTTTGCATTGACTGACCATCAATTGAATTTGCATATATCCTCATCTAGCCAAATCACATAAAAAAATCCATATTTATGTCTTTTAGTAGAACTGGAATTAGGAAGATTAACTGTCGAAAGCTCTGATCCGGGTTTAAGGGTTAATTGGTTGCATGGTTTTTATGTTCTTAATAGGTTATTGATTCTGAATCTAAAAAATGTCATCAAACAGGATTAGTTTAAGATTAATAGTACATGTTGCCACGATCCATGAATCAACATAATCGAGTGAAAAACGACTTTAGACTTTGAATATTATTATTGTGGCTTTATCCTTATGAATTTGCAATAGGATTACTTGGTGAGATCATACCCTGGTTTCTTCTCTCCTTGAATTTCTCATTACTTGCTTACTCGTTCGTACTCATCAACCATCAATCATCATCTTAATTTAATTGTTATTTCCATTAATTGCAAAATCGATACAAAATTAACTTGGACTTTTCTATGTGGGATCGACCTCATACTTATATATTTTGTGCTACAATGATACACTTGTGCATTTGCGAGCAATTTAACTTTAAATTTTTGTAAATGCTTTGACTGAGACAAATCACAGTACGCCCACTTGTTATCTATTCAAAATCAATATCAAGATCAGAGAATGATATGAAATGGTCACATATATACATACCTGTCACAACAAAGTAAGGATTGATTGACAAAATAGTATGAATTTTACAAATTATTTAATTAACATGCTCAAGTAAGTGTGTGTAGAGCAGTTGAAAAGCGAAAAAGGTTATTGTGGTCAATATTTTCTTCCCACTAAAGATATTGTACGCTCTGATTTAATTATCAAAAGGTCATCAGTGTTGTGAATAGAAGAGGCCTGAAATAAATAAGTACATGTGGGTCCAGTATTTCTTATAGCGTGCTTGTAGTGACTCCCTTCTTACTAATGAGAATTTTTTAAAAAGACAAATTTTGGCCCAGTTATGTTGTGAAGTTTGTGGAGAGGAGATGGAGACTAATACTCATATTCTGTCTTGTCCGATGTCGAGGAAGGTGTGGGAGTTATTGGGGGTGTCGCACCTCTTAACTATTGAACCAGGGATATCTATGAAGGATTGGTTTGCAAATCTCACAAGTCTTACTAAATCAAAGAATGTGGAGAGGATTGTTGTGGCTTTATGGCTTTTATGGTTCAATAGAAATAGAGTTAAGCATGAGTGGATATGTGGTATGCCGAGGTTAATTGTGAAAGGGGTGGAGTCTTCCTGTGTTAGTGTTGCCTCGGGCAGTGCTGTGGTTGCTCCAAGGGCTGCTCTTTCAGCAGTGTGGCAGGCTCCTCTGGGGGATATAGTTAAGGTAAATTGTGATGCAGCAGTAGTGCATGGGGAGGTGGGTTTGGGTGTGATTTTACGTGATAGCTGTGGTGAAGTCTTAGGCTCAGTTTTAAAGAGGGGATTTCAGACTTTAGATGTGGTTCAAGCTGAAGCACAAGCTGTACTGGTGGGATTGAACATGGCTTTTGACTTGGGATATGTAGAGATATCCATTGAGACTGATTCGACAACTGTGGTCTCCCACGTTAACTCAAGCTCTCCTTGTTACCTTCAATGTGGTGCCATAATTGAGGATATTAGGAGCTCTCTTGCTCGGTGGTCTTCAATCTAGGTGGCTCACGTGCATAGACAAGCTAATAGAGCTGCACATGCTCTTGCTAAACTTGCTTTGAATTGTGCTCTTGATTTGTATTTAGTTGAGGAATATCCTTCTTTGATTTCTAGTATTGTAATGACTGATGCTTTTTCTGAGTAATACAAATGGAGCTTCTCATCAAAAAAAAAAGTACATGCGGGTCCAGTATTTCTTATAGCTCAAAGCGCATAGTATCTTAAATGGGTAAAAAATATCCACCACAACAACCAACCTTTTTGTGTGGAAAATTATTGTTTTATTTCATCCCTCTCGCTTATTTCTAGCATATGCTTCCTAGTTTTTTAGCGGAATTGTTGCTAGTGGACTATTCTGATTAGTAATAAAAGTATTTTGTTCCAAAAAAAAAACATTAACTCAATCTACATGGCATGCTTTGTAAGCGTATGACATGAAAAATTAAAATTTTAAAAAATAAAATATCTTATTTGAAATTTCACAAAACGCTTTTTCTTGTTTTTTTTCTTAAATGAAATTTTAAAACACTTTATCTCTTAAAATACATATTAAATTTTGAAAAAAATTACATATCCAAAATCAACAAATAAATATCTATCCAACAAGATTCATCATCGATAGGTTTTATTCAATCATTTTTAATTACATTGTTTTAATTACATTGTTTTTAATTACATTATTTTTTGTACTAATATGTGAATTTCGTAGGTTTTAGTGTTTATTTATAGGTACTGATATGGGCTTGTATATCGATTTTCATACTGTAACCTAAACAATAAGTGTTAAACCATAAGGGGAACGAATTCGTTAAATCCTAATGGGCGCGTGTATCGAATTTTCATGTTGTAGCCTAAACAATAAGTGTTATAAACTCCAAGGGGAACGAATTCACTAAACTCTAACGGGCTCGTGTATCGAATTTTCATGTAGTACCCTAAAAAACTCGGATTTGTTACTAAAATCATAAATGTACCAAGTGCTAAACTCTAACTACTAAAACTTAATGGGTTAGGGTACCCAACATAATTTCCATAAAAGTGCAAAAAATAACAAATATATATTTTACTATCATAATGTAACAAAATTTCAACTCGAATAAACTGTTTACACATCATATATATGTATTACATTGTTTTTTAAAAAATGTAATTAAAAAAAATGCAATAAAAACTATTGGCAATGGATCTTATTAGAAAGATTTTTACGCGCTGAGTTCGAATATGTAATTTTTTTCAAAATATATCATGTATTTTTAGAGAAAAAACGTTTTAAAATTTCGTTTATTAAAAAATAAATACAAAAATGTGCTTAATTGATTTTTGAGAAAGTCCAACATGGCCCATCTATATAGAGTGTCATGTAGACTTGGGTTGAGTTGGGCTACTAAAAGTTGCGTTCTATAACATTTTTGTAAAACTAAACTATATCATCCTAAAACATGTACAAGTTACCTCACATTGAATATGTGATCAAAACTTTTTTATCACAATAAATATCAACTGGTTTTACTCAATCGCAAGTGTACGGTCGCGGAACAGTAAATTGTGAAAGAGATCGAATCCACAGAATCATTTGTTTGTTCTACTGTTTTTTTCCTGTCTAAACTTATATTTCATATATTATATTTTAATCCCATATAATTATTTTTTTTCTTACTAAACTTATATTTCATATATTATGTTTTAAATCTATTTAATTTTAATTTTTATACTATTGCTGCACATCTCAAATTTTGAGTTAACTCACACTATTGTGTCATCTATTAAAACTAAATTATATCATCCTACAACATGTACAAGGTACCTCACATTGAATATGTGGTCGAAACTTTTTTATCACAATAAATATCAACTAGTTTTACTCAATCGCAAGTGTACGGTCGCGGAACAATAAATTATGAAAGAGATCGAATCCACAGAGACTGTCACAAAAATCAATTGAAAGACAAACAATAGTGTAAACTAACGTGGATGCTTTAATTAACAACTGCAAAATTAAATAGCTTAAATAAAATTATCAATTCAACAATGGATGAAAATAAGCTTGAGTTTGCCTAGTTCAATTACCTTCACCTGTGCACACAAATCAATATGTAATTACACAAATTAATAATTTAACGACGCCAATTGAAAGACTTTGGTTCAACTCTAACAATTAGATTTTCCTAAACAAGGACCTTGACTTTAGTACAGCTCAAGGTCTTTTCTTATCAAATGAGTCTCGATTGGGTCTCTCCCAAGAATTTCCTAAGACAAGCATCAACACTTCGAAATCGACAATTGCATAACCTAGGGCAATAATCTATCACTCAATCAATTATGTTCAAGGTTCCCAAACCTAAATCACAAAACATGTTATTGTCACTCCGTCAAACATCAGGTCATGGTCAGCCGAATATGTTTAACTAACAGTTCTTAAATATTATGATAATGGCCAGACATGCATAATAATAAAAAAATCAACAATAAATTCATAGAACAATGAATCAAATTTAGTCTAATCAACAATCAATCTGGGCACAGGATTTCAGTAGAAGAAAATATCAAATCCTAACTAAAAAATGTTTAGTTACACATAACCATAATGAAAACCATAAAAATATTCAAGACAATTATTCTAATCAATAAGAAAGATCAAGGAATTGCAATGCTTGGAGTATCTTCTCTCTACCCTTCTGTATTCTGGACAATCAAGTCTATCATTTAACGACTAGGATTAGGTCTTTTAATTATGTTGTGAATTGGGTCTCACTTGTCATGTCATCTCAGCTTTAATCCATAAATCATATAAAAATAGGCTCTTTAATACCAAAATAATAGTTACAATTTTGCACTTAATACAATTTTGCACCTAACAATATGTAATGTGAGTTGATTCTTATGAATTGAGTTTAATGTCGAGCCTGATGTAAGGATTACAAAGCCACAATATTCAAAATTAAGGGAGTAAGAATTGGAATAAGAGCAAGGACACATAGACATAACCTCCAAATCAAAAACATATATTTGTCCATGAACGTATCAATATGGCACTTATTCACCCAATATGGCTGATATATACATATACATATATATCACCTAATTCTTGTTTAGCAAACCTGGGCCTTGAATCTTAGATAGGGCCTTTTCAAATTGGGCCCATTTCTGCTCTACTGTCCCCAAGTACCCAACAGACATCCTAATCAGACCAGGAGTGATTCCGGCAAGTTCACGCTCCTCAGCATTCATTTCACTACTTGTGCTATTCCCAGAGCAAGACATAAGGGTCTCATAGTAGCCCAAGCTTACAGCCATGAACCCAAATTGACTGTAATTCTGCAAATGGTTCATTAAACGGTTGGCCCTGTCTTCAGTTTCCATGTCCAGGCAAAGAAGCCCACCGAACCCATATTCCTTGTTGGCCATGGACTTCAAGAGCTCATGATCTGGGTGGTCTTTAAGGCCTGGGTATATGACTTTTAGGCCCAGTTTTTTCATCTTGGTCGCATAAACCATTGCACGGTGGCAGTGCTCTTTCATTCTCAGGGCCAAGTGAGGAATTCGCTCTGATAGCTCAAAGGCCACCTTGGCATTCATTGTTGGGCCCAATAGCATTATGGTCCCTTGGTGTAGGTCCATCATCGAGTTCACAAAACTCGCGGGCCCACAAATAGCACCTGCAAAAAGGCAACGGAAACGTTTCCAACGTGAGCTTAAACCAGATAGGCCCTACACAACATAAGTACGTGTCACATGTGACTCTGTCTACTTTAGAACGTGGCCACATAATTTACTAATTATTATTATTATTTAACATTATCTCTTCAATATTTATATTAAAAAATCAAAAATATAATAATTTAATTGATTTCCATTTCAATCACCTGATGATGGCTGGGCTCTAGTTTAGGGCAACAAATTTTTATTATGATCATTAATATAATTTAATCAAATTTATGAGTCGAATAATAATTTTTAAAATTAAATTAAACGTAAAACAATCCATATTTGAACCCGTAAATTTGATCAAAACACATCCATAATTTAAAAAAGCATCCAAATTAAAGTCCCAACTTTCAAAATCTAAAATATAATAGCTTAATTGATTTCAATTAGGATCCCCTGAACGCTGAAATCAATGTTATAAGTGAATCAAACAATCTTTTTTTTCTTCATATTTAAAATTTTTAAATTCATTATGTTTGAAAATTATCACCTAAGAAAGAGAATGAATACATATAGCCTAATTCTGTAATTTTGATTTGTGATATTTTCTTCTTAAGTCTGAAAAGTCTCTCTTCTCCTCTCTCATCTTCACAAACTACTCATCTCCCATAAAATAAAAATAAAAAATAAAATAAAACCTCTCTTTCCCTCATCCTCTCTGTCTCCACGGCATTACTCCACCCACCAATTCTGTCTCAGTGCCTCTCATACTTCAAAATCACCTTCTCTCTTCTCTCCTGAACCACCACTCCCTCCACATCCCAAGAATTGCAGCACCACCTCTCCACCCGTAACTTCTTCCAACCAGACAAGGAATCCTCATCGGAGATTTTCTTTGAAAGTGATTTGAACGTTTTTTTCAATGTTTCAAATCAAATTATTTTAAATTTGCCGATTAGGAATAAGAATTATTGTATCATAACACGCGCATGACTGAGAGAAATCCGAATCATACCTGCGATGATATCAGCTCCGCCGCTGATAAACTTAGAGATACTATGAACAACCACGTCAGCACCAAGCCTGGCCGGAGAAAGCACCATCGGGGCAAACGTATTGTCCACAACCACCGTGACTCCTTTTCCGTGACCAATCCGGCAGAGCTCCGGGATATTAGCTACCGCAAGAGTCGGATTCGAGACGCTCTCAAAATAAAGCACCTTGGTCTTACCTTCCACGATCGCATTCCTAACCATCTCGTAATCCGTAACGTCCACAAACGTCGTCGTTATGTTACACACCCTAGGAAGGAAGTCCATGAGAAGGGCGTGGGTCCCACCGTATAACAGCCTCGAAGCAACCACGTGTCCTCCACTGCTGCATAACTGCATCAACACCGACGATATCGCGGACATACCGCTGGCCGTGCAGTACGCAGCCTCGGTCCCTTCCAGGGCAGCCATTTGACGGCCGAGATTGAGTACGGTTGGATTGAAGTGACGACTGTAGATGAAAAAATCCCGATCGGGACCGAGCTCGCCGGCGAACATACGCTTCATCGTCTCCGGCTCCATGACGGTGAACGTGGCGGAGGCTTCGATTGACATGTTGATGCCTCCGTGCTCGCCAAATTCATGACGAGCAAAGGCGAATGCGGCTGCTGGATCCTCTCCAATTGCCACCGCTGGAATTAACGAGGACTTTTTAGCGACCATGAAATCGTCGCCGTCGTTATCTTCCGGTTCGGCTCGCTTCTTGCCTGAGAAGGGAAAGGTGTGAGAGGACTTGATTTCAGCCATAATTTTGAGACAGGGAGAGAGAAAAATATGTGGGTGTAATGGAGGGACTTGTAGAGGATTGGTGTATATATAGAGCGAGAAAAGTGTGATTATGGGAAAAGAACAGTGAATCTGGACATATTTGCAGGGAATTCAAATCCAAAATGCTATTGTATTTTTTTTTCCACTTACATAATTCATGTAAAATAGTGTGCCCATCTCATTATTTGAGATAATGCATGTTAAAAAAAACTCCAAAATTTGAGTGTTTGAAAAATGTTAAGTTTTAATAGCGAATAAATTATAAAACGTATAAGTTGTTAAACAAGTTGTGTGTTATTTGGTAAAAAGTAAGTTTTAATAGCGTATAAGCTGTTAATTTACAGTTAAGGGTATGTAAAATAATTTAATAATGAAATAAAAAAAATATCAAATATGGGTCTTGTTGGAAAGAGTTTTACGCGTTAAGTTCGAATATGTAATTTTTTTTCAAAATCTAACATATATTTTGAAAGACAAAATGACAAATGTGTGAGAGAGATAGAGACAAAAAGGGGAAATTGAGAGAATTTTTTGTGTGCGTGTGTTGACACGAGTGACTAGAGCATATAAGCTTTCGAGCAGAGAAAATGAGCTTATAAGTTGTCATACACTTTACTAAACAGTGTTGGTATAGCGTAAGTTTTAATAGGTATAAGCTGTGTGATGTTTGATAGAGGGTAGATTTTATGATAATATATAAGCTGTCAATTTACTACTAATGGTGTTTTTGATAAAGAGTAATAGGGTGTATTGATTACAACGGTAATTAAATTTCAAATTTATTTTTGTTTGTTATACCAGTATATTTTTTACCTTGTAATGTACCTAGTAATTGTGCCCTATATTTTTATGTAAAATTTACTGGTGGAGAGACGTAGGTGATAGAAAGTAATAGAATTTTATTAGCCTTCTAATTTGTGATTTGAAGGAAAAAATTTGACTCGAGCTGAATCTCATATCTCTAGATGACCCAAGCCCGATCCCAGACCTCAACCTAACCGGGACCCGAGATGATTTGGGCCCGGACCTAGAGATGACTCAGGCCCGATCTCAGTCCCCCATATGACTTAGGCCCAATCCATTGCCCAGACTTGTCTTGAGCTCAATCCCGGACCCCGGCCTATCCAATGCTAAATCCCAGACCCTAACAAGCTTAGGCCCTATCTCGAAGCCCCACATGACCCGGGCCCGATCTCAGACCAGTACTTGTCCAGGGCCCGATCCCGAACCCCTGCCTATTCCAGGCTCGATTCCAATACCAAACAAGATCCAGGTTCGTTCTCTAACACAGACAAGACTCTTGCTTGATCTCCAACCCCTAAATGACCCGATCTCGATCCTCGACTCTAAGCTGTCCCGGGCATGATCTCGGACCCCGAAAAGACCCAGGCCGTTCTCGGATTCTTATATGATTCAAACCCAATCCCGGACCCAAACCTGTCCCAAGCTCCATATCGAACCCCGACAAGACCCGACCCAATCTCTAACCCCTAGATGACTCGGACCTTGACAATACTCAGGCCCGATTTCTAACACCTACATGACCCAATCCTGCACCTCGAAAAAAATTGGGCTCGATCTTGAATCCTTATATGACCAGAACCCTGCCGTGTACTGGGCATGATCCCGGACCTCGACGAGACCCGAGCCAAATTTTCAACCCCTACATGACCAGGGCAGGATCCCGGACTCGGACATGTCCCAGGCCAAATCCTAGACTCCAACAAGATCCAGGCCCAATCTCGAACCCCTATATGACCCATACCCGATCCCGGACCCTGACCTGTCCTGGGCCCAATCTCAGACCCCTACATGAGTCGTGCCCGATCCTTGATCCCGACCTTACCCCTAGGGTAACTATATTACACTGGTAATGAATAGTCATAACAAACAACAGTAATGAATATCTAGATAAATTTTACCTATATTTACCAAATAAGGGTAACAATTATTCTTCATATTTATTATTACCCTTGTAACATATTACATGGGTAACAAATTATACCCCTAAATTCTTACCCCCATACCAAACGCACCCTAAGGGTATGTAAAGTAGTTTAATAATAAAATAAAAGCTATCGAATATGGGTGTTGTTGGAAATTTTAGACCCCACATTATTCATGTAAAATTATGTGTGTCTATCTTATTATTTGAGATAATGAATATAAAAAAATAATAGGATCCATATGATTACTGATTCTAATCCGTTTTGAATATGTTGTTGCGAGAATGGCATGATTGGGTGAAAATAATTACAAAATAGTGAATTTGAAAGTATTTTGTAAAGCATTCAAATCTAAAAAATATTAATGTTTTTTATTTGTCTCACATATCTTAAATGTTGAAATCGATATATGATCCGTATGAAATTATATGAGTCCGTCTTATTATTTGAGATGGCGGGGATAAAAACGCTAAGATCTATATGATTGCTGATTCAAATCCGTTTTTCCTAATTTACTAACTATTAAAAGTAAAGTGACAGTTGAGTTTTTTTTTTATAGTTAAGGTTCAGCTAATTTTTAAATTTATTGAATGAAAGACAAAACTTGATATTACAAAATTGCAATTGTTATTCTAATAAAGACGAAGCACAAATTCGTTATTGATTTTCTTCCTTTTCATGCAATTGTTATTAAATATTAGCTCCATCCCATTTCAATTTTCTATTATTCCTTTTTTGATGTTCCAAAATGCATGCCTATTTCTATTATTAAAACTAAATTTATCCATTTTTTCTCATCTTACCCTTATTTATTCTTAAATTGAAAAGCTCAATAACTATGCACATTAATTAGTATTTAATTGTTTCAATGAGGGTATAAATGTCAAATTAAAGGAGAGTTATACAATTTTTAAACTGTGTGTAAAATTGAAGGAGATAATTAAAATGAGACAGCAGGAGTATGTAATAACATTTCTAGGTGTATATACTATAAATATAATATTGTTATATACTTAGATATAGCAGTATATATGTAACACCCCTAGTCATGGAATAGGTTACACGATAGAGCATAGTGACGTAGGAGGTATTTATAATGATTTCTAGTGTTTGTAATAATATATGTTAAATATGATCAGGATATTTTTCATTAATTCTATTTGAGAAATAAAAATTATGGGAACAAGAATTATATGAATTGGAGTTAAAATGAAATTACCATGAATTTTGGAAGCAAAAGTTAGAATAGAAAAATAAATCATACATAATGACAAATCTGTAAATAAGGGGGTGGCATGAGAGTAATTAGATAGAAGGTTAGAGGGTAAAAAGGTAAAAGAAAAAATAAAATTAATTAAAAAAATATTATTCTCACTCGTGAAACAAAGAAAACCTAGTCTAAAACCATGAAAAGTCACGTGGAAGCCAATGGCTACGATGGAAGGGGAACTGATACTATAATACCTGAGTCTATAATAGTTTTACATAGGGTGTATAAATCTTAGTAATATTATTTAAGATTTACCATGGATGCAATCTGGACCGTGTGATTTCTTCAAAATACATGAATGTTAAAACTGTAAATTTAAAGGGGATGTTAAAGAAAATTTAGAAAGAAGAACAGGGAAGAAAATATAAAATAAATAAAAGAAATAAAAAAGTGAATATAAATTAAATAAAGTGTTGCACGAAAATCAAGACAGGAGGAACCCTAACGCTATGTTTGGTTCGCGACGGTAATGGGAACGGGAACAGGAACAGAAATAGAACAGGAACAGGAACGGGAATGGGAACAGGAATTTGATAGAATTCTCATGTTTGGTTGGTAAGGGAATTGTAATAGGAATTATATATTCCAATGTTTGGTATGCAAGATTCATTGAGGAATAACAATGGGAATTAATTATAAAAATACTATAATGCTCCTAATGTACATACAAAAATAAATTAAAATAAACTTCAATTAATTGTCAAGAACTATGGCAATATTTCTTGAGAAGGGAGCAACATTAGCATTAGCATAGTCAACTAACAAAAAAAAACTCAATTCCACTTCATCAAATTTAAATCAAAGAAATTGAGTACTAGCACGTATGACTATGGCTACTACAATTTGGCAGAGAGAGAACACGATGAGGGCTTAGGTCAAAAAATTGACGGCTGAGATTGATTTCATCTAACGGTGAATATTTGTTGATAAGGATAAACTCGTAATTTGATTACTTTTTGGAATTCCTATTCCCTACGGAATATCATCATTCCTTGGTAATATCCGGGAAAGGAGAATTCCTTTTGTTATGGAATTTGAAATTCCATTCCGCCTTTTAAAAACAAACCAAACAAAGGAATCTTAAGGGGAATCGGAATTTGCCATTCCTTTCCGGGCTAAAAAGTGCAACCAAACATAGCGTAAGTTCGTGAACTATAAGGTAGCGAAGAAAAACTTATGGGAGGGAAACGACATTGGTTGGCCTCGATTTTGGCACGAGGTGGTCAAGCTCAGTGAGACAAATTCACCAACACCAATTTCGTATAGAAGGGAGTACAAGACAGCAAACGACTGCGGGGAAAGCCCACAATAGCGACCTCGTTTTCTCTCCACGATTTGTCGTATTCCAACCATAACTCAGGTAAAAGACACTAGAGAATGGAGATCTATTCCTTGTGTCAACCCCTACTGACCTATGCTAACCATAGGCCCTATCAAAGCTAGAATGAGGATGACTCGGTGATAACTCCGACGGGTCTGTTAGACCCGCGTAGGGGAGAGAAGAAAACTACTTTAGGCTTACCCAACCCAATAGCAGAAGGCAGACCCTGTCAGGTCCAATTGACCTGGACCCACCTAGCTTTGACCACAAATTAATAAGTGATAATTTATAATTATTTATAAATTAATTAGGCAATATATTGTTATGGATTTTAGGAATAAGTTTGTTTCACTGAAATATTGAGAATCTATAAACGTGCAACGGATAAGTAATATTCACTTGTATTACGGAACTTAGTGTTGATAAATTCGTGGCTAGTTACTTTTATATACTTGATATGATTATTGTGATAAGACTGATTTAAAACATTGTTTCCATGTTTCTTAAAAGTGAATGGTTGTGTATGATTTGCTAATGTGTTAAATACTGTTCATAAACATGATGCATTGAACTACATGAAAGAGTAATTTAAGTTTAATGGAAGGATGTTTTTAATGTACCTGGTATAACCGCTACAGAGGGGTGTATTGGAAAGTGATTGTTGAGGGTTATTGGAAACAGGAAAAAAAAGTATTTTGACTGGAAAGTTTCCTTTGGTAGGACATTTTAATAAAAGAAAATCTCAACCGGTTGCTCTATAACTATTTACCAAGGTTAAGGGGCCCAAGTATTGAAAAAATAATTTAAATGACTGACTGTTCTCTAAAGATGATGTTCACATATATTCATGCAAAATATTACTTATTGGGCCTTACTATGTTTCGTGATATAGGTAAAAATTTCTTGAATGATAGTGCTGACTTGGCAATTGATGGTATCAATGCGGATCCATAGTGAAGATCCTCATGGGACGGAGGCTAGGGTTCAATAGCTATAATAATTAATTATTTAATTTTAATTGTATGCATTTGTAGCTAGGAGCTCCAAGTAATTTAAATAAGTTAATGTTCGCGACCTTAGAACGAAGTATTTATTGTTGGTTAGTGTTCAATTAAGATATGGAATTATTTTGGCAATTAGATTAAATTAAATATAATTAATATTGAGTAGTTTATCCAATAACTATATTGTGCAAACTACTTGCTTGGGTAATCGGTTGTATCTTCTACTTGTACATAAAAAGATAGTAGTATGAGTTAAGATGTAGTATGAGTAGCATTCTGAACTACAGGCTCATGCAATTGAGGTTATGTAGTATGGGGCGTATGACTGTATTTTGAATTTTTGAGGTAAGGCACCCCATGTGTTACTTCGGGGCGGGGATGGGGCAAAACACTTTCCCTGAAGTGTGGGGCAGACGGGACTTTGGGGTTCATCACTTCGAAAATAAGATTTTAGTAGTGAATCCCAGCTTTGGGTTTTTCGAAGAAAGGAAAAAAGATTTCATAGAAAAAAATTGATTCGACAGAGAAATAAATGTTTTACAGATCAATATAGGTGTAACGACCCACCCCAGTCGTTACTTGTTGGCCGGACCCATGGACCACTACCCCCAACCCCTCTCCTGTCGCACAGGCGGGTTGTTGAAGATTGGACTCGAACTACCCACCTCCCTTTAACATAGGGGTCGCGCCTCACTATGTCACCAACTAAGCCCCCTAGGCGTGGCCCCTATGTTAAAGGGAGGTCGAGGGTTCAAGTCCTGTCTCCAACAACCCACCTGTAGAGCATGAGAGGGGTTGGGTTGCCTGGTCCATGGGCCTGTCACGAGTCCGTTGTGTGCGCTCTAATATAAAAAGACAGTTTTTATGTAACGACCCACCCCAATCGTTACTGGTTGGCCGGGCGCTTAGTTGGTGACATAGTGAGGCGCGGCCCCTATGTTAAAGGGAGGTGGGTAGTTGGAGTCCCATCTTCAACAACTCGTTTGTGCTATATGAGAGGGGTTGGGGGTAGTGGTCCATGGGCCTGGCTAACCAGTAACGACTGAGGTGGGTTGTTACAATAGGTCAATAGAGAAAAAGAGTTTTGCACTAGCAGTAGAACAAAAAATTGTGATTTCATGTTTTTTGCCTAGCTTTTTCTTTCCGACCACCAAAATGATCGTCGTTAGTCTTAAAAAAAGCTCGATTGTGAGAGATGTAAAACCTGACCTATAACGGTTGACATGGAGGTCCATCGTCTCTTGAAAGCCACCACAGAGCTCCTATGACTTCCGAAAATTTATTTTCCTCATTATAATTTTTTTCAAAGTCGACTAGAAGAATATAATACCATCGGTTTTGCCTTGATCCATTCGATTCTATCGGATTTAGGAGACACTACCATAGTTGGACTCGTCTCGGCAATACGATTCCGAAGACCGTGGTCTCGCTTTGATTTGATGCCGAGAAGGGGAGAGATATGGTTGTCAACTCGTTTTGGCTTAGTTGGATGGTAGGAGTATTTTTAACGATATCCATCATTTTATCCTTATTTCTAAATTTCAAAATGGAGTGAACCTATTTCATAGAATGGGATTCCTCAAATCTTTCTATATAATTTTCCCTATGATTAATTATTCAAATCCATTTTGAATTTGTTGTGAGAATGGTGCATTAGGTGAAAATAATTACAAAATAGTGAATACAGATGTAGTTGGAAAGTATTCAAATCCAACAAATACTAAGGATTTAGTGTTTTTTGTCCCACATATCCTATATGTGGAATTTCACACATGATTTTCATGTAATCGTGGTTCCCATAAACCTCCCATGGTCGATAAAATCGTACACATCCATCTCATTATTTGGAGTAGCGAGGCTAAGTTCAATACCCTTTTGGATATGTGTATTGAGAGAATGATGTGCTTATGTGAAAATTATTATAAAATAGTGAATCTAAACGTATTTGCACGGTATTCATTTCCAAAAAGACTAGAATTTGGTATTTTTTTGTCACTCCTACTTTAAATCAATGTTGTTAAAACCATACTAGATTGGCTGATGGGGCCAGTTCAATTGGTGACCGGCCATGATATCGGTCCCATCACCCCATATAAATCGAGGATTTTATGAACCGATTGTTTTGTGAGAATCAGACCTATCAATTTTAATATTTGAAATTTTGAAATATATATGTTTGCGATAGGGTGCGATAGTAGGAAGAAAGGATGCCATGATCAAAGTTGTGTGAAAGAAGGTGAAGGAAAATTAGGTTTTTCTTGAGGTGTCGAAGGTATGAAAAGGCGTGCTAAAGTTGGAGAGATTTAAGTGCGACAGCTGAGAGGTTTGAATTTTAAAGAGATTACTAGTCTGGTAGTAATTGATAACTGAAGAGGAATTCAAAAATGGGGGACATAATCAGCTTGGAAATCCAACTCTAACAGTTATATTTCAGTTGAGGGCATGCAATTATTAACAACATATTCATTTATGGCCCAAAATTTGTAGCTCAACCATGAGAAGGAAAACTGGCCGCAGAGAGTCAAGCCTATAAAGAGTCAGGCCAAGGAGTTGGCTCAAGATATGAGGAGAACTGGTTGGAAGCAGTTAGAGTAATTGGATACGTGGACACGTAGTCTGTACTTTCATTCGATAATGTTATATAATAATCGGTGCATTTTATTTTACAGTTTAAGAAACTATAGTCTTTGGTACACCTACAACAAGTCACCATTTTGGGCCAATATAATCTTCAGGCAATCTCCTTAAAGAAAATCTTCCAGGTGATTAAATTTAAATAAACTCTTGAAAACAATAAAATTTTGAAGTGATTTAATTGGTAAATCGAGCATGTTTATCGTCTTCTCCAAATTTGAATGTCAAGTAAGGTCTTTTTTTGTGATTGAGAAGGACCCAGCTTAGCATCTCTTTCGGATAGCTCAATATCGCTAAAATCTAGTCATGAAGCCAGTATACACCACCTCAGTGATAAATGAGATTGAAATAAAGCCCATGTGGGTGCCCTGGAAGATAACCAACCTAATTGTTGTCTTGTTCTGTTGTCAATATGAGGATACCAACAAGATGAGCTCGACCACTAAGGATGTATTATTTATAAGGTGATATTTTTTCTTTTATAATTTGAAGTGCTTGGATATTTTAAAATTATTTATTGATCTCACTTTTATTATACAAAAATTCAAACCACACACATCTCTCAATATAATCATATCTGATGACGTCAAAAAGGTGCCAGTGTTGTAATGACGATCAGTCGGTCAGGCTGGAGCTGTATCAGTTGAGCATCCTGAAAGAAATGCAAACAAATGTGAGCTTAAAGACCCTGGCCCGAGGTTTTCCTCAGGCATAGGTGCTCCGACGCTCAAGTCAGTATAGATTCAGTTATTAAAAGTGTCATGGTATGCAGAGCTCTTCTCTAAGTTTGAATAGCAAGTAGTCCTTAAAAAATTTACCTGAAAACGAGGCTCCCTTTTATAGGATTAGGGATGATAACGGGTCGGGTACCCTTCCATTTAAGAAATACCAAAACCTTTACCATTTAATGTATCCTATACCAAAACCGTTCCAAAACCGTATAAAAAATCATTTAGATTTTCAAAACCTGAACCGTTCCATAACCGTTTACCGCCGGATACCCGTTTACCATTTAACTAATTCAATTAAAAAATGAAATCAATAATATTTTTTTGACAAGTCTTAAATACTTATTAATGATGAAGATATTAAATAATATAATGAGATAGAAATAGAAAGGAGTCCAATGTCTTGACGAGTTACATGATAATACCATATTATTACTCCTTAGACATTAATCACTTCATTGCATCAACAAGACATCAAGATCCATGTAATAAATTCAAATTTTATTAGTTTATATTTAGTCTGTTTGATTTTTTTGGGTACAGTGTTAACGAGTACATTTCAGATTATGGATTCTTTGAGAGAGAAATTGGGATTCGTGGCTTCGTAATAATGTTTATTGCATTTTTTTATTTTTTTTCTTTAAACACTTTAATTTATTATTTAAAATGATATCAAACTTTTAATCTTCATATACATTATAGTCATAAAAGTAAAAGTCTAAAGTTTACTACGCACAACCAAAATCCATACTCAATATATATTTATAAACTATGAAAGTCTATGACAAATAAATTAGAATTAAACTAGTGGTTAAGTGATTTACTTCTTTATACACGTGTAAGGTTCGAATCCTTTCTCTAACATATGTACTAATGTTTTTAAGAATTTACTTGTAAGGGTAGGGTAGGGTAGGGTCGGTTATGGTTCTGGGTACGATTTCGGTTCGGGTACCCTAACCATTTATTAATTGGTTCGGGTACCCTAAACCTGGCATCAAATACCAAAACCGACCTGAAACCATGACGGATTTTAAAAAAATAACCAAAACTGTTTCCAAACCCTATAGGATCGGTTTTCGGTTTTTAAATAGATCGAATACCCTACGGATAGTTTGCGGATCGGATTTTTTTGCCATCCCTATATAGGATCAACTGGTCCGAGTTTTATAGATAGTAAAACTCTTTGATCTATTAGTTGAGCGTATTATTCGGAAGCTCATCCTTTTAGGACTCCTTTTCCTATTTGGAGTTAGGCTCTTGTAATTTTAGTATTCCACTCAGGGTTGGACATACGTTAAGACCTTATTGTCCCATTCCTGGGAATGTACTGACCTTAGCATCCTAGCAAATGCAACCCGGGCCGGTATAGAGATAATAACTCTTCCCGGTATGATACCCGGGCCGGGATGAATACGGATTGCCGAACATCAAGATAATATAACCGGGCCGGGCCTGTTTGAATGAGATGTCATAAACCATCCGGATAGCCGGTCCGTACACGTAAACCTTGTCATTAGTGACATGTGTCACTCCCCGGTTTACAGAGATATTTTAGATATATCAATATCAATAAAACATATATTCCAATATAGTCATATCAACAAAAATACACATTCCAATATATTATTTCTTTCTAATTATACAATTAACATTGCTTGTGGTTAAAAGAAGCTTATATGAAAGGAAGCATAGTTTGCAGACTTTTCAACTCTACTAAATCTTGACCTCTGTGTGTATGTGTGTGTCATAAGCCTTATCACATAATAGATCAGAAATAATTTTATCCACTCAAAGACACTTTAATTGACTAGCTTGTATATAATCTACAAGACAATGACCTCCAAAACCGAGGGAACTCAAGTGCCTTCCACGTGGAAAAGAGGAACACAACAAGGATTTGAGTAGCTGATTCCCTGCAAGAAGAAGACAGATGAATATACACAAAGAGAATGCCAAACAGCATGTGTCTATAAATAATAGATGTATGTAGACAGATGCTACAGCGATTACTCCACAGGTCTCTCCCCCACACACACACGATGTATACATGAGGATAAGGAAGCATTACGAAGCAGAGCCCACCACCTGAACGACTCCAATCATCTGCCTACCTTTTGAGATTTTTCCAAATCCTAATCCAATTTTTCTTGTTATGTTTCCAAAAGACTATAATTTTTACAAAATAATAAAAAATTATGTTAGCCCGAAGCACAACAGCCACCCCTAAGCCAGTTCTCCTCCTCCCTTCACCTCCCCACAATCATCCATGCCCTAATTAACTTGGATTTCCATTCCAAGTGGATCCTCCACTTGTCTTCAATTTGGAATTTTATATTTTGAAGAAAAAAATGGTGACATGGACCTGGAAAACGTCACATGATAAATGATCACGTGTGATATGGTAGACGAGATTCTTCACCATTGAGTGCAATTCTAGTGGCACAAACTCATCAAAATTTTCATTTTCTCAATTGAGTATCATCATTATTAAGCAAAAAATCAAGTCTCACCTATATTATCAAAACACGTATTTTGATAAAGGTATATCAATAAAATACATTATCTCTATATATTTTTACTTTCTTTATTAACAAAACCTTCAAATATCATTGTTTTTCATCTATTCTCCAACAAAATTATACTATAATCAATATTAATTCTCACATATTTTACAAAATTAACTGAGATATTCATCCACAACTTCAAAACGCATCTCTTACTACAATCACATCATACAAATTTTCATACATTATACAATACTCATTTTTAAGTGTCCACCGCACTTGCTCTGATGACTCATGGCTCATCATCCCCATCAAGGAAATTCGCCATCTCACAGTATCAGACAAACTCGGGCCCACCCATTTAATTTTTTTTGTGTATATCCATAAATGAATCAAAAAATAAGGTTCAAAGTTAACCTTACGTACAGCTTTTTATTGATTCCAAAATCTTGGACCAACAAGCCATGGAAATGTTTGACCATTTGATATCCTCCCAACTCCATAATTTCGTCCGAATACATTTAATTGTATAATATCGCTAGATGCATGCATATATAGAAGAAATGTATGGAAGTCATCTTTTGCACATCTAGCTACCACAAACATTAATTATCGATCATAAAAATTATCCAAAATTATATTCAACACATATCTTATGGAGAAAATTAAAATAACAAGCGAGTAAATTAAGCACTAGGAAACATGGTAGGTTAGGTGAAGTCTCACTTCTTGTGATCAAAGATAGAATTGAGAACAGTTCGCATACCTTACTTGTACGTATATCTTCATGAGAAATTTGAAATTTCCCTACAAAGAGCAATTGGGTCATCAAGAAATTGCAAAATAGTGGCTAGCTGCTTAATTAATTTATTGTAGGCAATCCAGGGCCTTAATTGGTTGAATGGTCGGTGGCCATACTTGATCTTGGGCCTAAAGAATTTTCAGCCCATTAAGATAAACGTAACAACTACCCAATTAGACTTGAAACGTGAGAAATTAAGCAAAAAAGTGAGAACTCTAGTATAATTGAAGGAAATCGTATAAAAAAGAGGAACAAAGGAAAGCACTACAGAATTCCTGATGCTTAGTGGCGATCTACAAACCAATTGATTATATGCCCACGATCTATAAGCGAGTTGATTTTAGTGCAATCGAATACTGAAATGTTAGGTCTACAAACTAGAGAAAAAAGGTAAAGAAATCTATTGAATGTGGACAAAGTGTTAGACACCCCATAACTCCCTAATCGGTTACCTGATTGGTTTTTATGTATTTTCTTTAAAAAATGTTTTATATGTCCCAATTTATTTTAATGAATTTTTCATATGTCCGAAAAATCATTCATGGTCAAATGGGTGGAAGAAGTTCCATTAATTTCGAATAAATGATAAAACCAATTTATTTCAGTGATAAATAAAACTTTTTGGACGGAGCTGAATACTTTCAAGTCCTCCTCTTAATCGGTTTTAAATAGGATATCCAAATAAATTGAATCGTTGTCATTTGTTCCTTCTATTTTAAAAATTCTTTTTGAAATGGAATTTATTCCAAAAAATGGAATGTTTCGAAAAATCAATAATTTGAAATTCTTTAACGAATTTAAACTCCGTTTTTGAAAGAAATGTGTTAACGCGATTGAATGTTTGACGGGTTGAGTATACAAACCATATCACCGTATGATTTTGATTCTTTTTTGAAATTTCCTTACACATTCATATTGAATTAATTACGAAACTAAATTCTAAAAATACGTACTAGTTTATCTAACCTATCCCTAACATGCAATAATAAAGATACTTACACTACTTTTTATTATTTTGGGCCCAAACATTTAAAAATAAAATCCAAACCCCAACTCATTACAAAATGACCCCATACAATTTTTTTTTTAAAAACCCAAAAGTTTTAAAGGCCTAATAAAACTATAAAAGTATAAAATTACCCAAAAACCCAATACAGATTTAATTGAACAAAAACTTAAGAAGCCCAAAATATCTTTAATTAACCCAGCCCATAATTCTACAAAATACCCAACCTATTACCAACAAAAGACAATTGGCCCATAAACTAAACAAACGGCCATGCAATCTCGGTACCACCAAAGTCATTTATATGATCATGGCCTACCATAGCAGCTTCCACATCTCTTGCCTTTATCATGTTTTGGAAGAAACAAGCCCAGATGCTATGCATCAGGCTTCTCCATGTATGCTTCCAACTGGGAGGTCTTGCTTTCTCTTTGCTTGGTCGACTCTTGATTTTGGCTATCTGCTATGTCTCTGTTCGACCCTAGAACGTTGGCGAAGGTCCGGCTAGTTACGTGAGAATGGGGCGGTTGCGGTTTTTGTGAAGTGAGAGGCTGTATATTGTGTAGAAGTCCCTCGCATGAGATGAAAGTTGGTTCCCGGGTGAAGTAAACTGGAAGAAGAAAAGGCTCAGGTGAGGCTTGGGTGGTGAAGGTTGCTGGTATTGGTCCAGTAGGAGAGGGTCAGAGGGAGGAGCTGTCGGGTGGAAGAAGAAGGAGGAAGGTGGGAAGAGCTGTCTCGGGTGGAAGAAGAAGGAAAAAGAAGCTGTGAAGGGAAGGAAGATGATGACGGCTGGGGTGAGAAAAAGAGGAAGAGAAGAAAACGGTTGCTGGAGGTAGTGGTTGAGAGGAAGAAAAAATGAAGAAGAAGTTTTAAAGGGAAGGAAGATGATGACCAAGCGCTGGTCCAGAGTAAAGGCACCTAGCATTTAACTCCCAGAGAGGATGGGTGAGGGTGCTGGTATTAACGAGAGGGGATGGGCTTGGCTGGCTGAATTGATGAGAGAGGAAAGATGTTGCTTGGGTGGTTGGATTAGTAGAAAAGAACACTACAAGAAAAGGGATTTTTAGCGACGGAATTTTAGAGACGGAATGTTTTTCGGTCGCAAAAATAAATTTAGTGACGAAAAATTAGTTTTTTTGCGACGGTAAAAAGTTTGAAAAATGTTTGACTGTTACTAATAAATTCCGTCTCTAATGTTATGTGTTCCGTCTTTAATTTCTTGACATTTTGACTTTTAGCAATGAAATAATATTCCGCCGCTAATTCCGTTTCTGATTAGCGACGAAATAATATTCTGTCAGTAATTTCGTCTCTGATTAGTGTCGGAATAATATTTCGTCACTAATTCCGTCTCTGAGTAGTGACGGAATAACATTATTCCGTCTCTAAATTAGAGACGGAAAATATCCGTCTCTAATTCCGTCACTAATATCTGTTAAAATGAACTAACCACAAACTTTCTATCCAGTTCCTATAGTTTGAGATAGCCATGTCTTCTGAAACTGGGAGAGCACATCGCCACTGATGGTGTGTCCGAGTGTATTTTGAACTTCTTCTCCACCAATAGATTGAACAAATCAAACATCACTTGCAGGTAAGTATGAGTTTTAATTTTAATGAAGGATTTTTTTTTATTTCTTGTATATAGTGCTATGGATAAAATATTATGTAAGATATATGTTAGTATATACATGTTTTATCACTCTTCATGAAAGGTTGTTAAGATATGGTAGTATATTTTGTACGTGTTTGAGTGGGTATTTTAAAAACTCAAAAAAAAATTTGTATTAAATTAATTGTGGAGCAAAATTATGACTTGCAGTAAGTATGCGTTTTAATTTTAATGAAGTATTTGTTTTATTATTTGTATATAATATTATAGATAAAAGATTATATAGGATGTTAATATATGTTTTATCACTCTTCACGAAATATTGTATATGCTAGTGTATTTTGTATGTGTTTGAGTGAGTATTTTAAAAGCTTAATTTTTCAGTATTAAATTAATCATGGAGCTAAAGTATGTTATTTATATTTTTTTAGGTGATTAATATAATGGATGAGCCCGAGTATCATTCTTGAATGAACAACCGATTAGGGCCGAATCGGGTGGGAATTACACAAGAATTCATTAATGGGGTTGAGGAGTTCCTTGCCTTTGCTTCTGCAAATGATTTTCAATTTTATTGTACAGGAAAAATACAATGTTCTTGTATTAGGTGCAAATGCAGAAAATATTTGGTATTGGATGAGATTAGGCTACACTTGTACAAAAAAGGTTTTCAAAATCGATATTATTACTGGACAACTCATGGAGAAGTCATGCTTGAAATTCCTCCCGTGTCAGTTACGGATGTGCAACCATATACTGATAATTATTAATGGCAAGATGGTGGTCGAGCTAATTATGATCCATTTGAGTAGATGGCAATGGATGCTACTTGCCCGTCGGTTGGCGATGAGTTATAGCATGCTGGGAACTATGATCAACAGTATATACCAGAACCTCCTAATCCCGATGTGCAACAAAATTTTGACATGTTAACTGCTGCCCAAGAACCACTGTGGCCAGGTTGCAAGTCACATTCAGAGTTGTCAGCTTCGATGAGACTCTTAAGCATTAAAGCTGATTATAACATTTCACAAAGATTTTTTGATGAAGTTACTGGTCTTATGCCAGCTGAAAATCGGATGCCTACAGATTTCTATCAGACTAAGAAGTTGGCATCAAAACTCGAGCTTGGATATCAGTGAATTGATTGTTGTGTGAATGGTTGTATGTTATACTACAAAGATGACGCATATGAAAAGCAATGCAAATTTTGTCTGGCTTACCGTTATAAATCTCGAAGAACTGGTCATGGAAATTTTAAGGAGCTTCAAGTAAAACGGATATGGTACCTACCACTGATTCTTAGACTTTAGAGGTTGTTTAGTTCTACTGTTACTGCAAAAGAAATAAGGTGGCATTATGAGTGTCAACAGGAGTCTAGAGTTCTTTGTCATCCATCTGATGGACAGGCGTGGAAGCAATTTGATAAAAAATATCAAGACTTTGCTTCAGACCCGCAGAATGTAAGGTTAGGTTTGTGTGCAGATGGTTTCACTCCTTTCGGGCAATCGGGAAAAACTTTTCATGTTAGCCGGTCATTTTGACACCTTATAATTCACCGCTAGAGATGTGCATGAAGAGGGAGTTTATGTTCCTGACAATAATTGCCCTCGGTCCCAAAAATTCGAATAGCAAAATTAATGTTTATTTGCAACCACTAATAAATGAGTTGAATCTGTTGTGGTGTGAAGGGGTGAGCACCTACGATGTGTCGTTGAAAGATAATTTTGTTATGAGAGCTGCATTGATATGGACTATCAATGACTTTCTTGCCTATGGTATGTTGTTCGGATGGAGCACTGCTGAAAAGTTAGCATGTTCATACTACATGCAGCGTTCAAAAGCATTTATCTTGAAGAATGGTAGAAAAAATTCATGGTTTGATTGGCATAGACAGTTTTTACCTATAACACATATGTTCAGACGGAACAAGGATGCATTTCTTAAAAACCAAATTGATGGTTCAAAACCTCCCCCACGTTTATTTGGTGAAGAAGTGTTGGCTGAACTGTGAAATTTTTCAAAGATTATTGAGACAAGCAAACAATTAATAGTCCCGGGTTATGGACAATATCATAATTGGACCAAAAAGAGCATCTTTTGGGATTTGCCTTATTGGCAAGACAATTTGATCTGACACAACCTCGATGTCATGCATATTGAGAAGAACGTGTTCGACAACGTTTTCAATACTTGTATGGATGTTAAGGGGAAAACAAAGGATAATGTAAAGGCTCGATCGGATCTTTCGATTTACTGTAAACGTAGAGCTTTAGAGTTGGTGGAAAATGGAAGAGGTAAATCATTCAAGCCTAAGGCAAAATTTTGTTTGAGCATGGAGCAAAAAAGAGACATGTGTGATTGGGTCTCCAAGTTGAAGTTGCCAGACAGTTATGCTTCCAACCTAGACAGGTGCGTAGATATGAGGGAAGAAAAATTATTTGGGATGAAAAATCATGATTGTCATGTTTTCATGGAGCGGCTACTTCCTATAGCATTACAGGCATTGCCAAATTCGATTTGGACAGTACTTACTGAGTTGAGTCAGTTTTGTAGAGATATATGTTCTACTACTCTGCGGGTGGATCAGTTGAGCATCATGGTGGCTAACATTCCTGTTATTCTTTGCAAATTGGAGCGTATTTTTCCCCCATCTTTTTTTGACTCTATGGAACATATCCTAGTACATCTACCATTCGAAGCAATGATGGGTGGGCATGTGCAATACAGATGGATGTATCCTTTTGAAAGGTAATTTTTTTTAAAAAAATTATCATATGTTATTAGTTATATATATAATGTGGTAATTTTCTTCTTATAGCATTTTATTATGATGATTTGAAATAGGTTCCTTCACTTTTTGAAAAAGAAGGTAAAAAATAAAGCTCGGGTGAAAGGATTTATTTGTGAAGCATATATTGTTGAAGAGACGTCAACGTTTGCTTCAAACTACTTTGAACCGCATGTGAGCTCTCGACGAACTAGAGTTCCTCGAAATGATGATGGTGGAATTTTGAACTCTGAATTCTCTAGAATATCAATCTTCAATCAACCTGGTCGGCTTAATGGTGAAGTTGGTAGGCGCTACTTCACCGATCAAGATTACAATGCTGGGACATTGTACATTTTTCTGAATTGTGACATTGCCCAACCTTTTGTAAAGTATGCTACTCGTTTCTACATTTACTATCAAATTTTCAAAATATTAAATACACTGACATTATGCATGTTACAGCTTATATACAGATTATTTCGAGTGTTAGAACCCACTTTGAATGATGAAGAAGTCAACTATCAAATTGAGATAGGTTTTGTGTCATGGTTCAAAAACTTCGTAAGTATAAAGAATATTATAATATTATCGTATACTTTTAAGTATAGAAATTAATACATGTTATGACACATATTTTTTACAATTTAAGGTGCATGAACCACAGAACAGGATCACCGATGAAATACTATCGGATGTAGCATTAGGACCAATAAGAAGGGTTGAAATATGGAATACGTATTATGTCAATGGATACAAATTCGAGACTGATACATGGAGCGAAGGCAAGTCATCAATCAATAGTGAAGTGTGTATGTGAGGAACAACTTATAGACAATCAGAGAATGATTATTATGGAATACTGAGAGATATTGTTCAATTAGAATTTTCGGGTCCACTAATGAAGAAGATTGTTCTTTTCAATTGTGAGTGGTTCGATCAAACTCCTCATCGAGATATGCAAATTCATAAACATTATGGACTTGTTGATGTTAAACATAGAAGAAGGTACAAGAAGTATGATCCATTTATAATTGCACATCAAGCCGAGCAAGTCTACTTTGTTCCTTATTCTGAAGGGATATGTGATTGACAAGATTGGTTGACTGTGATTAAAACAAAAGCCAGGAGCACAATTATTGAACAATCCAAACAAGTGGATGATGCTTTTCAAGAAGATATACTTTCAGAGTAGATAATATCCAAATTGAGTCCCTAGTTGACAATGAAGCGGAACCTGAGGAAGTAGATAGAGTTGCTATATGGCAAACGAATGAGGAGGAGCATGATGATGATGATGATGATGATGAAGACTTTGACTCCAATGATACCGAGACAGAGGAAGATGACTAAATTTTATGATATTTTAGCTTGCAAAATTTTTATTATGTACTCTTATTAAGATAGTTAATTATTAATTTTTGGTAATTAATTATTAACACTGTCCTGCCTACTATGTCAAAAATCTTGAATTTTTTTTAGCAAATCCCGTCCCCCACTCCTTCAATTTTTTCACTCAAAAATATCCCTCAACTACACAACTACCATACGTGCATTGGCCGTGAAACTCTGAAAGAAGAATCCCAACGCTCTGGTTGTGACTGGCTGGTTCTTTGTTGCCCCAAAATCCATCTTTGGTGAGTACTCTCTTTCAAGCTTGATTTATGTGGTTTCTAGGTTTGATTTTTGGGTTCTAGGTCTGATTTTAGAGTTCTTGCTCTGGTTTTAGGGTCTTGCTTGTGACTGGCTAGTTCTTGGTTGCCCCAAAACCCATCTCTAGTGAGTTCACTCTCTTTCAATCTCGATTTATGTGATTTCTAGGTTTTATTTTTGGATTCTAGATCTAATTTTGATTTTGGATTCTATGTCTGATTTTGCCCCAAAACCCATCACTGTCCTTAATTTTGGGCTTCTTGTGCTGCTGCATGATGCTTTTGTCACATGTGATGATGCTACCTTAAGCCTGTTTTAATCAGTACACTAGATTGTTAGTAGCATATCTTATCACGCTACCTTAAACAACTTTTTCATTGCATATTGTCCTCGGAAAAAAGGTGTGCCTTGATGTAGCTCAAGTTGTAAGATGGAAAACAACATCCACATCAGCTATTGAACATTTTGTGCGCTATGCGGCTTCTTTTGCTGGGTAGAATTTCATTATCTACTTGTGTCATCGAATTCTTTAACTGGATATCTTTTGTGCTTGTTTGAATGTTCTGGGTTTGTACATTGATATTCTTTTACTGGTGTTTCTTAACTGGATATCTTTTGTGCTTGTTTGAATGTTCTGGGTTTGTACATTGATATTCTTTTACTGGTGTTTCTTAACTGGATATCTTTTGTGCTTGTTTGAATGTTCTGGGTTTGTAGATTGATATTCTTTTACTGGTGTTTCTTAAATGGATATCTTTTCTGCTTGTTTGAATGTTCTGGATTTGTACATTGATATTCTTTTACTGGTGTTTCTTAACTAGATATCTTTTGTGCTTGTTTGAATGTTCTGGGTTTGTACATTGATATTCTTTTACTAGTGTTTCTTGTCTGTCTATGTACTCACTTCCCAAAATTTTTTTGCCTCCCACATGCTTTGGTCAAGGAGTTTTTGATTGAGATAGCCATGTTTTTTTTTATTTTTATGCTATGTTTTTAATTTTTGAGCTATGTAATGTGCAGTTGTAAGTTATTTCAAATTTGACTCAGTCATCACGCATATCATCAAGCATATCATGTAGAATTAATTAATGTTTTCACTTCTTTGATTTGATTTCCATAACTCAACGAATCAAGAGTTGTGTGCTCAAGATAGAGAATCTTGATCTTCATGTGTTTCCTTGCTCTTTTTCTTTTGCTAACTAGGTCCACAACTTAAAAAAAAAGTATATGATATTCCTTAGTAAATAGTAACTTCTCATTGTGTTACCAGTGAAGAAATATGTATTATGATTATGACTTTATATTGAGCATCATTCATCATTGGACTTCAGATTGATTGATATGGTTCCGTCTATTCCATGAATTGCATAGTGGAGAATTTTATATTGCCTCGTTGAGTATATACCTGGAGGATGACCTAGGTGGAGACTGGAGAGTGGAAGTGTTATCTAAATTGTTCCTATGTTTTTGCTACTAACCAAAACCTCCACCACGACCACCACCCAGGGTAAAGTTAAATAGTCGTTTCAACATATGATGAATTTCAAAATAACCATCAATGTTGTGGCCCTGCTTATGATAATGTTGACAATAAGAACTGTTACCTAATGGAGTAGGAAACATCATCTGATCTGGAATAATAAGACGATTTATGTTGTGGGAAGATGGAGGTAAAATATGACATCTCTGATCATCAACATCGACAGTAGCAAGGGCCTCGCATAACGAAGGCAGAGGTGAGGTGTTGAGGATTTGAGCCCAAAGATCCTCAAACTCGGGTTTCAAACCCATCAAGAACTGATATGTATGTTGACATCAAGTTGCTTAGCTTCGATCTTGGCATCATTCAAAAAATCACTTTTGTGGCTCATACTAGGCTAACTCCTCCCATCGAGTCAAGAGATAGCCAAAACAATTCGCAACTGAAAGTCCCAAGGCTATTTGAGATGCATGAGAAATATCCCAATAAAGCTCAAAGATCTGAGCATCACACTGAGCTTAAGCATATAACTTATTTAATGCAATCCATAGAGTATAAATTGTTTCATTGTACATGACAATATGATATATTCGATCCTCCATAAAATTAAACATCCAACTAAGAACTAGGGGTGTGCATGGTCCGGTTAACCGTTAATTTGGTTAACCGATTTTAACGATTCGGTCCGGTTTTGATTTTGTAATCAATAATATAATTATTTATTATAAATAATTATAAAATAATATGTAATGGACATATAATTATAAAATAAGATGTAATGGGTAATAAATTATCAAAGAAAAAATATGTATATAAAATAATGTGTCATGGACATGGAATTAAAAAAATATTTATGCCATTAGACCTATATATATTCACACCTATATATATTTATTTAAATTTTAAATACATTTAAAATTATGCGGTCCTGTCCAGTTAACCGCGGTTTCGAGAAAATGAAACCAGAGACCGAACCATATATCTCGGTCCGGTCCGATTTTTCAAACCGTTGACCAAAATTTGGTTAATAAACCGGACCAGACCGATCGATCCGATTTTCCACCAGTTTGAGATCCGGTTTGCACACCCCTACTAAGAACGATGCAATTATTAGCCTCCCAGTTATCAATAGCAGGATTAGAGGCAAGTGGCCTAGCCTTTTTCTCAAGTAGCCATTTATACTTTCGTTTTCCATCAAGATAAAGCCAAAGGGACCTATCCAAGTCTAGGAAATTCTTCCCATTCAGAAGAACACTAATGACCTTTTGAGTAGGTGATATATGATTAAGAGATAAGTCCGGACAAGAGAAAACAGGACGTGCTATGATGAAAGTCTCCTTCTTTTTCTTTATTTGTGGCTACCATGTAGGAATTGAATTGTAAGATGAAAAATAAATAAATAAAGATGCCTTTAGTTCCGTGAGTGAACATTTCGAGCAGCAACTAATCAACAATTTGCATGAATAGATATCGTGACCAACAAAGATGGAAGTAGCATGAGCAGATAACACATGACTTGTGGGTTTTGATTGGGAACAAGTAAGTCGCGATGAGTGCATGTGTCGCGAGTAGGTGAATCACGATTGCAAGGATAGATTGTGTGAACTACCAATACTGATAGTAAACACTAAATAAAGATGGAAAACCAAAATCAGAGAGTAGAGTGTTTGCTTCGATACAAAAAAGGAATAATATAACTAAGAAATTGCATAAGTTTTCTTTATTATTCATCGATCAAGGTATGGTGTACAATTTATACTACAAATGAATCACATAAATAAGGAAACTAAATCATAAACAACCTAATTTAAGGAAATCGAATAATCTCCTAATAGTAATCAACTTGATATGCCATCAATCACCATGATTTACTTCTAATTCTAACAATATGCACCATCAAAATACCCAACATATTACTCAACAAAATACGGATATACATTCAAGGATTTGAGATCATCATATCTTCAAACTATAAAAAGTTTTACCTTGTTCTATTGACCAAGTGTTGGTTCCACAAACACTTTATTATAGCCTTGAACTTGGATGACTTTTTTTTGAAGTTTATTCATGATAAGCTTCTTTATCAAGTCATGCCTATTCATCCGTATGAAGGTTAGAAATGAACTAGTTATCGCAATATATGACACGTTCACTTCATCCAGATTGTTACGAGCCATCATCTTTTATTGTTCTTTTGTCAAATACTCTGACTAAGCGTTATTAGCTGCCGTAAATAGAGTTCATATAAGCCAGAATGTAATAGCAACATAAATCAATTGATTCAAGTTTGTGAACATGCATGACTTACATTATCTGTCACTATCTCACCATTCACTTAAGCTGCCAAATCATACCAAAGAAGGAAACTCTCACCGTACCAGGCGATTACACTACATAAGATAAATAATTAAGTTGTTAATAACATATTTACAATAAAAATACTATAATTAGATTGAAACATATTACAATTGTAAAACAATAATTAAACTTACTTATTTTTCCTTTATTTTTCAATATCTGAGACCTTCCTCCCGTCATCTATTAGCATTTGTCTCCAAGTTCCTATTTTTGAGATAATCTTCTTATGCACAATAGGCTTCCCTATTACCTCATCCTCATCGACATTGCAGATATTTTTCCCACCTCCTCTAGATTCCTTTTGGCCTTTTTCTTTGGATTCTCTCGTTTTAGAACTTCATAATCAAAATCAGAGTCATCTTTATGGACATGGGTTTTTGACTTGATACACCTCACCATTGAAATAGGTGCTTTCAACCACATGTTCGTTTCGACTTACATTAATTCTAGAACTACATCCTTGTGTTGTTTGCATTCTTAACTGGATCTACCTCTTTTATGGAGGTATGATCAATCTTTAAGAGCTCATTCACTGGTTCCCCTTCATCAAATCTTTCAACAACTTCATTCCTTATGCTCGTTTCTCCATCACCAGTATAAGACACAATGTCCTTATATTCAAATAAGGTCATTATATCCTTGGGTTAGCCCTCAATTTAGAGTTCATCCCCAATCAATTGTTTTTTCATTCTCTACATGCTCTTTAAATGCAAGCTCCTTCTTCAGGCCATTAACCATCACTTCCAGCTTGTTAATTCTATTGAAAGATCTTTTGTGCACTTCTTTCAGTTGGATTTGCAATATCCAAATTTTTTCTGATTGCCTATCCTTTTCAAGTTTCATTTTATATGATTTTCTAGCTTAATCTATTTTTGCCTCAAGGACGTTTCCAATTTTCAACAATTCCTTCTTTAGTTTAATAGATGCATCCTTTGATCGATCAATTGTATTATTGCTCTGAGGTTGACATCTATGAACCATGTACATATTATCCTCATGTATGAGTGGTGTCAAGTAATAATCATCTACGTGTACATTATGATAATTTGAGAGACCGATGGATTTGGAGGTGCCACACACTGAGAACTGACAAATCTGTAAGAGTCTCAGACTCATTGTCCAACTTTGAGAGTGCTCATTGTTTATTAATCCATTTTTCCTCCTTGTGTGTCATGATCAATTCACCTATAATCACATTTATAGCCTATGATATCCAAGCCAACAATATTTTTATATGTCAAAAATCATGCTCAAACATCTTATTAAGTTGTATATCAATGTAAATACTCAGCATTTCAATCACTATGCCAAAAATGGCCTACCTTGACAGATTATGTGTGACAATTTTTTCTATCACAATATTTATGATAGAATCGTGATATATTTTCTCTATCACAAATGTTTACGACGGTTTCGTGACAAAATTATTTTTATCAAAATGATTTATGATGGAATAATGATAGAATTTTTCTATCATAAAAATTTATGACGAAAATATGATAGCATATTTTTTATCATAATATTTATGACATAATAATGATAGGATTTTTTTCTATCATATACATTTATGACTGACCCATGACAAATAATATAACTGTCAAGAACCAAACTATATTTCAATATGTTATGTATATATATATATATATATATATATATCACATGAGTTAAAAAAGAAAAAAGAAGTAGTGTAATACCACTTACCCAAAAAAGAGTTGAAAAGATTTTTTGATGTTTTGGTGGACCCATGCCATTGAAAAGCCGGGATTTCCTGTCATCTATGTGCGCCTCTCTCTTCCTCTCTTCTGTTACCCTTTTAGGGTTCTTTCGTGATCTTTCTCTCTTTAATTTTTTGATGCAAATTGAGACCATCCCGATCTCGGAGATACGAAAATCCTTGATTTTCACAAAGAAGAGGAGAAAAGAAAAAGCAAGGTAAAAGCGCGTCTCTCTCGGTTTACAGTATTAGTGCTCATGACTTTCGTGTTTATTCCATCTAATTTTTTTTTTGGTTGAATTGAAGGATGTATGCTTGATTTTCACGAGTATCTTGGGATGATTTTTTGGGCTCAATTTAGGGTTTAAGTTTTGTTTTGTGCGCCTCTTATCACATATTTAATGATTTTTGTAAATTAGATACTTTTAGCTTAATGTACGAATACTCTGAACCCAATTACTTGTAAATTAGATTCTTTTAGCTTTGATAATAGCCATAAGTACTTCAATTTTGGGTGGAAATTCGTTTTACATACATGTAATTAGCAAATGCTCAGCTTTGATACCATTGTCATTATGTTGTTAACAGTGCTAAGTAATTGAAATTCTCTCATCGTTAACATGCTGTTATGCGGATGCTTACTCAGTTGCCTTTGAAGGTGGTTGCATTTTGAGGGCATTTTTGTTGTTGTTTTCATGTTCTTTCTTGTGGGTTTTGAACAATGAGCTTCAATTGAAAGTCACGATCTTTATTAGCTTCTGTGTGCTTAGAGTCAATGAAATGAACAGTGTTAGGAGGGCTGTTTTGCCTTAGTTTTATCTTAGGTCTCATCTTAATAAAATATTGTCTTTTTTCTTTTGCCAATCAGTATGGATGATCAAAGAAACAAATTGTCCCGTCATTTCAGTTTACTGACCCATTTGTGATTTATTCCAATTTTGGGTACATGGATAATATCACTAATACTGCTGATAAATATTAGCATGAAGCTTATGTGATAAACGAGGAGGAGAGCAAAATCAGTTTAGCAATGCCAAGGCACAGGTACCCAAAGCCTCTTGTATTCCATGATGGAAGGCTTATAATTGGAATAATCATTTCCATATTCAGAATGTCTGTGGGAATCTTCCTCCCATACAAGTTAACCAATTTTTTGGCTTCATTGGTCGTTTGAACCTTTTCAATTTTTTTCCATTTCAGGCTTAACAGGTTGAGTTAGATTCATTGACTGTAAAACTAGAGGAGGAGAATGAGCAGCAGTTGAAAGAAAGGTACTGACTTTAGTTTGGTTATTGAAGGGTTTGTAATGTGGAAAAGGTCGTAATTATTGTTTTTGTGCCCATATGTGCTTGTTTTTGTAAAATTTTGCTACTTCAAAATTGAAACTTGACATGTCAATTTCATGATAACTGACATTTCCTTCTTCAGTATTGGTATGCTTCTCTTTGCATCTAATGAAATTCTTGTTAGTGTCATTATTTGGAACATCATAATATGATATTTAAGTAATAATATTTGATGCAATATATGTATTTTAATTTTTGATACAGGAAAGCTTCAACTGGGTGAACAATATCGCATCCTCACATGCATCGGCTTCCACGTCATGTGTTGTATCATCGATAGTTTATAGCAAGAGCTGCAATCCATGCGGCATAATCGACATTGCTTCTCCTCATATGAGGCATAGGAATTAGGAACCCAATGATGATCTAGATGAGGACGTTGATGAAGATGCCGACCTCTCTAGCGACAATGATTCGATGTGCGATTTTCATTTGTATAATATATAGTATACATGGTCAAACTAATTGTATATTTAAATATACAATTATTTTATTGGAAATATTTCTTTATGCGTTTTAATTCTATAATAATTATTTAATTCTACTGTTTTTAATTATATTAAAAATAAAAATAAAAATTTCAAATTTCAAATTTTTTGCTATAATTTGAGAAAATGAGTCAAATTTCCCACCAAATGTAGCTTGACAAACTTATGACGGTTTAAATTCGTCACATGCCATGATTGTTATTTAGTCTGTCACAAGATGTGACATAGCCTACCATGACGGATTGAAAAACTGTCATCTATCCCCTTGGATGACAGTATTTGCCCGTCAAGGTAAGCCTTTTTTGGCATAGTGAATGTCATTGACATAAGTTGATTACATACAGCACTAGCTGAGTCCATACTATAATCCGATTAGACACACAAATTAAATCCACATAATGAATGTAACAAATAAACAAAACTCATAAAGGCCATGTAAGATAATTATCCTTTTTGCCCTTGAAGCTGTCGATGTGTCTTGACTTGAAGTGCTTTGGTCAACCACTAATATATCATTTCTGAATATTGGGATGTTTGTGTTATAAATGGAATCAAACATGAAAATACGAAATTTCTTTGTCAAGATGTTAATCAACATAATAAGAAACTGTATTGCCCCATAATCATAAATAGCTCATATATTGGAGTAAGGTAAGGTTAGGTGATAATTCAATATGAATCGCATAAGATAACACCGGTGAAAAATTAGAGTTGAAATGGATGGTTTAAAATTTATAAAAATTAAATGAAACATTAGTAGAGGAAATGATTGATTAGCAACACAAAGTGTATAAAGAAAAGGTAACGGAGATAAGGGAAAAAGGGTCAAATAACAGGGTAATAAAATAACATAACATGCAGGAAAACCGAGATGAAAAACCCTAGAAGCGTTAACAGGAGAGAGAGAACGCGCACGGGTGACGGAATCGGCAGAGGGGTTATCCGTTTCTGGCGATCTTGGTGTCAGGGTGAAGAGGGCGATGAGAGGAAGTGAATCGTGTCATTTTCGTATCAAACGAAGGAGGAGCCACTAAGATACGGCGGAAAGAAGTGCATGGCAGCCGCGTGTTCTTGGACTCGATTCGCCCTACTCCGGCCACCGATCAGGTAACCCCCACCACCAACAGGTTCGCTGGCTCACTGGCTTTTGATGGAAGGTGGTTGTGCACCGTACCGCCACCGGAACAGCGGTGACCCGGTTCCAAGGGGAGTTTGGGTCTATGACCCGCGTGACTGCATGAGGGAAGGGATGGTCGACCGGGTTGACCCGACCTGGTTCGGGGTGTTGACCCGATTGACTAGAATTTAATAATTAAATTTAATAAATTAATAATGGGAATTTTTGTGTATAAATTGCAGGAATTGTTTTGTTATAACTGAATTAGTGAGATTACGAAAGGGTGCCAAAGTAAGTAACATTTCAACTATGTCACGGAACTGGATTATTAATTGAGTTTTTTTGATGTTATGTGTATATTGAATGTTTGTGATTGATGATTTGTGAATTTATGTAACTATATGGGAAGGTCTCTGTGCTGAAATTTACTGTTGTTTATTTAATTACGAAACTTACGCATGACATGGCACCTCATACTGTAAGGTTATGTAATGGAGAAAATGTTTTTATAAACCTAGTAAAACTGCTATAGGGAGGGTGTACTGTTAAGGTTACTGATAAGGCTTACGAAAATGTAAAGGAAAGAAAAGAATAAAGTTCAAGTACAGAAAAATGTTCTAAGGAAGAATACTGAAAGAAAATCCCGACCGGTTACTTTGTAGCAGTTTACTAGAGTTAGGGGCCCTAGTACTGAATGTATGTTTAAATGGACTATGGTTTTGTAATAAAGAAGCTCATGTGCATCCATGCATAAAAATGTTACTTGTTGGGCCTTGGCTTATTATGTTCCGTGACGCAGGTGATGATGAATATGTAGAGTTTGCTGTGGATGGTGATGGCGCGGATCCTCAGTAAGATGCTCATGTAGAGGTGGCTTGCTCGAGGAATAGTGGCTTCTCTCAAGCTTTAGTTGAAGGAACTCCATGGACATTAACTTGATATAGGCAACTTGTTCTCCTTTTGATAGATGTACATGTCGATCAAGATGTTATCTAGAAGATAACAACCGTACTGGATTAATATAAGAGCCGACAAATGTTTATCCGAATTAAAAGAGGTTGGTTCTTATCCAACATCCAATCCAAAAAGAGTCCATATAAAAAACAATAACAATTTTATAGTTGGACTCTTTTGGGTAAATATGCAGATTGTTTATACATTGCAGGTTTTTGTAGAGATAAGGATAGGTTTTATCATAAGGGTTTTTGCTAGACTTAAAACTCTTAGAGATATTTGTAACTAGAACTCTAAGGCTTAATAAGATACCATTGATTAAATCTTGTAGACTTAATTGGATAGATTTATCTATTAAGAGAGTTTAATGTCTATTTCTTTGTTGTGCTTATCTCATATTTTTAAGAGTTATTATTAAATATCACATGTGTTTGTCTTTTAATAGGACTCTTGTGTAACTTCCAAGAAGACTCCAGAGGTTACCTCGAATCAGATTTGATTTTGCAGCAGTTTGTGTTTCACTGAAATTCTATTTTTTATTAATCTGGAATAAGTTTTTAATAAGATAAAATTGATTTAGATAATAACTTATTCATGAGATAAGTTTCCTGCTTTATTTTTGATAAAGGACTCCTTGTGGATAAGTTGTTGGATTAAAACTAACCATTTAATTGGGATAAATATTTGTCAGTTTTTATTTCAATCATATAGAGCTATTATCTTCTGGATAACATCTTGATCAACATTCTCATTTATTGAAATGAGATCGGGACATACATACAAAACTCATGTCCATGGAGTGTATTGACTGAAGCTTTGAGGAAGAATTGAGAGTTTGAGTGCTTTGAGTATTTGTTTTCCCACTCTCTTTGATGTTTATTTGAGTGTTTCATATTTGTATTAATTATGAGAGAGTGAGTTTCATGTTTGAGTGTTGTTCTTGGAATTTCTTGAGTTAATCCCGCCAAGGAAGAAGAACAACGTCATTGGTGTAATATGCTCAGATTACCGTGAAGTTAGTTTGATCGTTTTCAAGTTCAAAGTCTTTTGGAATCGCTAAGAGCAACGTCAAATCAACATTGGTGTGCTGATTTGGGTTAAAACATATGTTGAGTCAAGTCGTATGATTAAGTCGTAGGTAACAATAGATTATAAGTTTTTTTCACAGAGTGGATTGCTTTGATAGGTTGGTCGCACATAGAGCCGAGGTTTTCTCCCAATCAGAGTTTCCTCATTAAATTTTTGGTGTTCTTATTTATTTTACTTTTTGCATTTATTCTTATTACATCAACTAGCATATTGGCAAAGGAAAATTGTATTCTCACCATTCAATAATCATCATTTCAAAGCAATGCAATTATAAACAACCCCCACTATATGCAATAACAAACAACCTCCCCATGTAAGATCTATGGGTTTATGATAGCGCATAACCTGACTTATAAACGGTAGTAAACAATGTAATAGAAAATGTCTCCCAAACAATAACACAGTCATCTACCAAATAGACATTGACTTACAATGAAATAACCACGAAAATTGCAATTGTGCAATTTTGATAGGCTAGCAAATGTGCATTGAAATATGAGTTTTGTTGATATGACTGTATTGAGAGACATGTTTTGCTGATGTAGATAAATATGTGGCTTGACTTTTTGTAATAAAGGTGAGACCCAGTATTAATTTTGATGTAAATTTAATTGGGACATTAGGGAAGAGAGGAAAGTTGTTTGCTTGCTTAAAATGGGGGAGAGAGAAATGTATAGAGATTTATGTTTTGTTGATGTGGTTGTATTGAAAAACGTGTTTTGCTGATGTAGATAAATATGTGGGACCACGTGTTGTGTAATAGAGGTGGGACCCAAAAATAAATTTAATAGGGACATTTGCATGTCCCCATTGTGGTTGCCCGTAGAAGTAGATTCATAGCATTCGCAATGGCCCAAAAAATCTATACATTCATGGAACTTACACACAGAAAATCCAAGTCTTAATAGTTTGTAAAAATCTTAGAAACCCAGCAAAAAACCTAGCACAGAGAACAACATTTGCGGACATATTTTAGAAACCTAGAAACTAATTGCATGTTCATAAACAATTTGCCAAGAGAATGTTATTCATGAAACTTACTATTTCTGATCTTCAAATGGTCGTCGACAAAAACCCCCAACTCTAAATCACTGAAAAACGCCGAAATCTTGTACCGGCTTCGAGGTTGGGAGATTTTAGGGGTCGGCATCTGGCCTTGGCAACCTGAAAATTAGGGTATGGGCCTAAGCTCGAGAACCCTCTTCAGGCTTCAAATGGCGCATAGGACAATTTTATAAGCTCAAGCCCGACCTGAGCCCAAATAGTTTAGGCTAATAAGTCAGGCTTCGAGTCGGGCCTTGACTTTTGGACTCGGGCCTAAATACTAAATTATCATTAATCATATATATACATAATGTGTTGTATAGCGCATATATATGCACTATATCAGTCCATACACTTTGACACTATATATATACTTGAAGTAACTTCGAGCTCAAGCCTAACTTTGATTCATGGGTTTGAGTTGGGTCAAAATTCATGTGCCAAATTATGAGACCTAAGAATTGTTTTTCGAGGAATTTAATTTGATTCCATGGATTAAGTACATTTTTTTGTCACTGAAAGATTTATAATTTTGGTCATTCAATGTTCAAACGTTACAGATTAATCACTTAAAGTTTCAATTTGTTCCAATATGATAATTTTGTTGTTCCAAAATGGTAACCCTGTTATTCCAATTTTGATAACCCAAAGTGACCAGTTTAAAATAAATTAAGACTTTATGTTATGGAAAACTTCAAACATACATAAAGCTGCAATACATAATTTGACATAATCTATCTGTCATGCCATGTAAGCATGCCAACTAGATTAATTGAAATAAAATAATAAGAGATAATAAAAAAGTTTACCTGCTTCTCTCTCCTCATTTGTTGTTTCTCCCGCCCATTTGTTAGACATCTTTCCAAAAATAAACATTTTTTTCTCTTATGTGTCAGGTTCTCTTTCCTCAGTATCATCTATTTCTCTCACTTTCCAAAAATAAACATTATTTCTGAATATCCACCCTTCTTACTCCGTTTGACCAAGCTTTTAACTGACCAGAATTTGTAATTTTGAGGCAGTAAGATATTATGAACCGTATTCAGTGATATAGACATTCTCCGAAAAGATGATAAAATAATGTAATTAAAGGATTTGACAATGCAATAAGAGACATATAAAATGTAATTCAACAATAAAACAATGTAATTACAATGTAAGACGATGTAAACTATATTTCATCCAGTACCAAAAATAGAATTTTGAGTTACAATGTTTATCTTGTGTCATAGTGTCTTGTATGACCTTGTCTTATTACACTGTATTCATTAAGTTTTTTTTTTTGTGCTACTTTCTCTTCATTATAATGTTTCCTCACTTGTTTTATGCTTTTGTAGTTATTATTTTTGCAATGCTAATAATAAATTGTACAAATCATTTGAATTACAATTTATTTCACAAATAAAGATAAAACATATCAAATGATCGTTTAATTGTAAGTGACATATTAAAAGAAAACATCTAAAATGATCATTTAATTATAATGTTCATAATGAACAATGTAATAAAAATGTAAAAACAATGTAATTATAAAGTCGAACAATGTCAAACAGTGTATCAGTCGAACAATGTAATTAAGGGACTGGACAATGTAATAAGATACATGTAACATGTAATTCAACAATAAAATAATGTAATTACAATATGAGATGATGTAAACTAACATCATATTTCATCCAGTAACAGAAACAGAGTTTCGAGTCACAATATTTATCTTGGTTCATAGTGTCTTGCATGGTCTTGTCTTATTACACTGTATTCATTAAGTTATTTTTTGGTGTTACTTTCTCTTCATTATGATGTTTCCTCACTTGTTTTATGTTTTTTAACTATTATTTTTGCAATGCTAAAAATAAATTGTGCAAATCATTTGAAACAAAATATATTTCACAGATAAAAATAAAACATATCTGTCGCAACCGGTTTTGCGAGAGAAGAAATTTTAAAAGAGAGTCGCCACCAATTGTGATAGGTGCAATTGGTCACCAATTAAAAATAATTTGGTCAGCGAAAATCCAGAAAAATGGGTAAGTGAGTTTGTTACGTATGGGGAAGGTGTGAGGCACCCCACAACGTCTGTTTTAAAAACATTTGCCAATTTAACTTTTATTATCCCATTATATGATTAAGAAAATTAAACGTGATATTTTAACAACAATATATATATGGTAAATATTTACAGCATATAAAAGTTATATTGAGAGTCTAATATTGAGGTTCAAGGAACTCTTTCATCCAATGGTCAAGTGTCCATGAAACACTCTCACCTCAAGAATTTTGTCTGAAGGTGCATCCAATGCATTCCCCAGATTAATTCAATCGTCGGTTTAAGGCTTTCGATATAATTTTTATATATAATATGAATGCTTTAAAAAAATCCTCTTCATCCAATGGATGAGAATTTCATTTTATTTTATCCTCAAGAATCCTTTTGGGATAACATCCAATGCTTCTCCGTTTGGTTCTATCGTCGGATCAACCGTTACATGTTTCTAGCATCCTAAAATCATGTATGCGATTTTTATTATTTTTGTTTTCACTATTTATATGGCCTTAGGCCCAGATGCATACTTATAAACCCCAACTAATGCTCCAAGTCCCCAACTTAAATCTAAAACCCAATACAATTTTAAAGCCCAAAAACACAAAAGAAAAGGCCTAATCAAAACATAAAGGCCCAGAATATCAAATAAAACAAAAAGCCCGGCCCATTAATAGTATAAACAACAAGCTGAAAATCTACAAGAACCGGCCCAATGACAGCAAAATCCAGGCCTGGCCCGAACAGAACAAAGCCCGGCTTAGTACTGTTCATCATCATCAACATTCAGCATACCGCGTACCAGTGGAACCGCTGTCCAGTTTCTTCCTCCTTCCGACCAGCGGACCTGTCCGACAATGGTTTTCTCCAGGTTTCTTCTTCCCTCATATCTTCCTGTTGCCAACCAAGACACACAAAGCAAACAAAGCAAACCAAGGCACAGCAAGATCCGAACAAACAATTCCAAGTAGAAATAAAAATCCAAACTAGCTAAATGAAATCCTTAACATGCATGATTGGAAGAGTAAAATAACAAGAAAAGAAACAGATTGCAATTAAAATCGAAATCAAACCTCCGAATCCTCTTTTTTGCTTGGTTTTTTTCTATTTTCTGGACCTCCCTTCCCAAAGAAATCTGCTCTTGCTTTTCCTCCTCTGCCGTGCTTCCTTACCTTCTCGAACGACAATCGGACCATTCAGAATAAAGTTTCAGGTGTTATGAAGCTGCTATCCAAATTTCACTTCGATCGGACCACGGATAGGTTCCCGATCGTTGATTGCAAAACCTGTGCGCAGTGTCTCTTCTCCCCAGAATTGCAGTCACTTTCTATCAGAAACTGGGGTAGATAGACACCTTCAAATGGCAATCGCACCGATTAGAATAAAGCTACAAGTGTTGTGAAGCTACTGTCCAAATTGCGCTTCGATCGGACCACGGATCGTTCCCCGATCGTTGATTGCAAAACCTGTGCGCAGTGTCTCTTCTCCCCAGAATTGCAGTCACTTTCTATCAGAAACTGGGGTAGATAGACACCTTCAATGGCAATCGCACCGATCAGAATAAAGCTCCAAGTGTTTTGAAGCTACTGTCCAAATTTCACTTCGATCGGACCACGGATCGTTCCCTGATCGTTCCGTCCAGAAAACTGGTCCAGCACCCCTAAATCCCCCTTTTCCGAAATTCCTCCCAAAAAACCAACCCCCCTCCTTTCTCTGTTTCTTCTTCAGCTTTTATAAATCAAAACCCGAATCAATCTCTCCCCAAAATCAACAAAATCCGGCTTCTAAGTCTTCATCTTTGAATTTCAGCCCTTCTCTCTCCCCATTTTCCTCTCTTTCGACGCCTCCTTGGTTTCTGTCTTCTACCAGCGTCTCCCCATCTAGAAGGTGAGTTAGGGTTTTGGGTGGGGGTAGGTTGTGGGTATTTGGGCCGGGCTTAGGTTTGTTATTTGGGGCTTGGGTAGGTTAGTTTGGGTTTTGGCTTTTGGTGAGTTAAATGGGCTGGGTTTGGGTAGTAATTGGATTGATATTTGGGCCTACTTGGATAGGTTGGGGAATATTTTTTGTCTTCTTCTTTTTTCAATATTTTTGTTTCAATTTTTATTATTAATTTTAAAACAGAATTTTCCCGGACAAAAATGGGGTACTACAATATCAAATGACTGTTTAATTGTAAGTGAAAGATTAAAAGAAAACATCTAAAATGATAATTCAATTATAATGTTCATCACGAACAATGTAATAAAAACATACAAGCAATGTAATAAAAACGAAAAAAAATGTAATTACAAAGTCGAATAATGTGAAACAGCACAGGTGCCGATATGCTACATAATCTCTCTTTTATTGATCGGGGACAAAACTTCGTCCTCCAAACACTAATCACAACATGACTGATCTCAAAAAATTGATAATTGATAATAGATCTCAAAAAGAAGCTTTGAACAACCAAATCCACACGACAACCACCGTCAACTACCTATTGAAAAAAGATGGCACCCATCGCAAGAAAAAAGTGAAGATTAGAGCAACTGCAGCAATATCTTTGTGTACTATCACCACCATTGGAGTTATTGAGTTGAGAAATACTTGACCTAACCATTTTTCAGTCAAAAAATTGAAAATCGATAAGAAATCTAAAAAATTAGATAGAACATTGTGACAGTGTCGTATTACACCGTGACAGTGTCGTATTACACTATTACAATGGCGTATTGCACTATCACAATGGCCTATTACACTATCACAGTGACGTATTACACTGTCATTTACAATTGTTACGTACCGCCGTTCAGCCACCGTTCCGGTCATTGCCACCTCCAAAAGTGGTCTCAAGCTTCAAATAACGAAACTCATATCACCCACTTGTTATAGCCTCTAAAATAGCTGAAAAACCGCCACGAGATTAAAGTGGCAGATTCGAGCAACTCCGGCGACATCTCCTTGGTACAACGACACCACTATTCGAGTTCTTGAATCGAGGCGCATCAGATCTGACCATTTTATTGTCAAAACGAGTATCAGATTCCGACGTTGGCTTGCTTTGTAGAGGGAGGGAGGGAGGGAGAGAGAGAGAGTGTGTCTGATAGAGAGAATGAGTGACAAAGAAAGAGTGAAAGAGATGAGAGAGAATTGGAATAGATATATACAAAATATTTTGAATTTTGAAATGTAATTTTTTTTGAAAAACGTGAGATCTATCACATATTGTTTCAAATTTTTTAGGCTTTCATTTTTTTTTTGAAAAAATCTAGCCACTTTTTTTTTTGAAAAAATCTAGTCACTTACCTAAGTGGCATGCCACATCAATTATGTATGTTTTTTCTATGTATGTTTAGAACTACCGTTATGTTATCGATCTGTAACGTTGAAACATTTTAATAACCAAAATAAAAATGATAAATCTTTCAATTATTAAAAATGTATTTAACCCTTGATTCGACAGATTTTTTATTGAGGTCCGGAGATTCAAATTATGGTTGGGTTAATTTACAAATTTCAAAAAATTTGAATAGCTGACTCAGCTTGCCTGGCTGGACATACAGACGAAATCTCTATCGACTACTGTAAATTAAATACGTTTTATATTAATCAAGTGGATATTGTCAACTCTTTGACTTTCGTACCCTGTTCTGTCAATGGTAGAAGTCAAAATTCAGAACTTAAAGAGGAGAGATATCGCTGCGGATATGCAATAAATTATTTTAAAATTATTGATTTACTGGCTTTTATAGAAAGACGCAGAGCATAAAAGCAGTAAAGTTTGGTTACGGTATTTTTCGTACTGAGGAGGAATCAGAGGAAGAAGAAGGGCTGAACCGTAATTTCATCACTGTTTGTCTCCTCATTGATGCCCTTCTGCTCGTCCGGCGGCGTGGGCTCTTGTTTTTTTAAATGGATGTTGGAGTGTGGGGCTCGGCGGGGGGGCCGTCCAATGTTGGAATAGCTATCGCCCTTACGGCCATGGCCGGCCTGGCCTTGGGCGCTACCGTCGTCTACACTCAAAGGTAAAAAGCAAAAAACGGAAAAACAGTAGAATCAGAATCGCAGACTTCTAATTTTGGAGAAAATAATAATTTATTTGGTAGAAATTCAGGAACAATTCGTAAGAATTGTTGCTGATTAAGATAGGTTGGTAGATAATGTTAGCGGAACAGAAACCTTTGATGGGAGTCCTGCGGCGAAATCACACATCTTCACCGTCGAGATCGTCGAATTCTTCTCCTCCGACATCGTCGTTATCGTGGAATCATTTGCGATCGTTTCTATTAGTAGTTGCTTTCTCCCATTCATCATCGGCATCTTGCTCACTAGTCTCCAGTGATCGGTGAGTTTCCATCTCCCTTTTCAGCTCATTTTATATTATTTTGTTTCACTCCTGAGATCAGATCTGAAAGGACTAAATGAGCTCAATAGGATCTTTCATCATTTCAGTTTTATGTAAAATTTGTTTATGAAGTACTCCTTTTCCTCCTCTTTTTTGGTAGAGATTCAGGATGATCGGCTCTTGTTGGATGTTTTTGTGTCAACTGTGTAGTAAGTTAAGTTAGAAGTAGATGACTACATATTGGAAGCTCATCTTAGCACTCTACATGTTTTAGCACTCTACATGTTCTGACTGTTCTTTACCCGGTTGTTTTTAATGGTTTAGTATTCTTCCTTTTCCTTCTTGTTAAAATGTTCTGATATTCTCTTGAAGTTATGGATTGTTTTGTGCTCCTTGTATTTCCTTTCATCTTACTCCTGTAAGTAATCGTGCTTGTGAGGAAGCTGTAACATTTTTGAAAATAGTGAAATTATAAACCTTTCTGTTTTCAATAGGCGATGCTATAGATTTCAGTTGAAAAAGTGCAGTTGCTTTTTCTCTTTGCTCATTTTAACTTCGGGCCAGGGATGGAAAGCTTGGGTTGGGGGAGAGAATGGCCTTGTTTCCCTTGGGTTTTTTATGTCCATGTGGTGTCATTGGGGTTTGGTTTCTCCATTCATTTTATAATTTTCGTGAAGTGAAATGACCATGCATTTGTGTCTGTTTATTTTCAGGGGTACTCTAAAAACACCTTGGTCCAGGAGGAGAAGCAAACACGCCCTTAAGCCAAAACTATGGAAGAGTTTGTTTACACCTGATGGAAAACTCTGTGATGGTGGTGTCCAGTTCCTCAAAAAAGCGCGAAAAGGAGTATGTTATCAAATTTTTAAGACTTCTGCAGGGGACTTCTATTGGATTGAAGTGAAGATTATGCGTAGCTGCTAACATTTCTAACTATACTTTGTTGCCACCATCACAGGGCGTTGATCCAAGTATAAGAGCAGAAGTTTGGCCATTCCTTCTTGGAGTGTAAGAATATTCATCCCTACAAGCTTACATATCTTCGTGCGCATTTATGTATTATGTCATATTGTCATGCCTGTATTTGAAAGGGAGAACTTTTGTTTAGGGCTATCTGTTGCCTTTTGTTCCCCCACAATCTGTAGGTCAGCCTTATTATTTTCTGTTGAGTATTTTTCTGTATTGCTAGAGTTGTTCAACTGTGACATGTCTCCCTCATGCAATCTCGTGTCATTATCTTTATTTTGAGCTATATATTTCCATTTCTCAATTTTTGTTTGAAATAATGAAATTCGTCCTTGTACAGTACGACGTAGTGGTGCAAAGCCATTGTTGTCGTATAAATCTAGTGGGAAAAAATGACATCAACGACTGTTATGATTGTTTTGCTAGCATTCCTTTTGCTGGTAGATTGTCAACTGTTTTGCTACTTCATGAGAAATGGACTTACACTTCTATTTTTTTATCTCTATTCTGAGATTTCCTTCTATTTTGTCTTATTGAGTTCATTGATGGTCAAGACATGCTGATACTAGAGTGCTTTTTTTACAGCTATGATCTGAACAGCTCCAAAGTGGAAAGAGATTCCATTCGAACAAAGAGAAGGTGTTTTGTAAAGTTCATTTGGCAGTGTTGACATTTTCTTTGGAAATATTATTTTACCTTCTGTCCTTCAATTTTTTTCTCTGCCATTTACTCACCTTTTCATTTAGTAAAGCTTTCTTGTGTATTTTTTGAAGCAGAAGAGAATATGAGAACCTGAGAAAACGGTGTCGACATATTCTTAAGCGAGAAAGTAAGAGCTTTAGTTTGAAGCAAACCATTGGAAGCGACAGCAATGTGGATGACAGGGATTTCAGTCAGGTTTTAGATTCTAGTACTTTTGAAGATGTGGCTAGTGTCAGGAGGTATATTTCCATTGAGGAAGCCGGCCTAATAGGTAATGAGTCAGGCTGCAGAGTGTGTGGTCAGCCCCTTCTCCCCTCCGAGTCAAGAAGGGAAGGAGATAGTGAGAAGACTATCACCTGTGATTGTGAAGATGCATCTGATGGTGACACAGAGTCATCTGATTCGTACTCTGACGATGAATCTGAAAATGTACAACCTTTCCTTGCAACCAAACTGACTGGAGAAAATGACTTTGATATGCATGTGCAAGACTATTCCTCTCCATCTAATTCAGAAAGGAATTTAGTGTCCCATAGAGATGAAGATTTTGGTACTTGGCAGAGAATTATCCGCCTTGATGCTGTGCGCGCTAATGATGAATGGATCATGTATTCACCATCACATAATGCAGTATCAGAGATCAAGGCAAGAAGACTGGCCAATAGTGTTGGCCTGAAGGACTACAATCACTTGGCGCCATGCAGGGTTTATCATGCTGCTCGCCTGGTGGCTATTCTTGAAGCATATGCACTATATGATCCAGAGACTGGTTATTGCCAGGGAATGAGCGATCTGCTTTCTCCAATTATCTCAATTGTGGAGGAGGACCATGAAGCATTCTGGTGCTTTGTAGCTTTCATGAAAAAATCACGCCATAATTTCCGTCTTGATGAGGTTGGAATCCGTAGGCAGCTCAAAATTGTCTCTAAGATTATAAAATGCAAGGACATTCATCTGTACAGGCACCTAGAGAAGCTTCAAGCAGAGGACTGCTTCTTTGTGTACAGGATGGTGGTGGTTCTTTTCAGGAGGGAATTAAGCTTTGAACAGACATTGTGCCTCTGGGAGGTGATGTGGGCAGACCAGGCAGCAATTCGAGCTGGAATTGCCAAGTCTTCTCAGGGAAGAATGAGGCTAAGAGCTCCTCCTACTGACGATCTCTTGCTTTACGCTATAGCAGCCTGTGTGTTACAAAGGAGGAAACTCATTACCGAAAAATATGATGGCATTGACGAAATCATGCGAGAATGCAATAGCATGGCAGGACATCTCGATGTGTGGAAACTTCTAGACGATGCTCATGATTTGGTGGTCACTCTTCATGACAAGATTAGGTGATCTGTTGGTATTTTGCCTTTCAGTGTTTTTTATCCATGTTTTTGTCAACTTTATCTTTTGTTTATTCTACACCTCACCATTTGGGATCCTTCTAAACTTAACTGAGGGATATTCAAATCAGGTATACACTTTACTTTGAAGAACATCACACAGGCAATTTCTTTTTTGATAAGATTATGGATTATAATATATGATGTCTTGCCCGCGCTCAGGAGCTGCTCTGAGTGAAGTGGTATCACTACAATTTTTAGCATTTATGATGTTGCGGGGTCCAACACTGTATTTACGAAAAGATTTGGATGCTAGGCATCTAGGATACGATTACTCAATGGCTCTCTATAAAGAATCCTAAAGGTTATGACAATGATTTTGTCTACCTCATGCCCTGTATAGCCTTTTGTGCAGTCTATCTGTTTGAACTTTGAAGGTGGCATTTTATTGTACTAGTTATTGCTTCCATTTTCTTATTGGAGAAATTCTTACTAGAGAATCAATGTCATGTTCGTATTGTCGTATGGTTTAAGCTTCATTTTATCAGGTCTAAATAGACAACTGCTAATGCGTTAGCTATCTGGATTTGAAAAAACCCAAGTTGACCTTTTAAACCTTTTTTGTTTCAGGGAAAACCAGGCTCTAGAAAGCATTTGCCTGATTTCCCTCTGGTTGGGCAAGGAAAACTTGAAAACCGTTCAGGTCAAAGAAAAATAGAAAAATTGGTCAGCAGAAAACCTTAGCCAAAAGTAGAGAAAATGACGTACCTTTTTCAGTACGAGTCATTTTCCTTCCTTTGGAATCTCCCAAGACCTAAACCAAGTGAACTCTCTCTGTGACTCCAAACAAACAAATATCTTTGAGATTGTCAGTTGCCTCTGGAGAACCTGGAGCACTGGTGTCACTTATTTGGCCCTCCCTGCAAAGCCCTACATCAACATTGCTATGGTGGAGTCTTCATTTTTTTTTGACTCTTCAACATTAATTGAGTCTTGGAATTGCACCATCTTGGTTTGGGTATCAAGTTTGGTGGAAAACTTGAGGTAGCTTTGATGCACATGCAATTAATGGCATTTGAACTCTTGAGAAGAGTGGTGCATGACTCTTATCTATATAAGAGTAAGACTCTTTGTAATGTAGAGAGAAAAAAGAGACAACAAGGGAAAAAAGAAGAGAGAGACAACAAGAGAGAAGAGTGAGATCAAAAGAGAGTTAAGAAGAAACTCTTCCCGCGCCCTTTCCTTGCATGAGATTTGAGACTAGATTAACGAATTCAGAAAATCCCATCTTTTTTGGTATAAATCTGAGTTCCTTCTACTGCTATGGAAGGTACGTGGAGAGGTATTTTTTTTCCAACTCGGGCTTTCCGACACTAATTTATCAACCGCTGTGGCGACTGCTGGGAAGAAGCAGTTCTTTCTGTTTCTAGCGAGGTAGGTGAAAATGCCCGTCTTAAGGCTGCTATTGCAGGTGAGGCTCCATGTAATTAAGAAGGATGCGAGATTGAACTGTTTTCACAACTTTAGCTTGCAAGTTAGCTAGGGATGCGATGGGTGTAGCACCTTCAGGAATCAGGTGGGCAGTGAGAAATAGCGACCTTTTCCATACAGAGGGAAGAAGTAGCTCGAACAATTCTCGCCCTTTGGAAATTCCTAAGTTTTGTATTGAACTAAATTGAATGTCGAGGAATTGACTAGTTTACGTATACAAAAGAGACTTGGTTTTTGGCTTCAAGCTCTTCCGACTTTATTATAATATTAAAGCTCCACTAGCTAAAAACACAGCTCTGGCCTTACTTAGATAAGGTGAGCAAGAATCCGAAGTGCTTGTAACCCGAAGTGGTGAATAAAATCTTTTCCAATTGCTCCATGGACGTAGGCCAAACAGGTGGCTGGATCACATAATCTTCCTATGTCATCTTCTTATATTTGTGTGTTTGTTCCTATTATCTAGCGAAACATTTCATCATCCCAACAATTGGTATCAAAGCTTGGTTTTCAGTGGTGATAGAAGAAAATGACAGTTGCCACAAAGATGGCGGGAATCGAGAAGCTCGATGGAAAGGATTTTAGTTACTAGATAATGGAGATAGAAGACCATCTCTATGGTAGAAAGATGCATCAACCACTCACTGGCACAAAGCCTGAAATTATGTCAATCGAGGAGTGAAATCTCTTAGGTCGTCAGATGCTTGGCGTGATCCGTTTGACTATCTCTAGATCTGTGGCTCAAAAAGTGAGCAAGGAGACAACGGCTGTAGGCTTAATGAGAGATTTGGCAAGAATGTACAAGACGCCCTCTGTAAACAATAAGGTGTACTTGATGAAGAAATTGTTCAACCTGCGGATGGCAGAAGGAGGTGAGGTTGCAAACCACCTAAATGAGTTGAACTCATTACTGAACAACTTTTCATCGGTCGAAATCAATTTTGAATATGAGATCAAGGCTTTGATTCTATTGGCACTATTGCCAAATAGTTGGGAAGCTATGCGAATGGCAGTAAGTAATTATGCTGGAAAGACAAACCGTACCTTCAATAATGTGTGAGATTTTATATTGGCTTAGGAAGTTCAATGGTGAGATTCAGGTGACGCAACGAATTCTAAAACATTCTATAATATGGAAAACCAAGGTAAAGGTAGGAGCAAAAATCATAGATCGATAGGTGGTCGTTCAAGATCAAGAAATCCCACCAAAGTTCGAAGTCAATCAAAAGATAGGAGAAATATTGTCGAGTGTTGGCATTGTGGCAAAAGTGATCATATAAATAAGCATTGTCGAAAGTTGCAAAACAAGGACAAGACCACCATGGTTGAAGTTGGTGATAAAGCACAGATTGTTCAAGATGCTCTGATGATCGCACAAGAGAGTCCTTTGGATGATTGGATTTTAGATTCGAGTGACTCATTTCATATAATTGCAAACAAGAATGTGCTTCTAAATTATACCTTGGGTGATTACGGGAAAGTGTTTCTTGCAGATGGTGAAAAACTTGCAGTGATTGGAATAGGAGAAGTGAGGTTGTCACTTCCAAATAAATCTACTTGGTTACTAACACAAGTTTGTCATATTTCAGGGTTGAGAAGAAATTTAATTTATGTCGGTCAACTTGATGTATAGGGACACTCGGTAGTATTCAGTGAAAGAAGATGGAAAGTTAGCAAAGGTTCTTGAGTGATTGCATGCGGTAGTAAGCGTGGCACTTTATATATGACAATGGATTGTCAAGATTCATTGACAATTGTTGATGGTAGAGCAGACAACAGGTTATGGCATAACCGTCTTGGCCATATGAGTTTAAATGGAATGAGGATGCTACTATCACAAGGTAAAATCCCTAATCTTGAGTTTTGTGACTCGATTGTATGTGAAGGGTGTGTGATGGGAAAGCAAAAGCGAGTATCTTTCCTGAAGACTGGTAGAACACTACAATCGACTCTATTAGAGTTTGTGCACACAAATGTGTGAGGGCTAGCACCCATCGAATCCTTAAATGGATTTAGGTATTTTGTGACTTTTATCGATGATGCTAGCAGGAAAATTTAGGTGTAATGCATCAGATAGAAGTCAGACATGTTTAAAACGTTCAAAACTTGGAAATATATGGTCGAAATTGAGATTGGTTTGAAGGTGAAGTGTTTGGGATCGAACAACTGTGGTGAATATATGGTTTCCAGGTTCAAGGAGTTTTGTCTGAAAAATGGCATTCGGTTGGAAAAAACTGTCCCAAGTATTCTACAATTGAATGGGGTAACAGAACGTATGAACAAAACCATAACAGAATAAGCCAGAAGTATGCAGTTACATTCTGGTCTATCATTGATGTTTTGGGTTGATATGATCAGGATAGCTTCCTACCTGATCAATCGTAGTCCATCTGTCCCATTGGAAGACAAGTTACTAAAGGAAGTCTAGAGTGGAAAAGAGGAAAATTTATCTCACTTGAAGTTTTTGGTTGTCTATTTTATGCTTTAATTGACCCTATGCATTGAAATGAATTGGAAGCAAAGTCTAATGCATGTTATTTTATTGGCTATGGTGACAAGGAGTTTGGTTAATGTTTTTGGGATGAGAACGGTCACAAGGTCGTCAGGAGCCAAAATGTGGTGTTCGATGAGACAATTATGTCCAAGGAAAGAAAAGCAACATAAAATGTTCAAAAGCAGTCTAAGATTGTTGTTGATCTGGATAGTTTTACTAGTGATATTGCATCAGTAGAAATATAGCGATTGCTAATTAGCAGATCGTTGTTCCTCAGGTAGTACAGAAAGAATCACCATAAAGCCCATTGGAAAAAACGATCAGATATGATAAACCATCTACACCTAATATTGTTCGTCAGTCAACACGAACGATCAACCCACCTAACTGGTTTTCACCTAATCTTAATTATATTCTGCTAACAAATGGAGGTGAATCTGAAAGCTACCAAGAAGCTTTGGTAGATGGAGCTTCGAGCAAGTGGGAGCTTACAATGCAGAGCGAGATAGAGTCTCTGGCAAATAATGAGACTTGGGAACTAGTTGATCTTCCACTGGGGAAGAAAGCGCTACACAATAAGTGGGTCTATCAAATAAAGAATGAACCTGATGGTAGCAAGCGCTACAAGGCGAGACTAGTTGCAAAGAGGTTCGAGCTGAGGAAAGGCATTGATGACTCAGAGATATTTTCACCTATAGTTAAACTTTCAACAATCAAACTGATTCTTTCCTTGGTCACTGATGGTAATTGGCAACTTGAGTAGATGGATGTGAAGACATCATTCCTTTATGGTGATTGAAGGAGGATGTTTACATGATTCACCCTGATGATTTCAAGGTTAAAGGAAAGGAGGACCAAGTATGCAAATCGAGGAAGAGTTTCTATGGGTTGAAGCAACCACCAAGACACTGGTACCACAAATTTGATAGTTTCATGAAAAAAATCAGGTACAAGAGGTGCGAGTCTGATTACTGCTGTTATGTCAAGATAGAGAATGGTTCTTTTGTAGTTCTGTTGATATATATGGATGACATGTTAATTGCAGGACCTACCATGAAAGACATCGACTACCTCGAGAAACAACTATCTAGCAAATTTGACTTGAAGTATTTAGGTCCAACTAGATAGATCCTTGGTATGAGGATTCAGATAGATCGTCAGGCAAGAACTCTACAATTATCTCAAACAGAGTATATTGATCGTGTTCTCTAAAGGTTTAACATAGATGGTTCCAAGGTTGTCAACACACATTTGGCTAATCATCATAAACTGTTTAAGGAGCAATCACCTAAGACTGAAGCTGGAAAACATTACATTGAGAAAGTACCGTATGTGTCAGTGATTGAGAGTCTCATATATGCAATGGTCTATACTACCAGATATTGCGTTCCCAGTGGGAGCTGTGAGCAAGCATAAGCATAATCCAGGAAAGCAACACTAAAAGGTAGTAAAATGGATACTGCAGTATCTCAAGGTTCCCAGCCTTCAATCTTGACAACCCTCAAATCTAACAACAAATCTATCAAATACATACAAAAATTAGTGTAAATCAATCTATCTAAACTCCATTATCTCAAGTAATCAAGATTTAAGCCTTAGCCTTTAAGACCCCCAAAAACCTAACTATGAAATCCATAAAAAAAACTCTCATTTTTCCTTGAAATCTTATCCTAGAACTTCTCCAATCTTCAATTCAAGCTCAAATCTCACTAGAATCTCACTTTCCCTCTCTACTTTCTAGAATCATGTTTTCAAATAATGGCTATCCTTCTATCTAATTTAAGACTTAAAATGCTGAAAAATCGTGACATGCAGCCTAGGCGTCCAAGCCTTAAATCCCCATCTAAGCACGCTATCTTGGGCAGTTTCTTGGGTGCAACCTTGTACACGGGCACCTAGGCATGTGAAAATGTGCGCCTAGGGCCCCCTTCTTCTCTCCCCTCTTATGTTCTCTATCCTAGGCACCCGTAGGCAAAATTTTACACAAGCCTAGGTGCCCTAGGCATGTGGAAAGTAATAACTAGGCGCCCCACACCTTCCTCCCTGTTCTTCTCTATAATAGGCACGTCCAGAAGTGCACCTAAGCGTGCTCAACCTTTGAAACTCACCTAAAAATTTATTTATTTTTCATCCCTTAAGTGTCCCAAATACTAATATTTGGGGCAGGGTGTCACAAAGCAGCTGTGGAATGAGTGCCCGGATCTATTGTAGAAAAACTATAGGAGAGCCCGTTGTTGCTCTATTATTGGGCTTTAAATTTTATTTTCATTTTTAAAAATTCTATTTCTACTTTCATTTTGATAGATTTTACAAATCTAGTGATGTATTTTTTATTCAATTTTTTTTTAATTTCAACATGAAAGTGTGTTACAATTATGGACTGTTGGGTGCAAACTTAAAATATTTTGTACATTTTTTAATTTGAATTTTTGTTTCAAACAAAAAATATCATTATATTTGTAAGATTGTTCAAAATATAAATATATTTTATCAAGACATTTTAAAAAAAATTGAGCTCCATAATAAAATTACTATGGGCTTAGGCACCTGTTGTGGATTGAATTTTTTTGTAATAAAAAAATCAAGTATAAAATTAAATAGAAATGCAAGGATGTGTGTTTCTGAATGGTAAATATATCATATGTGTAGGGTTTTAAATATGAAGAGTTGAACTTGAGTCTCTCAATCAGAAGGATTCATCTATCCTCGGTGGCTAAGCAACCTTATTATATATTTTCATCAGACATGCTCATCTTAGTGGTTAATACATTTGAATATGATAGGTATTCCAATTTTTTAATGTTTCGAAGATCCCAAATGTGATGTCTCAAGCACTAAGCATTGCTTACCCTTTTGAGAAGAAGGTTTGTCATCCTCAAAGCATTTCTTGTCCCCGATAGATCGGTTAGAGGTATTCTTCGTTCTCGAGGGTGACCTGCTAGAGATTTCTCAATAATATGTGGTGTAGCCATTATCTCATTAGTGCTGATGTATTTCTCTACCCTTGATAGTAGTTTCATGTGCTTTTAAGGTGTTTCTCTTAGAAGGAGTGTTTCAGAATCAAATGTGAACTCCCATTGCAAAGGCAGTGATTGTGATTATTGATTGTAGGTCGGGGATCTCCAAGCAATTGCTCTTAAACCTTATTATAAATTCTCGAAGGCTTTCGTCTGGCTTCTCGTGAATAGTTATCAGTGTAGCATTTGTTTTCTTAACTAGTCGAGAACTTACAAAGTGGGTGACAAACTGATTTGTTAGGTCATCGAAACTTTGAATGCAATCATGAGGGATAGCTCAGAATCTTATCTTGACCACTCTGACTAAAGAGACTTGCAATAGGCTTCCTGAAAGGCTTGTTGGAACTCCATCATGGTTTGGAAGCCAATGACATTATACTTTTCAATGTTTGCTACTTTGAAGTTTTTGGTTACTCGGGCGTTTTGTATCTTGGGTGCTCGTGGTGTAAAATTCTTGCCCATTCCATTGTGTTGAGGAATGGGTGTTATTGCATCGTCATGATTTTGCAATCAACCACACCCTCAATGAATTTACTGTCTTCCTCGTGTATGTGAGTAGGGCGAGTTTGTCTGATGGTAGCTCTTAAGGGCCTCGCTCAACTGGGAATGCCTTGATTCTCTAATTTGAGAGTTTTGTTCTCTTGTTTTGTGGAGATCGCTTTCCTAAGGGGAAGATGGAGGTGCTTGAGTTTGCTCCTGAATTTGGTCCAATGTTTGGGCAAGAGTATTCATCTATTGCATTAGTTGGGCTATTTGATACCGTAAATGTGATTGGCCCTATTGCTCGACTTAGGCATTTCCACTAGCTACTAAAAGATCAGGTTGTTAACTATCTGCCTTGATATTTCTTACTCTAGTATTCCTAGTTCACACCATAATTTTCGTTTGGATGACGCACTAGGATATGGCAAACCTAGGTTTTCTCGGTTGATATTGATCTTCCAACGGTGATTTCCTGTTTAGATTGAAAAAAGTGAGTTAAAAGCTTACCAGAGATTGTTCGCTCTTGTGGCGCTCCGAAACTCCGACGCTTAAGTCAGATGTAAATGTATAAGTCTCATAGAGTATGTAACTCGGTGCTCTAAAAGTTATGTATTAGGTTGTAGAATGTGTGTATCTTGTTTACTTGATGGAGTGCCCTTTTATATAATAGGGGAGCTGTTCTTCTCCTTAATTGGAATTAGGTTATTACTTGGAAGGAGTTCTTGTTCGAATAGGAAAATGATCTAGTTGAGGAAGAATCCTTGTTAGTAGAACTTGTTTGAGAAAGTCATTGTTGGTAAATACTTTCATTTTCCCTAAGGATTTGCTACTACTATAAGAGGAGTTAGTTGTCGAGCATAGCGATTTGGTTGTTAGGCCAAGATCGATTAGGCTAATTGACCAACGTTAACTAACTTAACCAAGCTATGGACACCAACCAAGATAATTCATGGGCATCCTCTAACACATGTCGATCTTTAAGTGGAATGAAGGTATTTGCAAAAATGACCTCCTCAATAATCGAAAATCCATATTTGACATGCTTTTTGAAAAACTAGATAAATGACCTACTTTTGCAATATTATGACTCAAATACGTTTTAGTGGTCGAGCATTGGTCGGGCATTTCGTTTTATTTTGGTCAAGCTTTTTTTTGTTATGTGAATTTTTTTAATTAAGTCGGGCAAACCATAGGAAGTTGTTTGCCTCAAAAATCTTTTTGATTCTCAAGAAACAGAAAGAAAAACACTCACACAAATTGCATGAGGATTTTTTCAATTTTTTTAAACACATAAAACAAAGAAATTATGCTAGATAAAAAAATAATGAAGTCATGCTCGACGACAAATGAAGGAATACTCGACCATGAATAAAGAAATGCTAGTCCAAAAATAACGAAATGCTCAACCAGATCATCATAAAAACTAGAATAGATCACCACCCGACCAAACAAATGAAGAAGTACTCGATCATATCAAAATAAAAACTAGAACAGATCACCACCCGACCAAACAAATGAAGAAGTACTCGACTAGATCAACATAAAAACTAGAAAAGATCACCACCCGACCAAACAAATGAAGAAGTACTCTACCATATTAAAATAAAAATTAGAACAGATCACCACCCGACCAAGCAAATGAAGAAGTACTCGACTAGATCAACATAAAAACTAGAACAGATCACCATCCTATCAAACAAATGAGAAGTACTAGACCAGATGATCGTAAAAACTAGAACAGATCACCACTCGACTAAACAGATGAAGAAGTACTCGACCAGATCAACACGTAAATGGAGAAATTTTCGACTACAAAAAACAAGTGCTCGACCTCATCACACATTGACTTTGAAACAACGAGAACCTTCTTCATTAACAAACATGCAGGCGAGATTAGTGACCTCAATACAGACATTCAATATACAGACGAAAAAAATGCTCTCAGTCGAAAGACGTGGCTGTTTCAATGTTGTGAGTCCATCTACTGGAGAATTTCCCTTCATATATATAACATGAGAAGGAAGCCGATTATTTGTTATTGGGAAGTGGGAAAAATCGAAGAAGTTAATAAAAATTGGGAAGAAGCGAAAAAGTTAATCATAATTGGAAGAAGATTTTGAGACATGAGATGATGATTATTTATTTAGTTTTTTTAAAAAATATCAAATATGAATTTTCGAAAATAAAAATATGTTATTTATTTAATTTTTTAAAAAACATAACAAATATGAGTTTTCAATTATGAGAGGATGTATTTTGCAAATTTTCCATTTCTTTCAGTCGAACTTTTTAATTTATCTCCTCGTGATTATGTCTCCTGCTACCAACAAACCTGTCTCGCAAAACGGTGTCAAACCAGAACCGGCATCCGATCCCGACCATAAATCAGAATCACAGTTGGGACCGGGGCCGGGACCGGGACCGGAAGCAGAGGGGGTAGCAGAATCAGCTCCAGAACCAGAGGCGGCACCAGAATCAGAGGCGCTGCCAGAAGCAGAACCGGAGCAAGCGGTGCTAGATTCGGATGCGAAGGTGGAGGAGCCAGAGACCTCGATCCGGTCCAATGAGGCCGAGCAAACTGCGGGTCCCGAGCTAAAGAAGGACGAGGGGAACCGGACGTTCACGATGGGGGAATTGTTGAGCGAGTTGAAAAGCGAGGAAGGGGAGGATCATGACGCCAGCACTCCTTACAGGTCGGCATTCTGTTTCTTCTGATAACGCAACAGTTTTATTTCGATTGTTCGATGCCCCACTTTTGATGATTTCTGTTCATCTAATCCAAATAGAGGTTGATGTCTTCTACTCGTGGTTGTTTTATACTTCTCTCTCATGGGAATGAGTAGTGGATTTATTATAGTATAATTACCTCTCTTATTTTTTTGGTATAAGCAATTAACAAGTTTCATTAAATGCCACTGACTACAATCTCATGCATTTTTTGTTGTTCCAGTGACGAAGAAACTCCTCATCAACAGACAGACCAGAACAATGCTACAATGGAACTGATAAATAGCGTTACTGCTGTTGATGAGGAAAGTAGGAATCGCCAAAGGATTCTCACATTTGCTGCTAAGAGGTGCTACTGATAATCTTTACCAAGAGCTTAAAACCTTATTTAGGTTTTCTTTATTTTTTTCCATTTAGTTTTCTCTAAGCTGTTACCATTATTGTGGGGAATATCGTTTAAATTTTACATTGTCTTTTGGCTTATCTATTCCCAATGATTATTGTTTGTGAAATTTAAAGGTATGCTAGTACAATAGAGAGAAATCCAGAAGACTATGATGCACTATACAATTGGGCATTGGTTCTTCAGGTATAAGATTCTCTTATAGATTCTTTTAGCCCATAACCTAGCTATCTATCTAATCTATATATAGTTCTTACACATGCATACTAACTCAAATAACTTTTATGTTTCTGATATTTATGCATATGATTGGTGTAATCTATATGAGTTTTTTAGTTGTTCCTCATACGTAAGTGTATCTTTTGCAATGCTTGAGCCTACTAAAGAGTAAGGATTATCGCTTCAGTGTGAGCTCTTGGGCTGCCGAGCACGTGGACAAATAATTTTCCTTGTTTCATAGGATTACTAACTATGGGATGGAATGTCTTAAAATATATTTTACATGATGCACACAGACTACTAAAGAGTAAGGATTATTTCTTCCATGTTTTGTTCCTTTCTCTACTGGGCAGGAACAAATGGATAACATCATCATTTGGTTCACATTGCAATTTATCTGATGAATATCTAAGTCATTATACTTTGCTTGCATGATCCGTTCTTGGCTTGCAGGAAAGTGCCGATAATGTTAGTCCAGATTCCACTTCACCTTCAAAAGACGCTTTGCTTGAGGAGGCTTGTAAGAAATATGATGAGGCTACTCATCTTTGCCCTTCACTCCATGATGTACGTCCTAAAAGCTGTACTCTAGACAGTTTTGCTGATTGTATACTAAATCTGGGATATTTTTGCAACCTTATTCTCAAAATTTTGTGTGATTTTCTCAATTCATAAATGAGCAATGCTACATTCACTCAAAACATGACCCTCATTTTATCCCCAAATCTGTGTGACATGTCTTTTAACCATTGATTTTTAAATACACATGTAGGAACTACTTCATATGTAACACTTTACATTAATTGGGGGTGAAATGAGGTCACATTTTGGGAGTCTCAAGCATTGTTCTTCATAAATATACATTTGTTTTTTTAGTGAAAGTACACCATTCCATAAGCTCTTTTCAATAGTATGTACATATATATCTAGTGTGGATCGCTAGCTATGACGGAAAATTTGTACATTTAAACAAAAGGCCCTTGTCATTGTGGTGCAATTGTCTGAAAAGAACTTCCTAGCTATTGAAAACTTCTAGTATTTTTTACTACAGCATAGAGTTTTTAAGATTTAAGTGGTCCTAACAATTTTCTAGGTGAAGCTTCTTCGGTGAACTTTCCAGGAGAAAATATGAAGTGTTTTCATGGAAAGTTTTATATGAATTGTTTTGTTCTTTTAAATAATGTAAAGTAGAGGAACAGATTTTCTTAATTCCATTTCTTGCTCTAAAAATCCTGTAAGGGTCAACAAGTGAAGGCACTGAAGTCCCTTTGAGTATACTTGCAGTAGGTTTAATTACTACAATCAATATATTTATGTAATTGAGTATAACTTATAGGTGGTTATCGTACCTTCTCAATGCAGTGTTTTTTAATCACATTATAGGCTTTCTACAATTGGGCGATAGCAATCTCTGATCGGGCAAAAATGCGTGGTCGTACAAAGGAGGCTGAAGAGCTTTGGAAGCAGGTTGGACTTTATGAAAAACCAAAACCCTGTATTGTTCATATGCTGTCTTGTTGGGCTTGTGATTGATGAATAGATTGTGATTGCTGAATAGAATTGTAATTTGATATAGATTGACTTTTGTAGTCTGAACTGGTTAGCTACATCATAATGTCTTGTCTTTACTGTAACTCGCAATATTCTTAGCCCTTTTTAGCCGTTCACCTATGTGAAACTCAAAGGTTGCAATGACACTTGACTACCTGCTCTCATATCATGCATGGCTTTGTCCCATTTGGCCCTCCTTATAACTTGGTCCTTATATTCTTTCGTTGAAGAGACCTGGCAAACAATGAAAACTGAAGTGTTTATGGTTACTTTTGTTTGCAGGCTACAAAAAACTATGAAAACGCTGTCCATCTTAACTGGAACAGCCCCCAGGTACGTGCAGAATGATATGCTTGAAGTCTGAATAAACAATTTTGTTTCAATATGGTGCTCTATGTTTTTTTTCTTCCTTTGGATTTCTTTTTGATATGTGAAACTTATTTCAGGCTCTTAACAACTTGGGACTAGCTCTGCAGGTATCTAAGTTATATGTACACATTTCACAAATCATTGTCTACTGTTTATTCTTTTCTTCTCCCTCCTTGTATCCCAAGTTTATTTGTTTTCTCGATATTCGACGTTTGTTTCCCTAAAACATTATCCTGCAATGCTTTTAGGAACTCAGTGCAATAGTTCCTGCTAGAGAAAAGCAAGCAATTGTGAGGACTGCCATTAGTAAGGTACAAAAGTAATTTGACAACAGCAGAATGGTTGGATGTATGTATTGGAACACATGGAAAAGTAACTTTTCATGGATTGTACTCTAGTTCCGATGAACTACTTTAGCTCATATCTTTTAGTTTGTGATACCTTTCACTTGTCGTCGGATGCAGTTTCGTGCAGCAATACAGTTGCAATTTGATTTCCATAGAGCAATATACAACCTTGGAACTGTATTGGTTAGTTGATGAACCCTTTCCCTTTATTCTCAGATATCATGAACTGACCTTTGTGAATCTTCATTCCTTATTATTATTCACGGTATAATTACAGCCACATTATTACTTCACTTATTTTGCATATGGTGCATAGAAACTTTTAGTGCAAATGGTAATTTATTTGTTTGCAGTATGGATTGGCTGAGGACACAATTAGAACAGGGGGATCTGGCAGCGCCAAAGATGTTTCCCCTAACGAGTTGTATAGCCAATCTGCCATTTATATAGCAGCTGCTCATGCGCTGAAACCAAATTACTCGGTTAGTATTATATTTTTTTTTACAACTAATTTATTGTAATACTTTACTTGATTGAATGAAATTGTTGATAGATATTGGGTATGGCATGTCCAAAGTAATGTCTTTGGCATCGGTGTCATAATTTGCTTAGTGAATAATGTTTTTCCCATTTGCAGGTTTACAGTAGTGCTTTGCGGCTTGTGCGTTCAATGGTCAGTACTTCTTTCAACATTTTCTTTGCAGTTTTTTCATGCTAAAATTGCCTATTTATTTAAAAGTGAAATTACTCAGTTGTATAAAAGTTAAAAAAATTTAGCTCGAAGTCTTTGTTAAGTTTTGTTCTACAGTGTCACACATGCCAAGGGAAGTCTATAAACCCCAACTCTCCTTATAAATTTACCCAAGTAATGCTTTAGGGCTTTATCCATTTTGCCTTTCATCAGCCCCATTTCTCTACAGTAGGAGCCTTTTGCGAAGGAGTTTAACTTTTCAATGCTTAAGGGTCCTTCGGTTACTGATCTTTTCACTATTAGGTTGTAATTACATCTACCATGCCTTAGTGATCTCGACTTAAGTAGCAGAATGTTAAGTTTTGACAGCAACTTCCCCGTTAGAGAGCTGAAGATCATTCCAAATATCGTTACTGGTCACAATTGTTCGGGTTGGTCTATTTGATGTTTTCCTCACTCATGGGCATCATCTGCTTCATTTGTTTCCTCATGATACGTCATTCTGTAATTAGCATTGACCCCATTTCCCCCTTGATTCTTTAGTCATCCTTGATTTGTCATCTGTGAATCCACCCCTCCATGTGGATGGGTCTGAATCATCCAGTTCTAAGGAAACTGTTTCTGTCATCTTTATCTACAGAATTTCTTGATATTTTTGGAGAATTAATTCTCAAGTAACATATTTGAGAGAACTTTATTCTTGGCAGTTACCATTACCATATCTAAAAGTTGGATATCTGACTGCACCTCCGGTGGGGAGTTTAATAGCACCTCATAGCGATTGGAAGAGATCTCTTTTCTTTTTGAATCATGAAGGACTTCAACAGGTCAAGTTTGAATTTCTGTTTTACTTTTTTTGTCCTTTTCTGTCTCCAACCCTGCCCACTGCAAGAGAGGGTACATGGGAGTTGTTTACCTTTTATCTTAAAATTGAATGTTGAGAGAAATGGCTCCTGCATTGACAAGCAATTTCTTATGCAGATTAACAAAGGTGAGCAACATCAAGTACCGGAAAACCTCTCTCACAGACCTGGAGATGTGACGAGTATGGATAAAAAAATAATTAGAGTTGATGTCCCAGACATTGTTTCTGTCTCGGCATGTGCTGATCTGACTTTACCACCTGTAGCTGGCCTTTGTATTGATACAATTCATGGACCGATTTTCTTGGTAGGCATCTGGTTCCGTATTTTTCATAAAATCTACCTCTCAATAATTTTCATTATATTTTATTACATTATGGGTGCAATCTTATGTATTTTAGTTTTTGTAATCAATGAGCCTTTTCTTTCAGCTGTAAAAAGTGAATTGCAATGCTAATTAAGAATCTGTGCCCATCCTTTGATTACACAGGTCGCTGATTCATGGGAATCACTTGATGGATGGCTTGATGCAATCCGTCTTGTCTACACGATTTATGTACGAGGAAAGAGTGAGGTCTTAGCGGGAATTGTAACAGGCTAGTAATTTTTACTGACTAAATGCATATTTATTCTCAGTGTGTTGATTTGTGATTTACTATTGAAATAATATTTTTGTTGTACAACAATCTTTGGGATGGTGTAAAGTCTAGTCCAATTTTTTATGACGGATTGATATTTCTACCCCTAATATGGATTTCAAGTACTGGTTGACCCTTACCAGAAACTCATTATGTTCAAATTTCAAATGAATGTTACACAGCCTGATCTCTTACTCAATTGACTCATAATGTCTTTTACTTGAATTGGAAGCAATGCATATTATAGCATCCTAACTTGCAATCAAGGTATTTCTACATTATAATTCAATTGTAGATCCTTCAATAAATTACCAAACCATGCTTCATTTGAACAGCTATGTATGTATGCATCTCATTTCACGCAGTCTGACATTCGCGTCTTGTGTAGGAATATAGTTTTTTTCGGCTGGTCTGACCGCTAGAACTTGTGTCGTTTCTCGGATGGTTGATAATTGCTAGTGAGAGTGAGACTAGGCAGGATAACCATTTGATGCCAAGAAACACTAAATTTGATCCATGATATTTTTCTTCGAGCTCTCGCTATACATTACAGACTAGTTTGTTAATCTTTCCATTGAGACTCTTCTTATTATCTAGTCATCTTATGGAGACTGGTATTGAGTTTTCTCTAGGAAGCTAAAAATTTCATGCATATTGGAGGTTTTACTTTGGCCATTGCTAGGACAGCAGCAGGAAGTATCCATAGCCCTTCACCACATATTAATCCCGAAGCGACTGCCGGAACCATGAACTCAGCTCTCTTGCTGTTGAGTTTATGCCATACAAAAACAATCAAAGTCCCCACAGACATATCAATGGCGAAGTATGCTCCAACCAGGAAGGGCACTGCCATACACATTGGCAGTGGCATCCATCGCCCGATCTTCCTCGGCAAAAGGTCTCGCATCAGGTTGACAGCTACTGCAAAAGCAAAGAATCCATAGCAGAGCTGTAAACAATGCTGTGGCAGAGCTGAAACCCCTTGAACTCCCAGGATCGCCATGTTTCTGTATATCAATGCATAGGGAGCTTTGAGATCGCCTTCTGGATTTCCCACATCGAATGCCTTGTAGAATAGGAAGAAGCTGAGCGGAGCTATCACGCACCCGATAGCTGTTCCGATAACTTGGCTCAAGAACATTGCCCTAGGTGAAGTGCGAGTGAAGTGTGCTGTTTTGAAATCTTGCATCAGAATGCAGGACACAGAAACTACAGATTTGATGAGTCCACAGCCAGCGAGTGCGGCTGCCACACCGTCTTCTTTCCCCGATAGTGCCGCCAGCACAAATAAGGCCACTTTCCCATAGTTATAGGCCATGTTTATGTCAGTGAGACCAGCTCCAAATGCATTGCAAAATGCAAGAGACGGAGCTAGAATATAAGCTACCACTACATAGTACCATTTAAGCTGAGGAAACAGGATTGGGATCACAATTATGGACATGAGGGAGAAGACACCGTATCCGGTGACTCCGATCCACATCGGAATGTTTTCTGTCAAGAAGACTTCATTTTGCTTTAGCTCTTCAAATGACTTTTGCTCCTCTTGGACTGCAAAAAAGCAGTTGTATCTTCCTGATTAGAAGATTTTGGTGAAAACATAGTTTTGACGGATATGATGATTCTATAGCTGTGCAATTCACCTGTGTTGAGCTTTTTCTTTCTGATTCTGCTGCGAAGACCAATGATTGTGAAAACCATTATCTTGACGAAATTGTAGAGCCCATCGCCAAGAATAAGCGCAATCGATAGAAAGACCTGTGGAGAAAATCATGGATTGAGAACTGGAAGATTAAATTGTCTTGCCTGCTCTGGTGGTTGAGATAGATTGAATCTTTATTTATAAACCACACAGATGAGTTACACCTAGCCGATGTGGGATACAAGTATTAACAAAACCCCTAAGAAAGCCTCGGAGAGAAAGAGACCTTGTAACCATATAAGCTCCTCATGCTTGTTTCTTCTAAATTGTTAGGAAACCAGTCTCCTTTCAGCTTATCAAATAATGGCCACATTAGTCCATATGAGAGCACAGCACCAAGAAGCAGAGACAAGTTCACCAGATGTGAGCAGATCATCCCTGCCCCCACATAAGTCAAGCTAAAATCGAAGAAAAACCTACAAAAAACACATGACTTTCAATCAAAAATGTGCAATATATATAACATGACACATTGCTGAGTTCAAATATTAACATGAAGATTTAATAAATGCATACGTTTGCCTCCAAGCTTGCAGTCCAAAGGTGGGGAACTGTGCGAACCCACATCCTTCTTTTCCAGCGTAAAACCATTGGAAGAATCCCCACAAAAAACTGACTGAAAAATACTTCATGAATCCTCGCACTTGTTTTCTGCAGGAAAAAAAACAATTATTTACTGTTTCAGATTTTACAGTAAATCAACCAAGAACAGAGAGAACTATTTATTCAGCGGCAGTGGGGGTGTGTGTGTGTGTGTATATATATATATATATACACATACTTGGCCATTTTATCTCCTTGACTATGGAAACCATTGATGAGAACTGCTGTTGCCAAGCCACTTGGATACGTTAATTTGAGGTCGACTATCATTATCTGAATTGCAACAACGATTAATTAGGGTAAATTGCACTACTAAGAAGCAAAGATATCGCATGTAGAAGAAGATTGAAATGCCTATATGTTGAATGTATATACATTTATTGACATACAACATTCCTTCTCTAAGGACTTTTTTATTTATTTATTGAGGTTTATATAATTACCTTTACTTTAAAACTCGTGAACTATAAAATATTTGAGATTCAATACATGGAGAATTCATGTATTGATAAATACCTTTCTTAAAGGAATTAGGACAAAAAGGCCAACAAAGCAAACTACGAAGAGGAAACCAGTCATCCAACCCAACCCAGGTTCCTTTATACTACTTGGAGAATTCCCAACAGTTGTTGCTCCTCCTGATAACTCAAATGTCTTCCTGTTCAATCCCAACAGATATGAAGCAAATCCACCTGCACCAAAAACCCACGTCACAGAATCCCAATTAATCCTATATAACATACATACATACACATCCAATGTGTACTACATGTGTGTATTAGGCCAGCAAAACAAATATTAAGAAAAAAATCATCTATATGTATCTAACCCTTCGATTACAATGCTCCAACATGCTTCATGTTATCAAGACAGATCATACTAAAACTAGTATAATTTTGTAGTTTTAGTACGATCATTGTCTGCTTGCTGCACTTTACAATACCCTGGCTAATATTCACATCATCGGACTGCAGCACAATATGTTTTTAATTAACGATGAATACAAATCATCAGCCAAACTGGCCCAGTTGGTTATTGGCTTTGGCCAAAGGTGTATATGCCTATTGACAGGTTTTACGCGTGGCCTGTTAATTCGGCCCTAGTTTAGGTCCAACTTGACTTTCCAAAACTGAAAAAAAGATGAATACAAACCATCCAACATGTAATGAAGATTCAATGTGAGATTTGTGTGTAGAATGAATCCATACCTCCAACTGCAATACTGTAACAGGCAACTGCACATGTCTGAATCATAGTATTCTCTTGTCTAGTGAAAGGTCTGGCAACAAATCCAGCCTTCTGAAGTATCTTTGTCCAGGATCGGATGAAGAGGAAAGCAAGTAGAGCAGCAGAGATATTCAGATGGGGAACCAAACCACTTGTGAGGTTCAGCTTCATAGCTATCACACTTAACATAGCTCCAAGTGCAGTGCTCACAATGACTCCTCTTACAGTAATTTGTCTTGTCCATGGTTGGACTACCAGTGCCGTTCTTTTTGATGTCTCCGATAATTCATGATTTTCTAACTCCATTTCTTCCACCTCATGATCCTCTCTCTGAATCTCTTTCTTCTCCTTCATTTCTTCCTGTTCCATGAAATTCATAGCTCTCCAAACAAAATGTAAAACAAGATAAATAAAATTCACAGGAATATATATGAGCAAGCATATGTATGTAAATGTACATACATATTGCACTTGCTTCTATGGTGTCTCCTCTTCTCTCTCTATATATATTCCGCTATAAGATATTAAAACCTTTTGGGTTATTTTTGAGGTCCAAAATATTTTTTATAAAAATTATAACAAAAATGATATTTTTATTTTTGATCGGTTTTACGAATATAAAAATATGTTTATTTTTATTCGAAACAAAAATCAAATGCAACTTGAACAAATATATGACATGTTTTTTGTTTTATATCATTCAAAATTATTATGCACTTTTCATGTTGAATTTGATTTTTGTTTCAAACAAAAAATATATTTTTTAATTCATAAAATCGATCAAAATACAACTGTAATTTTAAAAAAATTATCACAATATTTTGGACCCAAAAATGAAGACTTCATTTTATCAACTTATTTTAGGAGAGGTTGTACTAGCGTCCAGTCCAGTCAAAAGACTCGACTCCGTCAAGTCCATTTCACTGAGTGACACGTGGACGTTGACCGAGTCAACGTCCACAAATGATGTTATTTTATTTTTTTAAAAAATTTATTATAAATATGAAATGACAAAAATTGATATAAAATTTTAACTAATTACTAATAATAACTTAATATACTTTTTTTTCTTCGTAAAAGGAGGATTAAATCCTCAAGTCATTCATTAAAAGTCGATTGTCACTTAGCACCACTCACATGACACAAGTAGTCTAGAAAATTACACAATAAAAAAGTCAAAATAAAGAAGCACATGAAAACAAAAACATATCCCGGAACTCTCCTCGTCCTCCTCATCTACCCAATATTCTCCATTACTTCTCACCATGAACAGACCAAATCGTCATGTCTCTAAGAACCTCATCACTGAATAATTTTGGCACCACCCCACTCCAAGCATATGGACCTTCAACAAAATTTGAAAATCTTGCTATTCGACGAGCAGCACGGTTAGCTTCTCTTGGAATAAATATGGCTTTCCAATTTCCAGAATCTTCAAGTAGTTTCTCCAACTATTCCTCCCCAAGAAGCTAAGTATTCTTTGAACTAAGAATAGCTTTGATAATTGTTTGAGAATCACCTTCTAATTCGAAATTTACAATACCCATAGCAGTTACCACTCCTATCGCCTCTGCTGCCCCCATAGGTTCCGCCAAAGTTGGCTCCAAAATATTCCCTTTACTTGTGGCTGTTGCGCAAACAAAATCTCCTTCACAATCCCGTATAATGCATCCAAAACCAGTACGCCCTGAATTGGAGTTAATTGAGATGTCCCAATTTATTTTCAAAAATCCCAAATGTGAAGAATGCCGAAATTGTTTATATGTAGGTGTGAAACTGTGATCAGAGTGCCGACCAAGGGTAATAGGATGGACTGTCATTTGTAGAGCATAACAAGCAATCTGAGAAGGATGTGTAAAGTCCTCACCGTGCATAACTACATTAAGTTTTTGCACAAACTTAACACTTATTTTTTAATTTAAACAATTAAATTTTTGCAAAAAAATAGAGTAAATATGATAATTGCTAGGATTTTGAACTGATAATTTGATCAAAGAGCACGCCTTATCTTGTTTGAGTTGTCACTTGATTATTATCTGAGAAGAAGAAGAAGTACGCGACAAAAAGGGAGGGGAGTAATGAAGCCAAGGACGGGAGAAGAACAAACCTGATTGGAGATACTTTCTGCGAATAATAATAGGGATTAGCGACGGTGAGGAAGAGGGAGGGAGAGAGAAATGATGAAGAAAGACGCAGTTAAGTGTAACTTTGTTAACGAAGTTAAAAGGGGAGATATAAGGGTATTATAATAATTTTATGAGTGTTTTATTTTTTTAAAATAAAAAATATGATTTATAAATTTAAAAATAAATTTTAATTAATTTTTTAATTCAATGATTAACATTTGATAAATTTTTAATAGTCAAATTTAATGTAATTAGGTGAACTGTATTAGTACAGTTCTTTGACAATACTTGACCGTAGTGCAGCCCTTTTAGGAGCTGACAAAGACCATTGCACCCATGACCCCCCAATCATACCTAGTCCCATATTTTATGACAGAGAAAATATATATTCAATAATGTATAACTCCATTTCATTTTTAATAATAATAAAAAAAACTCCATTCATTTTGTTTTACTTCAGTTTACTAAAAAGATAAGGTTTTATTTGCGTTGTCCTTGATCTAACCTGATTTTATGATCAAAGTACACTTTGAATTAGAAAATTAAGTTCTAACACATTTAGGTAGGGTTATGTACATTTTTTGTCACTGAAAAATTTGTTATTTTTCATTTTGATAACTGAATGTTCAAACGTTACATATCAATCACTAAAATTTTTAATTTGTTCAAATATGATAACTTTGTTGTTTCAAAATAGTAATCATATTATTTTAATTTGATAACCCAAAGTGATCAGTCTGAAACAAATTAAAATTTTAGGTTAGTGATCTATAACGTTTAAACATTCAATAATCAAAATGAAAAACGATAATTGTCCGCCCTATATAAAAGGTTTTCACATATTTGTTCCTCGGAATCATCTTTGAAATATTAAGACTCTAAAAATACGTCATTTATGTGTAGAAGGACTTGTTCTTTGCTTACATATTATTAGGTTATGTTATGTCAATTCGATATCAAATTACAAATATCGACCCTTTCTTCTCCACTTTTCTCCTCCACCAGAAATGATGATAGTTAATGATAAGGTTTTGTTAGATAGAGAGAGTATTCTTCCTTCTCTCTCTCTTGCAACTTGCAAGTGTGTCAAAATCAAGACCATGAATTGGAACACTTGTATGAACAGTATAAGGTACATAGTGCGAGTTGTGGAAAATCAAACATGGTGTGGAAAATGATTGAAAAAAGACAAAACTGTCTTGAAGCATGATTGCTTTCTTGATGTGTACGTATGGGCCATTGGCCTGGAAGCCATTGACAAGTCCGAATATATGTAATAAGATCATCCTATCACAAGATTGAAGCCAGTAATGGAAGCCCCATTTGTTCATAAGTAAGGTAAAAGTCAAACCATGACTATGACGATCGATATTCCTAGTCTATATGATTTGACCCAAAAAAATTGACCATGAAACTATCAATTACGTGGTTCTTTTTTTTCCATTGAAACTGAAGGGTACTCAAGCAGAGTAGTGATAGGGTTTACATATGTTTTTGTTCCTACAAGTTTAAAATCATTAAACAAGGTACCTAAATTAATTGGGTAATTAATTTATTGACTGACATGAATCCATATCTAATCTAATTAATCACTACTAACTTAACCTGATTGGTCAATAACAAGCTTACCTTGGATGTAGGATCTTGTCTAGTTGTCTGTGACTACCAACTATCTGCCTCGTTCCATGTTAGTTGGTATAATCAACAAATTAAATCTTAAAACTTATGAAATGAATATTCCGGGTTTTACTTATTTTCCAAATAGAAAGCTCAAGAACATTTTAGGTATCCTGTACATAATTAACCTTATATTTCAGGCGACTATCCTAATCCTATAGTCATTGATTAACTCTCTCTTTTTTTTTTCCTCCACTCGTCCATAATAAGGGAACCCTTATCTATGTCTTATCACATTCGGGCATCGATGTAGCAATTCGATGAAGGGCGTGCAGGCAAGGATCGCGTAAATGAATTTCTCATTTTGCCTCATGTTCATAGGTTTGACAAAGTTTTACGCTGGCTGCCGACTCATTGTAAGCCTCTCTTGGAGGTTTGAATGTATAAAATACTTGATTGAAGGCATGCTAAAAATTAAGAACATTTTGAGACGCAGAGTCGGAGTCTATGTTTGATGTGAGATGATTGTCGCTTATGTGTCTTCTTCTTCTTATAGGCTTTTGAAATGTCTTCTCCTAATTGATGGCATGATCTTGAAATCATAAGGATTTTTAGATCATGTACTTTTGTATTATGGCTTGATTTTTGTGTTACTTGTCCACTCTCTCTTGAAATTGAACCTCCTAGATGTCAGTGGACCGCTTGCAGTTGATCTAGGTTGTGGGCCTTATTATTTGAGATTGTTAATTGAAGTATGATTGTACGCAACAAATTTCGCGTGTAAATTAAATACACTTAAAACTCGGTACAAATTAAAAATTTGTAAATCAAAGTGGACTCGATCTCTTTTCTTCGAACGTGATCGTAATGTGCACAAATCCTCTGATTATCGATTAAATTGTTGGAGAAGAACGTAATGTTCTTAATCAGATTAAATGAATCCGTTCTAGGACTTGACTTGAATGTGAGACTTGGAGGAATTCTAAGAATTCCAAATTTGGAGAGCTTGGACTTGAACTTGGAGGAATTCTAAAAATTCCAGATTTGAGACTTGCACTTGATCTTCAATAATTTGGACTTGAGACTTGAAGAACTTGGACTTAAGACTTGAAGAACTTGAGGGAATTCAAAAAATTCCGATTTGGAGACTTGAACTTGAGACTTGAAGAACTTGAGGGAATTCAAAGAATTTCGATTTGGAGACTTGAACTTGTGGAGAATTTGAGAGAGTTTTCCCGAAGTTCGTCAACTTTCTTTTCTCCCCCTTTCCACCAAATGAGCTTGGTATTTATAGGAAAAGAGAGAGGTGGAATTTACATGACTACCCTTGGCCTCAACCCTTGACATCAAGGGTATTATAGAGAAATCAATTGTTTAGTGATTATCTCTTTGATTTGATTTTAATTTGATTTGATTTGATTTGATATTATCTTAGACTTTATCCTTTCAACCAATTCAAAGTGTGAGCACTTAGAAGTTTCACTTCACTCATTCCTAGGATGCAGTAACTACTATATATATATGGTGTTCAGGATGAGCAATGCTTTTAATGATTCCATAAGCTCGAGTGCATTCAAGTAGGGTACTAGAAAGCACTCTTGATGGTAAATCAAATATGCAAGTGGAGAATAAGGTCAGTTATATGGATATCTTTCAAGGTAACATTTCCTAAAACACTCGCTAAACCCAAGTAGTACAAAATTGAATTAATTAGCACAATCGAGTACTTAGTTCGAACCTTGATAATACTGTGTAAGGTATAGTGTATGGGCTGACATTAACAACTGCCATTTCAAGGCTAATAATGAGTGACTGGTTAAGTAAGTCCGATAGGTTATCATTAAAGAAGGTTCAAAGTCAAAAACTATCTATCTTGATGCAGTACTCTCCTCTGTACGCTCATATTCTTCTTCGAGTCGAACGAAGCGATTTGACCCATTCTTTGTGGGGGATTGTTGCAAATGTTAAGTAAAGAATGGCAAAAATCCATTCTTAAGATGGGTTGGATTGGGTTGGGTCTTTGATAAGATGGACCTAAGTCTATTCCTATATTATTTTTGGCTCTAGAACAATGTTAATTCAATTTAGATTTATGCATTTTTAAATTTTTAATTGTAAATTATTTATTTCCATTCCATTCTCTATTACTTATGTATTATCACTAATCACTCGTCACTTGACGTCATCCTATCCTATTAATTTTTATATACTACATCGTGATGTGTTGAAACTACTAATAATTTCTCAAAAGGATGTGTTGAAGGGACAATAAACCACAAAATTTTGTGGTGGAGGTTGGGTACGGAATATAAAGATGGGGTATCATCTAATATATATATATATATATATATATATATATATATATAATGAAAGTCTCAAGATGCTCTCATATGTAGAATGTGAGAGAGAAAGTTTGCAATTATGAATTATTTTATCTATTTTGTTTTCAATTAAATTATATGTCCAAATTTATCAAGGGTAAATTAGATAAAAGGACATAATCATGTTTAATTTTAGAAGGAGGTCTAATTTATTTTAAAAATTAGAAATAAGGACAAAATAATTAAACTACCCAAACTATCCCTCTCATCTATTACTTGTGGTCTTCATCTTTGACAATAAAAGCTCCTATTCCCAACATCTGATCGAAGAGAGACCACTTCCGTTGAAATTGTATCGTTGAGAGGAGTCCAACGACGGTGGTCTCTCCTCAATCCGCCGCCGAAAAAGGTCGGATCGAGACAAAATGTTCGAAACACATTTTGCCTCAATCTGGACGTTTCTGACATCGGATTGAAGCGATACTGGTGGCGTTGGATTCGTATCGGCCAAACGATTCCAACGCCACCAGTATTACCTTGATCCAACGTCGAAAACAGATGCAGCAATGAAAAGAAGTTTTGGGGCGTCGTCGGAGCTTCGCGGTGTCTTTCCGGCTGCTATGGACCTCTGTTCTGGCTGTCATAGGTCGGGCTTTACTCCTCTCATAGTTGCGCTTCTTTTGAGACCAACGACGATCATTTTGGTGGTCGGACAAAAAAGTTAAGCTAAAAAAAAATATGAAATCATAATTTTAAAACTTTTTTTCTCTGTATAACTTATATTTCTCTGTAGATCCTTTATTTATCTTTAGAGTCACTTTTTTTTTGTAAAATATATTTTTCTCTATACAATATACCCAAAGCTCGTATTCAATACTAAAACCCTATGTCCCAAAGTTCAGACATAAAAGTCCGGCCAAAAAATATGAAATCATAGTTTTCGTTCTACTGTTAGTGCATAACTTTTTTTCTCTTTATAACCAATATTTCTCTGTAAAATATCTATTTCTTTGTAGAACTCTTTTTTCTTTATAGAACATATATTTCTCTGTAGAATCTTTATTTATCTTTAGAATCACTTTTTCTCTATACAATAGACCCAAAGCTCGGATTCAATACTAAAACCCTATGTCCCAAGGTTCAGACATAAAAGTCAGGCCAAAAAATATGAAATCACAATTTTCTTTCTACTGCTAGTGCATAACTCCTTTTCTCTTTATAACTTATTTTTTTCTTTGTAGAACATTTATTTCTCTGTAGAACTCTTTTTCTCTGTAGAACCTATATTTCTTTGTAGAACCTTTATTTATCTTTAGAATCACTTTCTCTTCGTAAAATATCTTTTTTCTCTATACAATAGACCCAAAGCTCGGATTCAACAATAAAATTCTATATCCCAAGTGATGAACCCAAGGTTCCGACATAAAAGTCAGGCCAAAAAATATGAAATCACATTTTTCATTCTACTGTTAGTGCATAACTCTTGTTCTCTTTATAACCTATATTTCTCTGTAGAACCTTGATTTCTCTGTACAATTCTTTTTTCTATGTAATTTTTTTCTCTATTCGACAAACCCAAAGCACAGATTCACTACTAAACCTTTATGTCCCAAGTGATAAAACTCAAGGCTCGGATTCGTTAAGCCCTAATGGACTCAAGGAACGGATTCACTACTAAATTATTAAATGTCACAAATACTAAACCCTAGGGTCCTAACTACTAAACCCTAACGGGCTCGGTTACCCTAAACACCGGGGTTCAAACTTCCAAAATTGGTTATAACTCTTTTTTCCTATAGAACTATTTTTTCTCTATTTGACAAATCAAAACTCAAATTCGCTATTAAAAACCTATGTCTCAAGTGATGAACTAAAAAGTTCAGATTCACTAAATCCAACAAATTCTTACCATTTGAAGCACTTGAAGCAAGACCTACATAATGTGCTAATAATATCATCATAAAATGTACAGTGTTATTTTTCTCTGTAGAACCTTCAAATTTTTTTTGACTAGGTAATCACTTTTCGATGATGGATTGAGGCGAGACCAGTGACTTTGAAATTGTCTGACTAAGATGAATTCAAAGCCACTGGTCCCGTCTCGATCCGTTTCCAGAAACGGCCAGATCGAGGTAAAACACGTTCTTATTGGTGCCGACTATTTTGCCTTGATTTGGAAGTTTCCAATGTCGGATCTTTACAAGTCTAGTGGCGTTGAATTTGTCTCGGCCTAACGATTCTAAGGCCACTAATCTCACCTCGATCTGACACGAGAAACGACCGGATTGAGGCCAAATGTGTTATGAACATTTTGTCTCGAATCGATAGTTTTCGATGTCTAATCTTGGCAAGGCCAATGGAGTTGGATTCGTCTCGACCTCACGATTCCAACGCCACTGACCTCTCCTCAATCCAAAGTCAAAAGCATCCGCAGCGAGAAAAATAAGTTTTCAATCATATTTAGTTGAAATAACAATGACAAATCTACAATTTCAAGTTTTGTCCTTAATTCAATAAATTTAAAAATCATCAGGACCTTAACTAACAAAAAAAATTCAGCTGTCCTTTTACTCTTAAAAGTTAGTAAATTTGGACCTAAGTCTAATTTCCCCATTTATCAATCCCATTATATATCATCAATCCCATCATGTTAAAACGGCAAAAAATCTTCTGACCTTACCACCTTGTTAAACACAACTCATAATATTTTGACACATCACCTAAGCTAGTAGTAAGAGTAAATGCAATAAGCCAAATTCAATGGCCCGTTAAATTTTAAAAATGGATCTCATCTCTATTTCACAAAAACATAACTTTCAATATAACAAATCAACATAACACATATCACAATATTGTCACATCGGCAAAACACATCTCCCAATACAAAATCATTATCCAACCATCTACTATTTCATTCTCTCGTCCATTCTAAAAAAAAACTAACCCAAAATTCATAATGAGTCCCACAAAAAGTCAAGTTACATCATCATCCATATCACCAAAACACATTTCCTTATACATTCGCATCAGCAAAACACATCTTGCAATACAACCATATCAGCAAAAATACACATTCTCATACATTACCCATTCTCCCTAAATTCATACCTTACCCATTCTCCCTAAATTCATACCATTGTATTTGCCCTAAGATATCTAGGGAATGAAACATCATTTATCACCTCACCATCTGTAATAAATTTCCCAACATAATTCGATTCATGCATTTTCAAATAACTATTAATATCGTCTGCCAACATTTTCATTTAAATATTCACGATATTTTTCATATTTTCATTAGTTAGTGGGGCAATCCATCTAGTATATAATCTATTGAGATAAAAGCGAAGAAGTCTCCCGTTTGATCAATTCACATGTTGATAGCGAGGAAGATAACCTTCTATCATGAAGAAAATTGAAGTACTTCAAATGTCTAATAACCCAATGATCTAAAGGAACAATTTATCAATACTCACCAGTGAGTATTCTCTTAAACCATCTATTTTTTATTTAATCTTAAGTCTCATGAATGCTCCATCGGATGTCACGTGGGATTGAATAGAGAGAAAATTAATCTAATAATCAAATAGAAAATTAATAATTATATAAAAAATTTACAATTCTTTGTGCTTTGCAATAATGAATATTTTATTCATATTAATGAAAACAATTCTAATGTATTTAAATTTTCATTTTTCCAGAATTCTATTGCATTAAGAGTTTTTTCCTGATCGTTTATATTTTAATTAATTGATACCGTAATATTCATGATAATAATTTTCTCTATATGTTATACAATATAAATAGTGTTACCCTAGTCCACACGAAAACTCGATTATCAAATAAACTATGATAATATAATATTCATTAGATTTGTAAAAAAAATTATTATCTTGGATATAATACATAGTATATTGCGGTATCAATTAGTTAAAATATAAATGGTCATAAAAAAATCTCTAAATGTAATAAAATTTTGGGAAAAATGAAAAATTAAATATATCAGATTTTTTTCCTCGAATATAAATAAACATATACATTATTGCAAAGCACCATGAATTAAAAAAAAAATATAATTATTAATTTTAATTTTGATTAATAAATTTATTTTCTTTCTCTTCAATCCTACGTGACTTCCTGTGTAGCATTCGAGAGACATAAAATTAATTAAAATTTTTATACAGATGGTTTAAGATAATAATCACTTGTGAGTATGGATGGATTGTTCCTTTAGATCACCAAGTAATGGAGCTTTCAAAGTACTTCAATTTGTTCGTGATAGAAGGCTTTTTCCTCGCTATTGACTTGTGAAATTGATCAAATGGGTTTCTTTTTTAATTTTATCTCAATAGAGTATATACTAGATAGATTATCTCAATAACCCACGAAGAGAATGCTTCCATGGCATTGTATAAGGCGTGTTGTTTCATCCCTTGCGGTCTGCAGTTGTGGAATAATTCCCATATAAATTTTGAATAGTCAACTTGACTCATAGGTGGGTTGAGTGTTAAAAGTAATAATTCAAAAGGCTCATGGCTTGCATTTATTTCAAAGTAGGTTGAGTGTTAATTGTTAAGTAATAATTCAAAAGGCTTATGGCTTGCATTTATTTCAAAGGAAATCAATTTTTTTCTTTTCTAGACATTGGAAACACCTTTAATTAAAAGTTGAATGTAATAAATTGGGATATTACATGATATCATTCTCTACCCAAAGATCATAAGGTTTTCTCTTGACAAACAAATATGTCAAAATTAATGTGAAAAATTCTCACTTGCATAATCATTTTCATACAATGGAGGTTTAGAATTCTAATAATTCATTAGAAAACAAAAAGTACAACTTAGGACCAAACTGACCTAAAATATTTTTCAACAATTAATACAGCCGTCACGATACCCAAAATACAAAAAAATTAGATTAATTCGATAGAAATAATTAACCCTAAAGAATCACTCCAAAATATCAAACCTTACAAAGCGTGCATTGTTAGTCCAAAGCTTAAAGTGGGGAAGGAAGAAATGAAAACTTTTACCAAAAATTTGGAGAGAATCTAAATCAGAACCTCAGTTTCTTATTCCCATTTTCTTGCTAGAGTTCATTTTATAATGGAGCAATAAAAAATGACATATGAGATTTGATCATAGCGGAATGACGTCAGATAAAGGAGATCGAGGTTCGTGTTCATAGGCTTGCAATCTCATGAACAACGACATTAGCACTATTGTATTAACATTGCTTCAAAACTAAAATATATTCAGAAGTAGTTTTTCGAGCTTTTAGGTTATTAATTTTCGACACTATCACATGTAATATAGTGATATGAGTAGTAGATAACTGGATACACGTTTATTCGAAAATTGTGAAACTCATTGAGAGGTTAGCTTTATCCAAAAACTCTAATCTGTACAACTTTTTTTTTTCAAAGGCTTTATCAAACTAACGGAGAGTCAAGTCACTATTTCAAGTCCAAAAATTATTTTAGGTTGAGGTCGAATTTTCAGTCCAAATATTTGGACTTGTATTTTGTTGTGAATGTATTTAACTTTGACTTAATATTCTCCGATGATGAGAGAATTTGATTAATAATCAAAAACAACTTATCATAAATACATAAAATATACTGAAAATTTTGAGTATAATTCTTAAAATATACTGAAAAATCACAGTATACGCCTCAAATTATACTAAGATATTAAAATATAATTTCAGTATATAAATGAGATCAACGCCCAATGAATTAGTGTTAATAAATTAGATTAGTCGATACTTTTTGTCACAATAAATACCGACTGGTTTTACCCAATCGCAAATGTACGGTCACAAAACAGTAAATAGTGAAAGGGATCGAATCCACAGAGACTGTTGCAAAAATCAATTGAATGACAACAATAGTGTAAACTAATTCAGACTATTTAATCAACAACGACGAAATTAACTAGCTTAAACCAAATTATGAATTCAACGATAGATGAAAATTAGCTTGGATTCGGCTAGTTCAACTACTTCCACCTGTGCACACAAATTAATATGCAATTAAACAAATTAAGAATTTAACGACTTCCAAATCCTAACTAAAAAGTATTTAGTTACACATATTCATAATAAAATTTATAAAATAGTCAAGATCAATGTTCGAATCAACGGGGGAAAAGGAGGAATTGTCACTCTTGGACCGCCTCTTCTCTATCCTTTATACTTTGAAAATTTTGGAATATCAAGTCTCGCCTTTAGAGGCTAGGGCTTTCTATTTTAACCTTAAAAGCTTTTAACCCTACTACCACATCAGCTGGGCCAAGATCTGGAAACCCGCAACTCGCGGCCGCACGTAGGTCGCTCTTGGCTCAAATTTTTCCCAGAATTAATCTTGTAATTAAAACTCTAAAACTTTTTCAATTGTACCTATTCATTAAATCATGCAATTGGATAGTACTTTGTGTCAGAAACATCATAAAAATTGGATATTTAATATCGTAAACATGAGTACATTTTGCACTCATCAGAGATCAACGTTAAAAGAAGTTGTTTATGAACTTAATTCTATTGAACTAGTGTCTGGATTTGTTTCTATTGAAAAAATATGACAAATCAAATCATAAATTCTTCTCAAAGTTGGTTTATTCACTAAATGTATGGGACACTATAACTAATATTTAAGATAGAGAACTCTAAGTAATATGAGGCATACCCTATTTTAAGTTTTTTTTTCTTCCATATATTGTTCCCTAAACTGAGGGAAAACAATGTTTAGATAATATGATGTGGACGTTATTAATAAATCTCCACCACTAGTGTGGTTTTCTTTACTTTTTTCTCTCTTTCAAAGAAAAACACTGTTTTTAAACATCAAATCTTTGGATTGGGCATCAATGTATCATTTTTTATGCATCAGATAATCATAATGTTTTTTTGAAAATTAATGGATAATAAGTATTTATCATTCAATTTTTGGAAAATGTTAAAATTATTTTTAAAAAATTCAAACAAATACGAAACTTAAGATAAAAGTAAGTTAGATCGTAGATCTTTTTAAATTTTTTAGTTTTGAAGATAAACTTAAAAATCAATGGTTAAAATTGTTTATATATATTGTTTCTATTATGATTTTAGAAAAAATTTAATGAAACCAATAAATTTATTATTAAACTCAATTTTTAAAATTTCAAAAATACCCTCCCTTATCTTGATTGTTTTGCATTAGTAAAAACACAAAACAAATGACAATGAACCAAGTGAAAGAGACCGGCATGTGACCTGTCATGTGACAAAATCATATACTTCCTATACAACATTTTTTTTTCTTATATGTATGTTGCCAAATTAGGGAAAAATATTAATTTTAAAAAATGATAGATGATAACCATCATAAATAAATCATTATTTAGAGAGGAAAGGGGACGGGGAGAGGCAAAAGAGGAATTTTTTAGTTTTTTAAAATTGATGAAGGATATTTTAAATAGTCTAAATAAATTATATGGATCTATTGATATATTTGATTGAGTCATGGATTTAGTGGTATATAAGTTACAAGGAATGGCAATTGAAAATTACAACGTGAATTTGCAAGCTGGCTAACGATACTGACAGTCTGTTCCACCATCAAATCCTGCATCATTGTTTTCACCAGTTAATCCCTAAATCATCTTTTGAGTTTGAATTTTTGTAACGATCAATGAGTCCATTAATCTTTGTATCACTGTCTGCAATTGTGGCCGCTCCCACCTACAGTCATTTTCCCCACAAGATTTCAAGAACCTTGACACAAACAACAACTTCATTGAAAGAATATAGAAAAATGATTGATTGTATTGATTTCGGAGAGAAGGATTGATTACAAGAGCAAACCAGTCTAAGCTAGGATAAATATCTTCAAGAACAAGAATTAACATAATCAACATATTGGCATAGCATTACACATCAACGAAAACACATCTTATACTCTCATTGATCCAATCTCAGCCCTACAACTTAGATCGATCCATATGAAACTCTGAGCATGAATCTGGAATGTGTGTTGACGATGGATTGAATTTAATAATAGACTTTCCCGCCTTTTGGTTGAAGGATGATACACAGCTTCTCCACAAGTGTTTTCTGCTATTTAAAATGATGCATTTTGAATACCAGAATAACTAACTTGACAACTCCACTCCCCTTAAAAATAAAAGGTACCAATACACTCCTCACCATAGTAATCATCAAAATAATTTTCCAATAAAAGATGGATATTGCTTCATAAGTTGGGGATAAGGAACCCATGTTGCATCAGAAATATCTTGACCTTGCCTATGAATGAGTAATTCTACAGCAGCATGTTCATGCTTTTGAACCAGACGACGATCCTGTTAATATAGTATCTGCAATCTTTTCCAGTAGAACAATAGAACTCAAATTGATTCACTGCACTTGTATTGCAGAGCACCTTTTTGCATAAAGGTTTTCTCTTACAAGATCATGTAATGATCAACACTACTAAAAATAGAAACATGACAATACAGATAACCTTAAGACAGAAAAGACCAAACTAACCTTCCAAGATAATAATTAAAATAAACAAGCAATTCACTTTCCAACACTCCCTCTGAATTGCTTTTTTAAAATAACTCCCAGCAAGTTTCTCAAGAAACAAAACTTATCCCTCGGCAAAGACTTTGTAAAAATGTCTGCCAGTTGCTCTTCAGACCTGCAAAAAATCAGTTTGATTTCTTTCTCTTCAATGGCAACTCTGACAAACTGATAACGAATTTTGATGTGCTTAGTGATGTTGTGATCCACAGGATTCTTGGCAATGGCTATTGCAGATTTACTGTCACAATAAACTTCAGTAGCTCCCTCTTGAAAGAATCCTATATCTTTCAAAATTTTCCGTATCCAAACTGCTTGTGAAGCTGCTTTTGAGGCAGCCACATATTCAGCTTCAGTTGAAGACAATGCCACACTTTTTTGCTTCTTTGCAATCCAAGAACACATCCCAGTCCCTAATCCAAAAACAAAACCAGAAGTGCTTTTCATGTCATCTACACAACCGGCCCAATCACTGTCACAAAAACCCTCTAATTGAACCTGCTTGCCCGTCTCATACATGATGCCATACTCCAAGGTACCCTGCAAATATCTCAACACCCTCTTCGCTGTTGCAAGATGAACTACAGAGGGATTTTGCATGAACCTGGATAACAAGGAGGCAGCAAACATGATATCTGGTCTGGTTGTTGTCAGATACAATAAACTCCCCACTAAGCTCCTGTAATTGTTAGCATTTGCTCTAGCTGATCCATCATCTTTCTGCAACTTTTCATTAACAATCAAAGGAATCACTACAGGATTTGACCCCAGCATATTATGTTTAGATAAAACTGCTCTGGCATACCTAGACTGAGACACAAAAATTCCATCAGCACTTTGATCAACTTCAATCCCCAGAAAGTACTTGAGAAGACCGAGATCAGTCATCTCATAGGCTCTCATCATGGACTGTTTAAACTCTTCTATGAGTTTTTCAGAGTTTCCAGTAATGATTAGATCATCCACATAAATAGAAATTATCAGAATGGACTCCCCCTCCCTCAAAGTATAAAGAGTAGTCTCACTGTCACTTCTCACCAAACCCTTAGAGATAAAGAAACTATCTACTTCAGCATACCAAGTTCTTGGAGACTGCTTCAGGCCATACAAGGCCTTCTTTAACCTGTACACCTTTTCTTCTGCCCCTTTCACCAAAAAACCTTCTGGCTGAGCCACAAAAACTTCTTCTTCTAACACACCATTCAAAAAAGCAGATTTTACATCGAGTTGATGTACCTTCCAGGTCAATTGAGCAGCTACAGAGAGGATTAACCTTACAGTCTCCAGGCGTGCCACTGGAGCAAAAGTTTCTTGGTAAACCACTCCAGATTTTTGAGTGAACCCGCGTGCCACCAATCTGGCCTTGTATTTCTGAACTGTGTCATCAGCATTCAACTTTACCTTGAAGATCCATTTGACTCCCACAACAGCTCGACCATGAGGTCGATTGACAAGTTCCCAAGTATCATTTTTGTTTATCATGGCCAACTCATCCTCCATGGCTATACACCAGGCAGGATCAGACTGGGCTTCTTCAAATGTTTCAGGTTCGCCAGCAGCAATAAAATTACACACTTCATACAACTCTGCAAGATTTCGAACCCTCTGAGGTGGTGAGTCTTCATCAGAGGACTCCCCAGTATCTTGAGTGTAAGCATCTGCATCAGCAGTAGCATTATCTACTGGCAGCCCTTCCTGAGATTGCACTGGTTCCAAATGAACACCATCAGCAGATCCTGCAGAAGAGACATGCTGATCAGCCTCTAGAAGACCAACATCATCACTTATTACATCATTATCCCACTTCCACACAGCTGCTTCATCAAAAATAACATCACGACTAACCAATAGTTTCTGAGTTGCCAGCTCAAAAACTCTGTAGGTTTTAGAGTTGGAACTGTAACCAACAAAAAGACACTTCTTGCTCTTTGGATCCAACTTGGTTCGTTTCTCAACAGGTATATGAATGTAACAAACACATCCAAAAACTCTCAGATGATCTACTGAAGCCTTTCTGCCACTCCATGCCTCTGAGGGAGTGACCTTCTTAACTGCTTTTGTAGGAGAGACATTCAAAGTATAGACAGCAGTGTGAACTGCTTCTGCCCAGAAAATTTTTGGAAGTTGCTTCTCACTCAACAAAGTTCTGGCCATTTCCATGATAGTTCGATTTTTTCTCTCAGCAACTCCATTTTGCTGAGGTGTGAAACCTGCTGTGAGCTGCTTGTCTATGCCTTCTTGCTGACACAACTGAATAAACTCAGTGGATATATATTCTCCCCCTCTATCACTGCGCAGTCTCTTAATCTTTTGACCACTTTCCTTCTCAACAGCAGCTTTAAACTTTTGAAAACACATAAATGTCTCGGACTTCTCTTTCAGAAAATAAACCCAAATTTTCCTAGAAAAATCATCAATGAAGGTTAAGAAATACCTACATTGATTGAAACTGGCTTGCTGCATTGGTCCACAAAGATCAGAGTGAACCAATTCCAAAACTTGACTAGCCCTCCATGCACCAGACTGAGGAAAGGAATGCCTATGCTGCTTGCCCAAAATGCAACTCTCACATAAAGAATGCACCTCAGCTATGTTAGGTAGACCAATGACCATATCTTGTTGTTTAAGTAACCTCAGAGCAGAATGATTCAGATGACCATATCGCTTGTGCCAAAGATCAGTAACAGGACACTCATTTGCAATAGCTTTGAGTGCCATCAAGTTGTCTTCAGGAAAAGTCACCATAAAATTCCTGTGATTCTGCATAGGAATGACCATAAGCTGTTTCTCAGAATTATCCTTGTCAAAGACAACACATCCTTTGTTCTCAAATAACAATTTGTATCCATTTTCTACCATTTGACCTACACTCAGAAGATTATGACTGAGTGCAGGAACATACAGCACATTACCGATAAACTTCTCTCCTTCATCAGTTTGAATTTTAATTTTACCTCTTCCTGTCGCATGAACTACTTGACCATTTCCCAACTTAATTCTGGACACTTTCACAGCACTGGGAGAATAATCTATATAGGAAAACAAATTCTCATGCCCTGACATGTGATTACTACACCCACTATCCAAAAACCAAGCATCAGTAGCTATAGAACTAAAATCTTGAGCTGTGTAGAACAAGTTTTCTTCAGACACATCGGTGGTGTCTGTAAAATTTGCTGTATTATCTGTTTTCAAACGACAATTCTTTTGTACATGGCCAAACCTTTTACAGTGATAACACTGTGGTTTGCCTTTGAACCAACAATCTGCAGCACTGTGACTCATCCTTTTGCATATATCACATGGCTTAGCACTAGAATTTGAACTCTCTGAAGAAGTTCCAGAATTCATACCTTGATTGTGCCCTTTCCAATTTGTGTTAACCTGTTTCCCCTTCCTTGTATCCTTGCCAACAGACAATCGCGCCTGGAAAGCGGACTCTAGAGATTGAGTGTGTTCACCACGGCGCAGTCTTCTTTGTTCATGCGCCTCAAGAGAACCAATAAGTTCTTCTGGTTTCAAAACCTGCAAGTCCTTGGATTCCTCGATAGCTGTGACAACCACATCATACTTCTCTGGTAGACTCATCAAAAGCTTCTGAACTATCTTCAGATCTGGAATATCCTCACCTAAGATACGCATCTGGTTTACCAAATCTATAATCTTGGTATAAAACTCCTTGACTTTCTCAGTGTCATTCATTTGAATATTCTCAAACTCCCTCCGAAAATTTTGTAGTTTGATAATTATTGTTTTGGCATCACCTTCAAACTCCTTGCTCAAGATGTCCCAAGCTTCTTTGGCTTGAGATGCTCTTATAATACGAGAAAAAATGATAGGGCCAACACCATTCTGGACTCGACTTAAAGCCCTAGCATTCACCATTCGAATAGCTTCCAGTGCCTTCTTCTCTGGGTTTGACAAGGATGACTCATCTTCTGGTTCGTCATAACCAGTAACCACCACACTCCATAGACCTTCAGACATCAAATAGGTTCTCATCCTCACCTTCCACGACCTATAATCATCTCCATTGAAGACTGGAATTCGTTCAGATGTGGAAGAAGATGATGAAGACATCATATACACGCTTGATCAACCTGCTTCGATACCACTGTTAATATAGTATCTGCAATCTTTTCCAGTAGAACAATAGAACTCAAATTGATTCACTGCACTTGTATTGCAGAGCACCTTTTTGCATAAAGGTTTTCTCTTACAAGATCATGTAATGATCAACACTACTAAAAATAGAAACATGACAATACAGATAACCTTAAGACAGAAAAGACCAAACTAACCTTCCAAGATAATAATTAAAATAAACAAGCAATTCACTTTCCAACAGATCCAACATTGTTACAGGCTAAGGAAGTAACTCCCCTTGGTGATCTACTAGTGGTAAGGTTAGGAATACCACAGTTTCAGTACCCATATGTTTCTTCAGATGACTTATGTGGAAGATATTATGAATCTTAACTCCCAGTGGTAGCAGTAACTCATAAGCCACAGACCCCACTCTCCTCACTACGCAATATGGCCCAAAGTACCTATTGGACAATGTAAGATTCTTCTCTGAGCAATGGAAACTTGGTTGTGATTTGATATAGACCATATCTTCTACATCAAACTCCACCAACATCCTCTTTTTATCAGCATATAACTTCATTGCAGCTTGACTCTTCTTCAAATTGCTCTGTGATAAAATTCAGCTAATTGCAACCATTTCACCCATTCTTTAGGCTATTGATCTGCATAAGCTGTCAAATACTTGTTCTAAGGCCTTATTGACTGCCTTAGTCTGCCCATCAGACTGAGGATGGTAGGATGTAGACATATTGAGCCTTACTCCCTGTAATGTCTTCAAGGCTTGCCAAAAATTACTTGTAAATATGATATCTCTATCAGAAACAATTCTCTGTGGCAACCTGTGTAACTTAAAAACATTATCCATGTAATTTTGTGCCACTGAAGCTGCAGTATAAAGTGGCATGAAGTGTGCATACTTAGAAACCTATTTAGCACTATCAATATCACTGACTTACCAAAAGAAATAGGTAAGCCCTTACTAAAGTCAATACTCATATCAGTCCATACCTTTTGTGGAATAGGTAATGGCTGTAAGATTTCAGCAGGCATCGTGTTCATATATTTAGTAGTCTGGTAGACAGAACATTGCCTTATGTAATCCTTAACAGCCTTCTTAAGACCCGTCTAGTAAAAATCTCACTTAACCCTCTGATAAGTTTTCTTGAAACCAATATGATTGGCAACAGGAGAAGAATGGACATGATCCATGATCTATTTAATCACCATAGGAGACTACCCTATATATAATTTTTCCTTGTAGTACAAGAACTCATCCACTAACTTGTATTTTCCCACAACATCAACATTGTCAGAAAATTGAGCAAAAATAGAAATAACAGCAGCATCATATACATAAGTACCATTTACCTCCTTAAAAAGATACCTAAGGGTGAATGGTATGTTCTAATAATGAAATAATGGCCCAAAAGGTAAGGCCACCATTTCTGAATTGCAGATACTAAAGCCAGAAATTCCTTCTAATATATAGATAAGAAAATAGGTTTACCCTTCAAGGTTGCACTGAAGAAAGCCAAGGGATGCCCTTTTTGTAACAACACAGCCCCTATACCACTCCCACTTGCATCAGATTCAATATAAAATGTGTCTTTAAAATCTGGAAGATCAAGGACTAGAGGTGTAGCCATTACCACCTGGAGGTGCTCAAAAGCTCGGTCCATTAGAAGCCATCCTTTTGTAACAACTTATTTAGAGTAGTAAGTGAAGCATAATTTTAAAAGAATTTCCTATAATAACCACATAATCCCAGGAAACTCCTTAATACCTTCACATTACCAGGCCTTGGCCAAATCACCGTAGATTAAATTTTATGAGAACTCAAAAGTGAAAAACTGATACTTGGATATCTTAGCAAAGATAGTGTTAGACCTTAAGAGAGTCAAGGGAATTGTCAAGTGTTGAACATGATCTGACATTGAACTGCTATACACCAAAATATCATCAAAAAACTCTAAAATGAATTTTCTCAAGTAAGGCTTGAAGACCTCATTCATAAGACTTTGAAATGTTGAGGGTGCATTAGTGAGGCCAAAAGGCATGACCAAAAATTCAAAGTGCCGTTCCTGAGTCTTAAAGGTAGTTTGCTGTACATCTCCGTCGAAGATCTTGATATGGTGATAACCTAATATGAGGTCAAGTTTTGAGAAGACTACTGCTCTATAAAGCTCATCAAACAGCTCATCTATGACTGGTATGGAAAATTTTTCTTTTACAGTAGCTTTATCTAAAGCCCTATAATCAACACATATCCTCTAGGTATTATCAGTTTTCTTAATTAACAATACTGGACTAAAGTATGGACTAGAACTGGGTTGTATGACTCCTGTACTTAACAACTCAGCTACAATTTTGTCAATTTCGGACTTCTGAGCATAGAGATACCTATAAGGTTCATGTTTACTTGATTCGTACCCTCCTTCAGCATAATTTTATGATCCTGACTGCTTGAAGGGGGAAGTCCTTTCGGCTCAGCAAATTGATCCAAAACAAGCTGAATTTCTTCACATGCTAAACTTGAGCTAGTGGCTAAGGTTGTGGAATTCATCTGATAAAACTCATCCTGTGCAGCATGGGGAAATACCTCCTCATTGGTTGTGATAGAAAAGAATCTGGTGAAGATGTTATACCTTTTAACATACCAACATTTCCATCCCAAGTGAAAGACATTGTCGAGGCTTCAAAATTCAAGTTAATATCACCCAACGATTTCAACCATTCTCTGCCCAGAATCATGTCATATTCACCTAATTCCAATGCATAAGAGTCCACTAGAAATGAATGTCATTGACACCTAAGTGCTGGCCAATTTTCCCAAGGCATTGCATGAACTCTCCATTTGCAATCCTAACTAGGGCATGAGCAAGCTTAATTGTGTGCAACTTGAGGGAATCAGGAATTTTGTCAAGTAAATTGACATTAAGGAAATTATGTGTAGAACCACTATCCACAAGAATAAGAGGGGAAATTATGTCCAAAAATCACTGTAATAACATGGTTTTAGTGCTTGCCATTTCTGTCAAAGCATATAAAGAAACAGTTGGGGAAGAGACTACTTCCTGGCTTCTGTTTTGATCTTCCTGTGGTAAATTAATTTCACCTTCCATCATCCTCTGTGTACTATGTTCAATAGTACAAACCTGTCGAAAGCCTGCATCAGTATCAGCATCAACATCATAATCCTCCTCCATCTCTATACAAAACAATCTTGGACTATAGTTTGAACACTTATGGCCAGGAACCCACTTCCTATCACATCTAAAGCACAACCCCTTCTCCTTCTTTTCGAGGATCTATTGGGGTGTAATTCTTTGGACAAACATAGGTTTAACTGTTAAACTAAATTGTGCTTTTGTATTAAGTTGTTATTTCTTTTGTTTAGAAAGGTTAGTGAAGTCCTTTCCATATCTGATGTTATTTATGCTTTCTTTTTGTTGTGTTGTGTTGTACTAAAATTGAAAAACTGATATTGGAAGATTATCGAGTGCTAGGGTTCCAAGAGTTCTCTAAGCTATTTGTACTATTGTGAGAGTTTGCTTGTGTTTGCTATCTCTATTTCTCAGTGATTATATTGCTAACAGTGGTATTAGAGTGAGGTTTGTTCATCACAGAGTAAAATCAATTTTCTATGGTATCCTCCAGTGATCGCACGAATCTCATTCCTATTTTTACTGGTTCTGACTATCCCTCTTGGAAAGTTCGAATGCGTACCTATTTGATGTTAGAGGGTTTTTGGTCTATCGTCAACAAGGGTTACTCTAAGCCTGAGGATGAAGATGCACTTTCTGACTCTGCGTTGAAGATTCTGGAGAAGACACGATTAACTAATGCCAAGGCTTTAACTCGGCTTTAGATTGGAGTCGGACCAACAATCTTTCCTCGGATTATTCGTGCTGCCACTGCCCAAGAGGTGTGGACTATTCTGGCTACCGAATTTGAAGGCGATGCCCGCACCGTTCGGGTAAAGTTACAAAATCTTCGCAGGGAGTTTGAAAATTTTTGTATGCTTGATTCTGATAAGATTCAAGTCTTCTATGATAAGCTAATTGATTTGGTAACCAAATGTGTACTTTGTGGTTGCTGCTATTGAAGAGTCGAAGGATCTTGCTACTTTGAAACCCGAAGAACTGATTGGGTCTCTTTCTGCTCATGACAATAGGCTTCTTCGAAGAGGTGATAAGACCACTGCTCCTCTTGAGTCTGCCTTTCAGGCACGTCTCAATATTCGTGATGATTCCAGGAAGTCTTTCTCCTCTCAGGCTCCGGATACAAAAAGTGGTTTGTCTGCGGAAAATTCCTCTCGATCTCCATGTGATATTTGTAAGCACCTGAGTCACACTGCCAGTGATTGTTGGTTTAAAGGAAAACCCCAATGCCATCATTGTAAACGTTTTGGCCATGTGCAAAAGAATTGTCGCTTGAAGACTGGCAGTGGGAATGGGCAGGCCAATTTTGCTGCTGCTAGTTATTCTTTGGAGGAGACTCTGTTTTACACTGGCCAATATGCTCTTTCTCGTGTGGCTGATCCAGATACTCAGTATCTGGTTTCTGGTGCAAGTGCTCATATGGCTGCAAACAAGCAGTTGTTTGACTCTCTTGATATGTCATTCTCTACCAGTGTTTGACTATGAAATGGTGCGGTTGTTGAAGCTATTGGTCGGCCTATGATTAAAATTCAATCTCATGGGGCAACTAAGTATATTGATAAGGTACTCTTTGTTCCAGCTCTATGTCAGAACTTACTCAGTGTGAGTCAGATGATAGAGAGTGGATATGAGCTAAATTTCAAGGGCACTCAATGCTCTGTATTTGATAAAGATGGGTCCGAATATTTGTTTATGATAATTCAGATGAAGCCCAATCATAATTTTCCTTTGCATATCCATGATACTAAAGTTATGGCACTTCAAACTGGTGTCTCTCAATCTGCAGATTCTGTTTTGTGGCATAAGCGACTGAGTCATCTCAACTTTGATGACAGTTTACAACTCTTAAAAAACAAAAATATAGTGGTTGGCCTTCCTTCCATTCAAGCTTCACCTGGACTTTGTGAATGGTGTATTATGGGTAAACATCATAGAGAGTCATTTCCTCATCACACTCGTTGGAGGGCATCTTCAGTTCTTGAGTTGATTCACTCCGATATATGTGGTCCCATGAAAACCTCCAGCTTCAATGGATCCAGGTATTTTCTCAGCTTTATAGATGACTATTCGAGGCATATGTGGGTCTACATATTGAAAGCCAAGTCAGAAATTTTTGAAATTTTTAAACAATTTAAAGCTTTTGTGGAGAAGCAGAGTTCTCAAAGTATCAAAGCTTTTCGAAGTGACAGAGGTGGGGAATATAATTCCAAAGCTTTTAATGATTTTTGTGTGTCCGAAGGCATTAAGCATGAACTCACTGTTGGGTATAGTCCACAACAGAACGGCGTCGCTGAACGCAGGAATCGCTCTATTATGGAGATGGCTCGATCTCTTCTGGATGATAAACATTTACCAAACATTTTTTGGGCTGAGGCTGTTCATACCTCTATTTACTTGATGAATTTGTGTCCCACTAAGGCTTTGTCTGGTCTTACTCCTTATGAAGCATGGACAGGTCATAAAGGTAGTGTGGAGCATCTCAAGGTTTTCGGATGTTTGTGCTTTGCTCATATTCCAGCTGAGCATCGTAGTAAATTGGATAAGAAGATTAGAAAATGTGTGTTCATTGGATATAGTATGAATTCCAAAGCTTATCGAGTTTTTGATGTTGAGACTAAGAGTATTTTGGTGAGTCGTGATGTTGTGTTCGCTGAAAATGAATTTTTGAAATTAGATGAGACAGGAGGGTTGCAAGATTCTTCTGCTCAAGATTCTATTTCACTTATTGATAATGAAGTTTCTCCCCTGTCAGATCATAATCTTGAAGAGGAGCTTTCTCCAGCTCCTTCTATTGCTAATGATGTCATTTTGAATAATTCTGAGGAAGGTTCAAAGACTGCTTCCAGTTTGAGGAATTACACTAGTAGTTCAGTTGAAAGTCCTCCTAGAAGATTGCGATCCATGGTGGAGCTTTGTGAGTCCTGTAATGTTACTTTTGCTGAACCATCTACTTTTCAAGAGGCTCATCGTGATTCTTCGTGGATTAAAGCAATGGAGGAAGAGATACATATGATTAAAAAAAATCAGACATGGGAACTGGTACCTAAACCTTTTGATAGAGAAATCATTGGAGTTAAGTGGGTCTATAAGCTGAAATTGAATTCAAATGGTACTATTCAGAAACGTAAAGCGCAGCTAGTGGCTAAAGGTTTTAACCAAAAGCCAGGTATTGATTTTCATGAGACTTTTGCGCCTGTGGCACGACTCGAAACAGTAAGAATTTTGATATCTGTGGCTGCTCAATGCAGGTGGAAAATACATCAGTTAGATGTCAAATCCGCTATTCTTAATGGAGTTCTTGAAGATGAAGTTTATGTCCAGCAACCTGAAGGGTTTTTGGTGCAAGGCAAAGAAGGTTATGTTTACAAACTCAAGAAGGCTCTTTATGGGCTAAAACAGTCCCCGAGGACTTGGTATTCTGAGATAGATAAATTCTTTGGAATAAGAGGTCTGAAGAAGAGTGAAAATGAGAGCACATTGTATAATCTCCAAGAAGGGAGTTCGATTTTGGTGGTTTCTATATATGTTGATGACATTATCGTTACTGGAAATAGTGAGAATTTGGTGCTTGAATTTAAGAACAGTATGATGCAAAAGTATGAGATGACTGATTTGGGTTTGCTTCGCTATTTCCTTGGAATTGAAGTTCATCAAACTGAGAAAGGTATCCTTATTTGTCAAGAGGGATATTTGAAGTCTGTGTTACAGAAATATAGGATGGTTGATTGTAATCCTATTGGTATTCCTCTTGTTGTTAATGAGAAGCTTCATCAAGATGATAGCTCAGGGAGTTCTGATGGGCAGGTCTATAGAAGTCTTATTGGGAGCTTATTGTATCTCACCACCACAAGGCCAAATATTATGTTTGCAGCATCTCTTCTTTCACGGTTCATGCAAAGTCCAACTCAGGTTCATTTTGGCACAGCTAGAAGAGTGCTAAGGTACCTTCATGGAACTAAAGATCATGGAGTGTTTTACGAAGCTAGCAAGCCAGTAACATTACAAGGCTTTTGTGATAGTGATTGGGCTGGCAGTCTTGATGATATGAAAAGTACAACTGGATTCATTTTTAATGTTGGATCTGGTATGTGTGTTTGGGCATCCAAGAAACAAAAATGTGTGGCTCTTTCAATAGCTGAGGCAAAGTTTGTTGCTATGTCTAAGTCTGCTAGTCATGCGGCTTGGATTAGAGGGGTATTGGATGATCTTGGTTTTCAGCAAAAGAATGCCACTGGTATTTATTCTGATAGCAAATCGGCAATTGCGATTGCCAAGAATCCTGTTGCACATGACTTAACAAAACACATTGCCATTAAATATCGCTATGCTCTTCAAGCTACTGCTGAAGGTGTTATAAATGTGTTGTACTATGGCACAGGAGATCAAGTGGCAGACTTACTGACAAAGGCTTTACCTCGCGACAAGTTTGGGGTTCACAAGTCTAAGATGGGGATGATATCCAAAGCACAATTCATGGGGGAGTGTTAAACTGAATTGTGCTTTTGTATTAAGTTGTTATTTCTTTTGTTTAGAAAGGGCAGTGAAGTCCTTTCCATATCTGATGTTATTTATGCTTTCTTTTTACTGTGTTGTGTTGTACTGAAATTGAAAAAATGATATTGGAAGATTATCGAGTGCTAGGGTTCCAGGAGTTCTCTAAGCTATTTGTACTATTGTGAGAGTTTGCTTGTGTTTGCTATCTCTGTTTCTTAGTGATTATATTGCTAACATTAACAATCTGTTTTGTTAGTTCCTTTGTTGAATTTTGTTGGTTCAAAGGTACAAACCCCATAGTAGAAGACCCCTTGGTCACATGTACTGCATTCTGTAAAGCTTTTTGAGTAGTCAAGAAGCTTTTTTGTTGAAAAGCTTCCAACAAAGTATGTGGGTTCTTAGTCTCACTACTTCCCTAATTTCTTCTTTCAACCCTCCCAAAAAAGAACTCAATTTATAATGTTCTGGTAGATCATATAATTTGACTATGATCATCTCAAATTTGATTTTGTATTCTTCAACAGTTTTATCTTGTCTTAAAGTCATCAATTCTTCCATGGGATTTGGTTCCTCAATAGGGCAAAACCGATTCCTCAAAGCAACTTCTAATTCAGCAAAAGAGGCAATTCTACTAGACAAGATTAAATGCTTGAACCAAACCATAGTTGGTCCCTCGAAGTGAAAAGCCAAACGTACCCGTAATGAAGAGGAGTTTGGTAATATCCAAAATATTGATCAGCCTTAATGAGTCAGGTGTTGAGATTCTCACCAAAAAATTTGGGAAAATCCATTTCAGGACCCCTGTGATTGAAATCCAAATCTCCCTAGCCTCAAAATGTTGTTGGTTTTGATGTCCTCCTGGACCTCCTCCACCTTGAATTGGTTGGTGAGGATTCTAATTCTGTGTAACTGGATCAGGAATCATTTAGTTCGCTCTCAAAATCTTCAATTGTTCCATCATTGCTGCAATCAATTAATGTACTAATTGAGCAACCCCTTCCTGAATGGATTGATGCATGCATTCTTGAAGAGACTCACGCATAGCACCCATATATTCTCTCTTAAAGCATTCATGTGCTGATCTGACTCAGATTTGCAAACCATTTTAACAATTCACAGGATGTATGCTTTGATACCAATTTGTCAAAAACCTTGACACAAACAAGAACTTCAATGGAAGAACATAAAAAAAAATGATTGATTGTTGAAAACCAGAAGAACAGATATCTTCACAAGAAGATGAAGGTGAAATCGCAAGAAGATACACAGATATCTTCACAAGAAGATAAGAAGAAACTCGAGTGCTTTTGCTAAAGGAGTTGGGAGAAATGTCTTTTTCTCTATTTTCCTTGATTCAAAATAAAACCCCTTTACAGACCTTTTATCCTTAGTCACATATCCAATAAAAGAATAAAACAAATCATGTAGACAGCTAATGGTGGAAGGCTAATCATGTAGACAACTAATGGTGGAAGGCTAATAATGTAGACAACTAATGGTGGTGACAGCTAATAGCTCCAAGGCTGCCGACAATGTAGACCTAGCATACAATAGACAAACACATGTTTAACATCCCCCCTCAAGCTGAACGGTAAGAATCTACAACGTTTAGCTTGCGCAGAAGATGGTGGAGATGAGCCACAGTAACAGGTTTGGTGAGAAAATCGCTGGGTTGCTCGGAAGAACGAATATGCAATAACTTTACAATCAGGGCATCAACTCGCTCTCGAACAAAATGACAATAAATCTCAATGTGTTTTGTCCGTTCATGAAAAATCGGATTATTCCCAATGTGAATGGCAGCCTGGCTATCACAAAAAATAGATATGGGTGTAGGAGGACGAATCTGAAAGTCACGTAAAAGATTTAAAAGCCAAGTGAGTTCGCTGCAAGTATTGGCCATAAAACGATATTCGGCTTCGGCGGAAGAGCGAGAAACAGTGTGATGTTTCTTGGACTTCCAAGACACTAGAGCTCCTCCAAAAGTCACACAGTAACCACTGATGGAGCGCCGCGTATCAGGACAAGCTCCCCAATCGGAATCACAATAAGCAACCAAGGTGTGATTAATCTGAGAAGGAAAAAAGAGACCCTGGCCGGGACAACTCTTCAAATATCGAAGCACGCGATAAGCACCTAATAAATGTTGATCAGTTGGTTGTTGTAGAAACTGGCTCAAATTATGGACAGCATAACTAATATCAGGCCACGTCATTGTCAAGTACAGTAACCTGCCATCAACCTGCGATAGCTGGAAGGATCAACAAGAGCAATACCATCATTTATGGAGAGATGAGTGTTAAGCTCAGTTGGAGAAGATAGAGGCTTAGCACCTAAGAGACCCGCATCTTGAAGTAAATCAAGAGTATATTTTTGCTGGCTGAGGGCTAGGCCTGCACAAGATCGATTGACTTCAATCCCAAGGAAATACTTCATGGGGCCAAGATCTTTAATCTTGAGCTGAGAATGCGAATAGTGCTTGACTGACTGAATCAAAACATCACTTGTTCCACCAAGAACAATGTCGTCCACATACAATAAAAGAGCTATAAAATGCTGGCCACGATGTAGTGTAAACAAAGAATGATCGGACCGAGATTGGTGGAAGCCAAACCGGAGAAGTATAGCACGAAATTTTGCATTCCATTGGCGAGATGCTTGCTTAAGGCCATAGATAGATTTCTTTAAGTGGCAAACAAGTGATGGATTTTTGATAGAATATCCAGGAGGAGGCACCATGTATACCTCTTCATTGAGCTCACCATGCAAAAAGGCATTATGCACATCCATTTGGTGAGGGACCAGCCATGCATGGAAGCTAAAGCCAAGAACACCCGAATAGTCACCATTTTAACAACAGGAGAGAATGTTTCTGTATAATCATAACCAGCTTTCTGAGTGAACCCTTGGGCTACCAACCGAGCTTTATGACGCTCAATAGAACCATCTTGGTTGAATTTCAATTTGTAAATCCATTTTGAACCCACTGCTCGGCGGCCAGCAGGTAAAGGGACCAAATCCCATGTATTATTGGCTTGCAAAGCTTGTAATTCAGACTCCATAGCAGATCGCCAAGCAGGATCTTTCATGGCTACAGCAAAATGAGAGGGTTCTTTGTGGTTAGTAACATTATGGAGGAAAGCAGCATGGTAAGTAGCAAAATTATCATAATGAAAATACTTACTAATGGGATAAAGAGAAGAGGACGTAGCTTGATGAACAGTGCTGGAGTTGGGCATGCAGAGAGTGCTATTACATTGGTAGTCATGAAGATATGTGGGAGGATGTTTGATACGTGAGGAGCGACGAAGACCAACTGCAGGAGATAAAGATTCTGAAGAGTCAGTGGACATGGTGGTCGTAGGTGGAGGTAAAGAGTCAGAACAAGTGGAAGGAGACTGAGTAGGTGAATGTGAAATGGATGATGGCTCAGTAATAAGGTATGGTAAAGGGACTGAATGTGATTCATCTTGTGAGTTGTCAGCAGGAGATGCTAAAGCAGATTGGTGGAAAGGAAAAGTTGTTTCATGGAAGTCAACATCACGGGATATAAATATGTCATAGGTGTCCAAGTTGAGAACTCTATAACCTTTGGTACCAAAAGGATAGCCTAAGAACACACATGCATGAGCTCTCGCCTGAAATTTTGAGTGAGGTTGAGGATGAACCTTGGCATAACAGAGGCAACCAAAAACTTTAAGGTTGGTGTAATTTGGTGGACGTTGGAAGATAATTTGATAAGGACTATGCTTGTCAAGTTGACGTGAGGGCAACCGGTTAATGAGATGGACTGCAGTTAAGATGCAAAAGCTCCAAAAAATTTCGGGTAGATGTGCATGCAGACGAAGAGCTCGAGCTGTGTTTAAGATGTGTTGGTGTTTGTGCTCCACAACCCCATTTTGTTGAGGCGTGTAGACACAAGTGGTTTGATGTAGAATGCCATTGGCATGATAGAATTCTTTGAAGCAAAACTCAGGACCATTATCGGAACGAATAATTTTGACGTGTGTATGGAATTGAGTTTTCACATAGTGGCAGAATTGCTCAAGGTAATACCTTGCTTCGCCTTTTGAATGCAATAAATGTGTCCAGGTAGCTCTACTGTAATCATCCACTATAGTCAAAAAATACTTGAAACCATCTATAGAAGTTACAGCATGAGGACCCCAAATATCCACATGAATGAGTTCAAAAATTGAAGTGGTATGAGAAATGCTAACATTGAAAGGCTTTCTCTTCATCTTAGCTAGAGGACACGTAGGACAAAAAGCAAAATGTTCTTGGAGTTCCTTAGGTAAAAACATGCTTGTAGAAAAAGAAGGATGCCCTAATCTATGATGCCATAACTTAGGAGACTTTTCGACTGCATTGGTGCTCAAAACTGAGTGGTTGGTTGTGAGTCGAGAACCCCAAAAATATAGCCCTCTATGCATGCTCCCCACTCCAATCCTCTTCAATGTGGCTAGGTCCTGTACAACACAAAGGCCAGAATTAAAAGTGATAGAATATTGGTTGGAAGCTGTAAGTTTGCTCACGGAAATAAGATTAATCTTAAAAGTTGGAACACAGAGGACTTGATCAAGAATTATGCCATGATGAAGTGTAAGAGAACCTATGTGAGTGACTGGGTGTTTATCTCCGCTAGGAAGATTCACACAATAGTTGGAGACTGGTCGAGCAGTACTAAGAAAATCAATTGAGCAAACTATGTGGTCACTGGCACCACTAGGCAAGACTTCTTTCAAATAACCATCTACAAATACCAGCTTATTCCTTCCCTCTAAAGCCATTAAGAGAGCACGGCTCCAAACATGGAAGTTATCTTCCCCAGTCAAATCTAGGCTGATGAGTTTGGTTACTGCATAGTCTGCAGTTGAGAGACTCAGTGGATCATCCTGAGGATCCATGGTCGTTGAGATAGTAGTGACAACACTACTACTTGCACCTTCAATCTGTCCTTCCTTTCCAGACATGGTGAAGAGTTAACAGCGGAATAAAAAATTCGTGATAGATGAACCTCACCAGACCTCCGATACCATGAAAACCAGAAGAACAGATATCTTCACAAGAAGATAAGAAGAAACTCGAGTGCTTTTGCTAAAGGAGTTGGGAGAAAAGTCTTTTTCTCTATTTTCCTTGATTCAAAATAAAACCCCTTTACTGTACCTTTTATCCTTAGTCACATATCCAATAAAAGAATAAAACAAATCATGTAGACAACTAATGGTGGAAGGCTAATCATGTAGACAACTAATGGTGGTGACAGCTAATAGCTCCAAGGCTGCTGACAATGTAGACCTAGCATACAATAGACAAACACATGTTTAACAATTGTATTGATTTTAGAGAGAAGGATTGATTACAAAAAACCAGTCCAAGTTGGAATAGATGATAGATCTCTTCAAGAACAAGAATTAACAGAATGAACATATTGGCATAGCATTACACACATCAACGAAAACACATCTTATAGTCTCACTAATCCAATCTCAACCCTACAACTTAGATCGACCCACGTGAAAGTCGGAGCATGAATCTGGAACGTCTGTTGACGATGACGTGGATTGAATTTAACAGACCTTTCGGCCTTTTGGTTGAAGGATGATACACAGCTTCTCCACAAGTGTTTTCTGTTATTCAAAACGATGCATTTTGAATAACAGAACCAGAGCATGGTCGTCTCAGGCCGTCGACCACCAGCTGCCGCTATCAATCATCACCACCCCCACATCCATTCACCCTATTATCCCACCTGATCACCATATCAGTATGGTTGATCTCCACAACATCCTCATAGATCACTCTCAAAAGATCCAAAAACCCAGAGACCGTTTTCTCAGATCGATACCAAAAAACACCGCCAAACAACCCAGCCTAATTTAAGCAATCAAGAGTGCAAAATCTTATGATTTCTCTTGCACTCTAGTTCCAATTTGTAATTTGCTCTTACTATAAAGATGAACTTTATGAGTTTCAACATGGACCGGCCTGCTTCAAGAGGAGCTTTTCTGCATTCTTTAAGCTTTGGGGAAAAGGCCAGTGAGGTCCTGCAAAACTGAGCCGATCCTGCAGCTTGTAATGCAACGCATGGCCAAGCAATCCTACATCTAATCCCACATAAAAAATGTGGGCAATCTCTCAATAAAATCACACTGATCGAGTTCAGATAAATTTTAGCATGAAGAGAATGCAACACCTTTTTTTTTCCAAAAAGTAAAGGTGCCAACTGAAGGATAAATTAAAGAACAGCATAATGTTAAACAAATAAGATCAAGAGAAAAGTTATAAGACCTCAAGAAAGTTTTACCATTTTTGAATTTCCGGTGTTTGAATGATGATATATAGATGCCAAAACAATTAAAAGAGTTGATATGAAGGCTGAAATGAAAGTAAGAACGAATACAATCCTCGCATGTGCCATTCTTCCTGAAGGTATTCTCCAAAAAACTGGTTCGGCATTGGTGTTGGCACCATCAATCGTTGGTATAAATAAACAAATCCGATTACGCGACTTCCGTTCTATACTGCAGTGCAGGAATATATCAAGTGTACCAAACTCGACTGTTGAATATCCGCTTTCATCTAGGGGCTGCACGCATGAATTTCAAAATGTTAAAATCTTCCATGAAGCTGCTCAGTTGTAAAATATAATGAAAATTTCTAGATCTGACATGAAGACGGTAAGATGAGAAAATATGCCCAAAAATTTCTACTCACTGGATATCTTGCATGTATGAGAAGCTGTATGTTAACATCTAGTTCCTTCTTATGCCCTAACAACATATTAGAGCCAAGATCCATGTGAACTTCGATGGCAGACCGGTTAGAAAGAAGTGAAGGCAATTCCAAATTCGTATCGCCAAAAACAGCAACATTGGTGAACACTGCAATGAAAAGGATTCAACCATTTAATCAAAAAATAAAATAATGCAATTAGCCAATTTTCTCTATATTGGTATAATTCTCAGTCAAAACAAATGATAGTACTTTACCATCCCACTCGAGAAGATGTTGGAGCTCAAATGGGTCAGCAAATACTCCAGAAGGGAGTCTTTCTATAATCAGGACCTCACAAAAATTAGATGGTAGTTGAGACGCAGAGTCTGGCTCGATATGAAACTTGATTGAAGAAGATAGATGCCGATGAGAACCCTCACCAATTAGAAGGCGCTGTGAAACTGACAGTCTTATAAGATCAGGATTGCTTTGAAGCAATTCACACGAGCCAAAAGGAAGTCCATGTAATATGAACTCTTGGAAATTAGTATCATCTAAGCTTTCATACTTTTCAAAGTAAGATTTCATGATATTATCTCTGCGAACAAAGAGAAGTTCCATCATGAGTGGGATCACAACTGGAGTCACAATCTACCACCTAAAATTTATGATTATTAAGTAAACAAAAGCATCAAAGCTCCGGTGAGAAAACAAAAAAAAATGTCGTTTGATGTAAATGGCAAAATCACAATCTAGATTTTAACTGCCTTGGATACAACCCACAGTTCATTTAATATAAGTTCAATTAAGATTGTGATATGAAAAATTCTCATCAAGACAAAGTAGCAACACAGGAGTAATGTAGTTTTGTGCACTGGAGTTGTTTCCCCTTTTATCGATTGTCTTGCTCATGGCTTCATTAGAATAAAGCCTATCCAACATCAATAAGAACAAAAATCTCAGGCAATCACCAATTAGTTTCTTTCACAACTAATGTAGCCTCTGAGACTCCCCCTATTGAGCTCACTTTCATCGAAACAACAGCGGAACTATTAAGCATAACTTATGATGCTTCCTTCTATACTTTAATTCTTCCAAATCTTAATTTTGGAAATCATGATGTTATAGAAGATTACAATTAATTATGGGGAGAAGAAAGCTTTCCAGCTGCAATGGGAGCCCAAATATTGGTTTTACTCCTTAGGCTGTTTGATTTTGTTTCAATTTGTTTGGATGCTAATTACAGCCTAGCCCCTATTGAGCATCAAGCACCATCAACAAGGCACATTCATCACCACAGCACATTGATAAGCAAAACATAAGTAATTATACATGGAAAGAATGATCAATTCAGTAAAATTTCAAGAAAACTATATTGAAACCATCTAAACTACTCTGGACCAGCACTCAAAATTATACAGCATATACGCTATCATCATATACGCCAAATTATACTCTAGTTCCAAAATTGTTTTCCAAAAGCTCATTAATTTAATAATAGCATTCCATAAGACATAATAATATAATATGAACAAACAACGTGTTTAAGTAATTTACTTCTGGTAATACACTGAATAAGAATAACCACCATGAGGCAATGGTAAATGATGTAAAAATACTTACAAGCGCACAAGTGTACTAATGTAGCACAAAGTGTGAGTACAAGGTCAATTCCACAGGGACAAGTTTAATCGAATAATGCACTTAACTAATTAAACCAACGACAATTTAAATACGGAAAATATTTTTGATTCTTTAGAACAATGAGCAAAACAGAGTTTTAACAATTACAATTAGAAAAACCTAGGGTACAACCTTACCAAGCAATCCTATTATGAGATACAAAAGTTAAGCATTCGATAACAATTCCAATTCAAGGGCAACTCAATTATGTTATTCCATTGATCGTGGCAACAACACGTATTATCGATAACAAATTAATTCTGTTTGATCGCAGTCTTTAATTTAGCAAAAATAACACATTACGACTAGAAGAATTAAACAACCAATCAATCCCCTAAACCCGGATCAGAGCATTCGACAATTAATCTCCTTAATTTCGATTCTACCAAAATACATAAATATGGATCGTTTATGTGATTTGGCTAGATGAGTATAATAAACAACATAATTGGTGATCAAACAACTATGTAGAAATCATACTTAAAAGCATGGTAATTAAGAACAAGAATTGAGAATTGAATCAAAAGCTTGGAATATAGATCAAATCAAATCATAATATTCATGCTTGGCTAGGTCAAACCCTAGAATTAAGTTTAGTTACAAACCATAATAACAAATATACAAGAAAAGAGAGAAGAAACCATGGTTGGATGAACAAGGAGTGAAGGAAGAAGATGAAGATGAAGTCCAGCCGCCTCTCCCCTCTCTAATCAATATTGGAAAAACTCTTTAGTGTTTTTAAGCCTTATTTATACTCCAAGTGGGTTTCCCCTAGGTTTACACATGTCAAAAGACATAAAAACCTAGTCAACTAAGTTTTTACTAATTCTGGAAATGAACTTTTGGTCCGAGTGCTCTTCTGGCGCTGGAGCGTTGGAAGGACATTTTCTTCTGCCAAGTTATGTCATCAAAAATGCTGGAGCACTGATAGGGCGCTGAAAAGCCATGTTTCTCTGGTTTTATGTCTTCTGGAGTGCTGGAGCACCAGTAGGGCGCTGAAAAGGCGTTTTCCACTGGTTTTTAGCCAAATATGCTCCAATTCAATCACAATTTCACTTCAACCCTCCTACATACAAAACACACAAAATCTCAAAGTATGAACTCAATCTTAACACAAAATAATATAAATATGTACAAACATATGCATATAAATGTGGTATAAAATACACACATCAAATACCCCCACACTTATTTATTTCTCGTCCTTGAGAAAAATAACTAAATGACAGAAAATAGACAAGTTCCATGCCTCTATTAATCTCATAAATTTAACCCACAAAATCGCATCCATAGATAATTAACAAAAAGTTCACAAGAGAAGCATAGACAAAAACAGAATCAACTCACCAACACATCCATCTCAAGTACATACCAGTCACTCATCACATAACTCTTAGCTTCAACTTCAAATCTCACCGGAATGTCACTCAGAAACAAATCACACTTGAAGTTCAGTATAATAAAACTCTCCGATGTATGTGGATCAAATAAGATAACTAGAAAATATGAAAGTCTACATACAAATGATTATGACAGATGGCTAAGAGAGATATTATAATATGAGTCTCGTCAACGGAAATCACTTATCAAGAATCGTGAATCATGCCTTGAATTGTCCTCAAAGTCAAACCAAGCTAATCTAGGATCAAGTAGGGCTTTTAAGCTTGTAATGTAAAGGTAAGAGGAAAGTAATATTGGCAAAGAGGGTATTGAACAAGAGTAGGCTTGAAGAGAACCATCCAATAAATCCATGTAATGCAACGTCTCAACTTATCATACCATATCTCTTAACTATATTACACTTCCATCTTTTCAAAATGGTTCACATCACTTATTCAACATTTTTTTTCTTTCTTTTCTTCTACACTTCTTTATTCTTTCTTTTCTTCTACACTTCTTTATTCTTTCTTCTAACCATATCAACCATACCCCCACACTTGTTTTCTTTTGACATCCCAAAATATCAAACTTTGACATGATTAGCAATGATCACATATACCCAAGCGAGACCACTTCCTGTGAAACATTTTGTTCTCTCAAGCACACTAATTTATGCTAATTCCCAATGAGTTAAGAATTCTGGAAATTAAGCATGAGTCAATTGGGTATATTAAGAAAAGTTGGTGTTTAGGCTCAAAAGGGGTTCTAGCGGTAACATATAAAAAAGGGTGGGCCAGAAAGGCTCAAACGATTTAAAAGAAGGTCTACTTTCATCTCTTAGATTTGACCCAGTCATCATAAGAAAAACTCATCAAGGCATCAATTCACAGGGACATGTTATTGGTTCGTGATTGAAATAATCATGAGATTATTAAGAATAAATGAAGCACAGAAGAATATATGAACTGAGACACATATCCCTCAAAATAAACGATAGGCCCAAATCTCACAGGATTAAGTCTTCACAAGTATGTATATGTTGGAGTTTTTGCTCGGATTGATCCTCCTGCGTAGTTATTAACTGCAGCCTTGCTAGAAACTGTCAGTGCTTTGTAAAAAATACGCATCAACACCAAAATATGTAAGGAATGATGGGGACACTGAGTTAGAAGACTATTAAACCTGTCCCATGCTTCTGAAAATGTTTCGTCATGTTGTTGTTCAAAATGCATGATCTTATCTCTCAACGCATCAGTTTTTTATGTAGAGAAAAATTTCTCCAAAAATTTATTTTGAATTTCAGTCCATGAGTTGAGAGAACCTGACCTTCAACTGTTTAACCATGACTTGGCTTTGTCCTTCAATGTATATGGGAAGATCTTCATCTTCAAGTGCTCCTCCGTAACTCCTGCAGTCAATGGCATGCTAGAAACCAAATTAAAAAGTTCACGAATATGATTTAAAGGGTCTTCCGCATTAAGACCATGAAAAGATGGCATCATATTAAAGTGAATGAATTTAAGCTCATAATTCCTAGCAGCTGTAGGGAGTGCAATGCATGAAGGAGATTGTGGGATGGTGGGGATGTCAAGATCACCCATTGTTTCCACTGGAACAATTTCCGCCATAGTTTTGATTTTCGGCAACTTTTCTTCGTCGCTTTTAGCACCTTGCTTCTTATGCCTCAAAATTCCTTCAATGTCCTCGATGTAAGGTAGCAAATCCTCTTTCAAAGATTGCCTCCCTTGCATACAATCTCAATTCGAGAGAAAGAAAGTTAAGCACACTTTAAGACTTAAACAAGTCCCCGGCAACGGCGCCAAAAACTTGATGTAAAAATACTTGCAAGCGCACAAGTGTACTAATGTAGCACAAAGTGTGAGTACAAGGTCGATCCCACAGGGACAAGTTTAATCGAATAATGCACTTAACTAATTAAACCAACGACAATTTAAATACGGAAAATATTTTTGATTCTTTAGAACAATGAGCAAAACAGAGTTTTAACAATTAAAATTAGAATAACCTAGGATACAACCTTACCAAGCAATCCTATTATGAGATACAAAAGTTAAGCATTTCATATCAATTCCAATTCAAGGGTCCATTCCTCACTCAATTATGTTATTCCATTGATCGTCGCAACAACACGTATTATGGATACCAAATTAATCATGTTTGATCGCAGTCTTTAATTTAGCAAAAATAACCCATTACGACTAGAAGAATTAAACAACCAATCAATCCCCTAAACCAGGATCAGAGCATTCGATAATTAATCTCCTTAATTCCGATTCTACCAAAATACATAAATACGGATCGTTTATGTGATTTGGGTAGATGAGTATAATAAACAACATAGTTGTTGATCAAACAACTATGTAGAAATCATACTTAAAAAGCATGGTAATTAAGAACAAGAATTGAGAATTGAATCAAAAGCTTGGGATATAGATCAAATCAACTCATAATATTTATGCTTGGCTAGGTCAAACCCTAGAATTAAGTTTAGTTACAAACCATAATAACAAATATACAAGAAAATAGAGAAGAAACCATGGTTGGATGAACAAGGAGTGAAGGAAGAAGATGAAGATGAAGTCCAGCCGCCTCTCCCCTCTCTAATCAATATTGGAAAAACTCTTTAGTGTTTTTAAGCCTTATTTATACTCCAAGTGGGTTTCCCCTAGGTTTACACAAGTCAAAAGACATAAAAACCTAGTCAACTAAGTTTTTACTAATTCTGGAAATGAACTTTTGGTCCGAGTACTCTTCTGGCGCTGGAGCGTTGGAAGGGCATTTTCTTCTGCCAAGTTATGTCATCAAAAATGCTGGAGCACTGATAGGGCGCTGAAAAGCCATGTTTCTCTGGTTTTATGTCTTCTGGAGTGCTGGAGCACCAGTAGGACGCTGAAAAGGCGTTTTCCACTGGTTTTTAGCCAAATATGCTTCAATTCAATCACAACTTCACTTCAACCCTCCTACATACAAAACACACAAAATCTCAAAATATCAACTCAATCTTAACACAAAATAATATAAATATGTACAAACATATGCATATAAATATGGTATAAAATACACACATCAGTAAATAAAGGATAATACCTTCTGACACGCAAAATCCATTGCGGCTTTCCATGTATGTTCCAATGAGTCGCCAGAAAGGACTGCAAGAAAATAATTACTTTCAAAGCCCACGAAAGAAAGACAAGATTTAAAATAGCAAACGTACTACTAACTTTACCTGACAATGAATCAAATGAAATGCAAGCCAGGGAAGCCATAATGAACGTAATCATGAATTGTACATCAGCCTTGAGACCAAATTAAGTCTAAACACAAAATGATATATTCAACAAAGTAACGGTAGTAATGAATAAATGTGAGGAATCCAAGAACCTAATCAATCGTAGTTACAATTCTAACAAATTAAAAAATGCCCAAGAAAAACAACACCAAATTTAAGGTATAATACAACATACACCAATATCACCATGTCTCATACTTGCGCAATAAACAACATTGTCAAGGTTTGTCATTCAACTGCTAAGTAATAAAAGCTGCCATCCTTTTGATGAGCTTGCCCATATCCTCATTGGGATAAGACTAATACATAAGTTTTAGGACCCCGTTACCAAAGTAATAACTCACGGTCTACTCACAATTAAGTGATAAAGGGATAGAGTGGCACAAAAGAGAGTTTGAAAGACATCAATGTGTCTAACAATCCATTTTGCACCTAAACTACATCCCAAAAAGAAATAATTAAGCATTTTGGGCAGTAAAATTTTATCTCAGCCAAGAAATATTTAAATAGAATGCCATTGAGAAACTTTTTCTGGAAAAATAAATCAACCCATCAAATACAAAGTCCAGTTAATTAAACTGGAATACGTGCAAGAAAAGAAAGACCAAAGCACGACAATTTGATGAAAGAATACAGTACACCTCTGTCAATTCTCTACTTTTTGAAATGGTCTCCAGCTTTGCCTTCATCATCTCTTCCTGAAAATTAGAAAAATATAAACAATATGTGACAGAAGAATCCAACATGAGAATCATAGCATCATAACAGCTTAATAGACAATCATACCTCCGCAACTTTAACAGCACGCTCTGTCTTACGAATTTTGCTCTTCTGCTCATCTTTAATCTTTTGAAGCTGTAAAAAATAGATTACCTTGTGCGATTTAGTCATCCAAGAAGAAGATAAAGCAAATCCCAAGTTGGTCGGGTTAATATGCCTGCACCTAAACCAAAGTTAAAAGGAACATGGAGCAACAACCAAATTACTGAGAAAAATAAGTCTACCAAGTTCCATATAAACTTCGCAGCAAACACAGCAGCCAGAGCATGTCTCCTTGAGTCGCAACACAGTGAAGGTGACCAGGGTCGGGTTCTAAAGAATGCATACAATCGGGAGTGTCGAGCTCGAATCAAAGAAGCTAGGCAGCACCAGGGAGAGAGAGACGTGCAGTGAAGGTGGGGGAGCTGCTTACATGGCAATGGGATTATGGGAATAAGAAGATTTACTTATTTATTACGTTGAATAAGGGTAAACTTGCTTAATTGTAGGAGTTTGTTAGTACTGGTAGTAGTTTCCTATTTGGTGTTTGCTATTGGGAACGGATTATATTGATCCTCAAACGTAGGCATGTTTTTAGTATGAAAGAAGTAATATCAAACGAGAAGCAATTCTCATATCCTTGAGTTTGTTATTTGCAAGTTTAGCAAATTCAATCCTCAATTCGTCGACTTCCATCATAGCACCAACAATGTATCCCCTTAAAAATTATTTTAAAAAAATCCCCTTGAAAATAGAAGCTTAACAAAATGTCGAAACATAAGAAACAAAAAACAAAGCCCCTCAAGGACATTCCATACGAATTACCATAATAAATGCTCAATATATAAAAATGTCAACCCAAATTAACATGGGGTGTTGTAATATCATGACTTTTCAAATGATTTACGAGACAAGGTGAGGTGGCATACAACAGTTATTCAATTTATTAGGTGTGAGATAATAGCTATTAAATAGGGTTGGAATAACTTCTAGAGTTTTATATATTTGTAATTAAATAGGAGTGAAGTATTTTTATTAAATTATGTGTGATAAATAAAAATTACAGGTTCACCAATTATCATAAACAGAGTTAACCATGAATTTTGGAAGCTAAGTGCTAGAATAGGAAAATAAATATTATGTGATGGCGAATTTGAAAATAAAGGTGGGTCATATATGTAATTGGATCTACGGGTTGAGGGCAAGGTAGTAAAAGAATAAATACAATATAGTAAAATATATATATGGGCATGAGAACCGAGGTGAGAAAACCCTAGAAACGACTTCACCAGTGTAGTACGGCGACGAAAATCGAACCAAGAGCGATCGCCGGTGGTTGGCTGAGATTCTGGTACGAGAAGAAAGGTCTCCTTGAGACGAGGACGACGACACTGATTTCGAAGCAAACGGAGCAGATTCAGTCGTCAACAGCGGAAGGGTGTCATGGTGTTCTGCGAGGTTCTCCGCCTTGATCCGGCTCATTCCGATCGTCAATCAGGTAGAGGGCACCACCATGATGTTCGTCCGGGCATTAGCTTTCCACCGCCACCCTCCGTGAGCTCCACCGCCTCCTCTACTGGCGGTGACCCGAGTATCATTCAATCAGGTATGTTGACCCGCATATAAGGTCAACTGGGTCAACTTGGCCCGGTTGAATGTGCTTGACCCTGGATTGACCAGATGACCCGTTTGACCATAATTAAATTAGAATTAATTTATTTAAATAAGTATTTATAAATATGGGTAATGTTATGAATTTCAGGAAAAGAGTATTCTAGTTGAATTATCGGGAATTCCAGAGGCACACTAAGGTAAGTAATATTTCAACTGTATTACGGAACAATGTGTTTGACTGTGTTGATTGTTGGGTATGTGAATTTCTATGTAAACTATGATGTAATATGAGACTGAAATTTGTGCTGTTGATGGTCTGTGAACGATGATTTATTATGTGATGATATTGAGGACACGTTGAGATAATTTTTATTTGTGGCCCTGCATGAAGCATGACATTCCGCATACACGACACACACATAAATGAAAAATATTTTTACGAATCTAGTACATTTGCTACAGGGAGGATATATGTTGAGGTTATGTTGACTTGGAAAAGGAAAAGGTTTTACTGACTGAAAAGTGTTCTTCTTTGGTAGAACACTTAATTAAAGAAAAATTTTGATCAGTTGCTCCGTAATAGTGTACCTAGGTTAGGGCCCAAGTATTGGATAAATGATTTAAATGGTTGGCTTTTCATTAAAGATGATGATCACGTGCATTCATGCATAAATATTACTTGATGAGCTTTAGCTCACTTTATTCCGTGATGCAGATATTGATTCCTCTGATGATTATGCTGATCTGGCCATTGATGGTGAGCGTGCGGATCCGTGAAGATGATACTCATGTGACAGAAGCTAGGTTTTATTATATGCTACTAATAATGACTCAGCAATAAATTATTTTATGTTATGGTAGATGCTAAGTTCGGGTTTTCATTTAATAAGCGAGGGTTCGCAGTCTGAGGACTAGAGGGATTATTGAATGTTTTATACTAGGGATGATAGTGGAGATATGATGATGGATTTAATTTTTGGTTTTTCTTTATCTTGAGTTAAACTAGTGAATGATATTTAATTTCTCAATTTATATACTGTCTTTATGTGGAATAGCCTTAATTGGAATAATTAGATTTTTTTTATTTGATGGTTTAGAATGTGATGTGGGTAGCATTCCGGTCTATGGTCTATAATCTAGTGTTCTGTGGGTCGGGGTGTTACAAGTATAATGCCTTCAATGTTTTTCTCTCTTCCCTTGACAAATAAGGGAAAAACATATAGGCAATGCACAAACAATCACTATCAGTATTTTTACCAGCTAACGACAAGCAGTACTTCAAACTTCAAAGAGTGAAACAGTATGGTTAAAGAATATAGGTGTTAAAAGAAGAAAATCCCCACAAAAGGAAACTTTTTACATTCTCAAGTTTGGAATTCAGCTCCTTCACTATCTTCTCTGCTTCACTAGCCCGGGCATTCAAGACATCCTTCTCCTTTTCTTGTGTTTTCAGTTCCTTTTCCAGTTCATCAACCTGTGTAGAGCAGTAACATTAAGATTTAATTATTTCCAAAAAGGAAATGGTTTACCAGGTAATGTGATTTATCTAAACCTGCTTTTGCAGTTCATCTACACGAGCATGAGCCTTTCCAACCTGTTCTGCAGCATCAATCTTCCCCTTTTTCTGCAAATAAAAAACAGCAAAAGCAAGTTAAATATTTATCTTGACACCAATCTCATTAGTTTAAATAACTGAGCATAGAGTGCAAAAATAAACCTGAAGGAATGATCCTTCACTCTGCAAGGATCCAATGCTATCAGACTTCTCTTGAATGACTTTCTCCTTCTGCGCTATCAAGTCATCCTCCTTAGTTTTCAATTCTCGAGATTTTCCCTCAATGTGAGACTCTTCATCGGTGAATAAAATAGAAAGACTAAGTTGAATAAAATGAAAAGAACAACAGAATCAACACTTGCTTACAAGTCACAAACAAAATGAAAATAATAAGTTTGAAAAGTTTCATGCTTCCAACAGGAAAATAATAATAATTTAAAGATAGAAAACCCTTTCTCCACCACGGTTATAGATTTTATTCTTTCTTTTTTCCTAAAACAAACAGAACCATCCTGATGATGATGTAGAATTGTGGCTTCAGTGGACCGTAATTCGTGCATCTCATCATTGAGAGAGGTCTCCGTGTCTCACTCCTCGGCATTTTATGGGTAGGGCCCAATTCCTTTTTCTCACAGCGTTTCGCTTGTATGATGATGCAGAATTGTGGTTTCAATGGACCGTAATTTGTGCATTTCATCACATCCAGTTCAAGTGCTCATGGACCTTGCAATAACAAATATTCTAAAGATCTTAATTTAGCGCTAAGTCTTCCTTCGCTCTGAAGCCTTGTACGTTGCTAAGCAGACCACCAATAGCATCAAAATAATGAAAATGAAAACAAACATAATACAATCATACACGTACACATGCAACATCAAACTAGGGCAAACTAATTGACAAAGAATCTTTGCAAAAATAATTTGCCAGGAACCAATTAGATAAGTAAACTAACCAAGTCAGTGGATAATAGACTTGAGTTGGTCAAGTTCGATCTTGAAGGCGGAGGAATCAGAGCTGTCCGATCCAATGGCTTCGCCTCCATCTTCAATTGAAGCGTCAGCCCCAATACTCGTGCAAATCAGGGGAAAGAAAACCCACAAAAGAGCAAACTTTAAGGCCGTCATAGAACTCCCTCGGGAAGGCAATAAAGAGAGAGGGATGGAGGAGAGTAATCAGTAGCCGGCACGAAGATACTTTCGCTCGTCTCTTCCAACACGTGCAAGTCTTAATGCATGGAACCCCAACCCTATTTAGAACATCTCAAAGGCCAGATCTATACGAAAGTGTGTATACGGCCAACTATACACATAATATATACATTCATATTTTTAAATAGATCACTTCAATTCAAGATGTATCTTGGATTGTAAAATACATTTTCACGTGATTTCGAGAGGAAAAAAAACTGAACAAAAATTCGATAGAAGAAAAAGAAAACCAAATTACACCGTGATTCGTCAACTGCAATCAAACTACTACGCCCTTGACCTAGAATAGACAAAAAATGGACAATCAGTTGTAAATCAGGTGAAGATTGCGAAGGGGCTGACATAAGGGCTTGAAGATAAGTACTTGTTATCGTCGGGAGTAGGCGGAGATGTAGCAAATCCTTTGCGAAGAAAGTAGATCGATTTCGATCTTAATCTCATTGTGCGTTAGATAGACGGGTTGTTGAGCCCATAAATGCGTTTCAATAGAAATTGTGGCCTAACGCAATTTAAAGTTTACCAAACGAATTTTGGCTCGTTGCATTTTAATGGAATGGAAAACGCGGGCTTCAAATGGTGGGCCAAACACGCACAAGTTTTTGGTGTCAGTGTACACAAAACAAGGAAGGGAGGTGAAGAGGGTCCGGGTAAGTAGAAGGACTGAAGAAATTTGTAATAGATATAGTCAAAGGTCACAATTCAATTGTCATTTTGGTCTCAAATTATTCTCCGGCAAGTGAGCGTCATTTATGTACACTCTCGCGAGGCCAACTGTTGGAAGTATTATGTGTTGTTGGATTTGTTCTTATCACAATCGATTGTGCAGCTCCTGAGATTGCGTTTTGGCTTTTTGTGGGATTGGTGATAAGTGTTCATTCCATCGACGTCCTCTATTTTTACACGCATAGACATTTGGGGTTGACAACATAACTTTTGTGCTTGATAGGCCAATACGTGCTCCACAAAGAAGGTTGTGGAAGATCATTGGTTCATGAATCTGGGAGTGGTTGTTCATATTTACTTTCGTCTCTTATATTGAGCCTTCAATCTAGAATAATCTTCTCTCTGACATTTGACCTGCTAACTATTGTCTTCTTCTACTGGATCAGGCGAGCTTCAATTAGTTAGGTTTAGCCTCAATTATTTGTCTTTTAATTTGTTTGTAAGAGAGTAGACTTGTGATGTCCTTCCAAGACACTTTCGTCTTCAATATGGAATAATCTTCTCTCGGTGTGCGACCTGCTAATTGTTGTGTTCTTCGACTAGATCAAGTGAGCTTAATGATCAAACATGTTCAAGGGTATGTAGTTTGATATCAACAAATTAAAGAATCACATTTATGTTCCTTCTTCTCTAGAAGAAATTAAGGCAAGAACACAAATAATTTGACTAATGAAGGAATCCAAACACTCTTTAGAAAGAGAATGATGACATGAAAGAATTGATTAAGAATCTACTACCTCTTTAACTAAGAGAAAGCTTACAAACAACAAATCCCAATTTCTAGGGTTTAGACCCTCTTTAGCAAACCTATTAATTTATCAAAATCAAACCTATTTCATCGCCAATATATTACAAATATCACATATCAATACTAAATACACAAGAGAATAAAGAGTTCTCACCTTTCTCTCACTAGAAAAGTCACCAACTCTTGAATCTACACCCAAACCAAACTTGTAACACAAATTGATAATCAAACCTACAAATATAACCATAAACAAGCTCTAAACAACCTTCCTAAACATATAAATCCATCCTAACAAGAATCCTCCACAAATCCAACCAAAACCTAGGTTCTAGGAATCAAGAAAACTTACCTCAAATCACCAAATATCCCTTGAATCTTTGTTGAATCTTATTTCTAACCCTCAATCCGAGATTATATCTTCAAGAATCTCTTTCTCTAGAATCGTATCTCCAAAAACATCTCTCATTCTATCTAAGTTTCGGGTTGTGTTGTGTCTAGGTGCCCTCTGGGCACGCCTAGGCACACTCCCTCATCCAAAGTCCCCTAGAAGAGACTTTAGACCAGATAGTTAGCTCCACACGCTTAGGTGCCCTCCTGTGTGTGGCCCCAATTTTTCCTTTTTTGCCTATTTCTTCCCACTGCCCTAGGCGTTCCTAGGTGCGCGATTGTACACACCTAGACGCTCGTGGCTAACCTCAACTTCTTCCAATCTGTGGTGGGCGTGTCTGACACTACGCCTAGGCGTGCCCAACACTTCTGCATTCCTCCAAAACATAGATTTTTCTCACTTTTTGTCTCTCATAAGTTCATATTTGGGGCAAGGTGTCACATCATTCCCCTTTAAAAAAAATTCATCCACGAACTTTAGAAATGTACATGAATTCTCGAACAAAGTTGGGTACTTCTCCCATATTCTCGATTTTAACTCTCAAGTCACTTCTTCAACCCCATGGTATATCAATATCACCTTCACCAAAGGAATCACACTGGACCTCATGACTTTGTCCTAACAGTCTAGAATCTTCACTAGCTAAAGAGTGGAGCTCCCATCTTCCTCAATTTCTAATATAGTCCAATATAACACATGCGACAGATTTGGCTCGAAGCATTGATACATGGAATACATTGTGAACCTTTGATAACTTGTGTGGAAGTGCCAAACGGAATACCGCCAGTCCAACAAGCTCCAAAATCTCAAACGGATTGACAAACTGTGGTGCTAACTTCCCCTACCTGCGGTACCTCTGACTGTGGCATCTCGGACTAACCTTCAGAAAGACCTTCTCACCAATAACAAACTCCAACAATCTCCTCCTCTTATCCGCATAAGACTTCTGTCTACTCTAGCAGTGAGTAGTCGCTTCTTGATCTCATCAACTCGTTCTCTTGCTTTCTTGACCATATCCGGCCCTAAAAAACTTTCTCTTCAACCTCAGACCAACACAAGGGTGACTGCAAGGCCTTCCATAAAGCGTCTCCAAAGGTGTCATACCAATACTACTTTGGAATGATTTGTTATACACAAACTTTGCCAAATGTATGTACCGATTCCAACTCCTTCCAAAATTCATCACACAAGCTTGAAGCATGTCCTCTAGAATCTAAATTGTTCTCTCATTTTGCCCATCACTCTGCAGATGGTACGCTGTGGAAAAGTCCAACTATATACCTAAGGCCCCCTGCAGACTGCTCCAGAATCTACCCATGAACAGCGGATCCCGGTCCGACACAACAGACAATGAAATCCCATGAAGTCTCAGTATCTCCTTCACGTACGCCGTACTCAAGGACTCCAATAATAAAAAGTGTACAGCGATCAATAATAATATCTGGATTGAAAACCAACTTTGTATAAGTGTATTCTCACTTCATCCAATTCTTAAATTTAGTGCATTTGCACTTAACATAGAAACACCTAATAGTTACAGTACTTGAAAATTTTCCATTATTTCTACACGCAAAATCTAGAAACTTCTCAACCACATTATAAAATTCCTCTGTGAGTCCCACTCGTTTGGGACCTAATATGTTGTACATCCATACACAATATTCAGTAACATCCATAATGTCAACTACCTACAATGAAATTACATATTGACTAAAAAATAAGCTTCATCATAAAATAAAATCAAAACAAACATGCATCTTCAAATATTATAACAAATTACACACTTATAAAATGTGTAAACTCAAATAACCAAATTCATCATTCCCTTTTCCAAGCACCACAACAACAATTGATGATAAAGTAATTAGCAAATTAAAGGTACCTATCAAATCATAAGCATATATACAGCCACATACCAGCCAGAAAGAACGAGTAAACTCACGTGAGAAGATGCAACCATTCAACCCATGAACAAACAGATCAAATGATAGAGACTTAAATCCCATGATAGACAGATTTAAACCCTATTAAAATCAAAGATTCCAAAGGAAAATTAAAGAAGAGTAAACTCACCTGAGAATGAATGATGGGACAAAATTGATAGACAATTCCGCAACAGAGAAAAATAGCAGCAGAAGAAATAAATTAGGGTAAACTATAAGGCGACTGAATTTGTTTTGATTTTAATTTACGACTTTTGGGACGGAATTTCCCAAACAAATTTATGACAGATTATTCCACCGCAAATTCAAAAAGAAAATTTCGTCAAACATTTTCGTCACAAATTGGGACAGAAAAGTTTGTCACAAACCTTGGAGGGAATTCCCACTAAAAGCTGTGAAGGAAATAAATCTGTCACAAATTTGTAACGAAAAAAATCTTCCCTAATGTTTTGGTGGGTATTCTTGTCATAATTTGTGACAATTATTGTGATGACAATTATCCCTCACAAAATCCCTTAGAAAAATTACCCCTTCTGCGATTGAAATTATTCCATTTTCCATCATAAATTTTATTTTTTCGCAACCAAAAAAAATCATCTCTCAAAATTTACGTCACAAAAAATTTGTAACTCTACCTTGACAGGTTATAAAAGTAACAATAAAAAAAAAACAAGTGCTATCAATATCAATAAAAATATAAAACCAAGTATCACCCCCGTATTATCAACAAACTCTGTATGGGCTAAACTCCCAACAATAATGCTGAAAAGTATGACAACGACTGTTTTTAAGTACCTATATGAAAAAATTGTTAAATAATTCCTTTAGTTGACTATCATATAGTATTACGTAAAGGGAATTTCTAATTTACATTGTAGAGGCGACATCTTGGTTACGATGCTACTTACCACGATTTGTATAAGGTTACCCATGTGAAAAAGGGTACACAGGATCAATTTGTTGACCCACGATCTATGAATTTGAATGTAAGTAATAAGTTTTTTTTAATTTTAATGTTATATATAATGTTCTCAATAAAATTTTAGACTGCTATTAATTTTAACTTTGAATATAGGATTCATTTATCAACAAGTTAAAAGACATGTCCAGCCACGAATCAACCCCTGCTATTGGTGCTATTGAGCAATAGTCTATTGATGAAAATGAGATATTTCTCTAGGCCACAAGAGGGATGAGCAAGAAAGATCGATGAATGGAGATACAACCTTCTATGAATGATGGTGAATATAATAGGGAGACCTGTGATGATAATGGACATGTCTTTATCTTTGTATTTGTGTATTCGGCACATTATATGTACGAGTATTATACTTTTTATTTTTATATACAATTTTCTTTATTTTATCCTATATTTTTAATATTATAGGTTTTTGTTTAATACATAAATAAATAATTTTATTTTTAAAATATATATATATTTGTGACAAAATTATAACCCGACACATAAATTGCATGATGATTTGTGACAAAAAATATCCCGACATAAATTATTTTGCAATAAATTTGTGAAGGAATTATTTTCATCACTATTTAGAGACATAAATTTTGTCACTAAATACATCTTAAGGAAACGATATTTGTGACATAATTTATGTCACCAAATCCATCTCGAATAAAATCTGTTACTAATTAACAATCACTAATTCCGTCACTAAAAAATCGTCACAAAAAAACTTGTTTTCTAGTAATGAGATTCCACCACTACCTCTTCATACTTTTCCTACTAGCCTGAGCTTCGAATCTAATGAGTGTTCTATATGCTTCACTGATTTTACTATAGGAGAAGAGGTAGTAGGTCCACCTTGTGGTCATGTTTTCCACCACGAGTGTGTTGAGGATTGACTGAGTAGATCAAACACGTGTCCTTTATGTCGTTGATCCAATATAGAGACTGTGTCTCGAGTTTATTTTTTAAAAACTTAATGGAATTATAATCTAGCACATAAATTGCACGATAATTTTTGACACAATTTTGTGATGGGCAGATATCTGTCACAAATTATTATACAATAAATTCATGTCAGAATTATTTTTCGTAACTATTTTGAGATGAAATTTTTTTTCAAAAATACATCTGAATGAAACGATATTTGTGAAGTAATTTTCATCACAAAATTCATCACTAATTTTGTCACAAGTATTTCCGTCACTAAAAAAACCGGTACAAATTGTTTGACGAAGGATTTTGTGAGTGTAAATTTTCCATCACAAATTTTGTCACAATATTATGTGACGGAATTCCAATAAATCATGACAGGGTATTCTATAAAAAAAACCTATTTTTTAGTGATGAGATTCCACCACTACCTCTTCATACTTTTCCTACTAGCATGAGTTTTGAATCTACTGAGTGTTATATATACTTCACCAATTTTACAGTGGGAGAGGACGTAGTTTGTCTACTTTGTGGTCATGTCTTCCAACATGGGTGGGTTGAGGATTGGCTGATTAGATAGACACGTGTCATTTATGTCGCCGATCTTATACATAGATTGTGTCTTGGGTTTAGTTTTTTAAACTTTTTGATGGAATTATAATCTACCACAGAAATTGCACAATAATTTGTTATGGACAGATATCTGTCACACATTGTTGTGCAATGGATTCGTGTTGGAATTATTTTCTGTCACCATTTAGAGACGAAAATTTCATTCATAAATACATCTCAAGCAAATGATATTGATGACGTAATTTTATCACAAATATTTCCGTCACAATTATTGTGATTGCAAATTTTTCGTCACAATTTTTTTGACGAAATTCCAATAAATTATGACAGAATATTTTATCACAAAAAACATATTTTTTAGTAATAAGATTCCACCACTACCTCTTCATACTTTTCCTACTGGCATGAGCTTCGAATCTATTAAGTGTTCTATATGCTTCACCGATTTTATAATGGGAGAGGAGGTAGTGGGTCTACATTGTGGTCATGTCTTCCACCAGGGGTGTGTTGAGGATTAGCTGAGTAGACACGTGTCCTTTATGTCGTCGATCTTATATAGAGACTGTGTTTGGGGTTTAGTTTTTTAAGAACTCAACAAAAGTATAATCTGACACAAAAAATTGTTATGGAATTTGTGACAAAAATTTGTCATAATTTTGTGACGGAATTATTTTCTGTTACTATTTAGAGACTAAAATTCCATCGCTAAATACATTTCTAGGAAACAATATTTGTGATGTAATTTTTGTCACAAAATTCATCTCGAATAAAATTCATCATTAATTAACCGTCTCTAATCCTGTCACAAACATTTCATAACTAAAAAACCGACACAAATTTGTCACAATTTTTTTTGACAGAATTCTAATAAATTATAACATAATATTCCATCATAGAAAACATGTTTTCTAGCTTCAAATCTAACAAGTGTTACATATGTTTCACCGATTTTACAGTGGGAGAGTATGTAGTAGGTCTACCTTGTGGTCATGTTTTCAGTCACAAATTATTTTACAATGAATTTGTGACGGAATTATTTATCATCATTATTTAGAGAAGCAAATGTCGTCACAAAATACATCTCAAGAAAACGATATTTGTGACTGAAAATTTCCCCATCATAAATTTTGTCACTATTTTTTGTGATGGAATTTCAATAAATTATGACATGATATTCCTTCACATAAAACATTTTTTCTAGTAATGAGATTCCACTACTACTTCTTCACACATTTCCTACTAGCATGAGCTTTGAATCTATTGATTGTTCTATATGCTTCACCGGTTTTACAGTGAGAGAGAAGAAAGTAGGTATACTTTGTGGTCGTGTCTTCCACCACGAGTGTGTTGAGGTCTGGGATTAGATTAGACAAGTGTCCTTTATATCACCGATCTTATATAGAGACTGTGTCTGGAGTTTTGTTTTTTAAAAACTTGACAAAATTATAATCTAGCATAAAATTTGAACCAAAATTTATGACAGAATTATTTTTGTCACTGTTTAGAGAAGGAAATTCCATCACTAAATACTTCTTAAGGAAATGATATTTGTGACGTAATTTCCGTTACAAAATCCAACTCCATATAAAATTCGTAACTAATTCCGTCACAAATATTTTTGTCACTAAAAAACCATAACAAATTTTGTGACTGAAAATTTTTCGTCCCAATTTTTTGTGATAGAATCCCAATAAATTATGACAGAATATTCCATCACAAAAAACATGTTTTCTAGTAATGAGATTCCACCACTACCTCTTCAAACTTTTCCTATTGGCATGAGCTTCAAATCTATTGAGTGTTCTATATGCTTCATCGATTTTATAGTGGGAGAGGAGGTAGTGGGTCTACCTTGTGGTCATGTCTTCCACCACAAGTGTGTTGAGGATTGGTTGAGGATCAGACACGTGTCCTTTATGTCGTTGATCTTATATAGAGACTGTGTTTGAGGTTTAGCTTTTTTAAGAACTTATAAAAATTGTAAAACGATTTATTATTTTAATGAAATGATATCCATTTGCTTTAATTACAAGGTGAAAATGGAAGAAATTATTTTGGTAATACATGTCTTGTATTTGACAGATTATTTATGTGCTATGAATTCAAATGTTCGTGAGTTATTCCATGTGGTAACAAAGACACTAGTTTACTCACTAAAAATATTAATGTGCTAATGCATCATATATGTTTGTCAGCCTTTCTAATTACATCTCCTAACCTCACAGAAAATGGTGGTTTTGATCATGAAATCTTTGAGAGATCATTCTGTACAATAAAGATTGACATTAACTAGACACCTACATCATCCACTGTACACGAGACTTTCACAATACTTGCATTAATCCTAAGGGTGCGTTTGGTATGGAGGTATGAATTTATGGGTATAATTTGTTACCCATGTAATATGTTACAAGGATAATAATAAAATATAGAGAATAATTGTTACCATTGTTTGGTAAATATGGGTAAAATTTACCTGGATATTCATTACTATTATTTGTTACGACTATGCATTACTAGTGTAATATAGTTACCTTAGGGATAAGGTTGGGATCAAGGATCGGGCCCGACTCATGTAAGGGTCCGAGATAGGGCCCATGATAGCCTAGGGTCTCGGATCAAGTATGAGTCATATAAGGGTTTAAGATTGGGCCCGGGTCTTGTCAGGGTCCAGGATTTGGAGTGGAATCCTACCCTGGTCATGTAGGGGTTCGAGATTTGGCCCGAGTCTTGTCAACGTCCGGGATCGAGCACAATACATATTAGGGTCTGAGATTGGGTCCCGATCTTGTTGGGGTCCGAGATTGAACCTGGAACAGGTCGGTATCCGGGATTGAGTCGAGACCTTGTCGAGGTCTGGGATTGGGCCCAGATCATGTACGGGTCCGAAATCGGGCCCTATTCATTTCGAGGTCCGGGACAAGTCCGGGGTCAACATCGGACTCTGGTCATGTAAGGGTTTGGGATCGGGCCCGGGTCTTGTTGAGGTCCAAGATCTGGCCAGGGAAATGTTAGGGTTTTGGATCTGGTCCGAGTCATTTAAGGGTTCGAGATCGAGCTCGGGTATTGTCGAGGTCTGGGATCTAGCTCAGGATAGGTCCAAGTCCTGGTCATGTAGGGGTCCGAGATCGAGCTGGGTCTTGTCGGGGTCCGAGATCAAGTCCGGGACAGGTCAGGGTCCTTGATTAGGCCTAGGTCATGTAGGTGTTCGAGATCGATGTCCAGTTTTGTTGGGGTTCGAGATCATGCCTGGGACAAGTCAGAGTCCGGGATCAAGCCCGGGTAATATAGGGGTTCAAGATTAGGTCCGAGTCTTGTTGGTGTCCGAGATCAGGCTAGGATCTTGTCGGGTTTTAGGATTGAGCACTTGACAAACTGGGGTCTAGGATCAAGCCCGGGACAGATAATGATCCGACATAGGTCATACGAGGTCGAGATCTGAGGCAAGTGTAGGTTATGGATGGGGCCTAAGTCATATAGAGGACCGAGATTGGGCCCGAGTCATCTTTGTGTCCAGACCCATGTCATCTCGGGTCTCGGCTAGGCCGAGGTCTGGTATCGGGCTTGGGTCATCTAGGGGTATGTGAATCTGATCTAGTCAGATTGTTCTTTTCGAATCCTAAATTAATAGGGTAATAAAATTCTATTACTTTTTATTACCCGTGTCTCTTCACTAGTAAATTTTGCATAAAAATATAAGGCTCAATTACAAAGGTTCATTACAAGGATAAAAAAATAATATACTGGTATAACAAATATAAGTAAAGTTGAAATTTAATTAACCTTGTAACAATTACACCCTATTACCCTTGTACCAAACGCACCTTAACAGGTAGTGAAATCTAAACCACGAGTTTAATAGTTCGATAGAAATAAACTCAATAATTTAAAAATTGGAAACCTTAAAAATATATGGGTAATTAAAAATACATGGATAAACAATAACTCATGTTTGGTATTGTCGCAACTAGCATCGTGATGCGGGTGGACTTGTAAAAAACAATGAAGTTGTTATCAATTGGTTTTGTAATGCAATTGTACACCTGTTTAAAATATCGGTCTGCCATATCAAAAATTTAGGTTCGGAGGCCTATTGAGTGTAGGAAATGTATTAGCACCCTATAACACCCGCTTACGCGGTTACCAAACTTAAACAAGGGTTAATAAAAACATTTTTGATTTTTTTGAAAAACAAATGTCCAACTTTCGAAACTAACAATAATCATTCGGGTTAAAGTCGTTATTCTTAAGTGAGTGATATAAATTGTTTTTGTCTCGGGGCGGCATCTATCCCGATTTTGAAAATGAAACAAGTATGTCGAAATAAATTTTTGAACCAAAAATAATAAAAATAGAATCCAAGAAAAATAATCTCGGGCGTAAAACAATTTAAAGTCCGAAAAATAGGTATGAGCCCAAAGTATTTATATATGTGACCAAAAACACATGAGCCCAAAAAATACAACAATATGGCCCCAATGATGATTAAATATCCAATAATTCAAATAATGGTCCAAAAAAAATAAAATCCCAAAACAAATATTTGTCTAAAATGAGAAGAAGGAAAATCAAATGTTCAAAATTAAAACTCCATTTTTTAAACCCATACTTCAATGCCCAAACAAACATTCAATCATTGACACCAAAAAATCCAAACAAAAAAAAGTATATGTCTAAACGATATTTGTGGTAATATATATGGAAGTATATACATATTTGTGGTAATATATATAACAAGCAATATATATATATATATACACACACACATAAACATATAAATATATATGTATAAAAAGTAGTATATATAAGAGATATATATACACACACATATATGAACAGTAATATAAATATATATGAATAAACAGTAGCATATATATATATATAAACATATGAATAGTAATATAAATATATATGTACAAACAGTATTATATATAAGCAATATATATATATAAGCATTATATGCATTATCTATATATAAACAACTATGCAGATAAGCAAAGAAAGAAGATGGGTTGTTATTGTGATGAAATTGCGAGATAGTAAGTGAGTAATGATAGAGAAAAAGAAATATTTCTTCTTAAATAAAAATCTAAAAATATGGAACCCAAACCTCAATTTTTCTCCCTGTCTCTCAAGAAATATTCTCCCTCTCTCTCAAGAAATGAAAAATCAAATTCCCTTTTCAATTCCTTGCTTTTCTCTCTTGGATTCTCTCTCAATTTTTCATAATTTGACATTTTTTTCTCTATTGTGGAGTGTAAAAGTGCAATGCCACGTGGCTGTAGGGAGACAGTAGACAACTAGAGGCTGTAGTGGCACCAGACGGCAAGACGTGTTGAGAGTGTGATACGTAACTTGAATAAACTCATCCCGCCTTTGGTGGTGGTCATAATCTTTTCACCCCTCCTTCAAAATTCAAGTGGAACTGCTTTTCAAAATTCAAACATGGATTGCATGCTTGATGCAAGGAGAGGAAGCAGGAGAGCAGTTACTTGACTGTAGTATAAATAACACCCCTTATAACCATTTGAGGGATAATGAGAAATACAGACTATACCCATGGACGTAGGCATTTTTGCCGAACCACGTAAATTTTCTGTGTGTTTTTACTTTCAATTCAGTTCCTTAACTGTGCGCATTCAACCCAAGAAAACCTAACGTCGGTGCGGATTTTCGCATCGACATCTATCATCCTCTATTCCAAGAAAATACAAGAATTCTTTTTCTCCAAAAAAAAAAAAAAGAGTCCCCCTTTCTCATGGTCTGGCTTCCCCTTTTAAATGCAAAAAAGAATTCAACCATTTTTTCCCTCTCATCAATACCCCACTCCACATTGTAAATGCTCACCTTTTTTTTCATCTTGTGTGGTTGGCTCCCTTTAACTCATTCTAGAAGGATCATTTTGATGGGCTAGTTTTCCTCTAGAAAGTGAACAAATGACTTGGGCCAATTTGAATGAGGGATGGACCATTTTTCTTATGTAAGGATAGACTATGAACTTGGGTTGGGTTTACTTTTCAAGGATTGGGTTCGTAATTTAATTGAGCTCATGGGTAATTTTGAGTTAACATAATATAGGTTAAATGGTAGGACTTTGGTTTTAGTGAATTTATAAGATTGGATTTTGGGTTTGACTAAGAAAATTAAAATAGAAAATTAAATCAAAGTGTAGCATATAACACAAATTCACATGTATGAAAAATATTCAATAAAAACAATAATAATTTACAAAGATAAAAATATTACCCGAACAAAATTCGGGTATTACAGGTATGCATGTATAATATTTATCCGGGTAATTTTTTAAGACAATTTTTTTTTCATATTTTGGGTGTAATGGTTATCCATTGAAAGAGATAGGTAATGATTGTCTAAGTAATATATTACGCTCACATTTATTACCTTCTTATCAAACACACCATAAAAGGTGAAATCTCAACCATGCGTTCATGAGTTTAATAAATCCATCAAAATAATCCTAATAAATGAGAACATTTACATAAGGTGAAATATGAACTATGAGTATAATAGATATAAATTGGGATTACATCAACCCACAAACAGAAAAACACAATCAAACCCTTGTCAACAAAATTGCATTGATTTTTTTTTATCACTTCCAAGTATATATTCCAATACCCAAAATGAATTTTCTTGCTATCCGCAACCATTGAATTACAAAAATATTAATATTTTATTTCGTTGCAAATTAAGAAATATTTCAAAAGAAACTAAACATCTTTCTCAAATAATTACCTCCATGCATAAAAAAGAAAAATAATTTATATAGGAAATCAACAATAAATTCAAAGAACAATGAATTAAACTTAGTATAATCATCAATGAAATCCGTACACAAAGTTCTTGGAAGAAGAACTTACCAACCCTAGCAAGAAAAACAACTGACTTCCAGCCACGTTGGTCAAGCTTCTGGTCTTTCGCCTAAAGCGCATGCCGTGTGTGTGTGTGCGGGAGGTCCAGGGTTCGAATCCAATGTCGGCAGGCCATGCATTATCCGTCGCATGGGCTTCGGCCTAGACTTAATTGCTTGGCCTATTGTGTGGCCGCTGGGCGAAGCCAGGTTTTGGATCTGGGCCAAGGGCACAAAATGGTCATTGGGCTGAGGATTTCCTCCAATAAAAAAAACTTCCTAGCTAGAAAATAGTTTAGTTACACATAAAAATAATAGAAAGTATAAAAGTACTCAAAAACAATGTTCGACTCAATGAAAATATCAAGGATCTTCAAGGGAAGTCGAATCGCCCGAACTTGAGTCCTCTTTCTTTTCTTCTCTCAAGTCTCGTGTCTGGAACTTCTCCTTTTGTGCGGCTAGAAAAATGGGTCTATAATTTTCTAAAATGCTAAAAATGGACCCAACATCATTTGCCATATCAACAAATTAAAAATGTATCTAATTTTCGAGTTCTGCGGTCGCATTTAAGTCACAAATCTGCCTAGAGATAACTTTTACACTTAACTTCAATCCAACAGTACTTGTCCATAAAAACACCAATCGGGCTGTATCTTGTATCAAAAATCATAGAAAAATATATTCTTTAAAACTAGAACAATAGATGCATTTTGCACCTAACAGTGCTTGAAGCTTAATTACTCTACTCACATTCAATAGGCACTGGTGTTTTCTTCTTACTATTTCATTATGCTCTGGAGTATATGGGCAACTCTTCTGGTGAATGATTCCTTGCTTCGCATAAAAGTCTATTAGATTGAATTCTAATCCATTATAAGAATGTATGATTTTAATGTTAGTACTAAAAGTGGGTCTGTTTGGGATTGTTGTGAAATGCTGTGAGGTATAAAACTGTAGTGTTGTGAGGTGAGTTTAAACGCAGTTTAGAGTTTGGCACATCACTTATAAAACTATGGTGCTGTGAGTTTGAACGCAGATTAACGTTTGGCGTTCAAAACTGTGTTGGGGTGTGTTCAAACATAGTTTAGCATTCGACATCTAAAAATTTTATTTATTTTAAATTACTTCTAAATTAAGTTACAAATGATATTAAATACATTCTCCATGTACAATAATACAAATTAAATACATACACAATCTTATACTAATCTAAGTAACCCACTTTCATAAACACATTTCTTTAATAAGTGAGATTAACTCTCAATTATAAAATCTAATACTGATGATACACTTCGGCTACAATCATATCATGGACTACAGCCATCTCGATATCCTTACCATAGACCCATGGGTCAACTGATGTGCTCTCTGCTCCTCTACTTGTGCTAGCAATCATCTTAGGGTTCATATGAATGTTCCCATCACTGTATGCAAGGAAATATGATTATGTATTTCGTTCAATCGTAAAAAATTGTGTAGAGAAATACAGGACACAACGATCTTTACCTGAATTTTTGATGGATACAGGGCATTCTTGTTAGTATGTGACACTTTGTCTTAAGCACACCAAATGAATGCTCGATGACCGAATGAAGAGATGAGTGATAATAATTGAATGCCTCACATAGACTACTGACATTTGGACTATTGAGGAATACCTCAAGATGGTACCTATGCCCTCGATATGGTGCTAAGTATCCCATTTGATCTGGATATCCAGAATCAACCAAATAATGTTTGCCTACAGAATTAACATACATTTTGTTAGAAATTCACCACAAAAAAATCTAGTCAAATTATTACATTAAAAGATTGAATTTTTACTAATCAGGAGGTGGGTGTGGGAAGTTACTATCATCATTTGCAAGCACCTCCTGAAATATGCTAGAATCATTCGTTGATTCGTCCCATCCCACACAGACAAATTTGAACAACATGTCAAAATCACATACTGTCATGACATTCTATGTCACAATGTCTTTCCTATCAATATACATGGTTCGGTAGTCAGTTGAGACTACCGCAGGAATGTGCATTCCATCATTGGCTCCAATACAATCTCTAAAATATGGAAAATATCTCTTGTTCTCCTGAATGTATCTTGGTATTGTCGAGAATGTCAGATATCTAGGATTGATAATGTCTTCTGACATCCGAATCAAACTATCTAGTATCTTTCGAAATTGTCGATTTACAGTTTCTCCACAATGCTTAAATCAAACTGCTATCACTTCATTTCCAAAACTATGCACAACAGTATAGACGAACATACCAACAAGCTCTATAAGACTAACATCACGACTTCGTTTGAGCCCGTACCTCGTGGACAGGTGGTGGCACAAATACCCGAATTCCCTTCTATCCATCATCAAAATGGACAAAGTATTCCACGAATTACCACGAAAAAGACCAGTTATGTACATATGCCCAGTGTAGTCTGGTGTCCAACAAGCTTGACATTGAATATGAGCCATTAATTCTGTAATGCCCCGTCCCACGAAACCCTAATACCCGGGCTTGTAGTCCAGAACGCTACTTATGTTACCGTATAAACTCACCTTACATTTAAATACATAACCACTTGAAGAAACAATTACACCAAATTAATTATTGAACCTAATCAGAAATAAAAACGTCATCTTATATATATTGGATAAGCAGTACATCCAATTAATATCCTTTAAGTATACCACTGTGAACCTTATACTTTTCATACTTGTTCCCGAATCTACACTTATTACCATACATCAAATATATTAACTATACGTGCATAAGCAAATGTAAAACTTAATTTATCACTCTTCCATGGAAACTTAGCTCCGTCACATGAGCATCATCTTCATGGATCTACGGCCACACCATCAACTCCTAAGTCAACGTAATCATCTAAGAAATCAATACATGTATCACGAAACATAGTGAGCCGAGGCCCAGCAAGTAATACTTATGCATGAATGTACATGAACCTCATCTTTAAGAAAACAGTCAGCCATTTAAATCATTTTTCCAGTACTCGGGCCCTAACCTAGGTAAACTGCTACAGGGCAACCGGTCGGGATTTTTCCTTAACTATGTGTCCTACCAAAGAACGCCTTTCAGTCAAAATACATTTTTGTTTACAGTAAACATCACCATTAACCTTTCAGTATACCCTCCCTATAGCAATTGTACCCGGTTCGTAAAAACATTTTCGCTTAATCTGTAAGTCATGTATGTCATGGTATGCTATGCTTCACACAATGCAACTATTCAATGTTACCTCTCCATATCAACATATGACAGTTCAAAATTCACGGTTAACTCATCATCACCAGTTCCGTCTCATACAAGTAAAAAATCATTACAGAAAATATTATATCGATAACACATTACCAAATCAAATTCAATTCCATGACCATTCTACTGTTACACATCACCTGTACCCATATCATCACATAGTGGTTCACAAATTCACCGATATACAAACATCACAATCAATTCAATCTTGAATAACCAACATATTCAACATATGTAATAATATAACAATAACAGTCTCATTAAAATAACTCAATCATATCAACATATATACACACACACACACACACAAATACATGAATTATAAAATTAACAATCCGTCAGCATGCAATTCTGTGACACAGGTGAATATTACTTACCTAGTACACTTCCGTAATTCCAACCATTCAACTATAAGCGACTGTTCCTGAAATTAATTATAACACCATATTTATTAACAATACTGAACAAATTATTTAATTTAATTACTGGTCAACACTCATGTATACCAGTCAACTGGGTCAGTCCAGTTCTACCGGGTTGGGTAGAATTGGTCGTCTTCTTCTTCCTACAAGCGGGCTTAACAGCCCCGCTTGGATTTCATTTCCGGGTTACCGCCTTCAGTGGCGCGGTGACCTCAACGATTGGCTTGAAATAGAAGGGGATGACACGGTGAGTTCTTTGAGGTTTCCGTCTACCAGAATGATGACCGGAACACGGCGAATTGTGGCAACAAAGGTGACAGTGGTCCGGGTGCTTCTCGCGACATTTCTCGATGGTTGGTGCTCCGTTTCATCCGAAAATGGTGTCCTCGTGTTTGTCTATCTGAGCTCAACCGCCTCGCAACAAAATCATCGTCATCCGCCACAGATTTCCTCCCAGTCCGTTTCCGTCGCCGCCTTATACGAGTTGCTAGGGTTCCTCCTCCTTTCTCGTTTTCCGTGCAACATTATGTATATATTCTTAAATCCTTAATTAGTCAGTTACGGTTTGGTCCCTGCCCTTAATGCTTATTTACACAAAATTTCTATATGTATTTACAGGATTGTCATTATCATATTTATTATTATATTTTTGTATTTAACTTCCCTAATTTATAGTAATTTCATTTTAATCTCGTTTCCGATAATTCTTGCCCCCACGACTTATAATTCCTCTATGGAATTTATGAAAAATATTATAATCGAACTTAGATCACACATGACATCACCTATCTTACCGCATCGACCAGCATAGGTTATCCGTAAGTTCGGAATGTTACAAATTCATCTGCGGCAACCACTGCACCAACATAAACAGCAAGGTCAACCAAATTATACGGATCATTTCCCACCATTTTGAGTCAACAATAATATATTAGAATTCAACTTAATTAACCTTCATCAAAATTTAAAGTATCTACATCATTCCAATAGCATAGACAAGAAAATCCAACAAACTCAAACTGACTGCATAAAAAAATTCAACAAAGTCCAAATCAAGAGCATTTAAAAGAAAGCCCAACAATTACACAAGCATCATAAAAGAAAACCAACTAATCAGCAATGACTTTTAAAAATAACACAACAAATACACAAGTAGCGTAAATAAAATCTAACAAAGTCCAAATCATAAACCAATAAATCCCGCAAAATCACTAGACTCAATAAGTGGACACAAATGCTAAATAGAAAAAAGGAAACAATACATAAGGACAAACTCTTCATGGCAGAGCAGATGCACTACCACCCTCTATTTCTTAAACTCATCCATCAGCAAGTTGAGCTGTTAGTCTGTGCTAAAAGAAAAACTCGTGAAGTAGTCACGATTCCCTTTATCCTTGAAGATCTAGAAAGCAAAGTCGAGCAAGGGTCCACCAAATGCCACCTCTGGAATGCTCTGTAGCATCTGCAAGCAATCTACAATCTCACTCTTATTATCTGCTACCGGTGTGCTGGTGATGGATTTCTTTTTGCTATGGAAAGTCGGGAACAACTTGTTCAATAAATCACTGAGATCAGCACAAATATCAGTCGCCCTTCGCTTCTTCTTCCCCCGTGTTGCTGGTATGAGTGAACTCCTTATTTGTCGAGCTGGCATAACTGGGGAGCTATTGATTTCAGCATCCGCCTCTACCTCAGGGTCGGTGGATTCATCTGTGTTGATCGAAGAAATATCCACATTCTCCTCAGTGCTTGATCTCTTTCCTTGCTCCTGCTCAGCATCAATAGCATGCCTAGATGTTGCTCCCGGTATGAATGCATATTCAATAGTTGCACATAGACCACTGAAAATGAAGTCTAACTCCTTCACATTTTTAGGTCCAACAAGGCAAAACTTAGTCACTTTTTTGTCTTCCTAAAAAATATTTAACAAGAAAAGTTAAAATAAGTAATGATACCAAAATGACACATGACGAAGAAGTTTAACCATGCATAAACAATTTAATTAACCTTAATTCTTCTCTCTCACTAGTCGTTGTCTGCAAGAATTGTGTTGTGCAAAGTATCCTAACCAATCCCAGTGTCGTGCTTTAACTTCTGTCACAGCTTGTACTCTTTCTTCAAATTATCTCATTTATTCTTCATTTGTGATTGATCATACCTTTTCCCAGTTTTTTCTGCAAATCTTGCAACAATTTTTTGCCAACCCTCATTGTTGAAGTGAGATCCAGGCCCCCTACCTTCTTGACTTGTTCAACACAGAGATTTAGGAAAATTTTGGTTTAGGCAAAGTCCTAATTGGCTTTGCCCAGTGTTTTAAAGGGCGATCAGGGTGTACGCCCCGTCATGTGTCGCAAGAGGCTTCCACCTCTGTGTGCAGAGGCGGAAGCCTCTGTAAGCCTTTCGCCTCTGTTACAGAGGCGAAAGCGCCTCTGTTACAGAGATGAAAGCGAGAAGAAACACAATTTCATTTTTTTAAAAAACAACAAAACCCAAAACGACGTCGTTTTGGGTTTTGTTTAATTTTTTTAAAAATAGTTGACCCAAAACGACGTCGTTTTGGGCCAACAGTTCAAACAAAACCCTGCATTTCTTCTTCTTCGTATCTCTGCTGGCTACTGTGTGATGTCTCACTCTCTACTGCGTGCCGTCTCACTCTCTACTGTGTCACTCGGATTTTCCAGCTTAATGCAGTAATTAGGAGGTACATTTTACAAGAGAGTGATACATTTTTTGCCTTTAAAAGTATGAATCTAATTTTTTTTTCTTTCTATCATTTCTTGCTGGTATGTGATCGCATGAACAGTGGAGCTGGGGAGCCAAATCAGCTAATAGTTCTTGCATTTGTGCACCAGACCAGTTGCTGGAATTTCCTGTTTGCTATTTGGAAAACTCAAAGTTCAAGAGTGACGATCTGAGTGTACAGGTTTGCTGGAATTTTCTGTTTGTGGCTTATTTGGAGTTAATTCATTTCATTTCCTGTTTGTGGCTTTTTTTTGTCAATTCATTTCATGTTTTTGTAATCTAGTTGGCTGAATATGGTTAAAGTTAGTGGATGGAGTAGAAGAAATCCTTCTTGGAAATATACGGAGGAGGTAGAAGTTGGAAATGGGGAGAAGAAAGGATATGTGTATGTAAAATGCAATTTTTGCAACAAAGTTCTTAAAGGAGGCGTTAAAAGGGCAAAAGATCACCTTGCATGCACACATAAAAATGTAGCTCCGTGTCAGAAGGTTCCTGAAGATGTTAAGTAGGAGATGAAACAATATTTAGAAAAAGGAACCGCGTTAAGGCCTATGGCACAAGAGAGGTTTGAGGAGAGAGTTTCGGCCGGTTCTTATTTCGAAGGCATGAATTCTAATCCTTTTAGCACTAGTGTTACTAGACCTAGTGGTGGTGCACATGTGTCATCTCGAGGAGTTCGGGGGCCTATGGATAGGTAATTTGCTAATGAAATTTATTTAATGCTTTTGACATCATTATGATTTATGCATTTATGCTTATGAACTTTATTTGATACCTTTGCCATTATGGATAGGTACATTGCCAATGTTGTTGATGATCATGAGGATGTTGATAGGGCAAAAACCACCATGACTACAACAAACGCAAAAGAAGCTCGGAGTCGTGTTTGTTTGGATATTGGGAGGTTCTTCTTTGAAAATGCGATTCCTTTCAATGTGGCAAGAAGTCCATCATTTATCAACATGTGTCGATCGATTGGTTCATATGGACGAGGCCTTAAACCTCCTACCATGCATGAGTTTAGAACGTGGATTCTAAAGGAGAAGTTGAACACTTCTGAGAAAATAGTTGATGATATTAAGAAGACATGGGCACACACGGGAGTTTCAATACTATCTAATGGTTGGACAGACATATCGGGAAGGACTTTAATCAACTTTCTTGTGAATAATCATAATGGCACAATGTTCTTGAGATCTGTTGATGCTTCTGAACATGTGAAGGATGCATATTTGATATTTAAGTTGCTTGATGACATTGTTGTGGAGGTTGGGGAAGAGTTAGTAGTTCAAATTGTGACAGACAATGCAAGTAACTACAAAGCAGCAGGAAATAAATTGATGGAGAAAAGAAAACACATTTATTGGACTCCATGTGCGGCACATTATTTAGATTTGATGCTGGAAAATATTGGAGAATTGACGCAGCATAAGAGAGCTTTATTGAAGGCCAAAAAAGTAAGCAATTTCATATATAATCATGCTTGGGTTGTGGCTTTGATGAGGAAATTTACAAAGAGGGAAATCATCCGACCAGCTGTTACTAGATTTGCAATAGCTGTTCTGACTTTGAGATGCATGGTAGAGCTTAGACAACCTCTTGAAGCAATGTTCACTTCACAACAATGGGCGAGTTGTAGATGGGCAAACACAACTGATGGCAAAGAGGTGAGGAAAATAATTCTTAAAGATAATACTTTTTGGCCTAGTGTGAGTTATGCACTGAAAACAACAGAGCCGTTGGTGGGAGTGTTGAGACTTGTTGATTCTGAGAAGAAACCTGCTATGGGCTATATTTATAATGCGATGGATAAAGCAAAGGAAGAAATAGCAAAAAACTTGGGTGGAGAACTAGCAGATTACAAGGAGATTTGGGATATTATTGATGAAAAATGGGAGTTCCAATTACACCGACCTTTGCATGCTGCTGCTTATTTCTTGAATCCCGAGTTTCAATTTCAAGAGAACTTTTTGATGCAGAAGTGAAGACAGGATTGTATAGTTCAATGAAGAAGCTCATTCCTAATTCAAGAGATTGTCTTGCAGCTGACCTACAAATTGATGCATTCCGAAAGCAACAAGGACTTTTTGCATATGAAAATGCTAAGAGATCAGTGGGAAAGCGTTCTCCAGGTAACAATATGTCTTTAAAAGTTTCCAAATTAATTGAATTTAAATCAAGTACTAAAATTTTTATGCTAAATTTTGATTTTTCTTTTTGTAGTTGATTGGTGGATCAACTTTGGAGATGAAGTTCCAAAATTGCAAAGGTTTGCAATTAAAGTATTAGGTCTCACTTGTTCTTCATCCGCATGTGAACGAAATTGGAGCACATACAATCAAGTGCACACAAAAAAGAGGAACCGATTAACCACGAAGAAGATGAATGACTTGGTCTATATTTTGTATAACAAAAAATTGAAAGACCGACACTTAAAGCTTCAAGTTAATGAAGATCCATTGGTAGTTGATGATATACCTTCGAATGATGAGTGGGTTGCTAATCCTCCTAATCCAAATGATGGTGGAGATGCTATTGAAACTTCTACATTGAATCAAGGAGAGGATAATGTTATTGGTGATTCTCAAGTAGTGGAAGGAGGAGGTAGTGGTGGAGGTGGAGCAAGTGGTGGTGGAGGCAGTGAAGGAGGAGGTGGAGCAAGTGGAGGCGGATCTAGTAATGTTAGAGGTGGTGGAAGAGGTGGGGCAAGTGGAGGCGGTGGTGGGACAAGCAAAAGGAAAAAGAAAAATCCAACTCAAATGGATTCAAGAGCCAAGAAGAGCAAAGGTTAGTGTGAAATATATACTATATAGTTTATATTTATGTTACTAATTTACTACTTACTAATTTTAATGTATCATATCAATGCTTATTAATTTAGGGAAGTATAAAGGAAAAGAGCTACTCATTCAAGAGGAGGAAGAAGATGAATTTCAAGAAGCTAGTAGTGATGATTTAGATGAGTTGGATGGTCTACCAATTCGATTTATGGATGACTCCTTAGATGATCCAACTAGTGATGATGAGTATTCCATGGATGAGGATGATGATGGCTATTGAAGTCTTTGATTTATTTGTGTGGTTTGATTTATTTTTCTTTGGTTTGTATTAAACTTCTAAACTATGAACTATTTTTGCTTTGGTTTATTTTAAACTCTTTTTGCTTTGATGTCTTTTGACATTATTTGATGATGGATCATGGATGAATTGATGATGAGACTTGTTGATTATTGTTAGTTTCTTACTTGAAACTTTGTGAGTATTATTACTTATCGATTTATCTTGACTCTTGAATTTTTGATTCAATCCGAGGCTTACGCCTCAATACGCCTCGAGGCTTACGCCTCGCCTCATAGAAGGTGAACGCCTCAATTCCCGAACCCGCCTTTTAAAACATTGGTTTTGCCTACTCCTTGTCTTGATTGTGCAAGAGGCAGGGTGGTAGCACTCATACTTATAGGCTACTAGCAGTACAATATAGAACACTTAAGTATATAAATATCAAGCACAAATAATAAAAAATACTCAACATGCAATACATGAATTTCCTTGACCTACTGAAAAATATAACAGCATGAGAACTTGCATTATCATGTTAATGTGCAGCACATGAATCAATTGTAGTCTATGGACATAAACAATCCATGAACTGTAGAACAATAAAATAACAGCAGACCAACTTATGAACATTGAAGATGTGATATCCTGACTTGGAATAATAATAATAATAATAATAATAATAATAATGATGATGATGATGATGATGATGATGATGATGATGAAATGTGACACTAGGAAAGGTTACATAATGGAGAATGTTAGTTTTGTAAATAACAAGAGGTTTGAGGATAAAGTTGAAGGGCAAATGGGGGAACAACGAAATGTTTTAGTGGATATATATATAGGTCGCAATAGTTGTTACATACAGGGGCAATTAACTCAATTTTTTTTTAAGAAAAGAAGAAAGTGTGGAGAGGAATCGAGAATATTGTGAAAGGGGTGAGACAAAAGAAATTGTGGGTATTGTGGTAGAGCTATTGAGAGGGGAATCGGGTCAGCGATTGGTGTGGGAACTTGGCTTCGAGAAGGTTGTGCTCAATGAGCAAGAAATTTCCTTGAGTGGTGATCTAGGTGTAGTAGCTGGTACAAGGTACAAGTGGTTGGGGGAAAAGCTATCTGGGGTTGGGAGAGAAATTGAGGTTCATTAGCAACACCAGTAACAAACACACACTATAAGGTAGGAAATACCCTAACTATACTTTAATTTAGTGGGTAAAATGGTTCTCTGTTTTGCATGAGTGTTGCAAGATGTGGTGGTTTGATATTATAGTTAAAGTTGCGTGTATATAGATATAGATGCAGGAATTTGAATTTGGAGTGGTTCTTACTACTTGTGTCCCAGCGTGTGGGTCATATATATATATATTTGGTGAGCGATTGAAGAATAACTTATGTGTGCATTGGAATTTATTGAGACGTAACTTATATATGATGTATACATGTTGCTTGGGTGTCACTGTTCAATTGGGTGAATGGCATGAATAGGTGATATGGCTTAAACATTGAATGGTTCTGTTAGTTGCCATTGAGAATTATAAAAATTGATAACAAGTGTTGTTTGACAAGTGTGATTGGAAATTTAGTTGACAATTTAAATTAGTGATGTTGTTAATATGAGTTAATGATGTGGCTTGAAATTACATGTATTGCCGTGCTAAAATCTTTGTGATTATGGAATATTATGTTGGGCATGGACGGTGGTGGATGAGGTAGTGAAACGGGGAAGAAGATGGTTGAGATGCATGAACAAATGGTGACCCTGTATGTACAGTGAAAAATAATCCGAGTAAAGATTCGCTATGCGGCCACATAGCGAAGAGTAGAAAGTCCCGGGTAGAAGAAAGTGTCTACCTTCCTTACTCGAAGAGAGACCCCGACGATGAGGTCGGAGAAGTCAAAGTGAGAATAAAGTGATTCCGGCAATGAGTTCAGATGTGAATAAAGTAATACCGACAATGAGGTCGCAAGGTGAAAGAGGGTGATTCCGTCGATGAGGTCGGCTTGAGGTGGAAGTGGGGTGGCAGAGCAAGTATGAAGATTTTAGTTTAGGAAAAAAAGTGTGAACTTGATTATTATGGTTATTTGTGTGATGCCATAAATACCATATTATATTATATTGGTCGATTATCGGAAGTTATGGCATTTCTTATTGAGCTTCGGCTCACTCCCGTGTTTTGTTTTTTTTTCCCCACAGGTGAGCCTAGTAGGGTTGATCGAGTTGGCGATGGGGACTGGGCTGCTAGATAGGGTGCACATACCGCCAAAAGGAGAAAATGTCATTTTGGACGTTAAGGTTCATATATGTACATATAATCGTTCTATAAAACCATGGTAGGCTTTTATTACGGTGCCGGTATATATATATTAGTAAACTCAAACTTGATTAGATATTGGAGGTTAAGAGCTGAGCTCTCCTCTGGTGATGTGTGGTTCTATATATATATGTAATATATTAACCTTTGCGTAATCTTATATATGTTTATGTGAATTGTCGTATGTGTTTAATATACTAAATAATCATGCTAGTGATTTGTGCAATAGATTAATCGTCGAAGGTGAAGAGTCGAGCTCTCTCTCCATAAAATGTGGTAGGATTATATGCAAATACATACAGATATATATATATATATGTGTATATATATAAATACATAAATGTATGTGTATGTGTACATATAAATATATATATATATATATATATGTGTGTGTAGATTAAACAAAAAAATTTGTGGTGGAAGTTTTGCTAATTAGTTTATAATAGTTAATTTTCTTATTCCACGTCTTGTTCCTGGGGTCGGGGTGTGACAGAAGACGCATCTCTATGATATTCTCATATTCAAAGTTCAAAACATATCAACCTTGGATTTATTCCCAACATACCAATCACATAAAAAAATAGCAACAGTCGCATTAATAACAAGTGAAGTAAGGTTGTAGCCCCAAGGTTGATACATGATGTCTGATACGCGGTGACAGTGACAGACGAAAAAGAGTGACTTCAAACAATAGAGAGTAGAGACTGTTCACAAGTGAAAAAAATTGAAAAGAAAACTTTTTATTTCAAAAAACCAAAATAAGATCTCTACAAATAGGACACAAAATTAATAAAATGATAAGAGCAATGATAGTCTGCCTGTCTAAAATGCACAATGATGCACTGGATATCTGATTGGAATCACAGAACAAGAGATTACGACCAAACTTGACAAATAGTTTTAGATTTAACACCAAAGTAGCCAAATCCAGAATGGTGGCTGCGATAACTATCAAAATAACAAGATACAGAATACCACTTCCCAACCCTAGCACACGACTAAAACCAACAAGAGAACACAAAATAGAGGCCCACAGAACCAACTAAGGCCACAGGCCCAATAAAGGCATCACAAAATACATAAAAGAGACTAGCAATACGGACTGGCTTTTAAATTCCAACTGGACAAATATGCACCTGCATCAACCTCTCCGGGTGGGAGGAGGAGAAGCTACATCTGGAAAGAAAACATTCTCATATTCAGCAAAAATCTCAGGATCCAAAGACTTGAAATCTTTCTCTGAAATCCAGACACTGTCACTTACTGGTTTGCCCAGCCATTTGATCAAGAATTTCCGATTTGATTTCCCTCCACGAGTTGACAACTCTTTTATATCCAACACATCTTCAACTATATCAGCTTGACCCTGTGCCACATCTTTCAACTGTTCAGCGATGTCTCCAACATCTTCACAAGAACCTTCATAAGGGAACAAATCAGCAATGTTAAAGATGAGGCTTATCTGAAGTTCTGGAGGAAGATCTAGAATGTAAGCATTGGGTCCTATTTTCTTCTTAATCAAACAAGGGCCAAATTTCCTAGCTTTCAGTTTATGGTAGGTTCCCCTGGGAAACCTTTCCTTACGTAAATGCACCAAAACCATATCTCCCTCAGCAAATTCACATACTCGCCTATGCTTATTAACAGCTTGAGCATATTTATCATTACTCTCAGCCATAATTTTTTTAACCTCTTCATGCATGTGACGAATATGGTCAGCAAAGGCCTCTCCCTCTTCACTAACACAAGTATCTTGTGCTAGCGGAGTCAAATCTACAGTGTGCAGAGGCTTCAACCCATATGCAGCTTCAAAAGGAGACATTTTTATTGTTCGATTATATGAGCTGTTGAACCAAACTCAGCCTGAGGCAGAATTGAATCCCAACTTCTGATATATTTTCCCACCAAACAATGCAACATATTACCCAAACTTCGATTCACAACCTCTGTTTGACCGTCCGTCTGAGGATGGCAAGTGCTAGAGTAGGTTAATTCAGTCCCTAATCTCTTCCACAGCGACCTCCAGAAATGACTCATAAATTTGACATCTCTATCAGAAACAATTGACAAAGGCAGCCCATGAAGTCGCACAACTTCACGAAAAAATAGCTCAGCGATATGTGAAGCATCCGCTGTTTTTGAACACAGGATAAAATAAGCCATCTTCGAAAACCGATCCACAACTAAAAAAATCAAATCAAAGCCCTTTGAAGTTTTAGGTAAACCCAACACAAAATCCATGCTCAAATGAGTCCATGGTTTCACCGGTTGAGGAAGTGGAGTGTAAAGTCCCACATTTTGAGTGCTTCCTTTTCCCAACTGACACTTCCGGCATCGCTTAACAAACCTGCCCACTTCTTTGGCCATCCGTGGCCAAAAGTATCTTTCACTAACCATGGCCAAAGTTTTATCTATACCGAAATGACCTCCCAGCCCACCAGCATGCAACTCATTTACAATTTGATCTCTTAAAGATCCTTCTGGAACACACAATTTGTTCCCATAAAACAAGAACCCATTGTGGCATCGAAAAGGCAACTGATCAACAACATTAGATTCTTGCAACTTCTGAAAAATGGGATCGAAATATGGATCAGACTGGTACTAAGTTGGTAGCCCCTCAAAACCAGTTATCTGTGTACTCAACAATTTTAATAATGAAGTCCTACGACTTAAAGCATCAGCAACCGTATTCAAGTCTCCAGATTTGTAGCGAATGGCAAAAGAAAATTCTTGTAAATAAGCACTCCATTTGGCATGTCGAGGATTTAACTTGCTTTGAGAATTCAAATATCTTAAAGCTTGATGATCCGAATAAACAACAAATTCCCGGTAGGCTAGGTAGTGCTCCCAATGCTGAATTGCACGAACTAACGCATATAATTCAAGGTCATAAGTTGGGTATTTGCGTTTAGCCTCTGATAATTTTTCACTAAAAAATTCAACAGGACGCCCCTCTTGGCTTAGAACAGACCCAATCCCCAAATGCGAAGCATCACATTCCACCACAAAAAACTTGTCAAAATCAGGTAGCACTAATACTGGAGCTTGTGTAAGCAATTCTTTAATCAAAAGAAAGGCAGATTGTGCAGTTCGAGTCCACTGAAAGTGAGCTCCTTTCAAACACTCAGTAATCGGACCCATAATAGAGTTGAAATTTCTGATAAATCGACGGTAGAACGATGCTAATCCGTGAAAACTACGCACTTCGCCAATAGATTTGGGAACGGGCCAATCTCGGATAGCAGCAATTTTCTCAGGATCAGGAGACAAACCAAGAGTTGAAACCATATAACCAAGGAATACAACCTGTTCAACCAAGAAAGAACATTTTTTCCATTAACAAACAGCTCCTCAGTGCTTAAAACCCCAAACACTTGCCTTAAATGTGACAGGTGTTCACACGCTATTTCCTAGAGCAGCATCAATCTACCATTTTTCCAGAAGCGAACTTCCTAAACCATCACTCTATAGCAGGCTACGCGTAAACAAAATTTCAATTCGTGCCAAATAGGCGCAACATCTTTATCTTTGAAGATAGTAAAAAAAATAACGCAAAATTGAATTTCCTATGAACCAGGTATAGTTAAGAAGCAATGGTAAATGCTAATGCAAGACAATGAATAAATGAACACGTGATTTCGAGAGAAGAAAAAGAGAACTAAACAAAAATTCGATAGAAGAAAAAGAAAACCTAGCTGCTCTGTGATTCGTCGACTGTAATCAAACTGTTACGCCCATGACCTAGAATAGACAAAAAAATGGACAATCAATTGTAAATCAGGTGAAGATTGCAAAAGGGCTAAGATAAGGGTTTGAAGATAAGTATCTGTTATCATCGGGAGCAGGCGGAGATGCGGCGAATCCTTTGTGAAGAAAGTAGATCGATTTTGATCTAAATCTTGTTGTGCGTTAGACAGACGGGTTTGTTGGGCCCATAAATGCGTTTCAATAGAAATTGAGGTCTAACACAATTTAAAGTTTACCAAACGAATTTTGGCCTGTTGCATTTTAACTGAACGAAAAATGTGGGCTTCAAATGGTGGGCCAAACACGCACCTAGTTTTGATATATTTGTTGAAATATTCTATGTGAATTTTCACTTCAAATTTTTATCTCATAAGGAAAATCCATCAGGCTTAAGAGTAAGCATCTACTATAGTTATAAAATACTTCAATCCTGCAACAACTGTTACACTATTTGGTCCCCAAACATCCACGTGGATGAGATCAAAAGTAGTTATGCTCTTAGATTTATTAAGGGATTACTACACCAGATGTGGACTTTAACAGGGTCTCATTTGTGGCGCACATGAAATGAGAGTCGTAAATGATATAAAATTATAGTGCACATGAAATGCATGCCTAAATGCCCTTTTTCCTCTCTTTATTACGGCTTTCTTTGTACATGCTGTGAAATTTTATAAATTATAACGTGTATATTGGACACCGTAAATGAGTGAGTATTCACAGTTTGCGCCTGCAAGCCATAAGAAGTTCTCATTTTCATCTTAGCTAAAAGACAAACATTACAGTGATTACATTTTTATACATTAATGCATCTAATCATATTAGAAACTCCTTGAGAGGATGGCCAAGTCTCTTGTGCCATAGATCACTCTTATTGACAGCACTGATAGTTCCAAAAACTTGTTTGCTTGGTTTCAAACATTCAAGTAAGTAGCACAAGCCCTTATGCATTCTTCACATCTCAATTATCTTCAATTTGTTTATAGCCAACAAATCACACAAAATTTCTATGAAAATTAGGCTTGAGTTCAAGCTTGAAACTGACTTACTTGTTGAAATAAGGTTAAAATTGAAGTCTTTTACACAAAGGACTTCTTTCAAAATTATTTTATTATTTAGTTTGACTTCAACTATATGGCTTATTTGTTGTTTTGTACCATTGGGCAAAGTCACAAAAAAAATTATGTAATGCGTTAGATGAATGCAACAATTCTAGCATGCACACTATATGATCAGATACCCCAGAATCAATGATCCAACAAGTATTTACTTTTTATTACCGCCAACAGAAGAGACTAAAGTAGTATGATTTGCAAGATCATTGTCATTCATGTTTGCCTTGAGGAAGGCTACAATCTACTTGCACTGTTCATCAGACAATTAGCTTGACTGATTGCTTGGTCCACTGGAGTATAACTGGTTTATACTAAAATTCTTTACTCTATAAGAACCTTGCTTCTGTCTCTTTGTCGGATTCTCATAATCTGTAGGAAATCCAACCAATTTGTAACATTTGTCTATATTATGGTTCGTTTTCTTACAATACTTGCAAATAACTTTTCCTTTTCATTTTTGTTCCTCTTTCCAGCTTTTTAGTCCTTTGCAGCACTGGAAGAATTTCTTGCATTCACTTGCATTTTCATGGAGTCTTGAGTGATGACTTCCTTTGGAACTATGACAGAAGAATTTTGATTCATAGTTAGCTTCTTCTCAACTTATCCCACTAGTGGGAAAGCTCTTGCAACTTCAGAAAGTAGATCCATAAGCATAAATTGGTTCGTCACGTGTTCATAGTTCTCATTTAACCCCATGAAGAATTGCTTGAGCTTGCCATTGTTTCTTCAACTAGAGTATCCTTCCCTATACCATGTTGCAAAGACCACATTTACAATTATAAGGATTATTAGACTGGTATAGCTTGTCCTAAAGGGCTTTAATCATTGTATAATATTCTTTAATGCTCAATGTTCCTTGTTTGATGTTGGAGATTTCTCTAGCCAACTCAAATTTTCTTGTAGGATTTTTTGAGCAGTACCTGTTGGTGAGATCCTTTTAAAGTTCAGATGAAGTCCTTGCTATTGAAATACAAACACGTTATTGGTGATCCAAGTCTTCACCAAATTATCGCATTAAACCCAGTCTTGGTACTTTGTGTCATATTGATCTGGAACAGTGAGAGATCCATCTACAAAACATATCTTAGTTCTTATCTTTAATGGTATGCTTGGATTGGGGGTTTAGAGAGTTAAGTGGGGAAAGTTAAGTGAGATATTATTTATAAACCTTACTTGGTTTTAAATTAGGAGAGTTTAAGAGGGTAGTGAGGTGAGAGAAATATATTTTTCTTGCCCTTCCTATTATGCCTCTCAAAAACCTTTTGTTTCACATCGTGAGGAAACCTTTCACTTAGCCGTTCTCTCCACTTCTTTCACCTAGCCGTTTTCTTTGCACCAGCTGAAGCTCTTCCAGGTTAGGATTTGCCTTCTCATCAGTCTTCTTTGTCTTGATTTAGATGCATTTTTCTTCTTGCTTTTGTTTTTTTGTCATCTAGGTCATTTTTGGGGAAGTGGAAGTGTTTATCAACTAAGCATGCTAGTAATGGGCCAATGGCTGTCAACAGCTTAAGCTCAGATTTTTTATTCACCTAGTAAATAGCTTTTTAAAAGATTATGTTTTGGAGCTAGAAGGGGTATTTTTTTTATGCGGAGGCAGCTAGCTTGTGAATACTTGGATAAAGTTGACTCATTTTGGGCTTTACTGCTACTGTTTTTATAGTTGGATTTTTAATTGTTGTTGTTGAACCTATTTTAATGTTATGTTGGATTTTTTTAGTCTTTTTGTTTTGGATTTTTAACTGTTGAAAAAGAAGATCATGTTTGTTTGGTACTTTTTTAATTCTTGGAACTTGATGTGTAAAGTATGGTTTGTAAACATTGTGCAAAATCATTCTGGAGTTGGACATGAATATATCAGATGAGGAACAACCATTCAAATATAGGGAAGAAGAACAACTTGGATATTTTCGTTCTTGACCATTCAAATGATCACAAAGATCATGGTTTTTACTCTGCTGGGATGCAAATGACCCTTCTTTACAACAGTTACCAGTATCTGCATTTTCTTCCTGAAGTTTGGCTTTCAATTTGTGTTTAGCTGCAATTCAAGTACAAAAACAATAATGACTAGAGCCAAGGAAGCAATTTATGAGAAATAGATGTAACTTTGGCTTTTAAATTTTCATGAACCATTACATGACTAGAGCCATATTTAAGCAAACTTGGTAATGTTTAAGCAAATTTGGCTTTTTTAAATAAGGTTATTTAAGTTATTTTAAAATTTAAAATTCTTTACTCTACTCTACTCTACCTTTTATCCAAAGCAAGGTTAATAAGTTATACTCTAATTAACTATTACACTATCCAACCAAGGTAGAGTTTCATGTAATTACTCTACTCTATTCTACCTCACTTAACTCTCCCTTACACTACTCCACTTAACCTCCTTTTTTTTTATCCAAGCAAGCCCTAAGACTTTCAAATTGATTCTTCCAAAGATAAAAATTACATCCAGCTAGCGTCATTGGAATCAGGTTTGAAGTGAAGTCTGAGTGTGTAAGATGATAGTATGGGTTGCAGAAGGCATTTAAACCTTGATTCACTGACTGGAGATTAAAATGGAAGTTTTGAGGATTTTGAAAGAAATTTTCTGGCATTGAATTTTGTTGTATTGGTATAGATGGTGTTGTAGGATTATATCTTGGAAATTTACTGTGAGTTGCGATTCACGACCAAGACTCCGATACCATGAAATAATATCAAGGTAATTTGAAGATAGAAGAAATTTTATCATTGATTGAAGCAAAGCAAAACTCACAAACAAGAAAAGAGGAAGACCACCTAAATGCAAGGGCTATAAGATGAAATATTAATATATCACAATGGATATAATGAAGAATGTTGTCGTCAAGCTGAAACGCCGACTTGTAGACAATATAATTGAGACATAAAATTGGGCTAGGACGAACAAAGCCCACAATGCATGAATTGAACTTCCCAAAGCTAATGTAACCCATATCTCTAACACCATCAACAGAAGAAGTACAACCCTTTAAGGGAAACACAAAACAAGAAACAAAGGAAGAAGAATAAAGAGAAAGATCCAAAAAATAGTTAATAATATAAGATTCTCCATAACAAACTCGGAGGAAAAATATTTTGCTTTTGCTGAAAAGAGTTGACAACAAAGTGCCATAAAGCAAGTCAACTCCACCTAGAAATGTCAGAAATCTAAACTTACATTAGCCGATCAAAGTTATGTAATCATTCATTTATCAGCAGAAATTGATGTTCTAATTTAGGACAAATTGAAGAGATAACTTGGGGATTGAAGCAAAGCAACTGCTACTTTTTATGGTTTGTTCGATATATCCAAAACTCCAAAAGCATTATGCTCTTTAATTTTAGAAGAAAAGAAATTGCCTCACCAAATTTTGGGTGAAAAACTCTAAAATTGGAGTGGACACGTGACAATCATATCATCATTGGATTAAATGAATGGCGATGATAGAATAATTTGAGAGTCTGAAGTTGACTCCAAATTACGCAAGTTACTAATTAACCATGCAATAAATTTGCATTCCCAAAAATTAAACCGAAAATCCTAAAAATCTTTCCACTAAATTTATGATTAATTAATTAAGTATTATTATAAATATCCTACCTAATATGTATAGTATCCTATCTAATATGAATGACTCACATTACATACTACTAAATATAGACATATATTTTTATTTATATACATGCAAATGAAGAAGAGAAAAAATAATTCTTGGTTTTCATTTCTCATTTTCTAGTTTCTAATTTCTTGTTTCTTATTCTTTCAATTTGAATCACTTGAGTAATTATTATTTCAACACTAACGATTGTTATTTAATTTCGACAAGTATTATGTTATAATTAATAATTTTTTTTTTAAAAGGACCCTTTGTATCACATGCAAAAGCTGAGTGCAGGAGTCCCGATGGTGACGCTTCTTTCCACGTGTCCACAACCTATAGATCTAGCTCTATTCCTGCCACGTCACCAATCCCTTCCCATCACAGGCCTTTGCCTCTCGGTCTCTCTCTCGTCTCCAACGTCGCTTCTCATGGCGGTCAATGGACAGAGGCTATATCGCTCCTAGAGACTTTTTCTCATTGCTTTTCTATAACGTTTTAACAGAGCCTACAGTGGTTTTTAGTTGAAAGCGGTTTGGAGATAGTGATTGGCGGTATTTAGGGCTGTTTTTCAGTAGGGTTATGGGAAGAATGGGAGGTAACAGTAAGACGTACACAGCAAATCCTAACGACTACAAACTTCTGGAAGAAATTGGTTATGGAGCTAGTGCTACGGTTTATAGAGCGATCTTCGTGCCTTTCAATGAAGTGGTGGCAGTGAAGTGCTTGGATCTCGATCGATGCAACAGCAACCTGGTTTGGCTCTACTTTTATTTGTTTTTGAATCAATTACACTTTATTTTTTGTTTTTGATTGGTTTGATTAGTTGAATTCAGATTGAGATCTTGTTATGGAGTAGGGACTATGTTTTGATTCGGTTTTGGCTATGGATTTTTGTGTCTGGTTATTGATTGATTTTGCAAAAATTGCAATGATTATGGAGTTGTATTATAGTTAGTCGTCTTTCCATTATGTTCAATTAGTATATAAGGAGCACCAAAGGGATGCGAAGCAAAAACAATTAGTAGATGGTTTGGCTAATGCTATCAAAACATTTCATATGAGAATCATTACTCCAAAGTTTTATAGTGCTAAGCCCACGATCCATGAAGTAACCAATGTTAAGGAGGTTAAAATATTACCTTTGCTAATGTTAATCCTTTGTTTCTCACTGTTCATTTTCGTTGTTCATAGACAGATTTGGTTGCCTTGTGCCATGTAGTTCAGTTGATAAAATATTTTATTTTCCAGGATGACATGCGCAGAGAAGCTCAAACAATGAGTTTGATTGATCATCCGAATGTTATAAGGGCTTTGTGTTCATTTGTTGTTGACCGAAATCTTTGGGTAGTCATGCCATTCATGGCTGAAGGATCTTGTTTGCACCTGATGAAGATAGCGTATCCAGACGGATTTGACGAGCATGCTATTGCTTCTATTCTGAAAGAAACTTTAAAGGCTCTGGAATACCTTCATCGACAGGGGCATATTCATAGAGATGTTAAGGTGGGTTAATCAATCATGACAGCTTTAACATTCTACTTGAGTTAATTTTGTTTTTTTAATGTAAACTCCACTTGATGTTTTTGTTTTTGTTGGAAACGTCACAAAATACAGTTTTGGTTTATTTTGTCTACAGGCTGGAAACATACTACTTGACACTAATGGGGTGGTGAAGCTGGCAGACTTTGGTGTTTCAGCCTGCATGTTTGACACAGGTGATAGACAACGTTCGAGGAATACTTTTGTTGGGACTCCATGCTGGTAAGATAAGTTGTAATGAGATCCATGAACCTTTTTTCCGTGCTATGAACCATTCTGTGATATTGTGTTTGTTTGTCTTCTTTACATTGTTGAGATTCACTTTTCTAAATTTGCCTGCAGGATGGCTCCGGAGGTATTGCAGCCTGGAAGTGGATACAATTCCAAGTGAGTTCCACGTCATGTCAAAACTCAGAAAAAAAATAAGCCAAACTTCCAGAGCTTAGGATATTATTTTGACCTCTCTAGGGATTGAACCAGCATTTTTATATTTTTCCTCTGATTAAGGTGCTAGAAATAAGTTAATAACAGGTTGCAGTTTTGAACCAGCATCTTTGCGCATATGCAATCCAGTTTGTGCAGTTCCTAATCAAAATATTCCAATTTTGTGCTGCTAATCTTGCAATTTTTTTTTTTTTTTGAATGGAAAATTTTATTAAAGCACCAAGGGGGTGCAACCCACAGAGACTACATATGGCATAGATTCAGCTGATCAAATACAGTCCCAGAAAAACAAGAACTCCAAAATTTAAGGCATTCAAACCAACTATCTATGAATCTTGTGAATTAATTGGACTGAAATCACCTTCCAGTTTCTTCCATATGTTTAATCTAATAATGTATACTATGTCTGTTAGCATAAATATTTGCTACAAATGTCATAATAGATGGCTGCCAAATTAATCAATTCAAGGATAAAGCTTGTAAGAAAAACAAAAATCTTATACTTACAGTTTCCTAACTGTTCATACAAAAGAATTTTCATTTATACGAGGAGATGTCGAACATTTTTTATATGTGGGAAATAAAAATGATGAGTTATAAGCTAAAATAAAAGAATCATAAATAGTCTTATTATCTGGTGATCGCTTACTTAATTCATTGACAGGGCCGATATATGGTCCTTTGGCATAACAGCACTGGAGTTGGCACATGGCCATGCCCCTTTCTCAAAGTATCCTCCAATGAAGGTGTGCTATATGTTCAAGGATTACGACACAGGAAGTACTTCTGTACTTTATTGAAATCTGATGCATGTTTTCTTTCTAACAGGTTCTCCTGATGACCATACAGAATGCGCCTCCTGGTCTTGATTATGATCGTGATAAGAAGTTCTCTAAGGTATTGGTTTTCTTTCTGGTTAGCTTAATATGGTTCGATAGGATAGATTCATATTTTGTATGCAATAAAATGGTTTATTGAATTAAGTCCTTGCCATGTCTAGTAAAATGGCTCTCAGTGCACTTCATATATGGCTGTGCTGCTATTTCTTTTTAACATGTGGCCGAGTGGTAGAGTTGTAGTGGTGCAACTTAGAGGTCATTGGTTCAATTCATAGAAATACTCTCTCCTCATATTATGTGGGAGTAAGGTCTGTGTACATGCTGCCTATCCCTGACCCTGTCATTGCGAGAGCCTTGTGCTTGGGAGTTGATTGCGTTTACCTGTAAAATTATTTTCTAATTAGTGGATTTTTAGTCGTGATCAGTCTTTTAAAGAAATGGTTGCCATGTGTCTGGTAAAAGATCAAGCAAAGAGGCCTACTGCAGAGAAGTTATTGAAGCACTCCTTCTTTAAGCATGCAAAGCCGGCAGAGCTTTCTGTCAAGAAGTTGTTTCCAGACTTGCCACCTCTTTGGAATCGTGTAAAAGCTCTTCAGGTAGGCATCACCTTGCTGTGAATGCTGGCTCCTTGCTTCACTCTTTCGAGGATACTTATTTGTTGGTCTTGGTAAAATTATTGTAGCTTAAAGATGCTGCACAATTAGCTCTGAAGAGAATGCCTTCTGCAGAACAAGAAGCTAAATCACAGGTCTGGCACATACAATTATCTTTATATTATTGCAGCTTAAAGATTCTTTGTAATTTTTTGTGAATTACTTTATTGGAACTTTGTGCACAACCTATATATTTCTTGCCTGAACGTACTTTTTATCAGTGAAAATGTTAAAAAGTCGTGTTTCGAGGTTAAAGGTAGCTTGTTGCACTCTCTTGTATGTGCATTCTTCCCTAACTTTGGCTACATCTTGTCTTGCCCTCACTAGAGTGAGTACCAGCGCGGAGTTAGTGCTTGGAACTTTGATATTGAAGATTTAAAAGCCCAAGCATCGGTAGTAAGTTAATCAATGATAAAAATGTTCTTTCAAAATGTTTCAATTTTAAATTTTGGGATGGACTATATAATTTCTTCTCTCGTATTTCCAGGTACGAGATGACGACGTTATGGCAGAACCAAGGGAAGAAGATGAAATCATGAAATTAGCTGCTGGTGATAAGGTTGTCCATGGAACTATTGATCACCATCGACATTCGTACTAATTAAGAAGTGTTGTGCTAGTTATATTTATTTCTTCTCCAAATTTTATTTTTTACAATCTGTATTATTTAGCAGATTTCCTTATTAGAATCTCCTTTATCGTGGGCAGTTGGAAAAAGAATCTGAATCAAGTTTATCGGGATTAAATTTAAATAGCGAATTAGCACAAGTTGAGACCAGAGGAAAAACTAACGTGAGTGAATTACCCCAGTCTGAGAACGTGGCTGAAAAGGGAAAGACTCTGGAATTTGAAATTCTAGAACCTGGCTGCCAGCAGAAGATTAGCGGGAAGAAAGATGGAATGAGCACAGAGGTGAGTGCATCAACCTCTGAAAAGGACATGATTCAGGCGATGAATAAAACAACACAAAGTCGACAAACTCAGAGTGGCCCTCTCGCACCTGTCATTGGGCTTAGTCATTCATCATCTGTAAAGGGGCGCAACTATGAGAGGTTTGTTGTAGTTCTTTTTAGTATCCAAAGGGATTTTTATCAGATTTGGCTGTTTTGGGATGATTTTAAATGGCAATTGCAGTTTTTTTGTTCCTGTATTTCTAAGTTCTGGCATTTGATACACTCACCGCATAAAATGTGGGAGTAAAAGTTCTAATGTTTGATGTGCATTGGAACTTGTCTGAAGGAAGTAATTTCTGTTAACATCTAGGCTACAACATTGTGGATATTGCCACATTGGATATTTTTCTGGTTGTCTATTATTATTATTTGCATCATTCGATATACATGGAAATCCTTTTATGAGTATATATTCATTGTCGTTGCTCATATATTTACAATGGCTTTGTATTTGCTTCTTTTTTTAATAGTTAAATGGCAAATGATAAAGAATATACTCAGTATCATTCTAACTATAATTTGTGTACGATCCTTTCTGTAACAATAACTAGTAAATGGTTTGGGTGAGATCAGAATCTTCCATGTTTTATGCTTCTGTTGTGTACAATTTTAGAATTCTGATAGTTTCTTCTACTGCAAAAGTGGAATGTGTTTTGGATGCTGAATTGAAAATGATCTTAAGGGTTCAAACAAAAATGGAGCTTATGCATAAAACCATACACTCAAAGCTCCAAATGATTGTTTTACTTTTCTTAAATTTCAGGTTTGAGATTGCAAATCAACAAGTAGGTGAGAAAGCTACTCGTGAGATCCGTAAAGCACCAAGCTTCAGTGGTCCGGTGATGCTTCCAAACCGAGCTTCGGCAAACAGTTTATCAGCTCCAATTAAATCTTCGGGAGGTAAAATGTTAATCAATATGCAGTGGGATTATTGCTTTTTTTGAATGAAAAAAGGAGATTCTTATTGATTCTGATGCTCCATTGGGTTTTAAATTTTAATGTGGCGGCATTAACCATTCCTCTGATAGGATTCAGAGATTCGTTGGATGATAAATCTAAGGCCAATCTGGTCCAAATTAAAGGACGATTTTCAGTAACATCTGAAAATTTAGATCTTGTAAAGGTAAGGCCCAGTCTTTAAGCTAATTTTCTATTCTATTATTTGACCTTCACTAACTCAATAATTTGCAATAGGATATTCCATTAAGTACAGTTCCACGTCGATCTTCACAGGTATGATCCTTTCAGGTGCAAGCATTTCTGATTTCTCAAATATCCATCTATTTTTGGTTCTCACATTCTCCTTCAATGTTTGTTCCTGGAATTTGTAGGCATCACCTATTAGAAAGTCTGCTAGTGTCGGTGAATGGATATTTGAATCCAAGCAAATGGTTTGTGAACTTGTCTACTCCTATGAATATGAAGTTATCAATTTTGTTGGTTTGTATGTAATTTTGTATACACGAGTTCTTCTAAGTTCTAAAGCTATCAGAAAATGTTGCTCACCTACTTTTAATTTTGAAAAATCAGAGAATTTTTTGCATGTTTTGGTGCATGCAATTGGGTATCCTTTTAGGCGAATACGTGGCCAAGTGTTGCTCACCTACTTTTAATTTTGAAAAATCAGAGAATTTTTTGCATGTTTTGGTGCATGCAATTGGGTATCCTTTTAGGCGAATACGTGGCCAAGTGGTAGAGTTACAGGTGTGTGACCTAAAAGTCATAAGTTCAATTCCTGGAAACAGTCTCTAAATATGCGGGGATAAGAATTGAGTACATCATGCCCGTCTCTAATCTGGCTATTGCAGAAACCTTGTGGATGAGAGTTGTTTACCTTTTTATTAAGGGCTACTCAATTTCAAAGTGTATGCACATTAGCAAGTTTCAAGACCTGATACTTGACTGAAATCAAGCACATTTTTCTCCTTCATATAAGATAATATCAATTTTTTTTTTGTTGGATGTCAAATCAGTACTTTTGTTTCGAAGAAGTTTTTAAGCAGAATTTTTTTTTACTTTGAAACTGCAAAATATCTAAATATGAAATTAGCTGATATATTGCATTTTTCTGAGATTTGTTTTGGGTCTTATTTTCAGTCTTGTAGTCAGTCACCAAAAGATATTGGCAACAGTACTGTGCCTGCATCGCAAGTCATGCCTCACCTTCAGAATCTTTTCCAACAGACCTCAACGCAACAGGTGTGGTTTAAGAAGACACATTGATATTTTTTCATTTCCTCAACTTGAGATTTGTTTTGAAAGTCAAGTATTGAATCCAATTAATTTTGATATCAGGATCTCATTTTGAATTTGTTGAATAACTTGCAACCACCTGAGGCGGGAGATGGTGAGTGATTAGTGAAACATATTTTTCCTTGCGTGAACATAATAATTTTATTTTGAAAATGGTGTTATTGAAGATGCTAATGAAGAATTCTATGCCATTGCAGCTGTTCAAAATGGAAAGGTACTGCCACTGCCTCAAAGCTCCGAGAACAATGGAAATGTTAGTCCAGACTTTGTTTGTTTATTGGCTTCTCAAAGCCATGAATTTTGACAGATTAGCATATCCTTTCCTTTTCTGATATTATTAGTTTTCATTACATTGGGCTTTGTTCTAAAACATTTTTGATGAAGAAATGATATGCATAGGATATTCATTTACCTTCACTGTTATCTGATTTTCTTCATTTTTTATTATTCTACAATCAAGTGATATAATCAACTTCATGTAAAATTGCATTATATTTGCCAAGATAGGATATGGATAACATCAAAAGCTGCAGAAATGTTGGTCTTTTTTGTTCATTCCGTGGTTTGTTTCATCAGGGCACGATGTATACATTTTATTGTAGAAACATGTCTCTTTAATTGCTGTGAAGAAGTCCGCTTACTACGAGTGAATTGGATGAATTAGTCATAACCAATCATCAATTCCCTAAACCTATGTGTGCAATCTGCTTATCGTACAGGTTGAGACTGCAACTTCTGAGAGGGAGCTTTTACTGCTCACTAAGATCTCTGAGCTCCAAGCTAGGTAATTGGTTATCCTCCTTAGTTGAGGAATTGTCTCGTCTTCCCTTCTAGATCTTTGAGAGTTGATCTTGGTTCTATTTTGCAGGATGCTGAGTTTGACAGATGAACTGAATGCTGAAAGGTTAAAACATGTACAAGTGAGTTTCTCAATAGGTGTCTACTCAGACGTACTTTGTCCTTGAAAGCCTTTTCCTGGGTTTGTTGTGTGATGGCAATTGTCTATTGCCCTAAGATAGCTGATGTTGCTAATAACCGGTTTGTAGGCCGCTGAAGTTTCATTGGCATATCAAGATAGATACTTGTTCCTTTGCTCCAATGTATTTTGGCATTTTGACCCTGCTGAGGGAACTGATGATTTGGTTATTATTGTTTGCAGTTGCAACAGCACCTAAATTCCATCTCTGCTCGTGAAGAAAACTAGTAGATAAAGGGGAGGGGGGGAGGGGATGATTTGGTTATTATTGTTGCAGTTACAACTGCACCTAATTTCCATCTCTGCTCGTGAAGATAATTAGAAGATGATGGGAAGAGAATAGTGCCTTAGAAGCCGAGATTTCCGATTACTGAAAAGTGATGCCACCATGTACATTCTGGCAAGGGCTGTAAATGATGCTGAAAAGTTTTATAGGCATTCTTTGCATAAGCTGATCATGCAGTCGTTTCTGGCCATTGATAATAATACAAGGCATCAACGATCGGACAGCATCCAATTCAGACTCGTGTCGAAAGCTTTTTCTGAAGATTTCAGTGAGCTCCTTAATCAGGAGAGCATCAGGATGCCTTCTCTTTTCGGGAGCCAGATGCCATGAGCAAGGAGAAATGAGTGTCTATATATTCATATTAAGTTATGCTTATTCGAACTTATTAATTTGTTAATAGGACATTAACATCTACCTGCTATGATTTGCTTTGATGGATGAAACTTTGCTCCCGAATATAAAGTGAACGTGGGATCGCCATATGGGCCAGCAGCAGAAAACCCAACCTCATGGAGATGACCAGCTTTATTTGCATTCTTTTGTTTTTAACTATACTTCAATTTTGATCAATTTGTTTTGCCCTTGACTTTTCAAGGTGTAGGATTCTAAAGCTCATCCTCTCACTAGCGCGACAACAAGAACAAGACACAGTGAACTGAGCACGCACTCTTCGCCTACACCTTCATTTTCCTTTTCATTGTATCCAAGTCCAGTCATAGGAAGTCAAATATCTCGAATTTATCTTCGTTGTCGTTTCCCTAACACGATGGTGAGTTTTTAAGATTTGCGGTACGTTTTATTTAATTTTAGTTCTGTAAGATGCCATCAGCTTAGTTGCTATCAGATTCTTGATTTACTAAAGTTGAATTAGTTCAATAGAATAAAAAGTTTCTCAGTTGCATCATTACAAGTTGATGAATCAATTCGAGCAGATGCAAAAGATGAGAATCATAAAGTTGGGCGTGTTATTAGGTTTGTGGCTAATGGGACCTGTAACACCCGGTCCCAAATATTAACATATGAGAGACATTAAAGTGATGAAAAATTGATATTTTTCAAGAATTTCAGAAGTTAGGCACGCCTAAAATAGATTGATGAAAGCAGAAAATTCTGTGGGGCACCTAGGTGTGTACAATGTGTGCCCAAGACAGCAGAGCTTCAGGGGGATTTGTTCAGAGGGTTCTACACATGATAAATGGTGCAAAAGTTTTTGTAGGGTGGTTTTGAAATTGTTTCGGAGTTCTATTTAAGTTGGGTTGGATGATGAGGAAAATAAGAAAAAGAAAGTAGAGCTTCCTCCTTTTTACCTGAGGATTGTATTTGTTTTAGCACTGAACACTACAGAATTATATTAGTAAAGCCACCAACATCATGAGGTAAACTTTCCTTCCCATTACATCTTTAGAAGCACCAATTTTCGTTGTGTTGTCAGTTTGTCACTCAAGGCTACGGTCTTATTCCACCCTTAGCTCCACAAAAAAAAATTCATACTTCAATTCCTTCATCGTCCTGGCAGCCAATGATAGCAAATGCCATTTTCTATGTTGCCAAAGTAGAAATTTTAATGGAGATTCTTGCTTGCTCTCCTTTTGAGTATTATACATGCCAAAACTGTCATTCAATGATAGCAAATGCCATTTTCTATGTTGCCAAACGCGTGCAGTCGATATTGCTACTAAGTACGTCTATTCAGTGAGTATAAGTAACATAATTTACATGTCTCTGCAGTTTACGACATGACAGGCCCTTCACAGTAACCATGGCTAATGCATGCAGGCCCTTCACAGTATCCATGGCTAATGCATGCAGGCCCTTCACAAGTGAGCATGTGTGTGAATATTATATATTCTACATTTCATGACATTAGTTGTACTGGCTCAGATATCTCAGGGTTCCAATTACTTTGTTCTCTGATTTTCTTCGGTTTAAAAATTCTGTCTCAAGGGCCTACTGGCAGGACACACACTGTGAAGCTGTTCCTACTTGACAGCAATCCTTCATGACCCATCTCATGCTTGCTTATATTAAGCTCCATTTTGGAGCTTAATGCAGAGCGGTACACCTTGTTTTTGAAAATCACGTCAGTTTTTTTTTTTTATCAGTTTTTTTTTCTTTCAATTCTATTTACCACACTTATTTTTTAAAAGTAATTTTTTTCATTTATATTTGAAATTAAATTTAATGATAATTTTATTTATACTTATAACAAATTATACTTTATAAATTTATATATATATATATTTTAAAATCACGAATGGATCAATTTGTCAATTTTCTTTTATTTTTTCGTCAATATTTTCCTATGCTATTTACCACGCTTATTTTTTAAATATAATTTTTAGGCATATTAGATAGAAGGTGATAGTGATGTCCAATATTTGAAGACAGTCCAGTCCATTTAAAAACTTAGAAATAAGAACAAAATTATCAAACTACTGAAACTCGCATTCTCACTCATTATGCGAATTTCGCTCTTCTTCTTTGACAACCATATCTCTCCTGCCCAATAACTAATTGAAGATAGACCACTGTTGTTGGAATTGTACCATTGAGAGCAATCCAACGCCACTGATCTCGCTTCGATCTGATGTCGGAAGTAGCTGGATCGAGGCAAAACGCATTTCGAAGTCCGAGACACATTTTTCCTCAATCCGGCAGTTTCAGGGATGAAAAAAGATGAAGATAGGATAAAAAGTAGAAAGCTGCATAGAGTTTACAAGTGATGAAAAAGTAACCACGTGTCTCATACATTTTGATTTAACAGCTTTTTCAAGTAATGGAAAAGTGTGCATAAGGGGCATATAAATATTTTTCATGATAAAAAAGGTTATAAATTAACTTTTTTATAAAATGGGTTACATAGCAAAAAGATATTTGTAAAATGGATCATTTTACCCACTGTTAAAGATGTTTTTACCGCTTTCTCTTCTCTCCGGCCCTCTGGGAATGATCATCTTGCCGTAACAAGGCAAGCTTAAAAATCAATCTAATAGAAATTTAGGTCTCTGTCCGCTTGGCAGATTCCAATCCATCAATCTTCGATTTCTACTTTTGATTTGACTGCTCAGATTACTGCTCATCTACTGTCCAATTCGTCATGGATCGGCCACAACTTTCCATGTCGTGGAATTGGAATCTGAAACTCCATGGCGTACACAAACAATCTTTCCTCTTTTTCTTTGCTTAATCTAATCCATCGATCTTCGACAGCGTGAGTCATACCGGTGCATGTCTGGCAGCTGTCTCAATGATATTCTCCGTTGGACGTAAGAGAAGGCATCTACGTGCTTGAGAGTTGAGCCGGTCATGAGCGAGTATGGAAAATTGTTCCTTACTCGCCACAACTTTTCTCTAATCTCACGGATTATAGATAGATAGATATTTTATTTACACTTATTAATATTTATAAAAAAGTTAAAAATTAAAAAATTAATATACTTTACACAACTTATAAGATAGGGTCAACTATAAATTTCACCAAATACTTAAGAGCTGATCTTACTCTTTACAGCATACGAGCTTTAGGGAGCCTTTACTTTTGGACAAATTAGATATGTCATAGTAATGTTCAATATTGAAAATAAGGTCCAATCAATTTAAAAATTTAGAAATAAGGATAAAATTATCAAATTATCAAAACTATTTCTCCCACTCATTATACGCGAATTTTGCTCTTCGTTTTCGACAACCATATCTCCGCTTTCTGACATCTGATTGAAGAGAGACCACTGCTATTGAAATTGTATCATCGAGAGTAGTCTAACGCCACCAGTCTCGCCTCAAGTCGATGTTGGAAGTGGCCGGATTGAGGTAAAATGCATATCGGAGTCCAAAACATATCGGAACAAGGCGAGACTGGTGACACGTTTCGATCGTTGTTAGCTGTTTTACCTTCATCTGACAGTTTTTGATGTATTATATGAGAAGCTTCTTCTTACTGGTTATCCATCAATGTATTATAGCAGACTTGTCGATGATCGTTGCTTAAAAAAATTATTCCTCGTACTGGTAATAAGCTTCATTTTCGACTCAATGACCTGCCATTATGGTTGAGGATTAGCTCTGGGGCCTGGAAATTATCTCTTGGTTCCTAGCAACGGGTTCCCATATTAGTCGCTTCTCACTACTTTTTTTAATGTGTGCAATATCTCTTGCGAAATCTTTTGTTTAGTGTGCGGAAAAATGGAACATGGAATGCATACTAACTCCATTGAGGCCAAAGGGAACATATGGTTCCTGGCATGGGTCAAGTAAATTGATTTAGGGTCCTTTAAGATTGCTCTGCAACTCTCTTTTAAGATATCACTGGGTGAGCCGCGCGGGGTGTTATGGAGTCGTACATATTTTTAAAATTTGACCTTTCAAACATAGAATTAAACCTATATCAAACGTTCGGAGTCTTCTGATGCTACCTAGCTATTATTGTTTTGTGAAGTGCTTTGTTTTTTACTTTTACTCTTCCCCTTATAATTATAGAATGGTTTTGGCTCATTGTAACTATGTTCCTGCTCAGTGCTACGTGCTGTTCAGTTCATTGTTCTGTCTTTTGCTTGTACTAATTACCACCATGAGACTAGAGCACTAACCTCCTGTTGATTCAAATCCCTGAGAAAACGCCGCTATCGCAGCTGCAAACCTGTTGAGCAATAGTTCTTATATTATATGTTCTTTCAGGACTGGTCCGAGTTCATCTTGTGATTGCTATTTGGCTTAGTTGAACCCATAAGAAAAAAGAGAGTGAAGAGAGGGAAAAGAAAGAGTAGCTAAAAACATGATGTGAATCTAGTCCATCTTCAATGATAATTTGGTACTATGAGACACAGCAAAAAGGATGAAAAGCATAGACAAACAATTGCAGCACAATATTTGCAAAAAAAATAAAATAAAAAAATAAATTAGCAATAAGATCCATCAAGTCAGAATCAAAACCACCAAAATCAGAAATTGAAAATTATATAAAAACTTGACATAATTTGTCTAACACAAGTTAAAAAAACCCAACATCTAGGTATCCAACTACATAATCATTTCATTAATCGTCGAAAGCACCCAAAAAAAAAGATATGAACCAGCAATCATCCTCTTAATCAAAAAGGCTGAAACCCATATCCTGTAGAAGCAGCACAAAGAAAGTAAATGTCAGGAAGAATTAGAAAAAATATATTTACAAGAATAAGCAGATTTATTGGTACAAAAGCACAGGCCACTAACTACGAGATTGAAAAATTATGTAGATTTACACAAAAAATATTGCTTACGTCATCAGACTCTTCAGCCTTCTCTTCTTTCTTTGGTGCTTCTTCAGCTGGAGCAGCAGCTGCAGCACCACCTCCAGAAGCAGGAGCTGCTGCAACAGCAACACCGCCGCCGCCGCCACCAGAAGGCACTGAAGCCAACTTTTCTCTACCAGAAGCAATTAGTTCTGTAGGATCTTTTCCCTTGACTTGATCCAACAACAACTTGATCATGTCTTCATCAGCCTCGGCTCCAACTATTAGTAAGCAAATACCAAACCTCAATCAGATGAGTCAGATCATAAGTGATTCTAACAATAAACAATATACTACAAAAAAGTAGTATGACCATAAATAAGTTGGTTCATGATATGTCAAGACTTCATCCGCATAATGTGCCACAATTTCTAAAGAATTCAATAAGAAAAATAAATAGTTTCTAACAGAATTTTCAAAATAATTCCTATAAAAGAACAATCAGGAAATATCAAATAGAAAAACTGCAGCCACAACGATACTCAGATACGTTAACCATCACAGAGCAACCAATAGCAAATAGAGTTAACCACATGTTTTCAGAAAGCAATCACAAATCAAAACTGAATCTAAATGCAAATCCAATATAAACAGGTGCAACAAATGTATGAACACAAAAACACTATGCAATTTCACACGTATGCAAATCCAGTATAAGTATCAGGTAGGCCAAGATCATTTTTTTTAATGATACACGGGAAATTACAATAACAAATACTGAGATGTTATCAAAAACATTCTCACAAGTTTGAAGCCCTAACCAGCATCTCAAATCTTCCGACAATTAAGGCATTTAATATTCTACTAAGAAAGAAACTACATGAGGGACATGCAAAGGGAATCAACCAACATAGATACCAATTAGCTTCCCCATCCACATCCACATCAATTCTATACTTCGATTAAAAAATTCTAAAAAACTACCTGATCCAAGAATAGTCTTCAAATCATCGGCTGTTGGGTTGGGGTTGCCACCTAATAGAGCGAGTAAAAATGCGGCTATCACCTTCATATCTGCTTAAGCAATAAAATTATGTACTCGTAGTGGAGCGCCGGAAAAGAAGAACAGAAGAGGCTGCTTTCGAACGCGATCGACGGGTTATTAGGGTTTTCCAGGAGAGAGAAAGGGCACTCAGAAACTGCGATGGAAGACCATATAGGTAGGGTTTGTGCTTATTCAGACGGGCCTAACATGTAGTCCTATGGACCATTGGGTCTTTTAGATATCAACTGGGCCGACGAAAGGTCAGATAGGCAATTGATTCTTTCTGGTTCTCTCTCCTAGACGCGTAGGTCTCTAGCATCGTCTTCTTCTCGTTCTCTCCACTGGCAAGCGAATCAACTTCTTCTTCCGGTGATCTCTCTTTTCCCAGCCAGGTATCTTCGATTTCGTATTTTTTTTTATTGTTTGTGTTTTCGATTAATGTTATACGGCTTTCGATCCTTGCCATATTCACTAATCGATCCTTCCAATCTTCCCCTCTCTACCGTCCGTGTCTCCCTTCACCTTCGAATCTCGCTATTGCAACCTTCGCTGTTGTTGGTTCATGCTCTTCATCGGCCTTGGCTTTGACACTCACGGCCACCACTGCTATAATTAAGGCTCGCAACTTCAATTGAGGTATTTTTCATCCTCTGATCTGCCTTCATTTAGCCATTTTTGTGGGGTTTGTTCCGTAAATCTTGAATTCATGGGTTTGTGATACTGATTGGTGATTCATTATGAAATTTCATCAGGTGCTCTGTTGAACTAATTCATTGTAAAAAGCTTCAATGTTCAATCCCATGTATGTGGTCATGTAGATGAAGTAGCTCTAGTTGGCAATACTAATAGACATCTTCACTAATATTTGATGACAGAATGACCAATTTTATGACATGTGTCCTCAATCCATGAGTGATTAGAGTAAGCGAAGATCAAAGAAGAACTCTCTTTTTATAGTCATTAATCATTATGTGTCCTCAATCCATGAAGGCTAGAAGCATTTGTGCTATTGTTTTGAACTTTTGATTAGGTTCACATACTGTAATGCTTGTGCTGCAGCTGTTTTGATTTGGTTAATATACTGCAATGTTTGGTCAAGAATTGTATAATCAAATTACATAGTCCCAATGGAATGTACAAAACAAAAACAAAAACAATATTAATATTAATATTAATATCATATTATTATTATTTAACATAGTAAGATTTGATGTTATAAAATAGTAAAATTGATTTAGTTTAATTAAATAAGAAGTGATTGTAGAAATGAATATTTAAATGATTTAGAGCATTGGTTTAGACTAACAGATGTGTGTTGTTATTGTTTCAAAAACTGTAAATTGGTAAAAATGTGTATTTTTACTGGAATTTAGAGAATCTATTTAGAGATGCTGTTGTGGATAGTCTAACACCAAAAGAAGAAAACGCAGATAGACGAAAAGCAGGGGAGAGGCGCCATTGGCTGGAAGAGAAAAGGAAAGAGGAGAAGAGAGAAAAAGGTGCCGGAAAAAAAGAAAGAAGGGGAGGGCATCTTAGGTTTCATACACGGAGAGTGGTTCTTGGCCCTAAACATAAGAGATTTCGTGAGCTAATTTGGGGATTTAGGTTTGCTTAAGGAAGTAGAGAAATTTTGGAGTGATTTGGGGGAAGTTGATAGAGAGGCCGGAGAAGAAGGGAGAGCAAGGTTTAGAAGGCTATAAATAGAGTCAAGATGGGAGAAAACGGAGAGGACTTTTCTGGGAATTCTTTCTTCTTCATTTCGGTTTTTAGGGAATAGGCTGTGGGTCTTTTCTGGGCTTCTTCTTTTCGAATTTTCTGGGATTCTTTCTTCTTCTCTGGACCAAAATTTTGGGAGAGAGGATTCTAGGAGAGAGATCAAATTTTCTAAGATTTCTTCTTTGAGTTTGCTGTTTTCTGGGGGTTTCTTTTTCCTGGCATTCGGATTTTTTCTGGGTATTCTTCTTTGAGAGTTCTTGTTTTTGGTTTTACTAAATTTTGTGGGAGAGAATTCTGGTATAGAGGATCGGTTTTTCTTGGATCTTTGGGGTTTGAGTTCTCTGTTCGGATTGAGAGCGTTCTGTCGAAATTACTTCTTCTGTTGATTAAGGGGTGAGATTTCTGGGTCCATTAATCTATTTTTGTTCTTTCTTGAGTGAGGTTCGGATGGTTTGAAAACCAAAGGAAGAACACCTGTGACCTCTCACGATGTTTCTGGTTAATGACAGTGATGTATGTCCTTGATTTTGTGATCGACGGTTGCACTGGATTGTTGGTGTTCTCTGTATTGCAATTTGATTATATTATGTGGTTTGGATTACTGACAGCATGTTAGACTATAGGGATGTCGAAATTGAGTTCATTTGATCCGTCGATTTGCCTATGTTCTTTGCCATAGTTTTATGTTTATAGATGTGTATAGTTTACTGCTTGATTGTTGAGAATACTCTTGGTATATGTGGATTAATCTGATACAATTCTGTTGTTGTTTGATTCATTGGATCACTTATGTTTTGTTGATGTTTTAGCCTTTTAGATATGCCTATTTTGACTTTTTGATTGTTGGAAGTATTCTGATGCATGTGAATTCGGGTAGTTGAATCTTGATGGTGGAATTACTTGTGCACTTTGTATTCAACATGCTATGCCATCTATTTGTTTATTGTTTGGATTGCTGTTAGTGTGCATAGGCTTCTGAAATTGAATCCCTTATGTTAGTTCAATTCCTTGAATCATTTGGCATGATGTACTTTGTGAATTTGGAGTGAAACCGGTTGAGTGGTGGTGAAGGACTTTTGAATGCATGAATTAATTATTTGGGCTTTGGTTTGGATTGTGTATTTGAATTATCCATGAATATTAATTTAATGATAATGGGTCCATATGTATGAATGATATGAGTTGTGGGCTTTGAGTTGTTTGTTTGGGTTACACATAAAGTCAGTTGGGCCAAGGGATTATTTGAATTATTTGGACTTTGAATGCTTGTTCATTTGGATTTAAAAATTGCATGATAATAAAATTTTATACGTGACATTTGGCATGTTCATTTCATTAAGACAATTAATTATAAACTTTCAATCATACTATTAAAATAGTATGATTGAAGTAGTCGATTGCCAATAAAAAAAAGGGGGAACTGAGATTTCATTCCATTCATCATTTTTCAACGTGTTAATGTGTTATTTATTTGAAACCTGTTTATCTAGGTAGCACGGACACGGACACGGATACGAGACACGACACGACACGGACACTCGGATACGTAATTTTTCAAAAAATTAGGACACGGATACGTTAGAGGACACGTTGAATATTTATTATAATATATAATTATATATATATGTTTATATGTTTCAATTTCATAATTTTAGAACAAAAATCATTTAAATTAACATAGTCCAAACTCCAAACCAAACATAATATATTAAATAAACATAATCTAAATAAAGATAACTCATGCAATCAATATTCCATTGCTTCTTCATGACCACTCTCTCCGGCATCTTCGTTATCATCAGTAAAGAACACAGACTCCAAGTCCGGCTCATCAAGGGAGAGATTTGCAATCTCTAGGTCTCCAACATCCTCAAATGTGCCAAACTCATCTCCGGCAATGTCCCACATTTTGGCTTCCCCTTTCACATATCCTGGAGTTCTTCTTGATAAAAGACGAAGATTGCTATGAATGAAAACCAAGTCTTCGGCACGTTTCGGTGTCATCTTATTTCTTCTCACCGAATGAACAAAGGAGTAAGTGCTCCAATTTCTTTCAGCACATGATGAAGAAGAAGGTTGGACAAGTAGCTTCAATGCTAAGCTTTGAAGCAAAGGTGAAGTTGCACCATATGTAACCCACCAACTCTTAGCATCCATACTATACCGATGATGAATGGAATCCGAATCACCATAATCTCCTGATGAGCTTGAAAATTCTACAAACTCTAGTGAAACTTTTGTTCTCTCTTCGGGATTGGGAAAATACTTCTTCAAACATTTCATTCTTTCTCTAGCAACTTCTACATCTCTATGTGGAGGTACCCGAGTAGGGTCTTCAAAAAGCCATTGATCACTATAGTATCTTAAATAGGAGAAAATAAAACAACCATTAGTCCTACTCCTATAATTGTTGATAAAAAAAATTAAGTAATTGAAAAGTACAATAAAAGTTACCTTGGATTCAATGAATGAGCTAAGCAATGGAGTGGAGTGTTGTTCTTGTTCCAACGACTAACAAGAATTCCATGCACCACGTCATAAAAGGTTGATGTCTCATCTACTCGCTTTCCTTCATGCCTATATATTGCATGCCTCACTTTTTCTATCATGGAATCCCACATATCATACACCAAGTGAAGGCAAGGCTTGTCTGTATCACAAGCTCGAAGCATATCATATATAGGAGCTGTAAAGGAAAGTACATAATCAATTGAGTCCCACCAAATGTCATCCAACACCTTCTCTTTTACAAATTTAGCCTTCCCCACATCATCCTCCCTATAGGAATTCCATTGCTCACTAATCACCATGGCTTGGAGACTTACTTTTATAAGCTTGAATCTTTTCAACATCACTAGCACTGAAGCAAACCTAGTGGAGGCAATTGATAACAACTTCAAGGGCACAAACACATTGAAAATGGCTAATCTCATGGAATGGTTCATGATAAAGTTTTTGATAAACACAACATCTTCTGACAAACTAGTGATCCAACAACACTCACCATATGTAACTTGATTATTCTCCAAATTCTTAGCAGAACAAATATTTTGCAAGGCAAGGTTGAGTGTGTGGACCACACATGGCGTCCATACGATGTTAGGATACAATCCTTCAATGAGAAGCCCTGCCCCTGCACAATTTTTGGCATTGTCTGTGATCACTTGCACCACATTTTGAGGACCAACTTCTTCAATCACTTCTTTCATCAAACCAAAGATAAAATATTTATCTTTGATTTCACCTGAACAATCAACTGCCTTCAGAAACATAGGCCCACTCTCGCTAACTGCCATAAAATTAATCAAAGGCCTTCTTTGTGAGTCACTCCAACCATCACTCACAATGCTTACACCTTTCTCTCGCCATGTGCTTTTAATTGGTTGTAACAATCTCTCCACATTGGCCTTCTCTTGTTGAAGCAGACTAGTCCTCAACATGTTATACCCTGGAGGCAAATAACCCGATAAATTATGATTGGCAGCAAATGAATAACTACTCATATAATAAGGACTTCTAGCCAACTGGAATGGTAACCCAGATGCATAGAAAAACCTTGCAATCTCAGCATGCAACTGATTCCGGCCTTGCAAATTAAATGCCTTTTCAATAGCCGAAGAACTTTCACTTCTCATTGACTTTCTTTTTCTTGACTCATAAGTCTCTTGCTCAAAATTGGTCATATTACCACCCAATACCATGCTAGAAGGGGGTAACGGTACTTTCTTCGGTGCAATTTGCATTTCTTTCTCCTTCACTTCATCCTCCAATCTTTGCATATCACTAAGGTCTTTGGGAGTAACCTTTTTACAAGCTCCAATTCCAGTACCACGCAGCTGCAACAAGTGTGCTCTCACCCGTGTATAAGAGCTTTTTTTTTGCTCATGACAAAAATTACATTGCCATTGAATATTTCCTCCCCCTACTTCCCCCACTTTTTCAGTCCTTGTGACATACCTCCAAAGAGGTTTGCTTGAATCTTCAACACCAACATTTAATTGTGTTCCAACTGAGGCCGCAGTAGAGCCACTGTTAGTATTACTATCGGTTGAGCTTCTCATATAAGCCATTATGATTGATGAATTATCCAAAGATTCGCACACTGCCATAGTGAATATTCAGAGTCTCAATCTCAGATTTTAAGTCACAATAAATGGATAATATGAAGAAATAATAGCAGCCAACCATTAGAGCACATACTGGAAAATTGAATAACAAATTACCAGATTCGAATCACAACAAACTCAGTTCATAATTGAAGACATTACCTGACAGCAGCAACCCAAGCAAAGACGAACCAACAGCAACCCAAGCGAAGAAGAAACCAGCAGCAAGAAGTGCGAACCCAAACCAGCAGCAACCTAGGCGAACCCAAACCGGCAACCCAGTAGCCCAGGCGATGTCGCGAACCAGCAGCAGCAACACACGCGAAGAAACAGAGGCACGCGAAGAAACAGAGGCACGCGAAGAAGAACCAGCAGAGACGCACGCGAAGAAGAACCAGCAGAGACGCACGCGAAGAGGAAGAAACAGCAGAGAGGCACGCGAAGAGGAAGAAACAGCACGCGAAGAGGAAGAAACAGCAGAGAGGCACTCGAAGAGGAAGAAACAGCAGAGAGGCACGCGAAGAGGAAGAAACAGATACGCAAATTTGTTTTCTAGGTCATTACTAAGGCATTACTAAGGGACACGTGTGTCATTTGCGTGTCCCTAACGTGTCCGGAAAATAAAAAATAAAAAAAAATTCGGATACTCAATTTTGCGTATCCGACACGTGTCCGGAGCGTGTCGGTGTCCGAAGAGTGTCGGACACGGACACTCTAGCCTAAATAGAGTGTCGGTGCTTCATAGCTGTTTATATGTGAATTATATGATTGATTTGATATTGTTTGATTTATGTTTTAATTATATGATTTAATATGTTAATACGATTGATTAGGGGACTTGCGATAGTTTCATATCGTATAGTCCACACAAAAAACTCGGTTCCGAATATTTTATCTTTATTATCTTTTTATTTTTGTTTATCTTATTTTTATTTTATCTTCGTTTTTATTATTTTACTTATTTCTATTTATTTTCGTTCTATTCTATTCTATTTATTTATTTGTTTATTTATTTTCGTTTTATTTTTATTTTACTTATTTTTCTCTTCGTTTATTTTTATTTTTATTTTTTTATCTTATTTTCGTTTTTTTATTATGATTATTATTATGATTATTATTATTATGATTATTTTTTTATTTACTTTATTCCTTATTATCTTTTGTATTTTTATTTTTATTCTATATGTATTATTGTATTTTATTTTCATTTTATCATTATTTTACTTTAATTTTTATTACTATTTTTATTATTTTTTATTTTTTATTTTACTTTACTGTATTTTAATATAGTTTTTATATTTTCTCAAATTATTTTTATTTTAATATAGTTCTATATTTTTTAAAATTATTCTATTTTGATATAATTATATATTTTCTTAAATTAATCTATTTTAATATAGTTTTATATTTTCTCAAGTTATCCTATTTCAATATAGTTATATATTTTCTTAAATTATTCTATTCTTTTTTAATATAATTTTATATTTTCTTAAATTATTCTATTTTGATATAGTTATATATTTTCTAAAATTATTCTATTTTGATATAGTTTTTTACATTTTGTAAGATTATTTCATCCTATATAATTTTTTGTATAATGTATAATTATTTTACCTTATATACTATTTTTGTTATGGTTAATGTTTTTTTAAAAAAAAATCATTTAATGGAATATTAAAAGTTGAATTAAAAACTGTTTTTTAAAACGGACATTGTACTGTACAAACAAAGCGAATTGCCCATCTGACCATTCGTTCGGCCGAGTTGATATCTAAAAGGCCCAATGGTCCATAGGACTACGGGGTCGTTTGGTATTGAAAATGATTTGAATGAGAATGGGAATGGGAATGGGAATGAGAATGAGAATGAGAGTGAGAGTGAGATTGAGATTTTGATTATCACGTTTGGTATGTATAAAAACTGGGAATGAGAATGGGAATGAAATATGTGTTTTGTCCATTATGTCTTTTATGATTATGTATAATCAATATATTTCATTTTATCATTTGTATTTATAAATAATTAATAAATTAAAACAGATTAATAAAATTAGATATATTAACAAATTAAAATACTTGTTATGCTAATATAATCCATTTTAATATAATCCCAAATTAAAATACTAATGCTAATGCAATTTACTTAAGGGTACAATGGACCTTTTAACCTCTATTCCATGTGGAATGAGGCAAAACAATGTTTTGTAGAGGGAATAGAATTTGATGAGAGAGAAGATGGAATGGAATAATGCATTCCATTCACCCAACTTTTTGAACACCAAACAAATGACATGGAATGCTCCATTCCTCATGCCCACTCTATTACATCACAATTCTCAACACCAAACATCACCTACATGTTAGCACGTCTGAATAAGCACAGACCGTACCTATATAGTCTTCCATCGCAAACTCAGCGTGCCTTTCTTCTCTCCTGGAAAACCCTAGTGACCCTTCGATCGCGTTCGAAAACAGCCTCTTCTGTTCTTCTTTTCTGTTCTTCTGTTCGTTAACCTGCTATTTATGAACTTATTGGACAAGCTTATTCTTGTCGTACACTTTTTTGTTTTCCGCTTATCCACTTTGGTGGTTTTCAGGTGTGCTGGACGAGTTGATTGACTATTGGGCGTTGGCTGCTTAAAGGAAGCTAGGAAGCAATCATGGATGGTACGTAAACCTTTTTTCTTCGTTTTTCTCTCTCTTTCTTAGTGGCTTAGTGTTAGTGCCTCTTCTTTGATCTGAATTTATTGGACCATGCATCTCGGAGCTAAATTTTCAATCTTGTCCTAGCTAATACCTACGTCAGTTGGATCACAAATGTCTTTCCTCATTCCCTTTGGATTTTGAACCATGGCATACTCTTTTGATTCTTCTTTCTTGGGATCTTATGGACTGGCTTTCACAGAATTTGTTTTCTGGGGCTATTAATTCTTAATTCATTTTTTACTCACAAGCTTTCTTGTATTGTGTGGGCTTCAGTCGATGCAGTTGAAACTATGGAAGAAAACATATTGGATGGAGATGATTTAATGAAGGGGCCACCTAGCCCCCTCATCCCACCAGAAATTGCCTCGCATGTGCTTGAAGGTGTTGATTTGTGCACTGGGATTTTAAGAAATTTGTTCTTGTGTAAGTCTTTTTCCTCATTTTAGTTATGTCTATTTTCTCTTTTCCCAGAGTTGCATATAGTATTTGACAGTTATTACACAAACTAGTGTACAAGCCACTGATCCGTTACTTTCAAACGTTGTAAATGTAACTATGTTTGGGTAAATTGACATCTTTGCCAGCTAGGTGTCAATGAGCTTACGTTTGAATTGACTATAAACTTGTGCAAACTGATAGACCAGGTCCGAGAGTTGCATCTTGAGTTATCGTAAAGAATTTTGATGATTTGATGGTTGTAGCCATTGGCTCCAAACATCTTGTTTACTTGAGTTTACACAGTGAACAATCGCTTGGCTTTTATGGCCACTCTTATGGGTGCTTAAGATTTTATTTTCCGTTGGAAGACAAAAAAATTTCCGTTGTTGTAAGCTTCTAGCATAGACAGTATGATTCTGTACAAAATGAAAACTGATGAAAAGAATGAAATTAGAGTAAAAAATAGGCCAAGATGGAAGAAGAATTAGGAGAGAGAAAAGAAGGGAAGCAAGGAATATGGAAAAACAGTGGAAGAAAACCTACCAGGCAGCTCGGTTTTATGTCCTCTTTAATGTTTCACACAGTCTACTTCGTCTTCTTTCTTGTACAGCTTCAATTTGGCAGGCTTAATAACTATCACACAATACTTTAAAGTATATGTTTTTTTAACTATTTATAGGAAAACTTTTCTTGCTCGATTTTGTAGGCTTGCAAGTCAACAACATTGAACCATTCTGTCAAGAAGACATAGCTTTATATCGAGGATGTGCCGAAAAGAGGGTGAGATATTTGCCATCCCTCTCTTCGACTAAGCTCCAACCCGAAGTGCTAATGTTTAACTGCATGAAGGAGATGTGATCATCAGATCATGTGAGTTAGGGATTCTTATTACTAATTCATGTTTGTCTGTCACAGGATGAGATACTAAGGCAACGACTTAAAGACAGTGAGCGCAAATTGGGGTTGTCAATGCCTTTAGAAGAAGCAAAGGAAAGAGCTTCTCAGCTTGAATCAGAAGTTACATCTCTGGAAAGGTAGTTTCTGAATTGTTGGGCAATGTTGTTGGTACTATTGGCCAATGAAAATCTCTCTCTCAGAGAAGCTGATGAGGCAATTAATGCAAACCTTGTTCTGCAGACTATGTGCAACTTTCCTGGGGCTAGAGCACCAAAAGAATTTGGTGAAATTTGATCGCTGAAGGATAGTCTTAGGCTTCTTGATGTCTGCCTCATTAGAAACCCATCATGCTAATTTTTCCTGTTTATGTTATATGATGTACGGTCATTGTCTCGTCTTCTGAGGTCACTCATTTCTTCTATTCCCCTGTTTGCAGGCATATGATTCTTGCTAGTGGAATTGAAGGAATTGAAGGATATCGTCAGAGATGGAGTTTACATGGTCGGCTTAAAGATACGAGGTAATATTTATAAATCTGTGGAGGAATCATGAACTGGATTTTTTAATTTTCTGAAGAAATCAAATTAACACAACAAAAAATCACCTTCATTGGGGAAAGAATTCAGATGGTTTTGTTGTTATTCTTCGAATTTGAGAGATTGAATTAAGTTAATAATTTGATTGCTCTGTAGCCATGATTTTTCTTAGACCACCTAGATGCATGCCTGACTTGGAATTATTGGGGGTTAGTCACGACACTGTTGCAAGTATATTTCTTTGCTATCTGATTTCATGAATTCAAACCATAGGAACAATCCACTGTAATACAGAGTAACGGAGTAAGGTTGCCACCTCACACCTACGAGAAGCCTGTAAGCTTGTTTGTCATATATAAATGATATTCGCTGAATTAATTATGCGGGGTCCCAACTTGCTAGTTGAGATTTGTCAGTAAATACAAATTCCTAAAACGTTTTGAATATTTAATCAACTACGAGCTCATTGATGCATGAAGCATTAGAGAGTTTAATGCTTGGTAACCTCTTTCTTTAATCAAAAGATTCTCATTTCCTGTTATTGCTCAAGTGTACCACCTCCTCATTGTATCTTGCTGTTTCTTCGTCATTTAATAACCTAAAATTTTTAAATTTCTGCAGGAGTAGGTTGGAGTCTTTGAGACAAGGGATAGATAATCGAAAAAAGGATGATTCTGTTCAGAAGGCAACTACTAAAAGATGGTTCTTTTGGTGAATGCTGGTATTGCATCTTAATTTATTTAGTGATTATTTTTTCGCCTCCTGGAGGAGAAAAAGTGAAAAACAGTCCACAGCACCTAGTAGGCTTGTTATTGTTTAGAGTTCACTGCATCGCAATTAACTTTCCAGCTTCCTATCGTCTAAGATCTTATCAAATCATGATATATTGCTAGGGAAGGTATGGATGGTCATTTCATCTTTATTTGCAAGATGAATACAGGTTATGATGTCTCACTGGTGTGAATCTTAACAGATGGTTTTGTGTTCCTATTGAATACGGAGGCAGAGCCCTGTAAACATGTTTTTTCTTTCCTTGAGGTCATGTGGTGGTATTGATTTCTCTCTGAGAGCCCAGTCTGTCTTATACATGATTTAGTTGATGGAGCTGCCATATGGAATTTTCTTAATGTCAGATATGTAGCATTATGTTGTCATACTATGGCATGACAAATTATCGACACCTTGGAAATTCTTGCTTCTCATAGTTCCTTTCTATGTTTTACATTCACTAACTTACTAGTTTCTATGGGGGACTAATGGTTGTAATCACTCACTTATTAGCTTCTAAAAAACTTTGGTTCATTATTTGGTTCAACCATTGTCTTTTCTCATCTATTCTTTTTCTTTTTCTGAATGTATGTGCTCTTTTTTATTTTTCTGTTTAATATTATATTGAGAACTCATGTTAAGAGTGTTATATCTGCTCTGGGGACGGATCTGGATGCTCTGCTGGTCATTTGGGCTGGATCTGCTGAATCTGGGTGGGGCTAAGAACAGAGGTAAAGGGGGAGAGAGAGTTAAGGAGGAAGAAACATTTAGTGACTGGAATAGTATTATGGGCTATATTTTATTTTTAGGCATGCAGCAAAAGGCCATTTGAGCATCTGAAGTGTGGCCTACGATAACAACTGGTCAGTTACTAAATAAATTGTAGAACTAAAATCATTTTCATTTGAAGTATCTTATATCAAAACCATTCCAAAATTGTTTAAAAATCAATTAAATATGTAAAATTGGAACTGTTTATCATTGGGTATTTCTTTACCGTTAAATTTTTATTTTATTTTTAACCCCCTGTTTGGATCAGTGTGTAAGTTTATCAGCTAGCTTATATGCTCAATTTCATTGATTATCAATCACATCAGTCACATATTATAAAAAAATGTCTCAATTTCTCTTATTGCCTCAATTTTCTTTATTGCCATTATTCTCTTATATAGTTGTCATTTTATCTTTCAAAATATATGTTAGATTTTAAATAAAAATTATATATTCGAACTCAAATCATAAATATCTTTCCAACAAGACCTATATTCAATAGTTTTTATTTGATTATTAAACTAATTTACATGTCCCTCATAGTAAATTGACAATTTATACGTTATTAAAATTTATGTTCAACCAAATGGCATATAACTTATTTGACAACTTTTATGCTATTAAACATATTCTGATCCAAACGCAACCTAAATTTTTGCCAAACCTTGAGAAGAGAAGGCTTTTAAAGCAACCTAAATTTTTGCCAAACCTTGAGAAGAGAAGGCTTTTAAAAATTTTAAGAGGTTTTTTTTTCGTAAGGAAGAAGAGAAAGTTGAAAGAATCCAATTATGTAAGTGAGCTTTTGTTCACGATTCTTTTTTGAATTATGCTAAAGTTGGAAATATGAGGTTCTATTATCGTCTTGTCTATTCTAATGCACGACACATAGACATTGACTCGGTCAATATTCACAAATAATTTTTTATTTTTTAAAAAAATTTTATTATGAAAATGATATGACAAAAATGGGTATGAAAATTCAATTCATTACTAACGAAAAATTTAACATGGCAACAATTTTTTTATTATTTTTTGTTGACAGATTTTTATCTTTTACTTTATAGCCGATGGATTATCGATGGAATTAATCTTTTTTTTGTCAACAGATTACAGATTGAATTTATTTATTATTTTTTTTTGTAACATATTATTGATGAATTTTTTTTTATTTTTTGTCAACGGATTACCCGTGAAATTTCTGTCGATATTTACCAACAGAAAAAATTTGCCTGTAATTACGAATGAAAATTTTCCTATCAGTGTTCAGATTATCTATAATGATTTTAACAACATAAATTACAGACAGATTTTTAGGATTACGGACAAAAAATTTCATCAATAATTCGCAAATTTCTTGTAGTGAGAAAAATGACATTAAATTATTAGTTGAGGCAAAATAGGCATTTATGTAATTTTTTTTAATGGAAGAGACTAAAATATTTAATCTAATAATTGAGAGGAAAATTATTTTTGTACAGTTATTTGAGGAGATTTTTGTAGTTCAGCCCAAAAATCTATAAATCTATAGGGTTTCCCAATAGTAGAATTTATTGCTTGTGATTCTGTTTTTGTAGCTTTATTTATTCTGTTTTTGCTGCTTCTGCAGGATATGGGTTTCAGCCTTTTTGATTAAGAGGAGGATTGTTGGTTCATACCAAGGTTTTCAAAACCGGACCGGTCATCGAATCGGAAAATTCTTTGGTTTAAGGTTCAAAGGTTCAACCGGGGTTCAATAAAATATAATATTATAAATATTTATATGGTATCGACAATTATTTAATGCAAAATAAAAAAAATATTATTCAATAATGTGTAAAAACATTTTACAAAAATACAGTATATTAATTTTACATGTCTAGCTGAAACAAAAAATGTGTCATAGCTTAGTGGTAAGGTCTTTGTCTTAGTAGTTGAAGGTTATGTGTTCAAAACCTATCAACAACATTAGTTTTGTAATTAAAACTCACTGGTCCGGTTCCTTGGGACCTGTCGGTTCAATATCGGTTCACCAAAAAATGATCGGTTCTATAAATGCCCGGTTCATGTAGGTGTGACCAGACCGGTTACATGGCCGGTGATCGGTTCAACCGGTCCGGTGCGGTTCTAACAACCTTGGTTCATACTTCATACGGGCTTAATTTTTTGGTTTTGGTGCTTTTAGTTGAGGCCTTGAAGCTTGCAATCAAACATTATGTAATTTACTGGTTTTAGTTGTTTTGAGTCGTGATTTCCGAAAAGCCTATTGGAAATTAATTAAAATTTTGCCAAATCTGCCCGGGATGCATGTCAACCTTGCCTCACCTTGGGAAATATCAACAATCAATTGGGATTCTTTGGTAAAGTGGTAAATGGTTTTGGAGCTTCCAAAACTAGATTTCGTTATTGCTAGAGTTGGGGTTAAATATACTTTTCGTCTCTCAAATTTTGGACTACTTAATAATGATCCTTCATTTTTCAAAATACATAATCATCACATCTCACTCTTTAATTAGTGTCATAATACGAGTAAAAAACAGTGAGCCGAGCATGCACTTTCCGTCGTTCATCGTAATTTTCATACATCATAATTTTTGTGATGTATCTAAATCCAATCAGATCCAATCCGATGAAGTTGAGTATTGTTCCATGCCTTCTATCGAGATTTTTTAGTATACAAAATAATATTCTAATCAAATATCTTTAATCTTCTTTATCATCGTTTTTCTATGACGATGAGTTTCTAAGGTTTGCGGTATCACTTTTGGAGGCCTATTTCATAAATATGTGAATTTTAATTTTTTAGAATGTGAATAAATATTTTTCAATTTTCAGTGAGATAAAAAAATAGTACGGTGCAAACAAAGCTTGCTGTTTGGGATTACTGTGAGGTGTAAAACTGTGGTGTTGTGTGTTAGAACGCAGATTAGCGTTTGGCGTTCAAAACGCGATTTTACATTCAGCATATTAAAATGTTATTTTGTTCAAATTACTACTAAATTAACTTACAAATGCTATCAAATACATTATCCATACACAATAATACAAATAAAATACATACATAATCCTACACTAATCAAAGTACCCCACTTTGATAAACACAAATATTTAACTACTGATCATACACCTCCGCTGCAATCATGTCGCGAACTACAGCCATGTCCATATCCTCACCATAAACCCATGGGTCGTCTGATGTGCTCGCTCCTCCGCCACTCGTACTGGCGATCGTCTCAGGGTTCATCTGAATATTTTCATCACTGTAGGCAAGGAAATCTGGATCCTGTATTTTGTGCAACCGTACAAAATGGTGATGGGGGTTGCCCATGTAAAGGCCTTGAGGGGTTCGACTCCCAGGAGCAACAACCTACACCTTGAGAGGTGGGATAGGTTGGGGGTGGGGCCCATGGGCCTTGTAACACTTGATGGTGGCGAGGAGTCAGTGCGGCTGGACTGGGGCGGGGTGTGACACAGCATGCCAATAAAGCCAGATAACCCTAATGTTCAGTTACTTAGAGATTCATCAATGTACAATCACCACAATGTACAGTCACCTTGCAGGCCTAGCTATATTGTTTGAAAAAATAGAATTTTAACAAAACATTGGTACGACTCTTCACAGGAGGAGAATTGTTTGAGAAACAGGATTCACAATAAACCATGATAATTGAGCAAATCAATATATCTGAGAGCATTGATGTTCAAGCACGAAGAAAGAGGGTATTCACAAAAGAAAAATAACACATCACACAACTATCCATACTCATGAAAGTAATAGAACAATAATATCCAGTTCTCCAAAACTCAGAAATCACAAGAGTTCTTCCCCCGGTCTGATAATCATCAAAACTTTGTTCATGAATGCAGGCATAAAAAGAATGAAATAAATTAAGGGATCCGAAAATGAGCATGACATTAGCAATCAATAGACAACTAACAATGAAGATCCACTACTAGTTTTTTACGAATTTATACAAATAGCTTGGTGATAGTATGTAGCAATATAGAGAAGACAATACCAGTGTACAATATAGAGAGACTGATGAACAACATTTACCAACCATATACGAAATGACAATTCCCACGCACCTTGACCACAAAAAAATACAATTCTGAAAACCTTTCTCCCCAAAAGCCAAAAACAAGACCCCAAGTTCTCCTTTCTGGTCCTTCACTCTCAACCTCGAAAAATCGACAGAATGATCCTCCCCCAAAAACTCCCTCCAAAGCCGAAATAAAAAACGGATGAAAGAATCTAGAAACCCGTTCTGAAATCGTATTTCCAGAAGATTGAAAACAACAACAAAAAGTAAAAAGTAGAAAGATCTGCCCCCCTCTGATACAAACGTCCCACATCGCTAAGATGTGAGAGTTGAGATCTATTGATAAGGAGGGCAAACGCCTTCCTTAATCAGTCAACAAGTTTTCTAGGTAAAAAGCCTATTGGGCTTGTTGGTTACAACCAGCCCATATGTGGCCATTGGTTGGGCTTGTTGGATGGTTGGGCCTTCTAAATGTGTGTATGGGCGCGCACTTGGCTAAGTTTTTATCAATTGGTATCGGAGCACCAGTGATTTCCATCATTTCCCTTCCGTTGTATGACTCACAAGAATACTATATTTGGATTAATAACAGTTCATTCTTCTTCTTCCTTCTTCAATATTCTATCCCATTCTTCTTGTACAACAGGTTAAGGACGACGTGTGTATCATTTGGTATCGGAGCGAAAAAAATCCTGCCTCTATAAGATTGAAAACAAAAAAATCGAAAGCCCTCTCCCCCCCGTTTTTCAAACCTCTGGCGCCCCTCTGTTTCTTCTTTCCTGTTTTCTTCTGGCCGGCCTCCTCTCTTTCCTCCGTTTTTGTATTTTGTTTCTTCTTGATTAGGGTTACACTAATGTGCCGGGCCGAATCATCTTCTAAAGCTTTGTGCCTAGGTTTAGGTAATGGGTTATATGTGACAACTGGGCCTGCTTTTTTGGGCCCACAAATTTGGTTTGTTTGGTTTAAAGTAAGTAATGGGAAGGGCCTTCTGTTTGGGCTTAAGTGAACGGTCTGGCTAACATTTTGGGTTCAAGCTTAGTAATGGGCCAGAAAATTTAAATATTTAGGCTTATTGGGTCAATTGCTTAAATTAACACATGAGTCTTTAAATTGGTTTTTTTGAATTTTCATTTAAATTTTAATTTCAATTGTAGGTCCAAACTTAACTCTAATTCAACCTATATTTTGGGCTTAATTATTTTTTGCTTAATTTTGTACCTTTCTTGGTGAACTTTGGACCAAAATTGGAGTACAACAGATATCATACGAGTATCACACGAAAATAAAAAACTGAAAATATCTTCCCTACGATGAAACAACAAACAATCAACAAAAAAATAATTTCGAAAAAATAATATAGTATACAAAACAAAAACCGAACAAATCTTCTGTAACTCCCCGACCCGGGAGGTGCTACTGTTTAAACCTAATTCAATATCTATAAGATATTAAACCTTCACAATATCACAAAAGTTTTAATCTTAATTTCTCCAAACGGAATCCATAAATTTCTACCAAAATTTCGGCAGCATCTCCCCGTATATCGGAGAATGCCTATCTGAAATACGTAGCATATACTAACCAATCATATAAGGCCTCTGGCCATCACATCACAAGCAACCACAATCCTAGGCAGGGCCTCAGACCATCTACAGCATGCATCTGCAATACATAATAAAACATAACCATCATACATGTATCAACATCCAATATAAACCACAAGGTTCACATTCAGGTACATGAGTCCTATCACAAGGCACCCTCCTATCCGTACCATCCACACACAGTCAAGGTGTTCACAAACGTAACCAACATACACAGTCGTCAATTCGCATACATAATATCAAACATAATAAAGAAGGTTAATTCTTTATCCTAACCTCATTCTAGTGTCTCTAGGTGACACCATGTCATCCCACCTCCTACAGATCCATGGTGCCTGTATCTGTACCAGTCTCGCCTGTGTGAAAAGAAAAGAAAGTAAAGGATAAGCAATGGCTCAGTAGGAGCAAAAGGATAACAAAATATAATAACTGAATTAAAAGGTAAGTCAATGCAGCAACATGCCAAAGACTATGAACCACCATAACAAACACTCATCAAACTGTGGTCTCGTTTCCTACCGTGAGTCCCAATGGGACGACGCCTCGGCATCCATCCCCACACATCGTTATCAGTGAACATAGCCACCATACAACTCAATAAAGAAACATACCACTTACAAGACACCAGCCTTGTCCATACTGACTTGGGTTCTCTGAACCGATTCCTCGAAATCTCAGTATGTTGCCTCATATGGGAGTCATTTGGTTGCAACCAAGCCGAGGTTCCACAACCCTCCTCCCATATGACGTTCACACAACCTACGGAAATCACGAATTCATACTCGCACTTCCATGTGGTTCTAATGCAACAATGTCATGCCATGAATTTAATATAGCAATAAAAGAATCCTAGTTATATATTTAACTAGCCATGATGCATGAATAAGAACCATACATGCTTGATATAAGACCAAGCAATCAACCGAGAATGCAAGCTAACATTTTAGGAAAATTCGAGAATAATCCTAGGTTCGTTTTTCCTTAGGGAGCAAGTAAGGAAAAACACAAATACGAATAACAATAAAGATTAAATAACGTTTTTTAGATAACAAGAAAGAATCGAAAGATTGGGCTAGAATCCCCTACCTCGAATCCAAGCAACAAATAGAAAGTGTTACTACTCAATTTAAAATTTTCCGACCCGAGTGTAGGTGTACAATGCGTCCACGAACCCCCTTACGTTTTCAACAAGCCTGTAGCAATAGTTTATGGACCAGCCATCAAATTTCAATGAATTGAAATTATAATTCTTTCTCAAATTTTGTATCTGAAATGGCTCTAACCAATTTCCACTGTTTATCCTAAACTCGACCATATTAGCCAAAATGTGAAATTGTTCTTCCATGTACGAATCCATTCCAAATTATCAATTTAGAATCACCTAATATACATTTTTAAACCTCGAAATAAAACCCCCAACTCGGATTTTCACTCTAACCATTTAAACCACAAACTTCCCTCTTAAAGTTACACTAGTACCCTATTAGTTCCTTCACGGAATTGTCTCGAATTTGGAGAGTATGTTACCCTCTCTTACATTATTAATACATCCGAAATTTAGCCTCAAATTCAAAATCAATCAATGGAATCGATAAAATTCGTCCCTCAAACACCCTCTTCCCAAATCTCTCAGAATCCACACTACTACTTCAAACCAACAATCAAATCTACCAATTTAAGCATAAACAAGTTCTATTCAACCTATTTTATAACCAAATTCATCCAAAAATCAAGATTTGTTACATACTTTAAAATAAAACCCATAAAACCTAACTTTCCAAAGCAAGAAAAAAATCTTACCTTAACTCCACAAATCTTCTTGCAATTTGTTAGGCACTCTTAACCTTTCCAAATCCAACTTGTATCTTCCCACAAAATCAAGTTTCTTCCCTTCTCTCTTTCTTCCTTCTTTCCTCTCGCTCACTCAGCTTCTCTCGTTTTGTTTTTATGAAATGTTGAGGTGTTGCTGCGCGTTGCAGCAACAGCTCAACCCCCATTTACTCTCTTTTTTTCTTTTAAAAATAAAAGGCCATGTGGCCCTTTAAGTGGCCACCGAAAGTGGCATATTATATATATATTATTATAATTTATAGAATATAATTTATATGTATTTAATTTTACATAAAACCTTCCACTTCAGTATTTTCGGCTCAAATTTATAATTTAAGTATCATTATTTTGTTCATATTTTTGGGTCGCGGTATTACATCTTCATAACAATGACAATATATCTTCAAAATCACCTTAAATAACATCAACCACTGACAATGGTGGTCGTAAATCAACCTCCAACATCTGAAAAATGGAACATAAAATAACCAGCAGCTCCACCATCAGTAGCATTCCATACTTGGCTCCATATCACCCAAAAAATGAATGCCCAACCGATACCTACCCAAGATCGACCGCCGACGAAGACACCAAGTTAGATCCAACCCTCGCGCCGCCGGTGGACACTCCTTCTCTTCCGAAAAAGCACACAACTCAGGCCAAAACCATACCAACACTGAAACCACAAAAAATAAACCACTAATATTCAAAATGAGGGTAGCTTTGTCATTAATGAAAAATATTTACACTTGCAATTACAAAGTTACCATTTTTTTGACCTCACAACAAATAAAAAATCTTATCTGACTTTTTTACAAATATGTATGTAAAAGTAGACTTAATGACAATATTCCCAAAATAAAAAAAAAAACAAAGAGAAAGAAACATTGCAAATCCAAGAGATCGAACTCTGTCCTCTAATATGCAAAACAATGCGTTTACCGCTACACCACAAAAAAATATATCAACAAATGTTGTAGAAAATAAAATATATACATATATTATAAGAGTTCGGCATTGCAAAGTAAAATATTGAGCATATTAGCCAAAATTTTTGTATTGAAACAGAGTTAATAAAAGTAACAAATTATAAAATGATCAGGCCTAGTGAATTAAGATTGGGTGGTTATTAATATCTTGCAAGGTAAAGATTAAATCGAACCCAGCTCAGATAATCAATGTCTCGAGCATCCGAATTGGTTACAGAGAGAAGGCGAGAGGGAGGTAGAGAGGGACTTGATAGGCGGAAGCGATGAGAAGGAGAACATAGTAGTTACCGATTTATGACCTAGAACTTACAAAATCAGCCACGAAGAGAAGACAACGGTAGCTGAAATCGAAAGTTGCGTGATCGGAGTGAGGATAGAAGTGACCGAGCTTGTTGAGTGTTACGCATGAGTGATAAAATGGAAGTTCTTTCTCTGGTTCCTCTCATGTTTCTACAATTTATGTTCTTCAGCTTGGGCGAATTAGGGATTCAATCTTGGGCCTCTCTTTTGTTTTTGGGCTGATTGTTATACTGCGCTAAACTTATCTTTTATATTTCTTTTAGTTTGGGCTAAGTGTTATTTTTATTAGATCAAGCCCGTTTGTTATTCAAATCTTTTTCTTTTGTTAATGGTCATATCATTATGGCCGTTACAAATTTTTTTAGTTTGGGCCAAGTGTTGGAAGAATTCTAGAATCTTTGTTGCAGAAATATCACACGACAATAGAGAAAATTGAAATAGAAAAGTGCAACAATCATAACACAAGAATTTAACGTGGAAAACTCCAAATCCGGAGAAAAATCACGGGTGTTGTCAAAAGACAACCAAGAGAAAAATTCCACTATGTAGAAAATTGGTACAACCACACAATCCTAATTTTCTCTCATCAAAAAATCTAAGCCAACCCCGAAAATAAAACACATTATTTTCTCTTTGTGCTCACCGCACACCGCCCTAGAATTCTCTATCTTTTGTACCAACAACACACTCATAAACCCTAGTAAACCACTAGTATTTATAAAAGAGTTAAGTCTTCAAATTCTATTCTGCCTAGGAATCCCTCCCCCAAGATATTTTCAATTACAAATATGATACCAATTATATTTCTAATTAGAGACCAACTTGGAAACGTGTTTCCACAAAACAAGGATTTCTTTTGTAGCAAAAGAACTCGTCCAACTTTTTGATCAATTCCTAACACTAAGTCTGTTATTTTTATTAGAACAAGTTTGTTTCTTATTCAAATCTTTTTCTTTTGTTAATGGTCATATCATTATGACCGTTACATACATTATATATATCTGTATGTGTGTGTGCGCGCACTTGCTTTCACCATTTCTTTGTGCAATTGGTCGATATAAAATATCGCAAGCAAACCTGCAATACTAAATACTGACGGGTCTTACCCAATCGCAAGTGTACGTGTCGAGAGACAGTATAAAAGAGAGCGGGGTCGAATCCACAGAGACCGTGTCAATCACCAAACAAACAAAATAGCAATAATAATGCAGAAAATTCAGATTGCAATAAATAAGTAAAATAGGCTAAAATTGGATGAATAAATACATAAGAGATCTAGCTTGGGTTGGTGTTATTCTTCTAATCTCACTAAGTATCACAATTTCAATACGCAATCACACAATTTAAAGACTTAACGTTGTCAATCAGAAGACCTTGGTCGGGCTCTCCTAACTAGACTTTCCTAAGCAATGACTCTGGCTTTGGTCCAGCTCAAAATCTTTTCTTATCAGAGGAGTCTTGGTTGACGTACCCTAAGAATTTCCTAAGACAAGCATATGAATGAGAAAGTCGACAATCGCACAACCTTAAGCGTTGGTATACCACCTAATCAATTGTGTTCACAATTCCCAAATCTGGATCCTATGCAGATTCTTGTTACTTCGTCAAACACCGGGTATGGGTCAGCTGAATGTGCTTAACTAACAATTCTTAATAGTATGATGGTGATCAATGGTGAGTACAAAATGTAATCATGTTTATGATGTTAAGTACCCAATCTTTATGAGGTTTCTAGCACAAAATACTATCCAATTGTGTGATTTAATGACAGGTACAGCTGGATGCTATTTAGTTGGAAAATAACTTTTTATGACTAAACCCTAGCCGCCAGATACGGGGGGAGATTTTTCAGAAGACAGAGGGCAGAGAAGAGGCATTCCAAGCGTGGTAATTCCTTCATCTTTCCCATCAATTCGAACAATTGTCTTGAGTATTTTTATGGTTTTTAGTATGATTATGCGTAGCTAAGTACTTTTTAGCTAGGATTTGGTATTTTCGTCTACTGAAACTTTGTGCACAGATTGATTGTTGATTAGATTGGATTTAATTCATTGTTCTCTGAATTTATTGTTGATTTCCTATTGTTATGCATGTCTGGCCATCATCATAATATTTAGGAATTGTTAGTTGAACATATTCGGCTGACCATGACCCGGTGTTTGACGAAGTGACAAAAACTTGTTTTGCGATTCAGGTTTGGGAACATTGAACATAATTGATTGGGTGATAGACCATTGCCTTAGGTTGTATGATTGTCGATTTCCACGTGCTGATGCTTATCTTAGGAAATTCTTAGGAGAGACCAAACCAAGACTCCTTTGATAAGAAAAGACCTTGAGCTGGACCAAAGTCAGGGTCGTTGTTTAGGGAAATCTAATTGTTAGAGCTGGACCAAAGTCTTTCAATTGACGTCGTTAAATTCTTAATTTGTTTGATTGCGGGTTGATTTGTGTGCACAGGTGGAGGTAGTTGAACTAGCCAAATCCATGCTAATTTTCATCAATTGTTGAATTAGTTATTTTATTTGAACTAGTTAATTTTTCCATTATTAATTTAAGCATCCAAATTAGTTTACACTATTGTTTGTCTTTCAATTGGTTTTTACAACAGTCCCTGTGGATTCGATCCCTTTCACTGTTACTGCCTTGCGATCGTACACTTGCGATTGGGTAAAACCAGTCGGTATTTATTGTGATAAAAAAGTATCGACCAATCAAGCATGCATAATAATAAGAAATCAACAATAAACTCAAAGAATCAATGAATTAAGTCTAGTGTAATCATCCATGAAATTGGTCAACAAAGTTCAACTAGAAGAAACTAACCAAATCCCAAACTAAATAAAGAGTTAGTTACACATGGTCATAATTGAATCACAAAATAAAACCAGAATTTCAATTAGGGAAGAAGGAGATGCTCAAAAGTGTTGAAATCCTCTTCTTGGCATTTCCTTTATTTGGTTCTGAAGTGCAGCGGCGACAAAAAGTGATTTTCGGGTCGAGTTTCCAGCTATTAGAAACCCTAAGTGCCACATCAACAAAGTAAATTACGTCACTGGCCCGCTAAAATCCGCGGCCACAAACAGGTTGCACTTAGGCTACGTTTTTTGCCCAAAAAACTCTTAATTCCTTATTTTGCATTCATCTTTCACCTGTTCCATGAACTATATAGGTGCATTTTGCGCCTAACAAAATATCCCAAATTTAGTTCTTGCTTGTCCTTAAGCAAACAGTCAAGAAAAATATTTAAAATCAATTAAGCTTCATTTGAAAAACTCCATCAAGAATTGACAATACATGTACCTTCTTGTTGTTTTAGTGCAATATTAACTTTAGGTGGAAGCTGCACAACCTTAACTATGCTCACAACTACTTTAGCATACACTTCTATTCTTGCACAACCTCACAAATGTACACACAAAATATATATAAAAGAAATTTCTCACTCAAGTGTTTAAGGGTTGTGTTTACTCTCATATGAATTCATGATATGCAGCCATATGCTTGTATGTCCACCAATCTTACTTCATGCAAGTTGAAGCAACCGGCTTGAAAAAATGAAGTCGCCACCAATTGATTTTTAAGGTGCAATTGGACACCTAATATGGTCTACGAAAAAGAAATGGGTAAGGGGGTCTATTGAGCATGGGGAAGGTGTTAGGCACCCCACAACTCCCGAAAAACGGTTGCCTTGAAAATGTTCTCTTACTTGGCTCGAATTTTGTTTTGAAAGAAGTTTGTATGTCCCAATTGCTTTAATGAATTTCTATATATGCTAGAAAGTTCATGTTTCAATTGAGTGGGTTTGACCCCATTAATATTGTGGCAATTGATGCTTGGATGAAAAATCCACTTGAAGTGGTTTTTGATGATTTTAAAAGGGTGCACGGGATCACTACAGCCATTCCCGGCTTGGCTGAAAAACATTTTGAAGATTGATGAAAAATCCACTTGAAGTGATTTTGATAATTTAAAAGGTGCGCGGGATCACTACAGCCATTCCCGGCTTGGCTGAAAAATACTTTGGAGATTAATAAAAAATCCACTTGAAGTGATTTCGATGATTTGAAAGGTGCGCGGGATCACTACAGCCATTCCCGGCTTGGCTGCAAACATTTTTGGAGAATGATGAAAAGTCCACTTGAAGTGGTTTTGAGAAATTAAAAAGGTGCACGGAATCACTACAGCCATTCCCGGCTTGGCTGAAAAATATTTTGGAGATTGATGAAAAGTCCACTTGAAGTGGTTTTGAGAAATTAAAAGGGTGCACGGGATCACTACAGCCATTCCCGGCTTGGCTGAAAAATACTTTGGAGATTGATGAAAAGTCCACTTGAAGTGGTTTTGATAATTTGAACAGGTTGTGAATTTTTGGGAATTCGATTGATGCATCAAATCGATCCACAGACACCGACTAGGTCAATTTAAGCCATACTCACAATCATATTCTTTATGAGAAAAGAAAGAATACATTTAAGGCTCATTAGATGGGTCAAATATCTTTAAACCCCCTCTTGAGTCCTTAAATAGATTCTCCTAATCCCTAAAAATAAGTTTGCTTTTTGGTTCCACGAAAATCAAGTGTTCTGAATAAATGCCGACAAAAACCCCAATATCTTGAAGGTTCTTTTGGTATTTAAACAGAATACGAGTTTCTCATATTAGTCTTGGTGTCATTATTTAAGGTGAGACGGCTTAGATTTAATCATTATCGCGTTGCGTCTTTTCCATGGTATAACAAAAATGTACAAATCAATTTCAAACATGCATGACATAGTATAGAAATACAACCTTAAGCATGCAACCTAAACACTCATTATGTGCACAAACCCTAAATTCCTATATGTCTCTAGCACCTTAAAATAATATGTATGTATTTACACTATTTACTTACATTTATTTACGTGGGTTACAATTTAAATATTTACATGGGTTACAATCTCTACCCCAACAATCCCAATACATAATTTATAAACCCAAAGCCCAATATACAAACATGATCCAAATATACACAATACACAATATAAGTTATGGCCCAATGATCTATCCATATAAACCCACATGCATATAAACCCAAAATCAAACCACTGGCCCATATTCAAATATCTTAAAACATGCAAAGACCAGGCCCAATAATTCAATCAACAAAAATCGGCCCAATACTCACAAACCTGTAATCGGCCCAACAAATCAAATATTGGCCCAGACTGACAACCCCAATCCTGGCCCAACATAACAGAAATTCTTGGCCCAAATCCTGGCCCAACATAACAGTCCTTCCTGGCCTTTCCTTCTCTGCCTGACTGAGGTGGCTCGGTCTCCGTCTCCGGTGAGGTTGTGAACGACCGGTTCCGGTGAGTGATACCAAAAACCGAAGCAAGCAAGCGAAATAGACAGAGAAACAGTAGGCACCAACAGAGAATTGAAACAATGATCACAGAGTACAAAGAAACATTCTAACCAAAAGGGACATGAACTCTCAAAGTAATTTTGAGAAACAACAATTCAATCAACATAGAGATTCAGAAATTTACCTTTCACAGATCGAGGAAACTAAACCAAAAAGGTAGATCGATCTCGGGTTCAGTCAGAAAGGATCTCGAGTGAAGCCGGTTGTCTCGATTTCCAACAGTGACGAAGGGAAGAGTCTGCAGGTTTTGACGGTGAGATCGACACCGGTGATGGTGGTCGAGGTGGGGGATGAATGGGACGATGGTTTGGGGAGGGAGATGTGGAAGGGGGTAAGGTTGATGGTCTCCATTCTGGTTTCTGCTCTCGTTTTTTCTCTCTGCTTTTCTCTGGATTCTCCCCCCTTTTTCCAGCCAGTTTTTCTCTCTGCCTTTGTAACTTCCGGTCTTGCTTTTCTTTTTCTTCTCGTTTTTTTGATCTCTCGTGTTCTCTCCGGTTTTCTCTCGATCTTTCCCGTTTTTCTTTTTCTTTTCTCCATTCTTGCTTCTCTCCGTTGTCTTTCTCTGATTTTTACTGTTTTTGCTTTTTCTTTTTCTTTTTTTGGTCTCCCCCTCCTCTCTTTCGTCACTCGTCTCCTCCTCTTGTAGTATCCCAGCCTCCTCCTCTCTCTCCTCACGTCTGGCCATCATCATTTTTTATTTACTCCAACCCATGCTCCACTGATCAATCCCTGTCAAACCCATCCTTTTTCTTTAAGTGCACCACCACGACTTGTCTCCACCAACCACCAACCTCTTTTGTCTCTTCCCATCCCTCCTTGGAAGCTTCTTGGTGATGGGCTTTGAAAATGTAGATTACTAGGTTTGGGCCAAGACATGGGTTAGCATTTGGATAGTTGGACTTATAAACTTCATTTTTTCTTGTGAACATTTGGACCAAGTGGGAGAAGGGTTGGGCCTTTGATTTTTATTTTTGTACCTTATTTATTTTATATATTTTTCTATGTTGTTTTTCTGTTTTTTTTTAATTTTTATTACATTGAGGAAATCCGGACAAAAATGGGGTATAACACAAGTATTCTTATCCATGAATCAGAAGGACTTTATTGGGTTCACACAAAAAAAGGCTAGGGAAGGCTCAAGAAAGGCAGTGCATAAAATCATTATAAATTGGACTCAAACAAAGTCATCATCATCCAATCACAAATAGGCTCATTATGACAAATGGAATAGTTGCAGAGAGTAACATAGGCTAAGTAAAGGCAAGTTTGATATAAAACATACGATGGTCATGCAAACATCAAAAGAATGCAAAAAATAGGCATCCATCATAGGACCAATCATACTTCTCCAATTTGTCATACCAACGAATATGTTGAAACTACCCAATCTCTGCATAGACCACATGCAATGCTCTCTTGGACCACTCTTCTTTTGCTTGGGTCTTGTGAAATAAAGTGGCTAAATTCTTGTTGGGTAATCAAAGTTTGGTCAAGAAAGGATCAAGAAACACTTGTGTGTTTTTTCTTTGATTTTTGTTTTTTTTAACTATGTTCACTGACTAGTCAATTAGAAAAAAAATGCCTCTCCAAAATCTGACAGTACCCGAATTATGCGACTGCACTTATCTCATACTTAGGTCAAACATAGCTCACTTTTTGGTTGCAACCATCTGATACTTCCACTTCGTAAATAAATCACCATTTTTTTTGTGAGCCATAGTTTGCACATAGGTCGTACATCACCCAGAAAATCACTTTCGCATATGTTTACCCATTTTAGCTTCCAATCCTTAAAATCCACCCTCAAACACCTTCTAAACTTCTCAAATCATCCTCTAAACATCTTAAAACAAAGTCCCATGATGGAATTCTAAATTTATGACTCATTGATCATGCATTACACATCATAAGGATGGAGAGGCTTATCAAAAGAGACAAGGTTTTCATTGAGAAGAAGGGGTTCACAATAATCATCCAAGGTAGGCCAATTGAACAAAGAATGTCTTCATCACTTTCACAGAATAAAAACACGGCACTTAACTTTAGATGGTTTAATACAAATTCTAGCATCACATAATCATGAAATTCATTGCACAAACTTTTTCAGAAGGCTTCTCACATGGCTAAACAATGCATGAATAATGTGTATACCAAGCAGACTTTCATAGCAAATTATCATGTAAAGAATCACATTGTCAGTTGCTAAAGCACTTCATAACAATCATGCACAAGTATGCCAATTCCCAAACTCTTTAAAAATTTTGGCAAAAGCAAATTCCCTCTCCCCTAAACTTGAAATTGACATTGTCCTCAGTGCTAAAGAAGAAAAGAAAAAATAGATTTGCTATGACAAAAATTAAATTGTAATGAAAGAAAACAGAAATGAGACTTAGCTGGTTGAAAATGTTGAATATGATGCTCCTTCACATGGGTTACCTCCCATGAAGTGCTAAATATATTGTCTTCAGCCGAACATAACCACATTGTGGCTAGAATTAAGGCGGATCATGTTGGATGTCCTCCTCCACTGTGATAGGGACTAAATCCCAATAAGGCTTCTCACGATGCCCAATAACTTTAAAATTCTGATCGGAGGCGAGGTGTTGTAACTCAAATGCTCCATGAGGATACACTGTCTTCTCTAAGTAGGGACCATGTCATCTTGATTTCAGCTTGTTTGGGAATAGTTGCAAATGCAAGTTGTGAAGAAGATCCTTTTGCCCCTCATGAAAATCTTTTCGAAGAAATCTCCTGCCATGGTATTTCTTTTAGTGCGTCTTAGATGAATTTGCGTTCTCAAAGGCTTCATGACACAATCCATCCTCCCTTCTAATTTGGTTTGGTGAAATTAGAGAGAACCATTGGAAGTTATAACTCTGGTTTTTTGTCCCTCTTTCTTATTGAAGAAGATGATTTTGCTTTTGTTTACAGTGATATTTTCTGAGATATCACTAGTATTGTTACTACTGTTCAAGACCCCATTAGGGAAGCTAGTGTTCAAGGGCTTGGATAGCACAAACCGAGGTTGCGGCCCTTCGTGATCAACACCATCGCTGGATTGGTGGTGTTTGTGGTGCTAATGTCTAAGTCCTCATGGCCAAGCACCAACTTGAGGCCATTCTCATGAGTAATTTCTTGATTTCTATGCATTCTGTTTGGTTTTTTGTTCCTCAAATTGTGAATTCTTATTGGGTCTCGTTTGCATGAGAATCTGAATTTCTTGTGTCATAAGTATCGAACTTACTAAGATTGGTGGTCTCTCGCGGGTACTTACTTGATTTCTTTGTATTCTGTTTTCTTCTTATACCTTGAATTTTGAATTAGTGGGTCTTGTTTGCTTGAGAATCTAAATAATCTATGTGTCTTAAGGTATCGAATTTTCTAAGATTAGTGTTATCTCTTTTCTATGTTGATTATACTGTGTTTTGCCTTGATATTTTGGGAAGTGGGTTTTGTTGAAATTTAGAGTTCGGTTCTATTGTACTGCTTATGGTGATTGGTAAGTGGATAACTCTGTGTCTGAGTTATTGGAATTGATGGTTTTATGAAACTTTTCTATTAGAAAACACAATGACCTCAATGATCTGAAATACCAAGATCTAATAGCCTCACGAGGATGTGTTTTGATAGAGTATGAAGTCTTTTGGTATTGATACTCATGATATTCTATCTCAAGGAGAGAAGTTTTATATTCTATTTAAAAGGAACCTTTATTCGGCTGAAACCTATTCATTGCTGGTGGTGCATTATTTGTATGGTACATGACATGGAAAATGATTTTGTTGCTAACCTACTAACTTTGAAGGAGTTTTTGAACAACAAAATGATATGTCCTACTTGAGAATTGATGCTTGCTATATAGAGCAATTTATATGTGATTTTTTTTTTTATAATGGCTTGATAAAATGAATGAGAGATTCAACATATTTATAGAAAATATAAATATATGGGTAAATAATATGCATATTCATTTTGCATAATATTGTTGAATTGCACAAGAATAAAAATATGCAAATGAATATGCATTAAACTATTCAAGTTTGCAAATTGACTTTTGCATGCCCATTTTGCATTTTTATTGTTAGAGATGCCCTAAGGTCGACGACAACCCTCTTTGATCATAGAGGAAAAAATGCCACATACCTACAGCATCCCTGAGGATCTCTCATCTTCTTTTTTACCCTTACCAACAATACCTCACTAGTGCCCTCTCTTTCCCTCACATTCACCACCAATAAATCACCACTTGAAATAAGCCTCACCCAAGACCCACCTTCAAGCCATAGTCATCACCTCTGCTAAACATCACCATGCCGCATTTCATCTTCACTTCTCATCGAGCCATCATCTTCTTCACCACCAATAGCCTACCCAAGAATCCCTCCACTACCATCATTGAGCCATCATCGAAACTGCCTCTTACCCGCCATTCATCATATACCGACACCAACTAATCTCTTAATCTATACAAATCTCTCACTACGTCACCAAACTCTTCTTCTCACATAAAACTTATTCTTTTCGACCTGAGCCCTCTCTCTTTCTCCACTGGAACTCCACCTTTTTACCTTCATCTTCTCTTGTTACACAAGATCTTCTCTTGACTTTCTCTTCAATTTTGTTCAAGCCACCAACCCACTATTACCATCTCTATTCACTCATCTGTCTAAGGAACCCAAGCACTCTACTAGGGATGACAACGGGGCGGATCAGGCACAGATCAGGGGTGCCCAGGTACCGCCCCGCACATTAAACCCGATGACCTGATCTGCCCCGCCCCGATCCGCGGGGCCCCGACTCGATTACTCTTTTGCCTAATTATTTACACTATTATCCTAATCCTTTCCTAATATTATTGACATAATCATAACTTAAAAAATTCACTAAAGTCTAACTGTGTATTCTAACCCTAAAGTCAAAATTCAAACCTTAAACTATAGTTCATAAATCATAAACTAAGATATTCATAACCCTAAACCCTTTAAATCTTTAATAAATAATAACATCTTAAGTCTTTATCAAAACATACAACATAAAGTTACAAAGTATAAACATCTCATGATTAATAACTTCTTAAATTATTAACTTCTTAAATCATCAAAATAATAAATTCAATATAAAGTATAAACATCATACATCTCATGAGTCATTAGTCATGAACTTATGATCTTAATACAAATATTAACTACATAAGTATACTATATGTGTTATTTACTTATATTAATATATGTATAAATATCTTACATCCCCTAATATACATATATATATATTAATATATTTATTAATTTTTGTATATATACGAATCAGGTCACGGGGCGAATCGGGTCGGGGCAGAGCAAAGATCCGTCACCACCCCAATCCGTGGTCGGGTAAAAAAGCTTTGATCCATGTCCGCCCCATTACTTGTTCGGATCGGATAATATCCGCACGGATCGAGGCGGGGCGGATCGGGTTGGGCACAAATTGACATCCCTATACTTTACTTCTCACTAACACTCACCACTAGTACCTATCTCCTCACCAAATCACCTTCACTCTATATCACCCGAAGTTCCTCTCACCATCAGAATCAACAACAACCCAAGACCCACCTTTAACCCTAGCCACCATCACTTGAAATTAGCCTCACCCGAACTACCTCTCCATTCTCCTCACCGAGACATCACCGAGCGGCCATCTTATCTACATCTTTAACCCTCACCTAGATCTCTCTAATAGCTTGGCCCTCACTACAATAGCATCTCACCTCAACCAAAACCCCACCTCAAGACAAGTATTTGAAATGGCTTGGTTGAACAAGAAGAAGAGAAGGTGCAGAGAGAATAAGAAAGAAGAAAGAAGAGTGAAAAGGACATAGACTGGATATTTAAGATCTGGGCTTGATTTTAACATGGTAGTACTGGGCTTGGTGTTCGATGTAATGGGTCGAGTGATTTGTTCTTAATTGGGCCTGGTACTATTTATTATATTGGGCCTTGGGTTTAAGTTGTATTTTGGGCTAGCAATGGTTGTGTATTTTTGTGTTTATTACTTGGCCTTCATTTGTGCACTTGGGCTTTTTGTATATTTGTTTGGGCCTCTCAGGTAAATTGGATTCTTGGTTTCATTTTAGTTGTAGCCCAACATTATAGTAAATCTGTTACGTTTCTCTCCCCACATAGGTATGGATTGGCACCATTGAATATCGGAGGCGTGACAAGAGGGAAACACTTCATTCCCTGAACCGGATTTAAACCAAACATCTACTTCTGCTACTAAGAATCATAAAGAAACCATAGAGTACCCACATAAATAGATAAATCCCAACACAGGACATCCTGAAATACAGTAGCATGCAAACTAGAGTGAACGACGGAAAATCTAAAACATGATAGGAATGGGAAATAGATACTATATAGACACAAAACATCCCCCATAGTAGCTACCCATCACATCTCACGTATCCCCGCGCTGATCATCTGCTCCGGCTAACTCACCTGCAAAATATGTGAATGAAAGGTATAAGCCACAAAGCTCAGTAGGAGTATGGAAAAAGGTCGCTCATCAGAATACACAGAGTATAAAACTCAAGAAGTATAGGTGAAATGAATAGAAACTCGAATAATGATACCCTCCCGTACCACTGAACTCAAGTAAATCAGAGATAAAACAGGGAAACATGTAAGATATAGTAATAGATTATAGGGAGAACATGCAGAAAATCATGAAATGATAAACTGAAATCGATCTCTCTGAACAGTTGATCCAACATAAACATCATTAGGACCGTCAATCTGTAGGGTGGAAACCTAGTGGGCTCCACCACTATTATCCTAGATTATACCCTCAAATCAGTACTCAAACATAGTCCAACTCAAATCCATATAGCATCATTGAATCCTCACATAGACCCACCTTGATCCCGCAGTGTGTCTCCCAGCCCAGGTACTCACCTAGACTGGATGAGGATCGAGTTTGGTGTGGTACTCTATAGCATGCCTTCATCGAAGAGCATCCTTTAGGATGTACCTCACCTCAATCTAGTCTCCAGGTACGTACCCAATCTGAACCGTCAATAAATCATCTGGTAGACTGGGTCGCTTGATATGGGTCCCAAGCACTACAAATCATCCATCAATAATTTCATAACATCATCACAAAAGATCACCTGAGTACAATCCTATCCAGACTCTCAGAGAAACCACACAAATCAGAAGTGGACCCCACCACTGAGTGTGCGCCCCACAGGAGACTTGGCTCACAAGGGTGCAACCTGTCGTATAAACGCAGTCAAAAGGATCACAAAATAATAATAAAGTCAACAATTGGAGAATTAAAGCAGATAAGAGTTCAAATAGAGAAATTCCCGACCTTCGGGAATTTCGCACAAATAGACAAGTGGAAGTCTGTCGGATACAAAACCCCCGAAACCCAAATAAAAGATAGGGGATAACCCCTACCTAAAATGTTGACTAACACTACCCCGTAGCACCACCTCAGCTATCCGAAATCTGTACCAAAAATCCTAAATCAGTCTTCTGCAACAAAATACAAATATGTATACATATAAAAATACCCAACAGTTAAAATACAGGAAAAGTCAATTGAATGGTCAAAACCCGGTCAAACTAGTCAAAATTCGGTTAGGTGGGTCAAATCGGGTCAACTCAGTCAAAAGAAAGCTCTCAAAAAATACAACCCAATGGTACCTGCCTCGTCCCCTAACTCCACCAAAATTCGCCGAAATCTAGCTTGAAAGTCGCCGAAGCTGATTCTGCTGCTCACAGTGCACCATCTCCAGCGATTTAACTTGGGTTTTGTTCCTCTCTCCACAAGCTTCGATTTGACACCCTACTCGCATCAATCTGACACCCTACTCGCATCAATCAGTGAAGAAATGAGCAAGATCCAATTTTTTCCCAAAACTTTCTCTCTCACGTGAGAGAAGAAGAAAGACACCAGAAAATCTGGGTTTAATGCCTAGATTTTCTGTAAATTATCATTTTACCCTTTTACCATAATAAAATCGTTTAACTTTCAAAATTCATAGTAACTTGAATTTAAATCCGATTTAAATGATTCCCGAGCCAAAATTCTTTTAAAAAGCATTTAATATTTATTAAAAATATTATATATCAAAAATTTATTTTCCAAAAATTGGGGTCGGGATATTACATCCTCCCCTCTTAAAAAAACAATTTCATCCTCAAAATTAACATAAAAGTAAGTAGTGAAAATGAAAAGTAGATAGTAAAAATGTACTTAATAAAAAAAAACTAGGTAATAAACAGGTCCGGATAGCGCTCTCGCATATCCGACTCCACCTCCTAGGTAGCCTCATTAACTTCATAATGCTGTCATAACACCTTAACCAAGGGTATGGTCTTCGAACGCAATCTCCGTTTTTGGCTATCCAAAATCTGAACCGGACATGCCTAATAAGTAGCATCCTCTCTAATCTCTAGAGTCGTCTAATCAATGATATGGGAGGGGTCGTGATGATACCTTCGTAACATGGAAATGTGAAACACACTGTGAACCCCAAACAACTTTGGTGGAAATGCCAACCTATAAGCCAAACTCCCCACTCTCTCCAAGATCTCAATTGGTCCACTAAACCTGGGGGCTAACTTCCCCGATCTACCAAAATGTTGTACCCCTCGCCTAGGAATACATGATCACCTACCTGAAACTTTAGAGGCCTTCACCTACGTTCTGCATAACCCTTCTGATGTGACTAAGTCGTCAGAAATCGCTGTTTAATAACTGCCACAGCCTCGGCGTTCTACTGAATCAAATCTAGTCCCAACAAGGGTTTGTCCTCAACCTCTGACCAACAAAGTGGTGACCTACATGGTCTACCATAGAATACCTCAAATGGCGCCATCTGTATACTATTCTGGTAAGAGTTGTTATACACAAATTCTACCAGTGGGATATGCATCTCCCAATCACCCCTGAAATCTAAAACACTTGATCGAAGCATGTCCTCCAAAATATGTATAGTCCTCTCACTCTGCCCGTCAATCTGAGGGTGAAACGCTGCACTGAAACTCAACATCATCCTTAGAGTGTCCTAAAAGTTGCTCCAAAAGCGGGAAGTGAAATGAGGATCCCTATTAGATATAATAGACACAGGTACCCCATGTAACCGTACGACCTCTCAAATGTAAAGTTGGGTAAGTGCCTCCACCGAGTCAATCTGCTAAATTGGTAAAAACTAAGTGGTCTTCGTCAATCTATCACCAACGACCCACACGACATCATGTCTCCTCACGGACCTCGATAAACCTATCACGAAGTCCATACACACATGCTCCCACTTCCACTCGGGCAATGAAAGTGGCTATAACAATCTAAGAGGTCTTTTATGCTCTGCCTTCACCTGCTGACAAGTAAGGCATCTCATCACAGTCTGGGCCACATCTCATTTTAGTTCGCTCTACCAATAATGTCTCCGTAAATCTCGATACATCTTATTAGCACTAGGATGTATCGCGAACTGAGAATAGTGTGCCTCCATAAGTATTTCCTCTCACAACTCAGCATCGTGTGCATCGAACACTTTATGTACTAGTGCTTGACGGCTCACCAAACTCCTCAAGAAGCATCTATCACCCTTATCATCAACATCTAGTCGATACTGCCCAATGGTTTCTACCAAATCAAACTCCTGTAGTGACAATCGTGCCACCGTCAACCTCCTACTCAAGTCGTCAGCCACCATATTAGCCTTGCCTAGATGATACTGTAATGAGAAATCATAATCTCTAAGATACTCCATCCTTCTCCAATGCCTCTGATTTAGATACTTCTGTGTGAACAAGCAACGTAAACTCCTGTGATCTGAAAACACCTCAAACTTCTCCCTATAAAGATAATGTCTCTACTACTTAAGTGCGAACACTATAACAGCCAAATCCAAATCATGTACGGGATATTCCTCTCATACGGCTTCAACAGTCGCGAAGCATACTCAACCACCCTCTCATGTTGCATGAGCACACAACCTAATCCGATCCTTGAAGCATCACCATATACTTGGTAACCTATACCACTGTCTGGAATAGTTAGAACTGGAGGTGATGTGAGTCGGGTCTTCAGCTCAGGAAAGGCCTAACTGTAACAAACACACGAAGATTTAATGATGGAATCCAATGATTTCGAGTGAGTTTCAAGGAGTCCTTGAGATAGCGAGGGTTTATGTGTGATTCATTCGAATGATTTGGTGCCCATGGAACCGGAGTGCAATCAAACTTTTAGAAATGTGGGGGGTTCATTTAAGGTCCTAAAAGAGGGTTGGAGATATCCAACTCATTCAATGAGTCTAAAATAGGCTTTCCACTTTCCATGAAGGGCATGGTTGTAAGTTCGGCTTGAATTGGACCTAATCATTTTCTGTCATTTTGGTGCATCAACTGAATTCTCAAAAAATATCAAAACCCACTTTTAATGGGATTTTTCATCCACCTTCAAGATATTTTTGGTCAAGCTGGGAATTACCCTAATGATCTCGTGCATCTTTTTAAATTATCAAAACCCATTTCAATATATTTTTGGCCAAGCCGTGAATGATCATAATGATCTCGTGCATCCTTTAAATTATCAAAATCCACGTCAAGTGAGATTTTTCATCATCCTCAAGACATTTTTATGCCAAGCCAGTAATGACCCTAATGATCTCGTGCATTCTTTTAAATTATCAAAACCCACTTCAAATGGGATTTTTCATCATCGTTAAGTTATTTTTGCCAAGTTAGGAATGACTTTAATGATCCCATGCACCTTTTTAAATTATCAAAATCCACTTCAATATATTTTTGCCAAGTTAGGAATTAAACTAATGATCTCGTGCATCTATTTAAATTATCAAAACCCACTTCAAGTGAAATTTTTCATCATCCTCGAGACATTTTTTTGGCCAAGCCGAGAATGACCCTAATGATCTTATACATTCTTTTAAATTATCAAAATACACTACAAGTGAGATGTTTTCATCATCTTCAAATATATTTTTTTGGCAAACCCAACAATGTCCCTAATGATCCCGTGTATCATTTTAAATTATCAAAACCCACTACATGTGGGATTTTTCATCATCTTCAAGATATTTTTGGTTAAGTTGGAAATGACCCTAGTGATCTCGTATTCCCGTGCATTCTTACTGGAATTACCATATCCAACAGGCTTGTTGTTAGATCGTACAATAAACGCCATGCCCGAGCTATTATCAGAACCAATAGAGCAGGTATAGCCAATTTTGTGTTGATTTTCTTCTTGAGATATGAGGGAACACACTTTGTTAATGAACGACAGAGGATCCATGAAAAGCAATTGACCACGTACTTGAGCAAAAGAATCATTAAGTCCTATAAGAAAAGACATAATGTATTCAGATTGATAGTAATCATTGAGTTGCTTGAGCCCTCCACAAGAACACTAGGCACACGTACAGATCAAACGATGGTAATTGTTTAGTTCTTCCCAAATTTTCATACACTAACCAAAGATTGACCTTGTGTGAGATTCATTAATTCGCAACGAAGCTGAAAGATCATTGGACCATTTTTTGAAGTCGTTCTTTGAGATCTTGCCAAACACTTGAGGAGATCCACAACAAAGAATACTGGCAGAAATATCTTTGGATACAGAATTCCAGATCCATGACTAACAACATAATTGTTCCTGAACCATAATTTTGTGATAGCATGATAAAAGACATCAGATTTCTTGATAGAACCATCAATAAACCCTAGCTTATTCTTAACAGAGAAAGAAATAAGCATTAAATGACTCCAAGAGGCATAATTTTCTCGTATGAGTGTTTGAGATACATGGATTAAACCTGGATTATTATCCGAATGATGTAGATAATAAGTATACGATGGATCAACAATAGAAACGAATGGATTTGAAGAAGAATCAGCAGCTGCATGATGTCTAGCACTTTCCATGATTTAGTATGAAGAGAAAATGAGAGAATAGGAAAGAAAATAACGAGAGAAAATTGCAGAGGTTCCGAGACAATATTGAATATGAAACCAGTTTCTGTAATTCTCATTCATTTTAGAAGAAGATGTACACGGCTATAAATAGTAAGCCAAGTTGCGTGTGACTATATATTGTCTACTAACAGCTACACATTGTAACTAACCATTCATAATCAACCACTAGATGAAGAACACGTGAAGGTCTAACAATTTGGGCAAACACTAGTATAAACACTATACTAATAAAAGGGACCAATGGATAAAGCATCACTGAAGTAATCATTGGTTTGTCCACCTATTGAAATCGACAACAAAGCCACACCATCAGCAATTGCATCGTCCAATGTTGCCATAATATTCAATTCACTGCAACCTCTCTCAAAACAAACCTTATATACATTGCTATTCGTGCACCTGGAACACCTCCCCTAGCTATGCCTTGCCCTAATCCATGCAGGCTCACACCCTAGACTGGCACACCAGCTATGGTTGAGGAAGTGTGCGTGCCATGGCCTCCATCATCTGCTGGTGATAGGTTTTCGACAGTATTGTTGCGGTCTACATTACATGTCCGTGCACCAATTACTTTGCTGCATTATTGAATTGATAGACAACAAAAGTTTAGATGGAACTAAATCATAGAAAGACACGAAGATCTGTGTATATAAAAGTGTTGCCGCCATAAAATTACTGAGCCCAAAAGGATGGCCCACGAAGAAACCGGATGTAAAAGTTGACACAATAAGAGGCCCCATTCGACAAAACTAGCATTCAAAACAGGCAGTTATAGACGGTTGGGAGATTACCCAATCACAAGGTTCTCCAACACAGTATAAAAGGACTCGAGAAGAAGGAAGAAGAGGTCCAGAATCATACCTACAAGTTTCTACTTTTCAATTAGTACTTTAAGTTCATAGTTTTCGCAATTTATCTGTTCAGTTCAATGTAAGTTCTTAATTTAGCAGTTAATCGAAATTGTTCTTTTTACTTTTCGCCTTGATCCGTAGTTAAGATCGAATAGTTAGCATTAGTCATATTTATGCCTGTTTTAGTCATTTAGTTCCGTCGAGTGATACACGTTAAGTATCTAGCGACCTATTCTACATAGAATTCGAATCATTCGAACTCTTGAAATTTTTACCAGGAACAAAAGAGATTAGAAATTCAATTATTGCAGCCACTGAAATTTCCTCCTGATTGGCATATGCCTTTCCATTTCAATGGAGGAGATCCATATCCTTTGTCATCAAAACGTGGAGCATCCACATAAATTAAAGCTTTTTGGATTACAATTAATTATTCACCATGTAGAAAGCTTTTTAGATACACAGCAAATTAAATGCATCAAAACTCTTTCCATAGCTGTGAATTCTGGATTTTCTGGCTATATCCTCACTAGAATTATAAGTAGAAAGATAGTATTAGTAAATTTACACCTTCCCATGTGATAGTACTTTCAAGTTGAGCATTTTTAATCCACTTACTCTCCAATAGCAGCTGAAAGCAAATCATGGTGATGATCAATAGTAGATTGTTGTTTCTACTGAATCTGCCATGTACACTATATATGCTTGGTGTTCATATAAAGTACAAGTAATCAGAACATTGTGAACGCAGCAAGTAGAAACTACAGCTAGAGCAAGTTAACAGGATTTCACCTTTCTTTCTTGTCCATGAGTAGACCCATTAGTCAATAACGACCCACAAAGCTGAACTAAATAGCTAAAACAAAGATGTTGAACAACAAAAGTTGCAGCCACTCCTTAACTTTCAATGGGTTTGATGTCATTTTTTTGGGGAGCAAAACAGGGTCTATATAAACATTTAAACTCTATCAATCAGTAGTTGAGATTTTCTTGGTAGAATCAGTTATCTTTGATTCTTCTTGGGATTGTGGTTAAGATACTAGTGGGTTTACGATAACTGTAAAATTTCTTGGAGATTGTTTCATCCTGGTCAATTTTATTTCAAGCGCGTCTTCGCCTTCGTCCGTTCCCGGTGGTTTGCTTCTCTTATTCCGTCGCGGCCTCTCTCTCTTTAATATCTATTGAGGAGTGGAGTTCTTTTAAGGTGCATCGAAGTAACAGAAGGAGAATTTCCTTACTAACCAATAGTAATGGTGGAAGTGTGGTGGTCGCTCTTGGGTGCCGCTATCCCAGCTGTTATTGCGGGGCAAGCTATTAGAATGAGAAGGAATCATGGCGAAGAGCAGAGAATTAAGAGTGCTAGAGGAAGGGAGAAAAGTTCTGATGAAATTTTTGTTTGTGAGAGGGTCTGTACATCAAAGAGAATGTTGAAAAAGGTCGGTGCATTTTCAAAGGACCCGATACCAGATACTTGTGTCACTGTTTGCGGAGTATCTGAGGTTGATGCATGCTCAGACGCCTGTGCTCGCACTGTTTGTGTTAATCAGCATCAAGTTCCCAACTGGAACGATATATGTCTCCGGAGATGTCAAAGTGAATGTCTTAAACTCTCATCCTCTCGTTCTTCTTAGTGAATTATCATTTACCCCAGTTCAGGTTTGGATATTGTACAACATGCTTTCTTACCATAATGCTGGTTAATCCAAAACAAAAAAAAAAGATACTAGTGACTTCAAAGATTTCACATTGCGGCTATAGTTGTGCGGTTAATTAGATTAGCCAGCGATCCAAAAATTTCACTTCATAATTGGTAAGCTTTATCCTCCCAAAAAAGACCCTAATTATTTATTTATTTATTTATTCATAACTTACAAATATGAAAGAGTTAAAATAATTGGATTTAGTGGGCCGGTTAGTAACCAGTTAGTAAAATAATTAAAATTTACGCTCTATCAAACGGCCACTCAGTCTTATTTTGATGGGGATGGAGAATACAAATAATAATCAAAAGGTGCATAACTCAAAATTCAATGGAGAAAAAAATGACATTAAAGACCATGCAAGTTGGATTCTAGTTGTCACAATTGCTGAATTGTGCGCAAAATATTCGAGTGGACGTATGGACTCCACATGATGAATATGAAAATTTGCTTATAATTAGGATAAATGAAAAGATCAACATCTAGGATTTCTATCACTACTAATACAAAATAAGATGTAAATTAGGGGTGACAAAATTTGGGTTCGTCAAATTGATCCGGGTAGGACAATATAGGTGTTTATAAGATATTTGTAAGTTCGGACCCGGATTGGTTTATAATTTTGGATGTATTTAATTGACCATACCCAGATTGGTTTAAATCCGAACAATAAATTGGACAATAATTTAATCCAAGTTAGAGTTTGGACAACTAAATCGCATATAATTTTTGTATTCAGATCCGAATCTAATTTTAAACTGGAAAAAATCTTTACTCAAATTTCAGATATATAACTTACGTCTATACATGGCTTAATTTGAATCGAACAAATCGATCGTTCAAATCAAACAGAATTTTATCATCTCTAGATGTAATCCCTTAGAAAGATAGTATTACGGCTTGTCCTGGTTCAATATACAGAAATAAAAGGAGGAAACGAAAAAAAACACATGCAAAACATGCGTAAGAATATGTCGACAGATGTTTTCATAACATGTGTGTAGGAAAAAATGTCATCATATATATATAATATATATATGTATGTATGTAGATATCGTAATCGATCAGTGTAAAATATATTTTGTAAACTCGAAATAAAAATGAAAAATCAGCTAGAGTCTTGATCGTGTTAAGATTTATTGTCTACATCAAAGTGTTAGGGTAAATTTTTCAACATTCAAAGTCAATGGTTGGCTGTCTCACAGGATGACGTGAAAATACTACTAAGAAAGATAGAGGTCATATGTACGAGTTCAACTTGGAAACACTAATGCGGTGTTTGCCAGAGTAGCTCAGGTGTGAGGATTAATACTGAGTTTATAGGTAAATTTGTGAGATAAATGACGTGCGGATGATGTAGGTGATGATGTGAAAGAGGGTATGATTTTTGAGAGTTAAGTAGGTGTAACAAAAAAAAGGTCCCTCTTAACGAAGCATGTTTGGGGTGTTTATAGACAATTGAAGGGAATATGTGAAAATACTAAGTTATCCTAACTTAAGCCGTCTTATATTTAAAGTTGTACGTCCATATTTGCCGTACGAGGATGTATATGTTAACAACCAAACTAATTATTAAATTGATTAATAGCGGTTGTACTGATATGCTCGTACCACTTACTTTGATAACTATACCTTTGTCTAATGCCTACGATCAAGAGGTAATTATCGGAATACTTAATAAATATTTCAAGTGCTTATCATTAATTAATTAAGGTCCATTTGATAAAGCGGGTAAGAAAATATAAACTCATTTTCTCCGTTCAAGAGTTTATAGGCTCTACCTATTCATGTCAACACATACATCAAAAAAATTCCTCAATTTTTCTTATTTCCCATTTCTCTCAAAATATATGTTAGGTTTTCGAAAAAAATTACATATTTGAACTCAAAGCGTAAAACTCTTTCGAACAAGATTCATATTCGATAGCTTTTATTTCATTATTAAACTACTTTATATACCACTAATAGTAAATTGACAGCTTATACGCTATTAAAAGTTACGCTCTACCAAACGGCCACTCAGTCTTCTTTTGATGGAGATGGAGAATACAAATAATAATCAAAAGGTGCATAACTCAAAATTCAACCGAGAAAAAAATGACATTAAAGACCATGCAATTTGGATTCTAGTTGTCACAATTGCTGAATTGTGCTCAAAATATTTGAGTGGACGTATGGACTCCACATGATGAATATGAAATTTTGGTTATAATTAGGATAAATGAAAAGATCATGAACATCTGGGATTTCTATCACTCCTAATACAAAATAAGGTGTAAATTAGGGGTGACAAAATTTGGGTTCGTCAAATCGATCCGGGTAGGACAATGTGGAGCCTAAAAGTGTGATGCCACATGTCGACATCTGGAGACTGCACGTGGCACAAGATAACAAGACGTGTCGTCACGTGGAGGTTGCATGTGGCACAAGATGACAAAATGTGTTGGGAGTGTGATATGTAACTTGAATAACCTCACCCCGCCTCTGGTGATGATCGTGATCTTCTCACCTCTCCTTCAAAATTCAAGTGGAACCGCTCTTCAAAATTCAAACAGGGATTGCATGCTTGATGCGTGGAGAGGAAGCAGGAGAGTGGTTACTTGACTATAGTATAAATAACACCCCTTATAACCATTTGAGACAAAAAAAAGTGAATAAGAAATACAGGCTCTACCCGTGGACTTAGGCATTCTTGCCGAACCACGTAAATTCTTTGTGTGCTTTTACTTTCAATTTAGTTCCTTAGCCTGTGTGCATTCAACCCAGGAAACCGTAACGTCAGTGCGAATTTTTGCATCCCAGTTTCACTATAGGTGTTTATAAAATATTTACATGTTCGGACCCGGATTGGTTTATAATTTTGGATGTATTTAATTGACCATACCCAGATTGATTTAAATCCGAACAAATAAATTGGACAATAATTTAATCCGAGTTAGAGTTTAGACAACTAATGCGGTGTTTGCTAGAGAAGCTCAGGTGTGAGGATTAGTACTGAGTTTATAGGTAAACTTGTGAGATAAATGACGTGCGGATGATGCAGGTGGTGATGTGAAAGAGGGTATAATTTTTGAGAGTTAAGTAGGTGCAGCAAAAAAAGGGTCTCTCTTAACAAAGCATGTTTGGGGTGTTTATAGACAATTGAAGAGAATATGTGAAAAATACTAAATTATCCTAACTTAAGCCGTCTTACATTTAAAGTCGTACGTTCATATTTGTCGTACGAGGATGTAAATGTTAACAACCAAACTAATTATTATATTGACTAATAGCGGTCATACTTGTTACGATTTGAACCTCAAATACGCAGCGGATTGAACAAATCGTTGAAACTCTTGTTTTGGAAATCAAGAACAAACCAATGAATTGTGTAGAATCACAAGTAAAGATAAAGAGTAATCAAAGCATAAATAACACAAAAATTAAGTGGTTCGGCGTTAGCCTACGTCCACGGGGAGAAGGGTGATCGATTTTTTGTATTAGGTTGAGAGAGTACAAGAACACACCACAAAACAAAAACACTGGGTTGTGTTTTTAACCCAGAAAACGCCTAGGCGCTAACGCTCAAAATCTCTCTCAAAATCATAATCTGTACCGGGTGCTACAGTAACCTGCCCAGTACAGAATTGTCACAGATAAACCAAAAACTGATTATGCTCTAGGCGATACAGTACTCTCCTATGCGCTACAGTAACCATGCCCAGTCCAGATTCTTCACTGATCAACCACAATATCAAAATTTGAATCTGCTGTAGGCGCTATAGTAACTCGCCTAGGCGCACCGCCCAGTACAGTTCTGTCACAAATCAACAGTACTTATATGGTCGTACCACTTACTTTGATAACTATACCTTTGTCGAACCGATATGGCTATACAATTAGTCTTTTTGAACTAACTATTATTGTGTTGTACCAATAAAAGAATTTATTATGCTGATTACTACTTGTGCCGATATAGCTGGTTATGATCGTATAGATTATGGTAATATGTATATAGGAACTGAATATATATATATATATATATATATATATATATATATATATAGAGAGAGAGAGAGAGACAGAGAGACAGAGAGAGATGGAACTGAAGGGGCCGGACTCTTTGTACTGAGTTCATTGCATATATGCATGGGGAGGACTCAACTACTATTTAATTATTTATGACAGCTTCTCCTTGACTTTAGCACAACTCTTCATAGTCAACAAGTTAAAATAGGCTGTTTGATGTCTAAAAGATATCCCTTGTCTTATATTATCGATCATTGTTTACCTTGACCAAATCAAGGAACACCAGGTGATCATCCTGGTGTTCCACCCAGAACTTCATTGAATTACTTAATTATATATTATTCAGTTATTTAAGATAATATTTAATTTATTTATTTTTTTCAGAAATCATGGGACTTGGCACTTTGCATTCTTTTTTGATACGTAATCATGATCGATCAGTAGTTGCATATATAAATAATGGATTACGAATATTAGTGTCGGTAAGACAAAAAATAATTTGTAAATGGTAATTAGTATCTAGGTTTGATGATCTACAACAAGGGTTTTCTGGGTTTCAACCATAAATATTGTTAGAATATGTAGAAATCTCAACCACTTGTGTCGTTGGCATATATAAAAGACAATATTAATTAATATTGCTCAAGGAAACTATCGCTGCATCCGTATATATTTTCTAAGAAGTTAATTATTGCGAATAAAGCAAGCGTAGCTTCATTTTCATGACCATGGCTCCTTTTCTAGGAAGTATCCTTTGATGTGTAAATAAATTTGTTGAGTAATTGATCTAGAGATCAAGAAAGTTTTCATGATTATATGTCAGCAAAGATCTATTAATAAAAGATCAGTAGACATGTAATCATCTGACCATGGAATTCGGAACTCAAAAATGTCTGAATTTTAAATTCAAAGTGACTGGAAGAGTCACTAACTGGGGAGTTTCTTTGATCTTGTCATGGTCATTGGCAGTACTGCCATGTGCAATAGGTGCCGTCAGTTAACTAAAAAATTGTAGCATTGACTGCAATAGTGTGTAAAAATGTCAAAAGAAATTTACTTCCGATACGTACTTAAACAAAGCTAGTGTCCATAGTATATGGAGAGAGTTGACTCTCTGATGGTTGGTTAATCAAATACATGAAATGCACAGAAAAACCAGTTGTGTAATGCAGGTGTAATTTTAGTTAATGTCATGTTGTCATCAGCCTTACACTACAAGAAAAGCTGATTTTAGAGACGGAAAAATCCGTCCCTAAACATGAATTTTCCGTCCCTAATTAGTTTAGGGACGGTTTTTGGGACGGAAAATTTTCCGTCCCAAAAACTGCTGTAGCAAAATTTTGCGACGGAAATTTTAGGAAAGGAAATTAGGGACGGAATATTCCGTCACTAAATAAATTAAAATATTTTTAAAAATATATTAAGAAAATATAATTAAGAAAATATATTTAATTATATAATTAATTAATTTTTTTGAAAATATTTGTATAATTAAGTTAATAAATTAAAATATATATGAATATTTATTTTAATTTTTAATTTTTCCCAAATTTAATAATAATTTAACCATTTTTATTTTTTTATTTTGAATATAATTGGAAACAAAATAATTAAATAATTATCATTAGATGAAAATGCAAAAAAAAGTTATCACATAAAATATAATAATATATTAAATTCACAATTAGTTCTCTCATAAAATATAATAATATATTAAATAAAAGTTTTCTCATGCATCTAATCCTCCCCATTAGAGATGTCGGCATCCTCTTCCTGATCGGCATCCTCCTCCGACTGGAACTGTCGATCATGTCGTAACTCCTGGAGCTCCTTCCCTAATCTAGCTATAGTCTCCTGCTGTGAATCGACATGAACCATCACTGCAGCAATTGCCCTCTGGATTGACTGCTCGAAATCTGGATCAACCTGTGGAACAGATGGTCGGCTAGTGGCAAAAGTGCCACGCAGACGACATGCCTCTGATCCAATACCGTAAACGCGACCTTTAATGCTCATCCCGCCAATCGCGTCAAGGTATAATGCATTATCATCTAGCGACTCTCCGTCAACTGATGAAGAAGTCGATCCATGGGAGGATGCCATTTCCTTCAACCGGGTGATGGTATCCTGTGTCAAAAAATTTAAATAATATACAACATCAAATATTATCACATTAATATTATGTTACTATTAAAAATAATAAAACATGACACTTACATTCAAACTTGCTGAGCGTGCATCGACATAGACTCTCTACCCTTTTTCAGATGGGTACGATCAAATAGTTCTCGAAATGTGGGATCACGACCCAATTTCCTCTTCTGCAATTTAAATTTTAAGTCAATTTTACTAATATTGCAAAATGCATAAAATATTGAAAATATAAATAATTTTAAATTTTACCATTCGCAAACGATGTCCCGTGACAGAAACAGATCCACCAGTGTGCACGGACCCGCCGATCTGAGATGCACGATTCTTCTTTCCCTTCTCTCTTCTTATCACGTAATTTGAGGTGGCCCACTTGCTCTCAAGCTCCGCTCTCACATTCTCGGGGACCCATATTCCTTTGTCCATGCCATTCCGGATTCCATGCATCGCACGCCGAAAAGAAACTTTATTTTTTCCTTCCCAAAGTTTCTTCACTTCTACATCATATGACGGGTCCCATTTATACTTCTTCTGCAAATTTAAAAACAAAGTATAGTTAGCATTAAACATATACTTAAGATTGAAAAATTAAACAAATTAAACAATAATTGAAAATTACCTTGAACTCTCCAAAATAATAATCTTTCTGCTCTTTAGTTATCTCACTCCATACTATGGCAGGAGTTTCAAATTTACCTTTTATGATTTGGGTAATCCTCCTACCAACTTCCTCTGGCTGAAACCTAAATATTTAAAAATTATATTATTGACATAAATATTTTTTGTAAATTAAAGAAATCAAATAAAAACAAGGAGAAAATGTACTTACGAGGCACCATAAGGTCGGATCCACATGCGACCGTCCGTGTCACAAACCCCAATCCTCTGAGATGAGGAGGATCCAACATCATGTATCTGATTTTCTACTGGTGGAGTCTCGGTGTCAAGTATATCATCAAATACCTGAGTCTCGGGTGCATGTGTCTCAGGTACCTGAGTCTCGGGTGCATGTGTCTCAGGTACATATCCATATGACATGTGGATGGGTGGATGTGACATATGGGTGGATGTGACATATAGGTGGGTGGATATGGATTATGGGTGGGTGAATGTGGCATATGAGTGGGTGGATATGGAGTATGGGTGGGTGGATGTGGCGTAGGATGGGCTGGGTGAGGTGGTGGGGCCTGATAACCCGGATAGAAAGGAGATGGATGTCTTGTCCACATATCATCGGCCAATATTTGAGAGGATTGTGGACGAACAGAATTTACCGATGATGGGGATGGTGATGGTGTATGAGGCGACGAACTGCCTCTACCATGTCCATGTCGACCTCTACCACGACCAGATGGAGTATGCCCACGGCCACTAGAGTGGTCACTACTATCCATCTACAACACTTTAAAACATAAAGGTAGACAGGCACATTGCACATAACAAAAGTGACAAATCCATAACATTACTCCATGAAACATATAAAGGAAATAACAAAGAGTTGATATGAAATTTATAGTAATCAAATCTTTCAATCACAAAAGTATACTTAACCCCATTGAAGAACTTGTGAAATTAAAAAGTACCCATTAAAAAGACAATGGCATTCCTGGAGAACATTATAATTTGCTACCCACTGCAATTCTTCAACTATATATCAGACATCGAATGGAACCCTTAAAAATTGATTATTAAATTGATTATCAGAGGTGAACAAAGGAAGAATGAGGTGGATACCACAGATTTCAAAGAGCCTTTCAGTATGAATTCAATAATCATCAACAACTAAAAAAATTAGTTTCCCAGTTGACTGCAAAGTCTTCCAAACCAGAAGAAATGAAAATGTAAAAGTTGGGCTCACAATTCTGGAAACACAACGAATTCTAAGCAAGTAACTACAACCATAGAGACCAAATCTAGCAAATCAAATGAAAAATAGTAGGGAATTTGAAAATATTACAACTAAATTTTAATACAAATCAAAATCCCATCCTCCTCTTATTGCTACATCCTCTTGTTCTTGAAATAAAATTCAACTTGAAATAAAATTCCAGCAAACTTGACACAATAAATAAATGAAAAAGAAATCAATGAACTTGAATGAAAGAATAGAGACAGAGGAGAATTCTAAGGAAGTAACTACAACCATAGAGACCAAATCTAGCAAACCACCCTCTTTAACCATGACATCAGGCCAAAAAATGAAAAAGCAATGAGACACTTGCTAACCCACATCAATAAACAAATTCAAGTAACTTGAATGAAAGAATAGAGACAGAGGAAGGGTACCTGACTTGGCAGCAGGGAGATTGAAGACTTTCGATTTCTGCAACTGAAAAAATACAATCTCATAAGAAATGCCATACCTGACTTGGCAGTAGGGAGAATGAGACAATAATGAAAAATAACAAAGCCTCCATACCTGACTTGGCAGTAGAGAGAATGAAACGGATTACGGCTGGGAGTGATCGGGAGCAGGTAGAAAAAGACAGCAAAGTAGACTTGCTCGGCTTGTTGTGCAATTACAAATGGATCATACTTCTTGTACCTTCCCCTACGTTTAATATCAACAAGTCCATAATGTTTATGAATTCGCGTACCTCGAATAGGAGTTGGATCGAACCACTCACATTTGAAAAGAACAATTTTCTTCATTGGTAGACCCGGGAATTCTAATTGAACAATCTCTTTCAGTATTCCATAGTAATCATTCTCCGATTGTCCATAATCGGTTCCTCGTATGCATACTCCGCTATTGATTGATGACTTGCCTTCACTCCACATGTCAGTGTCAAATTTGAATCCATTGACGTAATACGTATTCCAGATCTCAACCCTTCTCTATGGTTCTAATGCCACATTCCGCAGGAGTTCATCAGTTATCATGTTTTGTGGTTCGTGCACCTTAAACAATAATATAATATGTGTTATGACATATATTAGTGTCATTTAATATAATTAATTGCATAATATTCTTTTTACTTACAAAGTTTTTGAACCATGATACAAAACCAATCTCAATTTGATAGTCGAGTTCTTCATCATTCATAGTTCCCGACACTCGAACATATTCTGTATACAAGCTGCAACACATATATTGTAAGTATATTTAATTCTGTCACAATTTATAAATAAGTATAGAAATGAGTAGCTTACTTGACAAAAGGTTGGACAATATCACAATTCAAACAAATGTACAATGTCGCAGCATCATATTCTTAGGTTGGGGCAGAACCTAAGGACCCGTCCACTGACCCGTGCCCTCGGAATGCCAGTGGAATGTAAGTCGCAGGTTATGCGACACAGTGGCAGGACAGCTGGGTGGGTCAAGTTAAATCACCAGGAACATTCGGCCATTGGCACGCCTCGAACCCGGGACTCCGCCTTCCACCCCAAACCTTAGACTCCAGCTGGTGCCGCTGAGCCATATGCCCTGGGGGCGCGCAACATCATATTCTTGATCGGTGAGCTAGCGCCTACCAGCTTCACCAACAAGTCGACCGGGTTGATTGAATATTGATATTATAGAGAATTCTAGGTTCAAAACTCCGCCATCATCATTTCGAGGAACTCTGGTTCGTCGAGAGCTCACTTGCGGTTCAAAGTAGTAGGAAGCAAATGTTGAAGTCTCTTCGACTATATGCGCTTCACAAATAGATCCTTCCACCCGAGCTTTATTTTTAACCTTTTTCTTCAAAAAGTGAAGGAACCTATTTTCAAAGATTAATCAAATGTATCAGTAGAACAATTACTAACCACACATTATATATATATATATATATATGTATATATATATATATATTAATATCACTAATGGATATGAAATATGAAAAAAATACCTTTCAAAAGGATACATCCATCTGTATTGCACAGGCTCACCCATCCTTGCTTCGAATGGTAGATGTATTAGGAGATGTTCCATAGAGTCAAAAAAAGATGGGAGAAATATACGCTCCAATTTGCAAAGGATCACAGGAATGTTAGCCTCCATGATGCTCAATTGATCCTCCCGCAGAGTAGTTGAACATATATCTCTACAAAATAGACTCAACTCAGTAAGTATTGTCCAAATTGGATCAGACAATGCCCGAAATGCAATAGGAAGTAGCCGCTCCATGAAAACATGATAGTCGTGACTCTTCATCCCAAATAGTTTTCCTTCCCTCATATCTACGCACCTACCTAGGTTGGAAGCATAACCGTCTGGCAACTTCAACTTGGAGACCCAATCACACACTGCCCTTTTTTGCTCCATGGTAAAACAAAATTTCGCCTTAGGTTTGAAGGATTTCCCTCTGCCATTTTCCACCAACTCCAAAGCTCTGCGTTTACAATAATGTGGAAGATCCAGTCTAGCCTTTACATTATCCTTTGTTTTCCCCTTAACGTCCATAATTGTATTGAAAACGTTATCAAACACAATCTTTTCAATATGCATTACATCGAGGTTGTAACGCCCCGACCCGGGAGCGCTACTGTTTAAACCTAATTCAATATCTATAAGATAATAAATCTCCACATTATCACAAAAGATTTAATCTTAATTTCTCCAACTAAATCCGTAAATTTCTACCGAAATTTCGGCAGCATCTCCCCGTATATAGGAGAATGCCCACCTGAAATACGCAGCACATATTCAGCAATATATAAGGCCTCCGGCCATCACATCACAAGCAATCACAATCCTAAGCAGGGCCTCAGGCCATCTACAGCATGCATCCGCAATACATAATAAATCACAATCATCATACATGTATCAACATGCAATATCACAATAAGATTCATTCCCAGGTACAGGAGTCCTATCACAAGGCACCCTCCTATCCTTACCATCCACACACCGTCAAGGTGTTCATAAACGTAGTCAACATACACAACCCTCAATTCGTGCATAAAATATCAAACATAATAAAGAAAATTAATTCTTTATTCTAACCCATCCTAGTGTCTCCAGGTGGCACCATGTCATCCCACCTCCTACAGATCCGTAGTGCCGGTATCCGTACCAGTCTCGCCTGTGTGGAAAGGAAATACAGAAAAGGGTGAGCAATGGCTCAGTAGGGGTAAGGAGGATAACAAAATATAATAGCTGAATAAAAAGATTAAGTTCATGCAGCAACATGCCAAGACTATGAATCACCATAACAAATACTCATCAAACCGTGGTCTCGTTTCCTACCGTGAGTCCCAATGGGACGACGCCTCGGCATCCATCCCCACACATCGATATCGGTGAACACTGCCACCATACGACTCAATAAGGAAACCTTGACCAATTACAAGACACCAGTCTTGTCCATACTAACTCGGGTTCTCTGAACCGATTCCTCGAAATCTCAGTATGTTGCCTCATATAGGAGTCATTCGGTTGCAACCAAGCCGAGGTTCCACAACCCTCGTTTCATATGACGTTCATACAACCTACGGAAGTCACGAAACCATATTCGCACTTCCATGTGGCTCTAATGCAACAATGTCATGCCATGAATTTAATATAGCGATAAACAAATCCTAGTTATATATTGAACTAGTCATGATGCATGAATAAGAACCAAACATGCTTGATATAAGACCAAGCAATCAACCGGGAATGCAAACTAATATTTAGGAAAATTCGAGAATAACCCTAGGTCCGTTTTTCCCTAGGGAGCAAATAGGGAAAAACACAAACATGAATAACAATGAAGATTAAAAACACATTTTTAGATAACAAGAAATAATCGAAAGATTGGGCTAGAATCCCCTACCTCGAATCCACGTAATTTCACCAAAAATAGAAAATTTCCAATTTCTAGGGTTTGAACCCCCAACCTAATATATGGCAAATTCACAACCCATTTCACAATTTATATCTCTCTAATAACATATACCAATGTAAATTAAACCATAATTTCAAGAATCCTACCTTTCTCTCTCTAGGATTTCCACCCAAAGCTCTCTAGCTTGAAAATCTTCCAATCAACTCAAATCTAACAAATACATATACAATTAAGTATAAATCAACCTATTTAAACCTCATTATCTCAAATAATCCATATTCAAGCTCTAATCTACAAAACCCATAAAACCTAACTATGAAAATCTATAGAAAACCTTACCTTAACCTTGAAATCTTTGACAAATTATTGTTGAATCTTGTTAAGCACCTCAATCTTGCCCCAAAACTCACTCTTTTCTTCTCCCCCTTTCTTTCTCTTTCTTTCTTCTTTCTTTCTTTCTCTTCTCTCTCGACTTCACTCTGTCGCTTCTTGTTTTTTGTTTGTGAAATGTCACTGGCTTTGGCCAACGACATTTCATTTCATTTTTTTTATATTTTTTTTTAAAATGGGACTTGGCCACAAATTGGCCAACTCACGTGGCCAATTTGTGGCCCATAATTGCCCACTTTCGGTGGGCAATTACATGCCCACCGGAAGTGGACATTTGTTTTTGTTTTTTTTAATTAATTAATAAATTTTCTTATTTAATTTTATTAATTACCAATCCATTCGTAGTCTAGTTTAACTCAATACTTGGTATTCTTCCAAATTCGAAATAACAATAATAATTGCTATTATTATTTTTCTTCTTGAATATTTTCGGTCGGGGTATTACATTCCTTCCCCCTTAAAGAAATTTCGTCCTCGAAATTTAAAACATACTCGATCCCGTGAACACATGTGGACACTTCTCCTTCGTACCACAAATTCTTAAAGTTTGAACTTCTATGATTCGAACTATAGATTAGACTTGCATAAAAAACCTATCCATCAATTTGATAATCCACTAAGAACTCATCGTCCTCCAAGTGATCTTTCAATTTCCATACTCCACATGGATATACGCATTATCAAGCTACGGTCATTCCATCTAAGAGTTTACTTCATTTCATAATCATATAGGTAAACAACTTACATTGTCATGCCTGAATCACCCATTTTCTATCCACAAGTCCATACCATAATTTTTTTTAAGGATTCTTACCTGTCCATTCCATACATTCATACACACATTCATATTACAAACCTTAGTCGATTACAGATTTTTTTTAACAACACCAAAGCTCGATACATTGCCCTACTAATAGATCTTACACTTAATATCAAAGGTTTCTTCCTCTTAGTTCCCATATTTCACCCACTCAGACTCACACTTGCTCTATGAGCTTTATTCTTATACATAACCTAAACCACATGCAACTATTCTCAAGTTATACAGTGTTTGTCCTCAAACACTGGTTCTTCCTCTGATTCCTCCTCAGAATCTTCCTCACGCTCCTCCGATTCTCTAACCTGACTTGCAAGAACTTCATTCTCGTACCGCAGTCCCCGGTTCTCCTCCCTCAGACGTACAACTTCACGTCGGAGTCTTCTAGTTTCCTGTTGTTGGATCGCCAAATTGCTGCTTTCCCCGTAGTTGTAGCCTGGTATCTGTATAACAAAATCATTTCTTAGCTTATGAAGCATAAGTCGAGCACATTCTTCCTGAACTTCCAGTTCACCACCATTGAACGTGGTCCATGCTTTAATCACGCATCCCAGGGCACCCAACTCAACGTATGGGTTTCGTAAGGTAACCGTTGTTCTGACACGTGAGGGTTCCCTTACGGTTTTGTATCGTGGAAAAGGCATCCCACGGTTGGAAGTAAACTCCTCTAGCACCTTTACTGAACAAGCTTGGCTGCGTCCTTCACTTGCCATTTTTTTTTCCAAGTTGTATAACTTGAGTAGGGAGAGAAATACTTCTTGGTTTGTGTCACTTACCTTGGTTCCCCTTTTCATATAAATACAACTCGAATTCAATCATGTTACTTTCAACTCTTACTACCCTATGAAACCTTGCATAAGACCTATAACCCCCTAAAGGACCCCAATAAACTAGCCTTTTTCAGCTACTCTATAACGTGTCACCCAGACGTGTAACCCCCTAAAGGACCCAATAAACTAGACTTTTTCAGCTACACTATAACGTGTCACCCCTTAGTTGTGGTGTTCTAAACATCTATATAATTTTGCTTCACCCGAATCCTCTTTAGTTGTACTCCAAGATCTCCATTATCTCTGAAAGAATCCCAAAGAATCCGTCTGTCTTCCCCGAATCTTCAGTGTCAGTAATAATTCTACTTTGTTACTATTAACTCACATGACAAGCTAGTCTATGCTATCGTTACTACTTTGTCACCATTAGCTCTCGAAAGCCTCGAAAAATTCCATTAACTTCTAGAGATACTCTCTCTTTTTCACCATCCACAATTATTATCATTCAATTTACTAAGTAAATTTCTTGAATTTCCAATCTATTCCCCCAAATAGTTATAGACTATTCACCTTTAGCTCTAGAGCACACATCAATCATTATCATTGTCATATCTTATGCATTTAAATAACATTTACCACTTTGATATTCAAGTACCCTTAGTGTCCAAACTTCTTACCAAGAATTTCATACTTAACCTTATAAATTCTCATATCTTAGATGTTGTTATTGAGTCACAACATCTAGTACTTCCATCATTCTAAATACAATATCATTCGATTTTGTTTTTTGTAAACAAATCCTTATCCTTTTGATACACACCTTCCCTTTAAGGAAACTTTATGTCTCTAAATTTAACACACTTTTATCATCCACATGCACATTTTCTTAAGGATACCAATCTTATTTCCAAAATTCCTTTCTTAATGGATTCTAACCAACGAGTTCATCATTCCACTAGCCAGTTAACTCTCAACTATAATCTTTCGTCATGAAGTTTCCAAGACTCTAGACCTAACTCATCATCACATTCATCTTCTTTATGCAAGTGTCCACCCCGACGCCATCTCCTACCTCCTCACATCATCTAGACATCCCCTTTCATATAACATGGACTACTCAAACAACTATTTTTATAGTTATTCACGAACTCTAGGTAAGAGTAATACGCCACCATCGAGCCTTAGATGCTTCGATGCAAACTAATGTCTGTTTCTCTCTTATACCTCCACGTTTTCTATTTCCACAATCTCACTCTAATTTTCCCGAGTTAAACAATACTCTCGCTTAACTATTAGAGATAGAAAATATACCTCCGATGAAATTTAACTGTTCCAGAGTTTCCTCATATCCCAAAGCAAATGCTCGAGTCTGAACCGTAGTCGGTTGCTGTTGCCGAATTTGTTGTGGTGGTCTACCACCTCGTCCTCTCCCTCCTGCTGGAACTGTAGAAGGTAGAGCTGGAACTGGTGCCGGAGGTGGTAATCCCGGTGCTTGAGACTGTGCCTGCTGTGTAGTACCACCATCCTATGGACATTCATTCCTCTTGTGCCCTATAAGATTACACCCATAACACTTCGGACCCGTGGTCCTACATTGATCCTGCTTATGCCCCTCTTTACCACATCGAAAACATGTGATCTTCCCACCATGTGGCCTAGGCCCCTTGCCTCGGTCCCCTTTCTGATTGTGAGAGTCAGTCCTCTGTTTCTTTTGACTACCTCCACCTGTGGATGAAGAGGTCAGTCCTTTCTGGGCGTCCCAATACTGTCGGGAGTTTATCTTCTTCTGTTCAAACCTCAATGCCATATTCACTGTCTCAGCATAGGTCTGAACTCTGGTAGCAAGCACCATCTCACTCAAACTTGGAATCAATCCATCACAATACCTTTCTGCCTTGCTCCCCTCATCCGGAGCAAACTTCCTACCATACTTGTATAGCTCCTCATACGTCTTGGTATACTGTGACACTGTCATGTCTGGTGTCTGTACAAACTCCAAATATTGTTTGGCCTAATCGGCCTGAAAAGTATGTGGAACAAACCGCTCCGTAAACAATAATTCAAAAGAAGCCCACGTCAGTTCATACTTCCTCGAGCCTAAGGAATTCCACCAATCATAGGCATCACCTCTCAGATAATAAAACACTAACTTCACCCTCCGGTCATCCGGTATGGCCAAAGTATCAAATCTTGCTCCCAGTTGATGCACCCATTCTTCAGCTTCTCGACCTTCCCCCTCTCCAGAAAAGATGGGAGGACTTGTCTTTCTCAACTGATCAACTTCGTACATTTCCCTACCCAATCCTTGCATGGATCCCGTTTCGGTACCAGCCCCTGAAGCCTGTCCCTCAGTACATGCCTCAGGTGTTCTAGCAAGCTGGTTCGTCACCACTTGAGTTAGGTTTATCATTGCACTTGCCAATGCTTCTAAAGTCACTGGTTGACCACCCAAGATGGTAGAAGCAACCTGCACTGCCGGAGGTGCCTCCACATGCATTGGAGCAACCCCTGGAGTCGTCTCCTGTCCCCCGGTCTGAATATCATCACCCAATTGTTGTTTTTCCAGCACTGTATCCTCCTCCCTGATCTCTGTACCCAACCCCAATACTGATCCCTGTGTGCTACGAGTGCGCCTAGTAGTGCGCGTTACTCCCCTCCCACGACTTCGACCTCGGCCTCGAGGTCTATTACCTCTTCCCCCATTCGTAGGGGTCTCAGTCGTAGCTCTCGACGCTCGCGTCGTCCTACGAGTGTCCATCTGTGCCACAACAGATAACACTATTTAATATAAAATGGATAACAAGGATTTAAGAGAAAAGAGTACGTACTGGATCTGCAGAGGTCGTGACATGGTCTGGAGACTACTAACATACAACTAGGACCCAACCCCAGATCCTACGTAGAGCCGTAACTTGGCTCCGATACCAAACTGTAACGCCCCGACCCGGGGGCGCTACTGTTTAAACCTAATTCAATATCTATAAAATAATAAATCTCAACATTATCACAAAAGATTTAATCTTAATTTCTCCAACTAAATCCGTAAATTTCTACCGAAATTTCGGCAGCATCTCCCCGTATATCGGAGAATGCCCACCTGAAATACGCAGCACATATTCAGCAATATATAAGGCCTCCGGCCATCACATCACAAGCAATCACAATCCTAAGCAGGGCCTCAGGCCATCTACAACATGCATCCGCAATACATAATAAATCACAATCATCATACATGTATCAACATGCAATATCACAATAAGATTCATTCCCAGGTACAGGAGTCCTATCACAAGGCACCCTCCTATCCGTACCATCCACACACCGTCAAGGTGTTCATAAACGTAGTCAACATACACAACCCTCAATTCGTGCATAAAATATCAAACATAATAAAGAAAATTAATTCTTTATTCTAACCCATCCTGAAAACCTTTCTTGTACAAGTGTTGCTTAATATCATCAAATGCCAAATATTTTCTGCATTTACACCTGGACATCGTACTTTTCTCGTACTTTGAAACTGAAAATCATTTGCAGAAGCAAATGCAAGGAACTCTTCAACTCCATTGATGAATTCTTGCGTAATTCCCACTCGATTAGGTCCTAATCGGTTGTACATCCATGAACGATACTCAGGCACATTCATTTTATTTATCACCTATATATGTATGGAAATGACAAAGTTAGGATATATATACATATATGGAAATGACAGGTTTTTTTTGATATCATGGAAATGACAAAGTTACGCAATATATATATATATATATATAAGTGTAGCTGACAAAATTAGGCCACACATTATTCTAAAAATGAACCTTTATTTTTTAAAATTTAAGTGGTAATTGATTATTAATTTATGGAAGTTTAGAATTTAAAGTAAGATAGAAAGCAAAGTTCAATGGAAAAAATGACATAAATTTGAGTTCAAAAAATTTCACAGTTATATATACGAAAAATCTTAAATTTATATATTTATATAATTATGTGAAATATATATATATATGTACAATTCTGCTCATATAGTATACAAGTTCAACGCCTAACTTGATAAAAACCTATTTAAAAACTAATTTTACATAATATTAATTTTTAAATATTTAAACAGATTATGAACATATTCAAAACCCATAAATTTTGAATAAATAATCTGTAAAATATTATTCATCACACATCTCCTAATTAACAAAATTTTCAGTGCTTTTTTACTCTTTCAGATCAAATGTTAAATTCTTAACAACTTGAAAAATAATAAAATCAAATTAACAAGGTAAACAAATCAAAAGAATAACCTGAAATTATCAAATTTTGGTTGTACAAGTGATGAAGTCTCCGGATCCAAGCTACCTCTCCCAGAAATTTGCAGCAGTTTTGAGAGTAAAACTGAAACCAGTGAGTAGTTCTTGGAGAAGAGTCTTCTGTTTTGTAATTTTTTGGCCGACAATTAGGGACGGAACCATTTCCGTCCCCGATTAGAGACGGATTTAAGAACGAACATATGTTTCCGTCCCTAATAAGTCAAACGGTCAAATTGTGCAATTATTGGGGACAGATTTAGGGACGGAAATAAAATTCCGTCCATAATTAGGGATGGAAATATTTTCGTCCCTAAAAAGTCAAAAAGTCAAAAAAAATTAGCGACGGAAATTTCCGTCTCTATTTCCGTCACTAAAAGTCAAAAAATCTAAAAGTTTTTACGACGGAAATATCTGAAATTTCCGTCGCTAAAAATATAATTATCGACGGAAAATTATTCCGTCTCTAAATTCCGTCCCTAAAATCGACTTTTCTTGTAGTGTATGTATGCAAAAGTAAAACTAAAACCAAGTTATTTTGGTAGAAAAGTAGCTTTCGACAAAAGATTGAATTTTTTTGAATATGGAGGAGACATCAGATTTTTGTTTGAGAGGAAAGAGCCATGTATATTTTGTGTAGTAGTTAACAAAAATAGCATAGTAACGAAAATGATCAAATGAAATTAGAGGTTCAGGTCCCCAAACATCCATAAAAATGGTTTCCAAAGGGCGAGAACACTTTGAGGAAGACACACCAAACGGTAGTTTATGACTTTTATTACATAAGAATGAATTGCAAGAATGAAAAGAAGAAGTAGACTTAGACATAGGTAGAGTATGAGTAGCAATGATTTGATGAAGGATTCGTGTTGACGGATGACCAAAGCGATTGTGCCAAAGATGGAGAGTTGGTGAGTTCACATGTGATGTATGGGCTACCATGGCCAAGTGTCTTGATGGAGAAGAGGACTTGATCGCTGTCGTTGGCCATTCATATATATGACCCTTACTCCGGCTCTCACCAAGGATGCCCCCATAGTTAGATCCGTCACAAGAAAGAAATCAGGGAAAAAAAGTCAATAGAGATTCGATTTTGGGTGCAAAATTGTGAAACAGAAAGTAAGTTTTCCTTGATGTTAGGAGCACACATAACATTATTTAGTTGAAATGTAGTATTATAAGATGGAAGAACACTTGAACCAACATGGGTTATAGGAACTGTATTACCATCTCCAACTATGATGTCCTCATTACCGCCATAATTCGAATGAATGGAGAGATTCTGTAGACCAAAAGTAATATGATGGGAAGCTCCATAGTCAACTAGCCAATTTGGATGATGAATAGAGTTCTCATGGGCAGTAAAATTGGCTTGTCGCCAATCAGATGGTGATGGCCGAGAACGACAAAACTTGGTAGCATGGCTTGGTTTGTCACATAATTGACATACTGACCGAGAAAGAACACCATTGGCGGCCTTTCTCCAAGTGTGTGAAGTGAAATTTGGATTAGAGTAGCTTGTATTACCTCGATGATCAGAAGATTGGTAAAAATTATTGGGATTGTGAGAATAGCTATTATTGCTATGAGAGCCATTCCCTCCTTGATGACCTATTGCTCCATGGTAGCCATTGTTTCTACCCTTTTGAAAAAAATTCTTCTGAGCATATTGATCCATAATAGGTTGATCTTCTGCAACATTCACAATCTTGAGATTGGTTTCATAATCACGTAGTTTTTCAAGGAGTTCTTCAAAGGAGATTGGTGTCTCTCTAGCACTTAAGGCTGCTTTGATTTCTTTATAGTAATTAGTGAGACCATTGAGCGTATGAGCAACTATCTCTCCATCACTCAGATTGTGACCGATCAGAGCAAGATCATCAACAATTGTTTTAACTGATTGCATGAAATTTGAGATACTTTTACCTTCTTGGTTGACCTCGGTAAGCGAATCAATAAGACTTACCATGCGAGTATTTGATTTTTGAGCATATGTTGTGTGCAGAGTGCTCCAGACTTCTTTAGTTGTTTGGCATCGTGACATTAATGGTCCAGCATTCCCTTGAATTGAGTTTGGATACAAGTATAATTAATCGATCTTGACAGATCCAAACTCCACAGCGAGGATTAGTTTCGGGTTGGCAAAGATGAGTTCCATCTATATATCCCATAAGAACATATCCGAGAAGCAAAATTTCCATCTGAGAACTCCACATGGAATAGTTGGCTCCTTTGAGTTTTTGATGAATAAGAGTGGCAATGTTGAGAGATATGACTTGAGTTATAGTAGAAGAAGATGAGGAGGATGAAAAAGAGTCGTCTTTGTTAGTGGGTGTTACTGTGACATCAATAGTCGCTGCTATGGTGAAATAGAAAGAGGTTGGATAGAAGTGAGGAAGGAGAAAATAGTAGGAGAATGCTAGGGCTCTGATACCATAAAGAACTTAATACATATATATGTTGTTCTTGTATATCGATCAGAGACTACAAGTCTTGTATTTATACATACATCAACCACTAATTTTAATTATAGACAGTATCAAGTATGAGATAAATATGGCTACAAACTTGTGATAAGATGGAGCCAAATTAGGCATTAGACGAGCCAAGCTTGATTGTAGAATCAATCAAGGATGATTACCTGTGCTTGATTGTTGGAGAAGACAGTGGTGCTGACTCATCAGATATGGACATGATTATTGGAGAGATTTGTGGCCTTGACTTATCAGTGAGTACGTACGATCACGAGACCACCGTAACAAATTAACCTAAGATACGTTTTGTCGATCGGCTTCAACTTTCAATCCACCTAGGTTGCTGTCAATTGGCAAAGTTCATGCCAGCATATATATGCATTACATATAATATTTTACAAGATACTTGTGGGCCACGCGTACATATATACTTACAGTTCTATGTTTAAACCGTGTCTGCATCTCTTGCCATGTGACTTTGATAGACACGTACGTCGCTTTTGTACTCCTCAACGAATCAAAACAAAGGAAGTTGGTTCTTTGGCTAACTAAAAGTCTATAAGCAATTGATATGTCAGACTGTCCTTGTAAATATTCAGTCTGCTATATTTCCTCAATTAAAACGTGGCAAACATGCCATATTATTGTTATTGTCAAAACGTACTCGATCGGCCCAAAACTAATTTGTGTATGTGTGTGCATGTGGCTCCTCTTTCAAATGATCCACCCAGAGAAAAACATGCAAGTTGTCGGCGTAGTCTGGTGGTGGTCAATTCCAACCCATAATTTGTAAATGTCTCTCTCACGGTAGTTTACTAGGCCCACTAATTATACAAGTTGGTGCTATTGGCTGGAAAGGCAGTTAAACATGCATTTTATTAGGGTTTTGATAAATAATTCCCTCCCTAACTAGGTTTATTGAACCCCTCTCTCATTCCAGAGTGATAAAGATTTTAGTTTTTTCATCCCAAAAATATCCCAACAATATTAAGACCACAGTATTCATTCGCCACAAGCGAGGACATTAATAAACATATGAGGTACCGTCCTCTTTTATTAAAAAAAATATTCGAGCAATATATTGGGTGTGATTTTTAATGGATCCCTTACTATGATGTCATCACAGCCAATGAATGAATGTCGTAGACTATTGAGCTGTTTTGAGATGAAAATCATTAAGATTCTTAACATCAGTGCATTTTTTTATATGAAAATCATCACTACAGAGTTCGTTTCTGCATGGACAAAATCTTATAAAATTTAATGTCTTTTTTCATAATTATTTGTTCCTTTTTATTTTGTAAATTATTTACATAATTAACTTTGTATCCTTTTACTTTTCAACAAAGAACATGCATACTCTGGTCGACGAATATTCATTAATTATTTTTACTTGGCAACTTAAATACTTTTTTTATATAAAAAAACAATTTGAGCTTATTACCAATTTATGATTACTTGTCAAATTTTTAAAAACATCTAGTGAGAGTTTTTTTTTCTTTTAATTTTTCAGACACATAACCTATTTTCTCTCTCTTCTTATTCTGCATGTGCCCTACTTTTCACAATACCAATTTCTTTTAAATACACCAATTATGAAATCAGCTTTTTAGTGATTCCCACCTATCCCAAACCCTACATGTTTAATAGAACCTCAATTATTACACAATAATACGGCGCTAATACATAAGAGGAATGTTTAGAATTTAAATCCAACGTTTTAAAATTGTTACACATTTTTCACAAATGAGTCTAATTTTTGTTTCAATATATATTTTGTTGAAATTATTATGATATACACTACACGTTTATTATTTTTTCAAAAAAATTAGTGATCCAAATTAGAGAAACGGGAGGCGTCCAGTGGACCATCCCCGGATCCGTATTATCTTCATCCGTAGACAAGGACAACGTCCTAAACACATAAGGGCAACCACAATAATACATCCCTAATGGCCTATTAAATTTTAGAAATGGGTTCCACATCCATCTCACAAAAATACAACTTTCAATACAATCAAAGCAGCATAACACATATTTCAACCCAACAACTTTCAATACTGTTACATGAGTAAAACACATCTCCCAATACAAATTCATTATCCAACCCAATATATTTTCTATCCTTTATACTATCTCTATCAAATTTACACCAAAATCAAGACTGGGTCCCACCTTTACTATAAAAAGTCAAGCCACATCATCATAATCCATATCACCAAAATACATATTCCAATATAATCACATCAACAAAACATATTTTTCAATATAGTCATATCAACAACTAATGATCAATTATCTTTGACATAAATGTGGTTGCCCAATGCACGTGAAATTAACATACCCTGCAAATCCGTCTACTTATATAATGCTGATCAGTACTGCTTGATCGAGAAATGCCACTAAAATCCACACAGAAGGCTACCTAGCTACGCTACCCACCTCGTAACTTTACTTTACACCCAAAAATATATGTGTGTGAAAATCATGCCGAAATTCTGGACATGTTTATCCATCGTAGGGTTTTCGTCCTCGGCGCTCCCCACGTCAGTCTTATTTATAGATTTGCGGCCGACATGCCAAATCCACTAATTCTTTAAACATTATCTGATCAGTGGAAGTAGTGCCACCTTTACAATTATTTTACAAGCAAACACCAAGTCAGGGACCCCCGTTACTGTATATGTAAAAACAGATGGTTCATTCATTACTATGTCCCTATTGACTTTGAACTTGAATGGGAGGCTAATGAATAAATTAACGTTGGCCGACTACCAGGTCTCCGTGGCGGTGCCATGTGGTTAATTATTTCTAGAATTAGTAAATGAAAACAAGTTGTTGACGATACTAGTGATCTGGTTATGGGAATAATTATTAAAGAGTTGGATACATGCATGTATCCACACCGCCAATACTAATTTGACTTGTTCTATCAATGAAGTAAATATAAAATAGAATAGATTATTGAAGTCCGTAAGCAAAATATTATAAAATGAAGCCACTAATGACAAATATTACTTTAGTATATATAATAAATTAATTTTATTGTCTAGTTCAGCCGACATTGACCGGCCGGCGGATAATAAAACACAAAGTAAGTTGTCACGAAGCTAAGCAATCAAAGGTGAAAGTGCTAGCTCGTGGTTGAATGAAACTATGAAAGCCACGTTGCAGGGTCAAGAAACATTTCTACACGCACGAGTTGTTCATGCTCAATCTTATCCCGCGCGCAGTATCTATCGATCTCAAAGTTAATTACACCAATCACTAGAAACTATATATAAAGCACCACTCCATCTCCTCAAAACATCATAACAATCACCTCCATTTGAATCTTATACTCGTCGCTTCCTAGCTAAATCCTACTCCTTAATTAACTACAATATACATATTTGTTTTGTTCTCTCTCTGTAATGGCTTTCGAAGCTTCCTTGTTGGAGCTCATGTCAATGGCTTTTGGGTTCTGTTTCTTCACCTTCACAATCTTGTTTTCTCTATTTTCTCTGTCAATCCTTGCGTTGAGGATGAAGCCTTGGTGCAACTGCGACGTTTGTCAAACTTATCTTTCTTCGAGTTGGACCAAAGATTTCGACAATCTTTGTGACTGGTACACTCATCTTCTGCGCAACTCTCCTACAGGAACCATCCACATTCACGTTCTTGGAAACACAATCACTGCAAACCCAGATAATGTCGAGCACATACTCAAGACTAAGTTCGAAAACTATCCGAAAGGAAAGCAGTTCTCTACAATCTTGGGTGATCTGCTTGGAAAAGGTATTTTCAACGTTGATGGTCACACTTGGATGTTCCAAAGAAAGCTCGCGAGTGCTGAACTTGGTAGTGTATCTATACGGTTGCACGCATTTGAGCTTGTTAAAGATGAAACTAATTCGAGGTTAATTCCTCTTTTATCCTCGATTGCTCGTGATCAAGGAAAAGTTTTGGATTTACAAGATGTGTTTAGAAGATTCTCCTTCGACAACATAAGTAAATTCTCTTTCGGGTTAGATCCTGGTTGTCTGGATTTATCGCTACCCATTTCAAACTTTTCTGTTGCATTTGATGAGGCGTCGAAATTGTCCGCACAAAGAGCACTTGCATCTTCACCGTTGATCTGGAAGATCAAGAGATTATTCAATGTAGGATCGGAAAAGAAACTCAAAGAAGCCATTGATATGGTTCACCAGCTTGCTGAGGGGATGATAAATCAACGGCGCAAAACGAGTTTCGCTGACAACAAAGATCTTCTGTCACGTTTCATGTTGTCCGTAGATGACAAACACTATCTTCGAGACATTGTGGTTAGCTTTCTATTGGCGGGTCGTGACACGGTGGCTTCCGGGTTAAGTAGCTTCATGTGGTTGATATCACAAAACCCAAAAGTGGAGGCAGCGATTCGGGCTGAGTCCGACAGAGTCATGGGAACGACTAGTCAAGATGTTGTAAGCTTTGAACAGATGCGCGACATGCATTATTTAAATGCAGCTATACATGAGAGCTTAAGATTATTCCCCCCGGTGCAATTTGACTCCAAATTCTCTCTACAAGATGACGTGTTACCTGACGGCACCTTTGTGAAAGGTGGCACTAGGGTTACATACCACCCATACGCCATGGGTCGGATTGAACGGGTTTGGGGGTCGGATTGTCTTGAATTCAAACCGGAGAGGTGGTTGAGAAATGGTGTTTTCGTCCCCGAAAACCCATTTAAGTACACGGTGTTTCAAGCAGGACCTAGGATTTGTATGGGGAAGGATTTGGCAATAGTAGAGATGAAATGTGTAGCACTTGCAGTAATTCGGAAGTTCAATATTCGGGTAGTAGATCCAGATTATGTGCCCCGTTTTTCTCCGGGTCTTACATCCTCATTAAGAGGTGGCCTGCCTGTTGTGGTTAAAGAAAGGGAAGTTGTATGTGTGTGAATTGAACGTTAATTAATTCCTGTCTGTATATTAATATTAGTACAGATGAGTTTCTGAGAAAAGAGAACATGATTTGACCAACTGTTTAATTATTCTATCGATTTGTCTGCAAGAGGCACGAGATTAGTTAATTATAATATGTGAACAATTGGGTGCACTAGTTGTATATATAAGTGATAAAATTCGGCTCGGTTTGGATAATCGAATTTGCTCGATTCAAATTAAATCAAGTTTAAATTTAAGTTATATGTTTAAAATTTGTATCCAAAAACAGAATTTTACTCGATTGAAAACCAGATCTACATTTAGATATAAAAAAAAATTCCGATTTAATGATCCGAACTTTAACTTAAATATAATTATTATTGGATTTACTTATTCGAATTATTACTAACCCGAGTATGATCAATTTACTTGCATCTTTCTACTCTCGATCCAATTCAAACCATTCTGGGGCTAGGAGCATGGATTTTCGAATGTGTTTGTGGCCTGGGATATATCGAAACTTGCCATGGTTCAACTGAGTCCAAAAGCCCAGCTCAGCGTATTGGGCTTTCTATGCCCATATTAAAATAGGGCCTGTCATTCCTCCCAAGTCCAATTGGCCATGTTCAAGCAGAAAAAGCAAATATAAATGTTGGACCAAATATTTTTCTGGCCCATTTTCAAGCAATTGTTGTGGATTGTTTTTTTTTTCATCAATAGGACTAGAGAAGCAGGAGTTTATCTTCGTTTGGCCCAATCCTAATAAGTTTTCCAGAACCGTAAACTAGCCCAGCCCGGCCCAAATCTATTATGTACTTCGCTAGAGGCCACTCTCCTTTTTCCTTTCCTTTTACTGTTTTCAATAAATTGGAGACGAAATTTTCATGGATCTCTGCAGATCATATGTATTTGTGGCGGAAATTACAAAGCTGACCTCCATTTTCTCAGATCTGGTTTTGGGCTGGTCTTATCGAACTGATGCAGCTGTTGGCGCCCATCTTATTGTGTACTACCCATGATATGGTAGCAATGTCTAAATCTGGCCTTTTTAGGCTTTCTAAGGATGTTTCCTTTGTATTTTCGACTGCAGTACTATTTTTTGTAGTTTTCTTTGACTGTTTACTCTTCTCTGTGTTGTTCTCCCCTGTGTGGGAGTTGTTGTTCTCACTTTGGATGAGTAGTGCTGCCTCTTCAGGAGGCTTATTCTGCCTTGTTCGAAGGCTTGTATTTCTCTTTGGAGAGTTTGTTTAATGAAATGTTATTATTCTCAAAAAAAAAAAATTCCAATTGATTTCTAGGGTTTTTCCTCTGAATTATCCCCCAACCCCCATTAATGGCAACCGCAACTCACTCAAGCCCCTCAAAACAGAACAAGAAGAAGCCTCGCCTAATCCCAGAGTCCCAATTCCACTTCAATCTCAATTCATGCTCCAAATCCAAAGACCTTTGCGGCGCTATCGCCCTGTACGACACTGCAGTTTCACAAAACACTCGTATCAGTCATCACCACCTGAACACTCTCCTCTACCTCTCCTCACAAGCTGTTACCGACCCATCAATGAAAAAACTCGCAATAGAACAGGGGTTTCATATTTTCAATCACATGGAATCAATTGGTATTAAGCCCAATGAGGCATCCATCACAACCGTCTCTAGGCTTGCTGCGGCGAAAGGAGATGGTGATTATGCTTTTGAATTGGTTAAAAGGATGGGGGAGTATGGAATCACACCCCGGCTGCGCACTTGTGATCCGGCATTGTTCTCTTTTATTGGGAGTTTGGAGGCGGACAAGGCCTACGAGATAGAAGAACATATGGGTAGAATAGGGGTGAGTGCAGAGGAGCCAGAAATTGCTGCACTGTTGAAGGTCAGTGCAGAAACGGGACGAGGGGAAAGGGTTTATGGATACTTGCAGAAATTGAGGAAAACTGACAGATGTGTGAATGAGGAGACCGCAAATATTATTGAGGATTGGTTTCATTGTGAAAAGGCTAGTGAGGTTGGGTCACTTCATTATAATGTGGGTTTAGTGAAGGATCGATTTCCAGAAATGGGGGAGAATGGCATGGACTTGGGAGGTTAGGAAGAGGAAAGTGGCTTGTTAGGAGAGGGGGTGTGGATTCGAGTGGCAGTTGTTGCTCTTGTGGTGATCTATTGGTTTATGCTGATATTGAAGACACAGAGACACAGAGATTTGCACAATCAGTGGCTGGATTGGCTATGGAAAGAGAAGTCGAGGAAAATTTCAGAGAATTTCAGGTGCGTGAAATGTTATATATTTGATAGATTCATAATGCTTCCTTTTATTGAAGATCATTTTTGAGGAAGTGGTATGGTGATTGACTTGTTTAATCCTGGCTTTCATCACAAGTCTATTAAGTCAATACTTAGTACTTTTAAAGCTTAGCTTTGGAAATATTGGCAAGCATTCCACATGTCATTTGAACTTTAATTGTTGCTAATTTCCAAAATTTTAATTTGGAGGGAATCGTTGTTAATGCAGTATAACATCATAGGAAAACGTTTTTTTAATCTTTTGTTCACTTTGGTATTAATTTGAATATAATGTTTGGTTGGAAGTAAGAATTTAGGATTCATTTTTTGGTTTATGGATGTACCTCTAATGATTTGGCTCATTGCAACTCTAATCTAGAATGCCAAACGGGTCGAATGGATTCAGGTTTTATCTTGGGCTGAAAGCATTTACTGCATTGGTATTTATGTGGGTATGTGTGTAGGGACTTCTCTTTATGTATATATTATTTTGTATACATAAAAATTGCTGTAATTACTTGTATCATAGGATTGGCTGGAAAAACATGCTGATTATGAAGCCATAGTGGATGGAGCAAATGTTGGGCTATACCAGCAAAATTTTGCTGATGGTGGATTCAGCATTTCTCAGGTTGTATGCCTTAGTTTTTTATTTGTTTTTGTTTCTCTTGTAATTTACCTCTTCTGTAGCTAAGCACTTTCGGATTACATAGCTCATCACGGTTATGTTCTTGAAATTGCTATAGTGCAGCTCGATGCTGTTGTGAAAGATTTATATAACAGGAACGAAAAGAGATGGCCTCTTGTTATCTTGCACAGTAAACATCTTCGGGCACTTCTTGAAAATCCTACCCACAACAAGCTAGTTGAGGAGTGGATGGAAAATGGGGTTCTTTATGCTACACCCCCGGGTTCTAATGACGTTGGTATAACTTCTCAGCTCCTTCCTTTTTGTATGAATAATTCTTCATTTGCCCCTTTTTTCTTTTAGGGGTTATATCTATATTCTTGTCATTATTTCATCATTTTTGTTTGTGCTTGTTTTGTCCCGTTGCTCTTCTGAATATAATGGCGTTTAAGTCCCGTCTGCGTTTTTTATGCTCATATCTTACTTGTACATTTTGTTACATTTTTGCAAATTAATATTTGAAGCAATTCCTCATATTTCCCTAACTTGTAAATTTTCTTATGGGAATATTAAAACTATTCATTTGTATTGATGAAATCTCCTACATTCAGGTATTGGCTATATGCTGCTGTTAAGCTTGGGTGTTTACTTGTGACCAACGATGAAATGCGGGACCACATTTTTGAAATCGTGGGTAGCAGCTTCATCCTCAGGTGGAAAGAAAGGCATCAAGTTTGTTTTATGTTATGTTTGCTTCTCAAATATTGTTGTCTAATGAGTTGATTATGTGAGCAATTTATCTGGAACCATTAGAGGGTGCATCTTGTTTTCACATGCGTGTATGTGGTGATGTGTGCATGCGTTCAATATGCCCTTGTCAATAAGCATACTTGCTGAACCATGTTCCTCTTAGAGCTCTTTGTCAAAGGCTTGCGACTGATTGATTATCTGTTGGCATGTTTACTGCACAAATCTTTGCCCGTCAACTTTGGTTTACACTTAAGGCAAACACTGGAATACATTATTATAAAATCCGCAAGATTTCAAGGTCAATAAGCTAATGTTTTTATTTTTATGTATTTATCATTAATTGGTTACATGCCTAACAAGGACTAGATATGTTTTGTGCTGATTTATTGTTGAATAAGATTTGTTTAATGGTTCGCCCTGGTCTCACATAAGAGTTTGGTTGTTGTTTCTCTTATAATTTTCAGGTTCGGTATACTTTTCTTAAAGGTAACTTGAGATTTCAGATGCCGCCCCCATATTCCTTAGTCATCCAGGTATCATTTTTCTACTCGGCATTGTGGCCCATTTATCCTATATTCATTATTCACATGTTGCTTGCACATTATTCATTATTGACTATGCAATCTTTCAAACCTGATTATTTGCATAAATCAGTCAAATTTTACAGTAAAATGTGCTAGGTGAGAATCACATGAAAATGGTTTTCTATGTTCTGCATCAGTGAAGTATATTTCAGCTGCCTTTTTCATATGTTTCAGGAATCAGGAAATGGATCATGGCATGTGCCAATAGTATGCACCAGTTCTGAAAAGTCTGCGAAGACTTGGCTCTGCATTACCAGGCCCAGTGCTTCTGATGCTCTTTGTCTCAATGAAGCTCAAATGACTGAAATTCAGGGAATTGACCATTCTTCTTCTCATCAGGAGTCGTTGAAATCGCATGATCCGGTCATTTTTAGAAGTCCCTGTAGCAAAAACGAAAGCCAAGATTTCTCTCATAGGTCTATCGCCGAATGTGCAGCTACAACTGGAAAAAGAAAAGAGAGGTCTTCATCTCCTTGACTCCTTCCCAAAATCATCTCTAGTCAAACTAATTAGTGCCTTTTTTCAGGACAAGTTTTATCCATTGATTGCTTGTTATGGAAGCACAAGTAGGGTTGATATATATATAGATATATATGATCTACACCAAGTGGGATGGTTTCTATGTACTCTCTTCGGCTACATGTTGGGAGGAATTTACCCTCATGGCAGTATGCAAGAGCATCGGCAACCTGTTGGGACCGAGGGCTTTCAGATTTAAGATATACATCCCTCTGTTCTTGTTGTTTCATTATGTTTCGTCATGGGTTCTCAATTTTCTCTTCTTTTGTACCCGCAAAAGTTTATCAAAACAATTATTCCAATTATTATCACAAATTCTTTTTGATCATTCAACAACTTTATTTGATCAAACAAAATAGTTTACTGACAAATGACAGGACAACTGATATCCATATACTACCAATCTTCTTGCACTGCAGATGCATCATATACAAGTTCTTTTTATTGTGGATTAATTCATATATATAATCACTTGACAACATATTTCACAATAATCCAAGAGGCGCCTATCTGGTGTAGACGTTTGAACAATTGGGAGTGTGCGTCGTGTTGATTGTGACTCTTAGATCGGGTTTAGGAACATGTGTCCTACATGATATTGTATGTGCGAATATCTTAATGGTTGTATTGCATGATATTGTATGTGTGAATATCTTAATGGTTGTATTGCATGATTTACATTCTTATGTGTTGAATTGCACACTGTTAGATGGCCTGGTCCCTGCCTAGGTGTTGTGGTTTGCATGTTGTTGGATGGGGCTTTGTTAAGTGGTTAATGTGATATTTGATTATTGTTGTGCATATATCCAGTTTCACATTCTCCGGTATACAAGGATGTGATGTCAGATTTTCCAATGCAAAGAAGGATGACTTAGGTTATACTTGGGAGAGGGGTTGAGAGGGGTAAGGTTGAGAGGGATTGAGTTTGGAAGGATTCATAAAAGTGAACCATTGCTTGGTATGGGAGAGGTTGGGAGCATTTAATGTGAATGAACACCTCTCAACCCCTCATTTTGAGGGGTTGAAAAAAAGGTGTTGGGAGATGCTGGGAGGGGTTTGTGAACCCCTTCGAATACCTTGAGGTGTTCATGCCAAGCAAGGGTTCGGAGGGATTCGCGTACAACACCTCTCCCAAGCAAGGCCTTAGTCGTATTAGGTTAGGTTTGAATCCAATTTGTATGGTTTATAATGAATCACATTAATGACGTGAGATGATACCAAACAGTGGTGTCTCTTAGGTTGGGATGTTACAGGACCCTTTGGGTTATTCTTGGATGTAAGAGGAGTGGTATTTATTGAGAAAAAGAATGGAAAAGTCAACTGAGGTGAAAAGAAAAAGGAAGTCTTTGATGAAGAAATATGATTGTCAATTTAGGTTGAAAGCCCAATTGACAATAGTATGACAAAGAAATGGGCATTGTATGTTATGAATGGCCAACATAATCATCAACTCATAAAGGTATTGGAGGTACACAACTTTGTTTCTTATGTCTTTGTTATATTGGCTAGTGTTGAGATTTTGTTTATATTGCTTTCGACTTTGGGTGTATTTCATAAATGTGTGAGTTTTTGGTTACTTAAAAAAAAACCAGGGGTGGTCCAATGATTAAAACCATTGGACTCCTATAGTGTTCTTTACAAGTCGTCAGATTAATCTTATGGCTTGCAAAATTATTCTTTTGAAAGGCCTTTACAGCCCATATCAAACAATCATGCGATTCACGAAACCTTAAAGTTATATTTTCGCTTCAAATTTTCTAGCTAGTATTTAGAATGACAAATCTTGTAGGTTCCGATTGATCCTCCATTTCTCAACTAGTTCATCGAAAAATGATGGCATCATTAGAACATGACAAACGGATATTTGATCTCCTTTAAGATAACCCTCGGTTCATTTTGTTATTCTCAATCTTACATTCCTCTCAAGTTTCTCATTGTCTATCCTTTGTCACATTCTTTAACTCCTTTAAAATTTTCATCCCTTAAACGAATTTTAATCCTATTTTAACAGATAATTTTTACTTTTTTGCAGCGACTTGTCTAGCATGGATTATAACTTTGATTGTAATCTTGAGGATGAGAGGCCACGAGGAGAAGAGCAACAAAATTGTATACCCAAAATAGGTATGCAATTTGGCTTAATGAATTACGTTTTTAAATTTTGAAGGCTTATTTGATAAAAGTGGGGTTTGATGTGAGAAAAGAATATGCCAATAAAAATAAAAAGAGTGGAATTGGTACAAACCAATGTGTTGTAAAAGGGTTACAAGATAGATAAAATATTGATATGAATCATCAACGTGATACAATAAGAATTGGTTGTAATGCGAGATTGAAGGTCTTTTTTGACGACGGGAGTGAGAAATATGTATTGAAGAATCTCGTTATAGAACACAATCATGAGTTAGAGCCTCCTATAACTAGTCACATAGAGAGATCACCAGTAGTCATGCATTAGGAGTTACTAAGCAGAGAAGTTGAGGTGGGGATAAGCTTGGGTTTGTAATTGAGAATATACCTAAGATCAAGAAGATAAAGAGATATTTCCAAAGGTGAGCTTGGTAGTATTTGTTGGAAAGTATAGATATATATAAGAAATCCAAATTAACAACAAAGAATTATATAGAAATATTATTGAATTAACTAATATTTAACAACAAAAAATCATATGTATATATTATTGAATTAAATAATATCATATGAAATCAGTAGACATAAAAAATAGTAATCAAAGAAAACAATCGATGTTACCAAATAACCCGGATCGATATGAAAATGAGCGAAGTGAGGCACGCAACAATGAATCTCCTTAAGGTTAAAATTGCCCAGCCACTGGTGTCTCTGCCTCCGAGCAATAAACCTCCCAAGATACAACACTTCTCGAACTGAAAATGAGTGACACACCCCACCAACAGACTCGGTCGAACAACAATATGAATAACACTCTCAGATTTGTGGAACGGAAGGAAATATGGAAGAGAAAATTTAGCAGAGAGAAGATTTGGAAATTCGGTGTACTTTTCCATACCATTTGGGCTACTATTTATAGTAGAACCCAAACCAAAAACCGACAAATAAATTCTATAACGGACCAATAATAAAACGAATTTAAAACTGTAACGGAAATTTGAATTAATTTCGTAACGGAAATTTTAAATTTCGAATAAGTCTCATATCCACATTCAACAAACCTTGTAGTGGGCTAGTGCAAAATATTAAGTCCAAATGGGCTTCGTAAGCCCAAGCCCAAACTCAAACTCGAGCCCGTGTGTGTGTTTAGTGAGCCTAAGCCCATTATGTAAAGCCTCTCTCCCTCACAAAAGCTTGGGTGCCATTGGGCCCAAGTCTTACATCCAACACTTAGGTTTTTAAACCCAAGTCACACAACACAATTATGAAATATGAGATTCTCACATTTCTATTATTTTGCACTTCATATATCATGCTTAATATGACCACTTTGGAGTCAATTTCCATTCAACAAAAAAATGGTTTTGGACAACTTTTAACTCCAATCTCTAATCTTCAGTATGAAGATTAGAACCCACTAAATTACATTCAACTAATACTCAATTAGTTGTAAATAATTATTAGTCAAATAGTGATTGACCACCATTTTTCCAACAGTATTTTCACATACTTTGAGAAGAAAACCATTTTTGATCCTCAATTTTTTTTATACCATGCAACTTGAAGACAACATTACGAACATGTTTTGGGTTGATGCCAAAATGATTGTTGACTATGTTACTTTTGGTGATGTGGTTACTTTTGATACTACTTTTGACACTAATAAAGAACTAAGACATTTAAGTGTCTTCAGTGAGTTCAATCATCATAGACAAATTATTATTTTTGGGATGCTCTCTTATATGATGAGTCAATCGAATTTTTCTCATGACTTTTTGAGACTCTTGCAAATGAACATAGTGATATGAAGTCTCAATCGATATTCATTGATCAAGATGCTGCTATATCCATAGCATTTGAGGTTGTGTGGCCTAAAGTATCTCATGGATTGTGCACTTGGTACATCCAACAAAATGAAATTAAGTATCTTAGTTGCTATATGAAGAATAAGTCTCCATTTATGAAATATTTCAACAAATGCATGCATGACTATGTGGATGAGGATGAATTTGAGAATAAATGGAAGAAATTGCTTGAGTAGTACAATTTAAAAGAGAATGATTGGTTGACTCGCACATATGGTCTAAAGAAAAAATGGGCTAGGGCTTATATGAAACATGCTTTCACACTAGGCATTAGAAGTACACAAATATAAGAGAGTTTTAATACTGACCTCAAAGATCACTTAAAAAGTGATTTGAATATTGGTGAATTCTTTAAACACTTTGACATGAGCAAAATGAAACAAAGAATTGGAGTCTGAGTTTCAAATGAGGTAGAATGTTCTTACATTGGTTTTTTCAAAATCCCCAATACTGAAGCAAGCATCTCAAAAGTACACTTCAAAAAAAATTCAGCATTTTCAATATAGAATTTGGTCTGACAAATTCAGTTATAACAAAGTATATTAACCAAGATTAACATGAATATGTTGTGTTTCTATATTACTCAAAGGACAAGGAATATAAAGTCTTTTGCGGGCCTAAAGATGATGTGGCTACTTATACTTATATGAAATTTGAAATTGAGGGTATTTGTGTTGTCATTTATTGAGAGTGTTTACTCAATTATGCATTATGAAAATTTTGAAGAAATACATATTGAATAGACTCACAAGGACAATAAGGAGTCGATATGTATTAGATGAAAGGACTGGGTTCGAAGTGTTCAATCACTACTCTTGTAGTTGACATGTTCAATGAGCACAGATACTCGATCTTACATCGAGATGAATGTGGTAAAAAACTTGAAAAGTTTACAAAAGGGGAGGAAGTTTTAACTGAGAACATGCTTCAAGAAGTTATTAATAAACAAATGCAAAAATCAAGTCATTGAAGAAGAAGGAAGTTCAAAAGGGGAAGAGATGAATGAAGCTGCAACATGAGACACGCAAAAAAAAAAGCAAAAAAAAAGCAAATATGGTGATACTTATTTTCTCATAGCTTTTACGATTATTTTGTTTTAAGAGTATGATATGATACGCTCACAGTTTTCATCCATATGTAGGATGATTGCTCTATAAATATTTCTTATCAACATTAAAGACATGACTATAATTTAAAGTAAGTTGAAATGTTTTTAGTTTACTAGAAAATTTAAAGCCTGTTACGAGTACCAATTATCACTTAGTTTTATGTACAAGACACATTTTTGGACTTAAATGTGCAACCAAGTCAAGATTTTTTTATCACTACCTAATTGGGAACATGGAATTGAACCAAGACGATGCTAGTCGGGGGGGATTTTGATGGTGTAGGCATATATTTTTGAAGATTATGATTCTATTTAGAAATCTACGTAAATCTTAATTTGAACCAAGTCAAGATTATATTTTTGAAGATTATAAAATGTGCTTTACAAAATGAGATATGTATATATTACAATGCAACATGTCTATATGACATTATTCATCTGGATATCTTGAACTCTTGAGTATGTTACTAAAGCACAAGAATGTGAATAATATCATTAATTGGAGCTGTTTGGTAGCTTCTTCCTTATCTTCACTTCTCATAGAGATTGAACCAAATCGAATAATAAGTCATGAAATTCTGCTGACCCAACGTTAATTAACCAAATTCACTCAAACTTTAGAAAAAAATCTTGGAACTGAGGGCAAAGTCAAGAAAAGAATCAAGCAACAAAATCGGCTAAGGAACAAAATCGAAAGAAAAGGATGTGTCTAAAAGTCACATAAATTAACAAAAACAGAGGGGAATGGAAAACTTTTAGTGGAAATGAGACTTGGAGGGTTTGGTGACTGGTTTGATATAGGCTAAAAAATCTTTTAGAAAGATAATTTTGCAAGCTATCATATTAATTTGACTGCTTATAAAGAACACCCGAGGAATTCTTAAGGGTTAGTTTGGTAGAGAGGTTGACTAAGAGATTATAAGCTAATGTATAAGCTGTCAAAATAAGCTACTTTAAGCTGTGTACGTGTTTGGATGTGTTAATTTTTTCATAGAGTAAAAGCTGTCAAATTACCAATAAGGGTACTTAAAGAAGTTTAATAATAATAAACAACAAAATATAACAATTCAATTTGTCAAATGTTATTACCCAATAATTAAAACTAAAATTTTATAATATAAGTCAATTAACATTATTTTATATAGTATAAGTTAATTAACATTATTTTAATTTATATCAATAAAGACATTTAAATTTTTTAATGATTAGAGTTTTATTTATATCATATCAGCTTCAAAAAAATATTTGAAAAAATAATGACCGCCAGATTATTAGCAAAATGTCCAGATTTTGGCACCATGATTATTAGCAAAAGGTCAAAAACATCTCTCTAGTGTCTTCTTCTCATCTTTCTCGGTGTCTCCAATTCGCCACTTTTTCTCTTCTTCACGTCTCAGTTAGTCACAATCTCGCGGATCTCGATCAACAACAAGCTAATCTAGTCGGATGAGAGAGTAGCAACATATGATTAACGAGAAAGATCGAACAGAGAGAGCACACAACAAATTCGAGGGAGGCGGAAGTGAGAGAGAGACAAGGGCAGTGGGGGTATTTTCTTAGGGTGTTCAAAAATAATCTATGATGGTGAGCGCGTGTTTTTTTGGGCGTACAACGGTGTCCTACGCTAGCGTATCATACCCCTGTTTGGTGAGAAGAGCGTGGCTTAGCTTCGCACTCTGGTGTAGCAAGCTCACACCCTCTCAACCAAACGGAGCCTAAGGCTCTGCTTGGATGACAGTTTTTCACTGGAAATGGGAGGTTTTTAAAGAGAATGGTTTTATCAACCCTTGCTTGGGTTGTATTTTGCCTCACTGCTTTTGAGGGGTTTGAAAATCCCTCAAAACCAGTGTAATACAAATTTGACTGGTTCAAAAAACACCTCGAATCGTGGTGTTTTCACTGGTTTTACAAATTGATGTCTTCTTTGCCCCTGGGCTATTTCTCCCGCGCAAGTTCTCCCGCACAACGTTCTCTTCTCTCTGACTGATCTGCTTCGTCTTCTTCTCTCTAGCTAATCTGCTTCGTCTTCTTCTCTCAAGCTAATCTGCTTCATCGATTTGGTTTCTTATCTCATCTCTTCTATGAGCAAATTTTGGTTGATTTTCAAGGTGAAGTATCACCGGTTCTCTTCTTTCTAGAGCTCCACCACCGCTGAAGTCATCGATGTGTTGCCCTACATCAACGACGACTATGGAAACCCATCTTTCAAGGCGATGTGGACCAGTTGGTTGAGGAGGAGATGCGCAGGAGTTCCAAGAAGCCCACTGATTTTCTTTAGGCTCAAATACAGCTGAAAAATCTAATTAAATTGGAACCTTTTTTTCTTTTCCTTTTTCTTCTCTTTTGGTGGTGGTTCGTTTTGTTTATTCAGGGCATAACAAAAATCTGGCTAACTGACAGCTTGTGAACTATAGCTTGAGAACCCACCATTGTTGTTCATGTGCAATGTGCATATTGGAACTGGATCATCACTGCTTTTTGTAAGATTTTTTTGATCTTTTGAAAAATTATTTTAGGAATTTATATATTAATATATGTTATGGCTTCTTGATCTGGCATTGGCTTTGGGTTAGCTATATGTTTGCTTTGTCTTTTTCTATTTTTGTATAATTATGCTTAGTCATTCTTTACGGGCATAATTATAATTTAATCTTATAAAACATCTTCAAAACCGGTGCTTCAATACCTTCCCAAGCACTGAAATAAACTGTTTTAAAAATCGCTACTAAAAACACTCAAAATCGATATCCTCATAACCGGTCAAAATCGCTACTTTAAAAACACCTCATTTCCACTACGGTCTATTTTGCCAAGTTGAGCCCAAGAGTTAGGGGTGGATAGTTATTTTTTAAATTTTTGTCAGGGTGTAAAAATATGGGTCTAGTATACAAATAAAGCCCACCTATAGAGACATGGTAGTTAAGGCCCAATGGGCCTCCGTAGACACATCTACAATGACCATTCCCAAAAAGGCAAAAACTACGCAAAACGAGTTGGTTACTCTGAGCTCTGAATTGCCTCGCCTCCATCTCTAATGAGAGTCTTCCATAAATGCTCCTCCGGCTCTCGTTAGAGCCAATCCCTCAACAGTTGCTCGGAGCAGAGAATCCATGACGACGATCTCTATTTGTATAAGCTCACTCTCTCCTCCTCCTCCTCCTCCTCCTCGCAGTTTCTCCTCTACACTGCCAAACCTTAAACCCCTCTTTCACAGCCGCTGTAAAAGTAAAACCCCAAAACAGGTGAATCGCAAATTAAACCAGTGATGGTCTCTATTGAATAATCACTTCTCCGTGTTTCTTTAACTTTCCTCGTTTTTTTGGTACAGAGGACAATCACGTGCAGGGCGGACTTATCACTCGATGCGCCATTCGCTACCGCAATTGGAGCTTGTGTGCTCGCTACTCTGGTTCTACCAGCGAGTACTAATCCGGACGATGATGGTAGTTCTGCTTTGGATTCGACGGACACGAGGTTTGGTGTCATGGGGATTATCAGTTTTATACCTTACTTCAATTGGCTGGTGAGCTCTTTTATGCATCATCATTGTTTTTAGACTTCTTTTTTCCCTATAATTGAATTGGATATATTTGATTGATTTTCATTGATTTGTATATTGTAGAGTTGGATTTTTTCGTGGCTTGATACGGGGAAGAAGCGGTATGCCATTTATGCTCTTGTATACCTGGCTCCCTATTTTAGGTTAGGCTTCGGCTCTCTACTTCTTATGATTGCTGCCTTTTTTAGGGTTCTTTTAATTTCAAGCTTATAAGCAATGAAGGCTTTGCTCCTACAATTGCTTCTGGTTCTACTTTCATGGGGCTGGTGTATCACTTTTATGCTCTCTCAGTTTTAGTCGTATGCTATTTCTGATATTATAGTTTGGATATAGGAGCTCAATTGTAGCCTGAACTCTAGTGTCTTCATGGGGTTCTGTAGTGAATCTGCTTTGAAGTTTGAATGGAGTTTCTTTTGATGTTTGTTGGTGATCTTAGTACCCTTTTGAACATATTCCTGGCATCTGTGGGTCATTTGTATTGTTGAGATAGTTTGACTATAAATTCAATGAAAATGTGGTTCAATGCTTTATGTTTTGGTCATGACGTACGAGTGTTCTTTATATGGAGCCTATTTGATCATGCATGATGTATCAAGTTAATGCTTAACTGGTGTATAATTCTGTTGACAATCTTGGTCCTCTGATTATTGTAAAGGTTGTTTCTTGGAATTTACGTATTTTACACATAACTTCCAGGTTATGGTGAAAAGTAGCCAATGTTCACCTTTTGGAGCTAAATGCGGTTTTTGATTCAATAGTATATTTTCTCATCTAATATTTTGTGCAATGGTTGGATAGGTCAAATCTGTCACTCTCCCCTGAAGAAAGCTGGTTGCCCATTTTTAGCATTGTTGTCTGCATTATTAACATTCAGGTACAAATTTTATCAGCTCTTCTTTATGAGTTAGTTGAAATCAGATATCATGTTTGTGTATTTTGACAAAGCATTGGCTTAAGAAAATCCATTTGACGGGGATCAATCAATGGATCAAGAGGGGAAATTTGGCTGTTCCCCGTCTTCATTTAAATTTGTTGGTCTAGGCTCTTAAAATGCAAATATATACAGCTTTTGCTTAGCATAGTTTGAAACAATGTATAAATATTTCTCCGTACTCGTTTGATTCTGGACCTTTTATTTTTGCAGTTGGAAGCAAGTATAAGAAATGGTGATCTTCAGGGTTTTCAATTATTTAGTGACATCTCAAAAAATCTTCAAAAGCCAACAGGAAAGAAGGATTTTCAGTCGAGTAGGCATCAAGGAATCTCCGAGGAGGTATCAATCCCTCAAGGCCTCTATATTTATTTACTTCATCCTTCACTATTATTTTTGTAGATGCTTGACAGAGGTTTGACTTTCGTAGATGAAAAGGAGACAAGTAGAAAATAAGAATCTGTCATCTGCTGAAGAGCAGCAGTCAAGGGACATCCATGAGCGGGGAATTTATAGAAAGCCCTCTGAGCACCATGAACACTTGAATGGAGATTGGGATGAAGATCAGAGGGAAGACTAAGAACATAGCATCTTGTATGATGCATATATGTAATATTGTGTGGTGGGTACGCTGTCCACCTGGAGAATCTGATTCTCTGAAAGCCGTGGAGCCGCATGAAGATCACAAGCACAAAATTTTGGCTGCTGAGTTGTGAAAGTGAGTTTCCCTACCTTTGTGAAACTTGTTTTATTCTTATTGGCGATCAAGAGATGTGAACAACTGAGAGGGGATAACATGTATCTTCAATTTCCTTATGTTGATGGTCATGGCAATCTTTGCTATTGAATGCAAAAACAACCATAATTCGTCTTATTTTTGTATTATCCTTTGCCCAGATAAGTTTTCAGCGTTCTGCGGTATTTATGGGCATGGGCTTCGGCCATCTTAACCGCCGTCAGGGTCATGTGCACCGTTCCGTTGGCACGAGTTTACTCTTTCTCATGTGTGCTCTGTCCTGTTGGCACAAGTTTACTCATCACCTGTCCTGGACACTCTGGATTGAGTGGTTCTCGTTTAAAAAACGAAAAACAAAGAAGAGGTTTCAGCTTAGCATGTGCTATTATTCTTCGACAAAGAAAAAATCTCAACTCTCAAGGGTACCTTTGATTAGATTTTTAGATGAGCCCCCATGAGCCACACAAACTAAATTTAAACCCAAAAACGAAACTAGAAGCTAACCTAGATGGCCAGAGCTTAGCATGAAGACGATGGCAGAATGGCTTGGATGAGAATATGAGAAGCAGAGCTTGACAAAAGGGGCTTGATATGTGTGGTTTTCTCGGTCACAGTCTAGGGTTACTGTAGAATAGGAGCTAGCCTGGTTGGTCATGTTGTCTGCCTTAGGATCTTGAGGTCAAAGATTCTATTCTCTCCGGGAGTTGGGATTTGGGTAGTTTTCTTACTGATGTTCACATGAGTATTTTTGGAAATTTGCTCGATAACCCTATCAACAAGCAACCTTTATTACATTTTTTTACACATTTAGGATATAAACCTTGCTCGGTATTCATCTATTTTACCAGTCAAATTGAATATTGGATGCAAACAGCCTTTTTTTTTTACATACTAAAGCTTGCAATTGAAGTTTTCCTTGACTTAATGAAAGTTAAGGATAAATACACTTATTATCACTTTATGCTCAAATTAAGCCTTGAGAATTGGCAATTAACGTAAAGTTTGTATTGGGATTACTTTTCAATTGATTTAAATCATCATTACATTACTTGTACAGGAAATGTGATAAATAATTAAGAAATGTAACAATGATTACAATTATGATCGTGAATGCTCAAATTTTACTATCTAATGACAAAATATTCCACCTAAAAACCACAAAGGGATACTCTCATGGTGGTTCCTTCAAATTAAAGTCAAATAGTTTTAGATGAACCATTAGTTTTTTTTATTATTATTAACATATCCAATAAAAGTAATCGTTTTGATCAATGCCTTTACCATAAAACAGAACAACCTGTGTAAGGCAAACGTTGAATTTCTTGCTCCAAACGTTGTGTGTAAGGCAAATGTAAGGTTTAATTATGTGACATTATATTTGACCAATGTAATCACTCTAGATTAGCTAGGATCCATATTAGATAGGAATCCAGGTTAGGATCAGCTTGTTTGAAGTTGTTGTCTGCAGTACTATCATGTAACTTGCATAGACCCTACATGGATTTCAGGTAAGCTTCACGTAGCCTATATATGCACCAGTTTTTGAAACATGATTTTTTTTTCCAGGTTTTACGTGAACATGTTTTAAACAGATTATGCAATTATTGTTAACTAATTCATAGATTTGGTTAATTGGTTGATTAGAAAAAAAAATCATGTGGATTTAGGAATGTTTATCTATTTTTTTAAAGACTTATTTCATTTCCTATTTAGAGATAATCATCTTCTTAAATTAAGGAAGTCATTTCTTATTTTTCTCGACCTTGATTATGAGATTAGGATGCAATATTTGACTAATTTTGTGGGTTACAATTGAGCATATCAATTAGGCCATTACTATAATTTTTTTGACTTACTTTTGCATCATATATATCTATACACACACATATATATATATATACACATTTGTGACAGTAATCCTGGTTTCAATAACTCGCCTATTCTGAATTATCTGTCGTTTTTTAGCGATATTTTTGTAAAAGTTTTTCAAGCATCCATGCATACTACTTTGAGGGCATTTGCATATGTTCTTGAAGCTTGAAATTTTCAGTGCGATTATGAAGCATTTAGTGGAAGCGTCTATTTATGGAAAAGTTATCGTGTAACTTGAGCAAGACACTAATGTAGGTGTGTGGATCTTAGCTCTAAAGATATTTTTTTAACCTGTGGTTATAGTGAATTGCTTCATGGTTAGTGGTTCTAGACACCCGAGGTTTTTTCCTTAATTTTGTTCAGGGTTTTCCTCATGAATATTGTTGCGTCGCTCTTGTTTATTTAGTATTCAAATTATTGGTATTATAGCAGGTCAATCTATTTGTTGAGTGAAATCCCTCATATTAGTGGTTACTAATCGTGATGGTAACAAGACTCAATTCTTCAATGGTGAGCACTATGCTTATTGGAAGGCCAGAATGAAGATTTACATGAAGTCCATTGATGAGCATGTTTGTCGATGGATTTAATTCCGTCGATAATTTTTCATTTACTAACAAATTTTTTGTCGATAATAAGTTGCAAAATTCCACGCCACGCCTGTCACCAAATATTGTTGACGGAAATAAAAGGTCGGCAAATATTTTGTCAATAATACCTTGGAAATTCTTCAATATATAACAAAATGGGAGTTCTGTCGGTAATTAGCAACGAAAATTTTCCGTTGATAAATTCTGTCTATAATTTAGCATTTTCTTGTAATGGTAGAAGCTTCCACATCTTTTGTGATTCTACTAATGGAGGAAGATGTGACTTTTGATCATTTTTATGCCAAGTTGAATGACATAGTCAATTTTATGTTTACACTTCGTGAGCAAATATCACCCTCCATGATTGTTTGAAAAATTTTGCGCTCATTGCCTAACTGTTTTCAAGCAAAGGTTGCAGTCTTTGAGGAAAACAAGGATGTTGACAAGCTTAAAGTAGAAGAGCTTGTTGGTTTACTACAAACATATGAAGTCAATTTTTGTGCACCTAAGAAAATGAAAGGTGTTGCCTTGAAGTCCAATCAAGATGAATCTAATGATGACTTGGAGGAGTTGGTTTTGTTGGCCAAAAATTTCAGAAATTAAATGAAGTTCCAAAAAGGAAGATCTGAGAAAGGGAAGAGTTTGTCAAATAATAGATCTAAAGGTGAGATGAAATTCAAGCAATCAAAAGCAAAACTTTAGTGTTATGAGTGTCAAGGGTTTGGGAACATATCACATGAGTGCGTAAATAAAAAGATGAAAAATATGTCCATGAAGGTTACATTGAGTGATAAGCAAGTCTGGTGATGAAAGGATTGCTCGAGAACTTGAATTGACGAAGAATCTTGAGAAGATGGAGAAGAATCAAAGTCATGTTGAAATAGAGATTCGACGACTGCAAGTTACAATTTCTGACTTGAAAAGTGAATTATCAAAGTATTCCATGTTTACAATTTTGCAGGTAGGAACGAGTAACTTGGTTAACATGCTTGGTTCAATGAGGAAAGCTGGTATTAGAGATGAAATTGGATACATTGGTGATTCACAAAATGTTGTGAAAGAATTCAAACCTTTTGTTCAAGGTAAAAATCTTGCAAAAGAAGAAAAGGCCGCACTTAATCGATAGGTGAACAAAGGTAAACTTCTATGATTATGTCATCTTATCCTACACATGACACTATATGTCAGCCCGTGTCACAAAATTCTCATGTAGCTTACATACAACATGCATCCACAAGTCCAAATAAGCTGCTTGTTGGTCACATCAGACATGCATCATATAACAGAGTTTGATTAGTACCCATTTGTCGTTTGTGTGTTTTTAAAGGACATATTATTAGAACTTATTGTCCTAAGTTGGTAAAATCCCATAGAATTGTGCATGCAAAGACCGTTTCAACCATACAACTTCCACATTCTACTACTTTGTTCAAACAGTTTATGAGTTTCGTTAAATATCTTGATCATTCATCCACTCACGCTCATGTCTTGAGGTCTCCTAGAAAGATTTGGATAAAAAAAGGAGAAATGTCTTATAATATTGCACTTGTGGTCTATAATACTAGATGTCAAGATACGTGGTATCTAGATAGTGGATGTTCTAGGCACATAAGTGGAGATAAATCATTGTTGTCAAAGATTAAGGCTTTGGATGGAGGTACCGTTACCTTTGGGAATGGAAGCAAAACAAAAGTCAAAGGTAAAGGTACAGTTAGTGGTCTAGGAATGACAAATTTGAAGAATGTGTTGTATGTTGAAGGGTTAAAAGTCAATCTTGTGAGCATAAGTCAATTGTGTGATTATGATTGCATTATTATTGTTATGAAATTACACGTATTGACAGCTTTACTTGTCGTTTAGTTGTTGTTAATAACTTTGACTTATGGAACTTGCGCTTGGGTAAGATAAATCAACATGATTTGCTTCAATTGGTGAAAACTAATAGTGTTGAAGGTATTCCAAAGATCACCACTGGTTCAAAGAGGATATGTGGTCCTTGTCAACAAGGTAAGCAATCTAGATCACCTCATAAAAAGGTAAAGTCTCTTACTACAAGTAGATCAATCAACTTGTTCATATGGATCTTATGGGTCCAACTCAAGTTGAGAGCATTAGGGGTAAAAGGTATACCAAGTTGTGGTTGATGATTTTTCTTGATTTTCATGGGTGTGCTTTTTTCATGAGAAATCTGAGGTTTTTGAATATTTCAAAGCTTTTAGCTCCAAAAACTTCTTAGCAAAATGGAGTTGTGGAAAAAATAAGGACCAAGTGTTGCAAGAGATAGCTCATGTCATGCTACATTGGAAGGACATTCCTACAAAATTTTGGGTCAAAGCCATCAACGTAACACTGCCTGCCATATAATGAATCAAGTGTATATTTGTTGAGCTATGGAAAGGTAAGACACCTAATCTCAAATACTTTCGAGTTTTTGGGAGTAAGTGTTACATTTTGAAAGATAGAGAGTACTTGGATAAGTTTGATTCTCGTAGTGATGAAAATATCTTTTTAGGCTATTAATCAAATAGACGTGCTTATAGAGTATTTAATAAAAATAAATCTATTATAATGGAGTCTGTTAGTATAATTATTGGTCATCATGAAGTGGACAATAAAGATGTGCAGGAATTAGATATGATAAACCGTTTTGATGTAACCACGACGGAGACTACATCAAGAGAGAGCAGTCTACCAGACTCAACTGAAGATATAGGCATACTGTTAGGCGCAAAATGCACCTATATTTCTAATCTTTAAAAGTCTCAATTTGTATGTTTTCAAGATCGAAATACTACTCAATTGGTGTTTTATTGAGCAGGTGAGAGCGGGCTGGAAAATGAGAGATTAAGAGTTTTCTGGGCAAATGTTGCAACCTAACTGCATCCAAAGTGCGACCTATTTGCGGCCGCGGATTTTAGCGGGCCAGTGACATAATTTAAAGTGCTGATGTGGCAAGTAGGGTTTTAATATATAACAAACTCGACCCAGAAACAGGGGGGACGCCGCTGCACTTCAGAACGACGGAGAGAAGATGCCAGGAGGAGGATTTCAACACTTTCGAGCATCTCCTTCTTCTCCAACTGAATTTCTGGTTTATTTATTCAATTAAATCATGAACATGTGTAACTAAATTTCTATTTAGTTTGGATTGCATATTAAGTTGTGTGATTGAGTGATAGTAGAAGAACAACACCAACCCAAGCTAGATCTCCTCCATATTTATTTATCCAATTTTAGCATATTTTACTTGTTTATTGCAATCTGAATTTTTTACATTATTATTGCTATTTTGTTTGTTTGGTGATTAATACAGTCCTTGTGAATTCGACCCCGCTCTCTTTTATATTGTCCCACGGCACGTACACTTGCGATTGGGTAAGACCCATCAGTATTTGATATTGGAGGTTTACTTGTGATATTTTATATCGACCACATACAAATCTCAAGTAGCCTACATTTGATTTCAGGAAGCCTACATTAGACTCCAAACAGGCTACGTTAGAGTCTATGGAGCCTACATCAGAGTCTGCATAAATAGAAAGTGCAGCTAAACTCCATCCATATTCAAGAGTGAGACTTTATCATCCTAAGGATAAGGTAATAAAAGACATTCATGCTCTAATAAAAACTCATCGAAAGTATCTCAATGAGGTAACTTTTTTGTGCTATGTATCTCAAATTGAACCTAAGAAGGTTGATGATGCTTTATATGATGCTTGTTGGATATCTGCCATTTATGAAGAATTGAATCAGTTTGTACGCAACTATGTGTGGGAATTAGTTCCTTGTCCATCTAGGGGTGTAAACAAGTTGAGCTGAGCTGATCTTTGAGGAGCTCGAGTTCGGCTCGGTTAAAATGTGATAAGCTCATGCTCGAGTTTGACTCAAGCTAAAATTTAGAGTTTGAGCTCGACTCGTTAAAATCTTGAGAAATCTTTAAACGAGTCGAGCTCGAGCTGGGCTTGTTAAAAGCTCAATAAATCACTAAATGAGTCGAGCTCAAGCTCAATAATAATAATGATACTTAATAAATACTTGTTAATACTTACTACTCATGTAATATATTGATAATAATAATGATACTTAATGAATTACTGATACATTGAATCACATGAATAATTTATTACATTCAAACATATTAATAATGTTAAATTGAAATCAAACGAACTATTATCCCCACATATATAACTGTGTATATATATATATATATATATATATATGTATATATATATATATATATAATCGAGCTGAACCAATGAGCTGAGCCAACGAGCTAGTTCGCGAGCCTTAACGAGACGAGCTTTGTGATGCTCAAGCTCGGCTCATTTATGAATCGAATTTTAAAATCAAGCTCAAGTTCGACTCATTTATGAATCGAGTTGAACACAAACGAGCTTTTTTCGAGTCGAACGCCGAGCAGCTCATGAACGACTCAGCTCTTTTACACCCCAGTCCATCTAATGTGAATGTCATTGGTACTAAATGATTTTTTAAGAAAAAAATGATGAGTATGGCTTCATTACTCAAATTAAAACATGTTTGGTAGCATATGGATACACTTAAGTAGAAGACATTGATTTTGATGAAACATTTTCCTCTAATTCTAGGTTAGAATCTATTAAAATTCTACTTGTTGTTGCCTATTGTCTCAAAATTAAGCTTTATCAAATGGATGTGGAGAGTGTATTTTTGAATGGTATTTTATAAGAAAAAGCTTATGTTGCACGACCCAAAGGGTTTGTTGATCCTGTGCATCCTAGTTATGTGTATAAATTAAAAAAGACACTCTATGGATAAAACAATAACCACGTGCTTTGTATGAATGGTTAACTTCATTCCTTGTTAAATATGGTTTTAAAAGAGGACATGCAGATTCTACTTTGTTTGGCAAGTTTGGCGGTGTGAATGTTCTTATTAATGTGGATGATATTGTTTTTGGTTCTACTTTGGATATTATGACAAGTGAGTTTGGTGCTTTAATGACAAGTGAATTAGAAATGAGTATGATGGGAGAACTTAAATTTTTTATTAGGTTACAAGTGAAGCAATCTGATGATGAAATATTTATTTCTCAATCGAAATATGCTAAGGACCTTGTAAAGAAATTTGGACGTACAAACTCTAAACTTGCATTGATTCACATGAGTACTTCCACCAAACTTAGCAATGACATGTTAGGTAAAGCTGTGAATGAAAGTATGTTTAGAAGCATGCTAGGCAACTTACTTTATTTGAATGCAAGTAAAGCTTAAAATAGCTTTTAGTGTTTGTGTTTGTGCAAGATATCAATCTTGTTCTAAAGGATCTCATTCTCTTTCTTTAAAACAAGTGATGAAGTATGTGAGTGATACTAGTGACTATGGCATTTACTTTTTTGTTAACACCGACTTGAGTATACTTGGATATTCAAATGTTGATTGGGCAAGGTATTGTGATGATAAAAAAGTACCTCTATATGATATTTTTATGTAGGTCGCAACTTAGTTATGTGGTGCAATAAGAAATAAAATTTGTGTATCTGTGTCTACTACTGAGGCTGAGTCTATAGATGCATGAAGCTATTGTGCTCAATTGCTATAGATGAAAAAAATGCTTGCTGATTATGGGTTTGACCGGGGTAAGCTTACTGTATACTGTGATAATGTTAGTTCCATTAACATATCCAAGAATCTTGTACAACGTTCTAGGAAAACACATCGATATTCATCCCCAATTCATTCGTGATCTAATAGAAGACTAGGTTCTCTCTCTTGACTATGTTCCTATTGATCTTCAACTAGCTGATCTTTTTACCAAGCCTTTAGATCTGCAAAGGTTTGAATACCTTAGAAAAACCTAAGTATTGGTCTCCCTTGAGTCTCTCACCCACATGCATGCAGTAGTGTAGTTAGTAGTATAGTTCATGTGTTTGTGTGATAATATACTCATTTCATGTTTTTGCTTGAGAGATGTCTAAATTGTTTATGTTTATGTGGTGTGATGACATCAAGGATAAATTCCATTTAGTCTTCAATTGACTTATAAATGTGTGTACTCATGCTCAATTTCTTGATTTCAGTTATATCATACATGAAACACTTTTGATGGTACTCAGATCTGTAAAACACTAATCTTATGTATCTTACTTTTCCCATGACATGCATTTGTGCTAGAATTGTTTCAATCCACTCTTGTGTTTGTACTTCATGGGCTCTTATTAAAGACAAGTATCTGACTAGAGTGAAAGCTATCAATTACATTCTTTCATATCTAAAAACTCATATGAGTTCAAAATTGGAGAAGGCTACTTAGTCAAGCATGGGAGTAACAAGAAAAATAAAAACCTATGAAAAGTGAAAAGTATCTCATGAGAAAAAGGAAATATGTGAAAAAGATGGGAGGTATCTCATGAGTATGCCTGAATTGTTGATTGGTCAAAACTTTTACTATGATTTATCTTTGGTGCTTATTATGAATTCCTTGGAAAGCACACACTCATGATCTGAGTTATCATTTGACTAAGTACATAAGGTACGTGTAATGGAACTATGAAGCAATATTTTTACACATTAATATTTGACAATTAAGCTACTCGGGATGAGTCTTTGATCTCTAACTCCATATTTGTGATAATTATGTGTGATATACCTGCTAAATATTTGTATGTGTTTGATTGTATGTAGCATTCATGTAGGCATCCATTAGTCCATGTAGCTTTTCCTTATAGCCTATTTCACAATCACTTCTCTACATGGTGACCACGTGTCCATATATATATATATATATTCATTAACACATTGGGAAGGTGCATTTATTTGTAGTGGTGTTTTTTTTGTCTTATCTGGGTAGTGGGGTCAAAACCCTAGAAGTTATTTCCCTCCAAAAACCTTCCTTTGTCAGTTTCTTGGTAAGTTACCTGCCAAACACCTCTTTGTCTTCTCTCTGAACGAAATTTCTTCTCTGTGTTGAATCAATGGCGCCCAAAACACATTCTTCTCGGGCTTCTTTTGCCACGCCATCCACTATGAAACCTCCTACTGCCCCTAGTCCACCATCGAACCTTGAGGGTTCAAAATCGGGCAAACGGCCACATGAGATGGTCTCTTCTTCTTCAAGTCTTGATAATTCTTCAATTCGTTCTCCTCCTCCTCCTCCTCGAAAGGTTCTTTTTCCAAATTCTAAAGTACACAAAGAATTTGATTTTTACTTTTCTAGAAAAGATTTTATTCTAAAGAGGCGATTCATCCTCACTGACTTTAAAGAATCTAAAATTCCTGTTGTTTTTAGGAATAGAAAGTGGGAGACTTTGTGTAAACTTTCTGGGATTATTGTTGTTGATTTAGTAAGGGAATTTTATTCTAACATGTACCAACCTGAGACATGTGATGTCCCTGCCTTTCAAACCAACGTTCGTGGTACTGAATTGACTATTACTCCCAGGCTTATTGCAAAACTTTTGCAAACCCCTTTTCTTGAGAACCCCAATTTATGCCTTATGATATGGAGAATTCTGATAAAGTTGAAAAGGTGCATGACATTACTCTCCTCCTTAGGAGTGTTGGTTCTAATGCAATAGTCTCTATTGAACTTCCTAGTATAGCTTTGAAGTCAGTCTATCGTGCATTGAATTTCTTTGTGTGTAGCAATATCCTACCTACTCGGTATAGGTGGCTTAAATTTTGATATGGTTCACTTGTTACATGAAATACTGATTGGAAAATCAATTTTTTTGGTTACCACAATCTTTCATCGAATGGTGCAAGTAAAGTTTGAAAAGGCGACTCCCTATAAACTTCATTTTGGTGTTTTGATCACCATCTAGTTTCTTCTTCCATAAACATCATTGGCGGTCATTCCCCAACAGAACCTTTCATTTGTGCAAAAACCATTTCAAGAATCCTACTTTACAAACCTGTTCTTAGGCCTCACCCTCAAGTTCATGAAGAGCATCCTATTGAGGGAGAGCATACTTTTGCTTCTACTGCTGCTGCTCCATCTTCTGTTTCTACTAGTTCCATGGATCTTTCACCTATCCTTGCTGCCATCACCACCATGGATACCAAGATTTCAACAAGATTGGACATGTTGTCCAACAAAGTTGATAGTCTTGCTGATCATGTGATAGTTATTGAGAAGGATTGTGTTTTTCTTGAGCAATATTTAGGTTATATTGAGACCAAAGTTGATGAGAGTGCCCAAGCTCAAATTTTCAGAACTTTGCAGTTACTACACTTTCCTAAAGACTAAGGTAATGGATATGTCTCAGTTTCTTAAAGATGCTCCCTAAAGAGCAAGGCGCTATTAGTTGTCACTTGCCTGTAGAAAGGGAGAGATGGTTTTGAAGTTGTGCATTCTGCTGATGTTCTAGTGATATGCAACTGATGTTCTAATGATATGCTTTTTTGGTTCCTTTTGTGCAGTTCTATGTTTTAGGGAGAGAGTGATCATGAACAACAAACTTTGTGCATTGTTAACTTTTCTTTTACGCTTCCAAACTGATTCTATTTTGCTTCTAGTTTTAATGGTGTTTTTTTGTGGTTAACTATTTCTAGACTAATCTTTGTTTAGTGTGTTGTGAACTAGTTATTGTTGGTTTTTAAAATACCCTACTAGCAAGTGCACTAGTCGAAGGGATAGCACAAGTGTCAGTAGAGATCGTATCCACAGAGACGGAGTTATAATTGATCCAAGTGCTTATTTGTATATATTTATGGACAATGCAATAAATTAAAGTTCCGCTCAAGTTGATTGGGTTTGCAATTTAATAAGAATGCAAGCAAGAAAAGTAAAGTGTTTTTGAAATTTTTGTATTGAAGAATGCAACTGCTAATGCAATTTATCACTAGGCAAGTTATACTAATGCAATGAATTCAAGTAAAAGAATGAAGCACCAAGACTTCGAAATCCACCAAGGGTCAATGATGTGCAAACACAACCAATTCACTCACACATTTATCAATCCGGCTATAACGAATCCATACCTAAGTCAGTTTTAGCGCACTCAAGCCAATTTCCCTCATATCAATTACTAGCCATCTTATTGGTCTAGGTTGGATGTTCCTATCAACATTCTAGCCATCTTATTGGTCTAGACATGCATAAGAATTCATGAAAGCTCAATGGAAATAGGATTCATACAAACTTGTTCCAAACCTAATGAAAACAACAATTGCAATCTAAGGTCCCAAGAAGCGTGATTAATTAGATATTTCACCATCAACAAAATCCATCAAACAAATCCATTCAAAACCCTAAGTGGTGATCAAGCACAAAGAGTGAGAAGAATCCACAATAATCATAGAAACCAAAGATTTATACCTAAAAGGATTCATATATAAACAAATCAATTCATACAACCATCATTCAACCCAAGGCTTCATCCTAGCCTTGGTGATAAAGAGTTTAGCTACACATAGAGAGAGAAAGAGACAAGCAAAGAGAGAGAAACATGTTGGTAGAACCCAAAATTGGAAGAAACACAAGCCAAGATGAAGAATCCCTCTTTCAAGCCTTGAATTCTCCTTCTTTCCTCTGTTTTCCGCTCCCTGGAACGGCCGTTTGATAAGTCAGCCCGTCCTTTGTTTTTAGGGCTTTCGCGAAATAAAAGTTGGCACTTTCGTGCAGGGGCGCCTAGGTGTGTAGGAAATGCGTCTAAGCGCCCCTCGCCTAGGCGCTGTTCTAGAAAAACAGTTTTCCCTGAATTTTTCCAATTCGACTCTGTTCCGTGCGTGGCCCGTACCGCCTATGCGTGTATAAATCACGCCCAGGATAATTTTGAAGCTAATTCTTGCTCTCATCTTGCCCATATTTTCCACCTTTTTGTTTCGCACCATCAATTGCCTATCAAAATCCAAGACAACAGATAAATGTACCGAATTGACAATACCAATGGGATAATAGAGGGTTATTATCACCAAAAACAAGAGGTATATTCATACCTATCAAACACCCCACACTTAAACCCTACTCGTCCTCGAGTACAACTAATTTAAAGATACTCATAAAAAGTAAAATCCTAACTCACTGACGCAGGAATCGCGGTTGCATTTAGCATATGTAACAAGCCGTTAAACCCCTAGGTTTCCCTAGTGGAGAAGTGTTGTCTCCTAAGAGCTTACAAGAACGATACCCACAAACGTTTCTATCAAATGAGCGCAAACACCCCACACTTACATCACACTATATACTCAACGAATAATTTCCGTCTACTCAATTTCTCCTTTAATGTGGTGTGATGTGCAAGAGAAAATGTCAACATGTGGCTTCCAAGAGTTTATATATATATATTAAACATAGTCGCATTTCAAGAATCGCAAAAACAACAAAGTAGCAATACCAAGGCACATTTATTTATATATATGCTTATTTCTTTTTTTTTTTTTTTTGAACTAGGACTGTGCAATGCTTACTCCATTAAGCTTTCTACTCAACCCATGTAGCAAATTCTCGACCAATGACTCCCAACCAGTTGGCTTAGGGCATTAGGTGATAAGACACCCCTTAGATCAATTATTCGAATTGAAAGGCTTCGAAGTTAAGCTAGCCTAGAATGTTCATCATGGTTGTCTCATCTTTTTACGCGAAACTCGAGTTGGTTAGACAAGAGCCCCGGTTACTCAATAAGACGCAAGAGCGGAACATGTTTTGTTTTTTTTTTTTTTTTTTTGCGTACACAACATAAATAACTAGTGCCAAACATATCACAAACATGTGTCCAAGCTCATCTCAGGCAGAAACCACAGTTAACACATATATCCGTCCAAGTCATACCCCACAACACTTTAGTGCAAGTGAATTCATTTATTATGCAATCTAGTAGACTTCAAAAATTCACTCAAGCATATAGGAGGTAAAGACGGGATTAAACAGCTCTGAGCAGAAACAAATATAATAAGTACCAGCGGTCAAATTTAGATCAGACAATATCCAAAATGCGCAATACATACAAAATAAAGTACTCCCACCCCCCCCACTGTAAAATAAGCTTTGTCCTCAAAGCGTGAAACAATTATATGAATAAAATGGAGGACAAGCCAAGAAAAACACAACCTGGAGGTGGAGTCTAGGAGGAGGGACCGCCAGAGGGTCCGCGACGAGCAAATGTGATATAGCGGTCGCGTCGTAGCTCCGCCAATATGTCGAGCATGGCCCGAGTCTGCTCCGTCTGTACCTGGAACTGCTGCTGGACATACTCTGTATGGGCCTGGAAGTGCTGACCATCCTCAAGCTGTGTAAGCTGAGCTCGTAGCTCGTCCATCTGCATAGTAGGTGTAGTAGCATCAGCAGCCGGCTCCTCATCGGCCTCAACAGCAACACCCGGGTCATCGCGCGCCGCCCGAGCACGTCTATGGTGAATATCTGTCATACGAGATATACTAATGTGCCAATGGCGCATGTCGACTTTTTCCATCAGAAGGGTCTCGGGCTGCATATCAAGAGGGATTGCTCCAAGATGAGCTACTAACCGCGTGATAATACGAGGCAAAAAGAGTTTCTTCACACCAACACTCTCATCCTCAACACGCCTCCTAATCTCCAGAAAATACCGAACATATTAGCAGCCCAGATCCATCCATATGCCAGCCCATATACAGTATAAGATCTCTAAAATCTCTCGTCTCCGCTCGCTATGATGCCCTGCCGGCCATAAGTTCTGGTGCACGATCCGATCTACCAGCCACATAGATTCTGGCAGGCTAAATTTCCTCAAGAAAGTCCCACGTGTGCCACCCAACTGCTCCACCATCCTAGAGTGCTGCTGCAGCTCGGTACTAGATAAAGGCGGTAAGAATCCGTTGTCAGCAAGCCGAAAAAAGGGGTATCCAATGCAAGCACACACATCTGTAGCGAAGAAAGTAACCACTCCAGAGGTGAATGTAACATTATAGTGATCGGTGTCGGTTGCCTGGACTATGTGATAGAATGTACGCACTAGCTATGGTACACCGGTATGTCATGAGCCACATCATCCGGAACAGAAAGAAAAGGGCATAATTGGTGGAGCCGACCTAAAGGCTCACTCATGGACCCCACACTGGCGTAAAGTGTACTAAACATATAAACCTCTGGCATAATGGGAGCTACCTCAAAAAGCCTAGCAGTGGCAGCAGAGGATGATCCCTCAGCTGGTGCGGTGTGAGCAGATTCCCTTGGGCGCTTAGGTACGATACCCTTAGTTCTGGGCATAATTCCTGCAAAATTAAATAATTTTCTCCCATTAGCATAGCAGGAAATAATTTTTTTAATTAATTTTTTTCCCCGCCTAGGCGTTTTGGGGTCCCGCCTGGGCGACTATGCCTAGGCGTGAATGGACCGGCGCCTAGGCGGTCCATCTTCCCCACGCGTGGCTGCCATGGCAGCCACCGCCTTCCTTATTGCTACCATGCTTCCTCTAACATTCCACACCCACAGAAATTCCAGCAGTGATTTATCAACAAATCAACAGTAAACAAGCTATGGCAAGCCCTAGATCACTATCACCCAAAAATTTTCACCCCCAATTCCATTTAATTCTTTCCCACTCTTTGTTCAAACTCAAAATAGATCCAACAACCCAATAAATCGCAAAAACATAGAAGACAAAGAATAGTTACTAACCTTAAGCGCTTAGATGTCCGCTTAGGCAAAGGATTTGGTTCGGGCGGCTAAAATGAGGAGGTGGGCGTGTGTGTATGTGACAAAGAGTGGTTATGAGGGTTTTAACTATGTCCGACCCGCCTAGGCGTGTAGTACTAACGCCGAGGCATTTTTTTTTTCCGGGTGCTAATGACTAGCGCCTAGGTGTGTATAAGAGGTCACATCAAGCAACGCTAAGTTTAGGGTCTTCCGCCAGACGAAGCTGCACCTACAAAATAAAAGAGGTCGCATCAAAACTTAACGATTTTAAAACACTACCACCCCTCAATTTAAGAACATGCATATTCCTCAATGCATTAAAACTAGGGATGGGCATAAAGTTAAACACCAATAACAAAGACACGAGACAACCTGGAAAATCATTGTGATGGAGATTCTTCAAGGCGAAGCTTATTTTTCTCCATATCAAAGGTAGTCTCAAAATATGGTTTTAGACGATGACCTTTAACCTGTTGCTCAAAACCAGTACGTGAATTTTTAATACACACAGAGCCATGAGGATGAACGTTTAGGACCTCATAAGGCCCACTCCATTTCGAACGAAGCTTTCTCAGAAACAATCAAAGACGAGCATTAAATAGCAATACCCTCTGGCCAGGTTCGAATACTTTCCTAGATATATGCCGATCATGGAATATCTTGGTTTTTTCTTTGTAAATTCTGACATTCTCATAGGATTCATTCCGGAGTTCATCGAGCTCATTAACTTGGAGCTTCCGCAATTCACCGGCTCCATGAAGGTCAAAATTAAGAGCCTTAATGGCCCAATATGCTCTATGTTGCAATTCCACCGGAAAATGACACGGTTTGCCATAGACCAACCGGTAAGGAGACAGGCCGATGGGAATCTGGAAGGCTGTTCGATAGGCCCAAAGCGCATCATTGAGTTTAATGCTCCAATCTTTCCTATTGGAAGAGACAGTCTTTTCAAGAATATGTTTGAGCTCTCGATTCGAAATCTCTACTTGGCCACTCGTTTGAGGGTGGTAAGGGGTAGCAACCTTGTGAGTAACCCCACACTTTTTCATTAGCTTCTCGAAAGGCTTATTGCAAAAATGGGATCCACCATCACTGATAATAGCCTTCGGTGTGCCAAACCTTGCAAAGATCATATCCTTTAGAAAATTCAGAACTATTTTATGATCATTGGTTCGACATGGGATTGCTTCCACCCATTTACTCACATAGTCAACCGCCACTAGAATATAGAGATGGCCATAAGAATGAGGGAAAGGCCCCATGAAATCAATACCCCAAACATCAAACAGTTCCACAACCAATATATTTTGCAGAGGCATCTGATCTCTAGAAGAAATATTACCTGTGCGTTGGCATCGATCACAAGTGGCGCAATAAGCATGAGCATCTTTAAAAATAGGGTTGGCCAAAAGAACCCACACTGAAGGACCTTTGCTGCTGTCTTCTTTCCTCCAAAATGCCCTCCACACACATAAGCATGACAAAAATGCAAAATACTCTCCATTTTAGGTTTCGGCACACATCGTCGAATAATTTGATCAGGGCAAGACTAGAAAAGATATGGTTCATCCCAAAAATAATATTTGAGGATGGAGAAGAACTTATCTGTAGCTTGTTTGGTCATGCCAGAAGGTAGTAGACGTGTAGCCAGATAATTTGCAATATCTGCATACCATGGAGTTTTCTCAACAATAAAAAGCTGCTCATCGGGAAAATTCTCATTAAAGTCCATATCTTTTGATTCACCCTCTTTGACGACTAACCATGAAAGATGATCAGCCACCACATTCTCACAACCCTTTTTATCCCGAATCTCCAAATCAAATTCCTTCAAGAGAAGCACCCATCAGATCAATCTAGGTTTAGAGTCTTTCTTGGTCATTAAATACTGCAAGGCCGAATGATCAGAATATACAATCACGTTGGAACAAGTAAGATAAGAGCAAAATTTATCCAAGGCAAACACGATGGCCAATAATTCTTTCTCAGTGGTGGAATAGTTTACTTGAGCATCATTGAGAGTCTGGCTGGCATAGTAAATGACATGGGACTTCTTGTCCACTCGTTGCCCAAGCATTGCCCAAGCATTGCCCCAATAGCATAATCTGAAGCATCGCACATGATTTCAAAAGGCAAAGAAAAATCCGGAGGCATCATAATGGGAGCAGAAGTGAGCTTTTCCTTCAAGGTATCAAAGGCCTTTAAACACTCAGCATTAAATTCAAAATTTGCATCTTTCGCCAACAAAGCACATAAGGGTCTTGAAATTTTTGAAAAATCCATAATAAACCACCTATAGAACCCAACATGGCCTAGGAAAGAACGAATACCTTTCACATTAGTGGGCGGTGGCAACTTGGAAATGAGATCAATCTTTGCTCTGTCCACCTCAATGCCATCTTTAGAAATGATATGGCCCAAGACATTGCCCTTCTGAACCATAAAGTGACACTTCTCCCAATTCAGTATAAGATTTGTCTCCTTACAGCGCTGTAGAACTAGAGTCAGATTGTGGAGGCAGTGATCAAAATCAGACCCAAAGACAGAAAAGTCATCCATGAACACTTCAATAAATCTTTCCACCATATCTGAAAAAATGCTCATCATACATATCTGAAAAGTAGCTGGAGCATTGCATAACCCAAATGGCATTTGTCGATAAGCAAAGGTCCCAAATGGACATGTGAATGTCATCTTCTCCTGATCCTCTGGGGCAATCGCAATTTGATTGTACCCTGAATATCCATCTAAAAAACAGTAATAGCTATGTCCTGAAAGTCGCTCCAACATCTGATCAATAAATGGAAGAGGAAAGTGATCTTTCCGTGTAGATGTATTCAACTTACGATAATCAATGCAGACTCGCCAACCCGTGACCTTCCTAGTAGGAATAAGCTCATTGTTGTCATTTTTCACAACTATGATTCCTGACTTCTTCGAAACTACCTGAACAGGGCTCACCCACATAGAATCGGAAATAGGGTAGATAATTCCTACATCTAGCAATTTAGAATTTCAGCCCGAACCACCTCTTTCATATTCGGATTCAAACGCCTCTGACCCTCTCTACTAGGCTTTGCTCCATCATCTAATAAAATTCGATGCATGCACATAGATGGACTGATTCCCTTGATATCTGCTATCGTCCAGCCAATTGTAGTTTTATGCTCTCTAAGAACACGCAATAATTTTTCCTCTTCCACAGGAGTCAGATCAGAAGCAATAATAATAGGAAGAGTGTTAGAATTACCCAAGTAAGCATACTGAAGATGTGGGCTCTCTATTGATAGTACTAACTTCTTGGTGCTCGGAGAGTCCCTCAGATTCTCAAAAGTGGGCCGCCACTTATGTTGATGTCGAGGTAAAGCTTCAAACATGTTAAAGACTTCCACAGTGTCATCATTCAACATTCTCTCAGACTCACCCACAAGAAAAGCCTCAAGCGCAGTGGTTCTATCATTTCGATATATTTCCATGTCAGCTCTTCTTTCCACCACATCTAACCAATAGCACATCTTCGCATCATCAGCCTGCCTCATGGCCTCGGAGAGTCTAAATTCAATAGTTTTGTCAAAAACTGTCATAGAAAGGACACCCAACTTGACATCAATAATGGTGTTAGTAGTGGCCATAAAACCCCGACCCAGAATAAGAGGCAAATCTCTCCCAGGGGTTGGCTCACCTTCCATGTCAAGTATCAAGAAATCCACAGGAATAACAAATTCACCCACCTTCACCAATACATCTTCAACAAGCTCACAAGGATGCACAAGAGAACGGTCAGCTAGTTGCAAAGTAACCTTAGTTGGTTTCAGTTCTCCTATCTTCACAGTAGAATAGACAGAATATGACATGATATTAACACTAGCTCCAAGGTTCATCAAAGCCTTTTCAATTTGTTTCTCCCCAATGATGCACGGAATAGTAAAACTCCCAGGATCCTTCAATTTGGGAGGGAGCTTCTTTTGCAATATAGCACTAGTTTCCTCAGAAAGAAAAACTTCTTCATGCTCACCAATCTTCCTTTTGTTAGTGCACATCTCCTTTAAAAACTTGGCATAAGCTGGAATAGACTTGATCACCTCAATAAGTGGGATATTAATCTCAACTTTCTTCAAAACTTCAAAAATATCCCGGTTGTACTTGTTCTTCTTCTTAGGCGCAAGTCGAGATGGGAACGGCACCGATGGAACATAATCCTCCACTGGCTGCTTGTCTTTTTCAACTAGGGGTTGTGCAGATACACGTGGCTCCTCCACTGTCGATTCATTATTCCCCTCATCCTCTTGCTTCCTGAACTCAATCTTGTTGTCAACCTTCTTCAGGCTGGCTTGGAAGCTTCCCCAACTGCTGCTCACTCAAAGCAGTAGCAAGTTGACCAACTTGCATTTCCAACTTGGAGATAGACTGAGTGTTACTAGCCACCGTCTATTGTAATAGATTCATAGAATTACTCATCTCAGCTTGTGAATTCTTCATCTTCACTTGTGACCGAGCTAGTTGAATGATCAGATCATCCATAGTAGACCTCTTCGAGTCAGGAGGTGGTGCTTGAGGTTGGCCATGCCAGGGTTTTGGACCTTGGCTGTAGTTGTTAGAAGAGCCATATGACAGATTCAGATGGTTCTTCCAACCCGGATTGTAAGTATGAGAGAAAGGGCCATTCTGCTGCCGGTGATAATTCTGAACAACATTCACTTCAGCTTCAGGAAAGGTGCCACTTTTAAGACACATATGGGTAGGATGGTCTGTGCACCCACAAATACCACATGGCTCTGCAGCTTTGCTCAATAGACTCATTACAGCATCCAGTTTCTGAGCCATAGAAGCAATTTCTGTGTTGGGAGTACCAGCTTCATATGCAGTTGCTCTAGACCCACTTGTATCTCTACTATCCCACTGCGAAGAGTTAGCAACTACATTCTCAATAATCACTGTGGCATCAGCTGGTTCTTTAGCCATAATGTTCCCACCAGCAGCTGCATCTAGCCTATGCCGATAGTCATCTAACAAATTCTGATAGAAATACAATATAGTCTGCCATGGCAAGAATTGATGATGTGGGCACCCAATCAACAGAGTTTTATACCTCCCCCAAGGTTGATACAGTGGTTCCCCCTTATTCTGCTTGAAATGAAATGTCTGATCTCTTAACCGTTGCGTCTTAGATTGAGTATAGAATTTCTGAATAAACTTGGCAGACAGCTGCTCCCAAGAAGTGATAGAATTAGCAGGCAAGGTCTTGAACCAGTTCTTCGCATCACCTTTTAAAGAGAAAGGAAAAAGTTTGAGGCGAATAAATTCTGCTGATATCCCTTGAATCTGTTGTGTGCCACAAATCTCCAAGAAATTATCGATATGATCACTAGCATCCTGATTTTCTTCTTCTGAAAAGGAAGGAAGCAAGTTAATCATATAACCTTTAATCTCATATGACAAATTAGGTGCAATAGTTGGAAAAACAATGCACGATTGACGAGTAGTAAATTGAGGCATAGAGAAATCCTGTATTGTGCGTGGAGCATTGGGGTTGATGCCATTGTCTTCAACTCCTTCAAAATTTTCTGCCATTTTTACTCATTCCGGATTGTCGCCATAAGAGCTCTCACTAGATGAGCTAGATGTAGGAGAACTAGAGCGGGTGGGAGAATGCTCCCCAAGAATTTGCTTGTCTATCTTGTTGCGGCGTAGACGTCCCAAGTCTAAATCAATTGGAAGAATTTCCGTATCTTGCGAACGCCGTCCTTGCATGAACTACAAAGAGTAAGAGAATAATGTGAGACAAACAATTATCGAGTATGACCACGCTATGTAAGCAAGTATCTATTCAAACAAAACAATGGATCAAGTATAAGCTACCATCCCCGGCAACGGCGCCATAAACTTGTTGGTTTTTAAAATACCCTACTAGCAAGTGCACTAGTCGTAGGGATAGCACAAGTAGTCAGTAGAGATCGTATCCACATAGACGGAGTTATAATTGATCCAAGTGCTTATTTGTATATATTTATGGACAATGCAAGAAATTAAAGTTCCACTCAAGTTGATTGGGTTTGCAATTTAATAAGAATGCAAGCAAGAAAAGTAAAGTGTTTTTGAAATTTTTGTATTGAAGAATGCAAATGCTAATGCAATTTATCACTAAGCAAGTTCTACTAATGCAATGAATTCAAGTAAAAGAATGAAGCACCAAGACTTCGAAATCCACCAAGGGTCAATGATGTGCAAACACAACCAATTCACTCACACATTTATCAATCCGGCTATAACGAATCCATACCTAAGTCGATTTTAGCGCACTCAAGCCAATTTCCCTCATATCAATTACTAGCCATCTTATTGGTCTAGGTTGGATGTTCCTATCAACATTCTAGTCATCTTATTGGTCTAGACATGCATAAGAACTCATGAAAGCTCAATGAAAATAGGATTCATACAAACTTGTTCCAAACCTAATGGAAACAACAATTGCAATCTAAGGTCCCAAGAAGCGTGATTAATTAGATATTTCACCATCTACAAAATCCATCAAACAAATCCATTCAAAACCCTAAGTGGTGATCAAGCACAAAGAGTAAGAAGAATCCACAATAATCATAGAAACCAAAGATTTATACCCAAAAAGATTCACATATAAACAAATCAATTCATACAACCATCATTCAACCCAAGGCTTCATCCTAGCCTTGGTGATAAAGAGTTTAGCTACACATAGAGAGAGAAAGAGACAAGCAAAGAGAGAGAAACATGTTGGTAGAACCCAAAATTGGAAGAAACACAAGCCAAGATGAAGAATCCCTCTTTCAAGCCTTGAATCCTCCTTCTTTCCTCTGTTTTTCGCTCCCTGGAATGGTCGTTTGATAAGTCAGCCCGTCCTTTGTTTTTAGGGCTTTCGTGAAATAAAAGTTGGCACTTTCGTGCAGGGGCGCCTAGGCGTGTAGGAAATGCGCCTAAGCGCACTCCTAGGCGCTGTTCTAGAAAAACAGTTTTCCCTGAAGTTTTCCAATTCGACTCTGTTCCGTGTGTGGCCGTACCGCCTAGGCGTTTATAAATCACGCCTAGGATCATTTTCAAGCTAATTCTTGCTCTCATCTTGCCCATATTTGCCACATTTTTGTTCCGCACCATCAATTGCCTATCAAAATCCAAGACAATAGATAAATGTACGAAATTGACAATACCAATGAGATAATAGAGGGTTATTATCACCAAAAACAAGAGGTATATTCATACCTATCAGTTATGATGTGGAATGGATGATAGTTAGCTTGTTTTATTGAATGGATGATGCTTGTTTCTAACATTGTGACTGTATCTTTTATGATTACTTGATGGGTGTGTCGTGAACTAATGTTACACTATGCTTCCCGTGATTATGATATGCTAATATGTTCTTGAATTGAACTGATGCCACAGGTATAAGTTGGTCATTGGAGTACTAGTTTGACAAGCTGGGTTTGCGTGATTGATTTTATTTTTGGGTTTTGTCAAGGGAGAGTTTGTAAGGTTTAATTATGTGACACTATGCTTGATCAATGAAATCATCCATCTAAATTAGCTGGGATTCACATTAGATAGGAATGCAGGTTATGATCAGTTGGTTTTGAGTTGCTGTCTAAATTACTGTCATATAACTTGCATGGACCCTACACAAATTTTTGGTAAGCTTCATATAGCCTACATGTGGATCAGTTTTTTGAACATGATTTTTTTTAGGTTTTACGTGAACATGTTTTAAACAGATTCTGTAGTTATTTTTAACTAATTAATTGATTAAAATAGAATCATATGAATTTAGGAATGTTTATATCTCCCTTTAAAGATTTATTTTCTTTCCTATTTATAGATAATAATCTCCTTAAATTAAGGAAGTCATTCCTTATTTTTCTTGGCCTTGATTATGAGATTAGAATGCAATCTTTGACTAATTTTGTGGGTTACAATTAGGGATGGCAAAAAAACATGATCCGTGCACTATCCGTAGGGTATCCGATCCGTTTAAAATCTGAAAACCGATCCTATAGGGTTTGCAAACGGTTTTGGTTTTTATTTTCAAATCCGTCACAGTTTTGGGTCGGTTTTGGTATTTGATGCCGGGTTTAGGATACCCGAATCGATTAATAAATGGTAAGGGTACCCAAACCAAAACCGTACCCATAACCATAACCAACTCGGCCCGACCCAACCCTTAATTTCAAGTAAATTCTTAAAAATATAGTATATATGTTAGAGAAGGGATTCGAACCTTACACATGTATACAAAACTTAATCACTTAACCACTAATCCAATTCTTTGATTTTTTGTTATAGACTTTCATAGTTTATAAATATATATTGAGTTTTTGGAAACATTATCCAATCAATTATGAAAGAAATTGAAAAAGTTAAACGGTAAATGGGTACCCGGCGATAAACGGTCATGGAAAGGTTCCGGTTTTGAAAATCTAAATGATTTTTTAAACGGTTTTGGAACGATTTTGGTATAGGGTACATTAAAAGGTAACATTTTTGGTATTTCTTAAATGGAAGGGTACCCAACCCGTTGTCATCCCTAGTTACAATTGAGCATATCAATTAGGCCAGTAACTAGGGTTTTCTTGCCTTACACATGCATCATATATAGTTGTGATAGTAACCCTAGTTTCGGTAACTCATTTATTCTGAACTTTATATTGTTTTTTAGCGAGCTTTTTGTAAACGAGTTTTTCAAGCATTAATGCATGCTCTACTTTGAGAGCATTTGCATATGTTCTTCAAGCTTGAAGTTTTCAGTATGACTCTGGAGCATTTGCTGGAAGTGTTGACTTTTGGAAGGGTGTATCATGCTATTCGAGCAAAAAACTAGTGTAAGTGTGTGAATCCTAGTTCTAGGGATATTCTTGTAATCTGTGGTTATAGTGGATTGCTTCAAGGTTGGTGGCTCTAGACACATGAGATTTTTTTTCTCGATTTTGTTAAGGGTTTGCTTCGTAAATATTGTTGCGTTGCTCTTGTTTATTAAGTATTCAAATTTTCAGAAAATGAGGTTGTCAACTTTGGTCCATAAATTTATATCATTCACAAGCACAACAATGAAATTTTTTTGCCTCATTAAAATCACATATTGGGTGTCACTTCAATTTCACAAAAAGTTAAGTCATATACTCACCCTTATAAGCATCTACCAATACAACCAAATCATCAAAACACAAATCTCTATACATTTTTTCTCTCTTCATTCTAGTCAAGCCAAAAAATATATCTATTCCATATTATCCCTATTAAATTTACATCAAAATTAATACTAAGTCTTATCTTTATTACATAAAGTTAAACCACATATTCATTCACATCAGTAAAATACATATTTCAATACAGTTTTACTTCCTTATCAAAATCACATAATTGCAATTGTTATTAGTGGACACTTTATTTGCCCAAACAACCTTGTAAATGAGAAATCCAAATTAAAGTATAGGATTCATTCACATGGTGATATTGCATAAGCCATGAACTACTGTGCCACGCCGTTAATTTTTTTTTAAGGACATGTCATAAGTTATTCTTTGAATATTTGATATAGGCTTAAACTTCAATCGTCATATTTGTATGTATAAAATTTTCCCTTTATAATATAATAATAAATTGATCCAAAATTTAACGTGTTATCACAAATATATTGCTCCCCACGCGAATTTGGCAAGGAAAATAAATAATTGAACAAAATGAACCAACACATACATAGATACATATGTAATGCAAACAGACAAATATACATTATTAAGAAAAGGGGTGACCTAGATCGGAATGGATCCACTATTGAGTGGGTGAATTATTCTCTAGCACACCTGCCAAGGAGAATGTTGTGGGGCCCTTGAACAAAGACTCAAAGAAAGAAGTTTGACAGATCTTTCCCAAATCTTTCAAATTAGTAAAATAAAACAATTTAAAAACTAGAAATGTATGTGTGTCGGCAAGTGGCATGGTAAGAATCTCTCTTGATAAATTTATCTGAGATTAAAAAGGTTTTGAATTTGATTTTTAAAAGTAATATTTTTATGGTCATGTGCTGAATTTTGATTCAATTAATTTATTTTGTCGTCATGTGAAAATTTATGTGCATGCAAACACGACTTCCGTGATTAGGCTCATGTCGGTTGTTCAAATGATAAACTTGTGTGATCTGATAATTTTCGATAAAATAAAGGGCATGCAAGCAATGATGACTCAATTGGAATATTGTGTTGGATTGATCGGTGATGTGAGTGAGTCTTCAAAACTGTTTGGATATAGAAAATTCAGTTGGTACTGGTATATATATATATATATATATATAAGCTTTATGAGTAAGCTAGATATGCAAGTTCATTTTGGTTTATAATGAATACAACATTTGAATTTTAGCTTTATTGAAAGGCTACTCTTTATCCCGTATTGTCATGTCAGAGAGTGAGTTTCCTACATGCTGGCTCTTCTAAGTTCTAACTTCTTGATCTCCATCAACTTTCTTCATGATGAATTGAGATAAATCAAGAATCTTTGATAATTAAAACCCGTTTAACAGAGATATACCCAAATGGAGATTTGATAACATGAATTCATAAAACTCCTCAAAAAACATGCAATTTATACAAAAATTATACTTTTGTGCCAAGCCAACCAATAACGCTTGATTCGTAGTTTCCTTTCTGCTCTTCCACTTACACTGATTGAAGAGAAGTGACAACTGAAAACCCTAAAATATTCCAGGGATAGCTGACTGGCCAGCTATAGCACTGTCTTCTTCTTTCTTCTTCTTCTATCTTTATGGAGAGACATGTCACCTTTGTGAAGCTAACATAAATAAAGATTCAAATCCCCACTAAAATTAAGAAGATCAAGAAGAGGTAATAAACCAAATTAAAAGAGAAAGGGAAAGAGAGAGAAAACCCATGTATCCTATCTCTGTAAGTAAGGAAGAACAGGAGGAAAGACTAAATTTTGTTTTTATGTTTTAGATCTTTGATTCCCATGATCCAGCTCCTAACATACCAGTCCAATACCCAGTTGAATCTCCAAGCACTTCTCTATTTTGCTCAATATCACTAGTAGTGCTTGAGACTTGCTTTAGATCTTCAAATGGAAACAAAAGCCTCCCAGTACTAGTACTACTACTAGTATGATGATCTTGAAGAACACTACTACTCCCATACCCACCACTACTTCCAAGCCCATGATCAAGAGAGAAATTCAAAATTGGAAACCCAGATGTGTAAACTGTGTTTGGATCTTGAACAACATTCATTGGCATGAAAGAATTCAGCCCTCTCGAAGAAATCCCTGTTATTAGTTCCAAAGCTGAAAGCTCATGATGATCTTTCAAAGTACTAATACTATTAGTAGTGGTAGTAGTAGAGGACAGAATCTTGTCATTGGTGTCATGACTAATAGAGTTTGGGAAGGCAAGGTTGAGATCTTGGCCTTGATCATGGATCTTGTTAGGGTTTTGATGATGGGTCGCCAAATCAGGAAGCTTGTTCTTTGATGATGATCTCTTGTTCTTCCTTGAAACACCACCAACAGGAATGTTCCTAAGAGATCCTCCTGCAGTCCAGTACCTTCTACAAGTCTTGCAAAAGTACCTTGGTTGAGTGAGACTGTAATTGTTGTAGTAGCAGAACTTTGTGTTTGTTGAACTGCATCTTGGGCAGTTCAAGGCAGCTTGTTCCTTGTGAGGCCTTGTCTTCTTGTCTTCTATTGGTTTCACCACAATCTCCTACAAGAATTAAAAAGAGATGAAAGATCTGTTCTTACACACAAACAAACATATAGAACAAGCTAGCTAGCTACTTCTGCTTTTGCACTTTTCAGACATATCAGGCAAACAAAAAAAGAAATGGAACTGTTTTTCCTTTATATCAATCACAAACAAACAGAAAAAGAAAGGTAAGAACCTGTTGTGAAACAAAATCAATTTTCATGGGGGGAGAAAAACCCATAAAGATTGTCAAAAAATTACAAATCAGAAAAGATTGCAAGAGAGAGAGAGAGTTCTCTACAAACCTGTGGCCATTGAGCAGTGTCCATGGAAGAGAGGGATGGTCAAGATCAATATGCGGGAGATGAAGAAGGAAAATTAAAGGTGGTTTCTTCCAGATAGAGAGAGAGAGAGAGAAAAGTGAGTCTTCTTTTGTGAAAAAGGAATGTTTGGAATGGTAAATTAATGGTTCTTCTATGTGTGTCATGTACCACCACCTCCCTTGCTTTATGGGTTCTGTCTTTTTGAGAGAGAGAGAGAGACATGGGAGGTTTTGTTTAAATTAATATATTTTTCAATTAAATGAGTTAATTTATTCTGACTTCTTTTTGTGAATGGGGGAATATAGCTTTTTGCATAAATTAATAATTTTGTATGCTTTGGTGACTGTCTGTCACACACATGAAATTTGGTTGGATTTGGAATTGCATATATTATTATCTATACACACATATATCATCTAGCTCTTTCTTTCACTGACCTAAAAATTCAAGAAAGTCAAATTTTCTCCAATTTTGAGGGTCAGCCTAACTTAGATTTTCTCAAGTTTTTGGTTTGAATGTGTAGAATTTTGTTCAGTGTGTCATATGACATCAAATTTTTATGTTTTCTCCGACCGAGTTATTCTAGGATGAGAAATATATAATTTGGAAAATTTCATAGTTTCGTCATCCTATAAATTATGGGAGTGACTCTAAAAAAGACAATACTGAACGTCCATATAAATATTGTTCATAAATCTTCATAATCTATGTGACATGCCAACTACTAAGTATATCAAATAAATTTTCAAATCATAAATTTTTTTAAAATTAATATTTCTCCTCCTTTTTTTTCTATTCTCTTCCGTACTTTTTTTTTCACTTTCTCTATTCTCTCCTCTCCTCTCTCTCATATCTCATTTTCTCTTATTCATGATAATAATAAAATAATTTAATTTCAACACGAAAATAATGTAATTACAAACTGACGATGAAGAACTACTTCATCCAGTGTTTTTCACTTATTTTAAACATTTTTAGCTTTTTTTTTTCCAATGCTAATTTTTGTTTTTTTGCAAATCCTTCGAAACACAATGTATTTGACCAATAGGGATAAATCGTAGCAAATGACCATTTAATTGTAATTGACAGATAAAGAGAAATTAAACATCTAAAATGACTATTTAATTAGAGCAACCACAATAGCAAAAATTTACTGGCTTAGAAAAATTACATATTGAAACCCACCTTTATAACACAAAAGTTAAGCCACATACCGACAGACATCATCAAAACACGTCTCTTAATACAGTCACATCAGTAAAACACAAATTTCTATACATTTTCCTTTCTCAATAAAAGTTAAGCTTCACTCTTACATTCTTTCGTCCATTTTTCAACAAAACTAAACCAAAATTAATAAACAAGTAAAATAATGTAATAAATGAAATTACAAATTAAAACAATGTCAAATAGCACAGGTGCTGATGTTACATCATCTCTCTCACGGATCGACGACGAAACTTTGACGTCCTAACAGCAATCACAACACGACTGGTCTTAAAAAATTGAAAAATTGATGAAAAATCTCAAAAATAAGCTCCGGACAATAAAACCCACATGACACCCACCACCAACAACTTCTTAAACCGTCGAAAAATCTTAAAAAGATGGCATCCACCATGATAAAAGTGGCAATTTGAGCAACTACAGTGACATCTTCGTGCACCCCACCACCACCATTTGAGTCTTTGAGTTGAAGCGCACTTGAACCAACCATTTTACGGTCAAAAAATTGAAAATCGATAAGAAATCTCAAAAGAAAAATCGAGCACATGATAATAGTATCTTATCACATTGTCGTATTACATTGTCACTTACAACTTTTGAGAATTGTCATTTAGCCACTGTCGCCACCTCCAAAAAACCTCTCAAGTTTCAAACAACGAAACCCGCCACCAATGTAACAACCTCTTAAACCGACGAAAAAGTCTTAAAAAATGACATCCATCATGAGAAAAAGTTGTCAATTCTAGCAATTTCGTGCACCACCACCACCATTCAAGTGAGAGAGAGAGAGAGAATGTGTATGAGAGAGTGAATAGAGACAATGCGTGTGAGAGAGAGAGATTGAACGATATGCTTGTGCTTTTGAATTTCAAAAAAAAAATCAGAATTTTTTAAAATTGTCACGTTGACGTGTTATGGTGACATGTCACCTAGATTATGTATATTATGGATAACATTTTTATCTAGGTTTAGCACCACCGTAGTGTAAAATGGGATTGGTAGCATTAATTGAAAACAAAACTACTTTATTTTGTTGTTGAGTTGTGTAAACTCCAATAAATCGTTACAACCTTATATAAATGCATGAAACATTTACAAAATATAAATCATTATTACAACCTTTACTTACATCAGCTTTACATATGTAAGTATAAAGTTTGTCTGTGTCACACAAACCCCAATTTCAGTTGCAAGTTGCAACTTAAACTCAAAATTCAACACACACACATAAAGCATGCATGTTGAAAAGCACAACAAAAGAACGAAAGCTCATATTTATAAAACAGAGGAATGAAAAGTGGTTGACTGTACCGACGACTGTTTGGGCATCCACATCAAACAAAAAGGACAAGACAAGAGCTCTACTCTCTCTCTCTCATTCACTTCACCGCCCATTTTGGAATATTGTGGGTCTTAGATTTTATTTGGAAAAACCATTAGAGCAGCTTCATGTTCTTTAATTCCTTATTATAACAAACTCAGATGACCAACTATGGTAATTAAATGGCCATCCACATTTAAGTGTATCTAATTCTCGTATTGGGGTATGAACGGGTGCAATTAGAACTTGTACTATAACGGGTGCGTCCAGTGGCGGAGCCAGGATCTTTTGTTGAAGGGGGCAAAAAATTACATAGCTTGATAAAAATCACATTATAATTGTTCTTTTAGAGTCTTAATATTTTAAAATCGCTTCATAATGACTTCATTATCAATCACATCAAGGATTTATTTCTTAACGTATACAATCAAAGTGTCATTCATGATTCATCCACTTACTATTAGATATTACAAAAATAAAATTAAGGGGGCAGTATTAGAACTTCACTATATAGTTAGAATAATTTATTTATTTTAAAGGGGGCAATTGCCCCCTAAAAACACATTTGGCTCCGCCACTGAAAAGGATTTTGAAAAAAATATATCATAATATGTAATAATTAGCATAACGACGGGACAGTTTGGCACCTCGATGTCGGCTCTTCGCCACCTGGGGTTGTAGTATGTTCCAAGGGTTGGGCTGTTCGCCCATTAAAGCGGTACGTGAGCTGGGTTCATAACATCGTGAGACAGTTTGGTCCATATTCGGTGTAGGCGTTAGAGCATTGAGAAGACCTTTACCTAGTACAAGAGGATTGGGAAGGACACACCTCTAGTGTACCAGTTATCGTGCCCACGGCAAACGTTGGGTAGCCAAGTGCGGAGCGGATAACTGCTGAAAGCATAAAAAAGATTATTTGGTGATAAGTCATTTATATGGACTTTATATTTCATTTAGTCTTTTTGAAAAGTTTGTAACCCAATACATCATCAATTATTTGAAGCTTAGCTCAATAAGGACAACTTTAAATTTTAACCTTAATTAATGACAATTTTATCCTGCCCTCATTTAAACATATCCTTATTTTATTAGTATATGATTGCTCTTTATTTAGAGAAAAATAATTATAATAAAATAAATATAAATACAATCCAAGAAAGTTGGGTGAAAATCATGTCTTTTATCTATATGTTTTTAAAGATAAACTAATATTTTCACTTTTGATGAATCAAAGTGAAGAGTCGATCTACCAAATTTTTTTCCTTTCCCCAAAATCAAGTGCACTCACATGCACAAAATTTACTTGACTTAGAAACTTGTGCATATGCATTAAAATATGTAAATCACTATATTATTGAAATCAACAATGAAACACTTGTGCATCAACAAAACGTTATCCAATACAAATGTCAATATTTTATTACATTGTTCAGTAATAATCAAAGCCAATAACTTATGAGAATAATATCATAATAAAACTCAATTCATATTTCAACCAAAACCAAATAGCAGAACAATTTCTAGCCATTTTGGTGACTTTTGCAAAAATCCTCTGAATTTTGCGTAAGAAATTCTCTGATTTTTTTTTTTTACATAATTTCAAAAACTCTTCTAAATTGTTTTGGTGAGTTTTATAAAATCCTCTGAATTCTTGACAAGTTTGAAAAATCCTCTAATCATCTAATTTTTTGATTATTTTTTTGTTTGATTTTGATAAATCCTCTAAATTTTTGAGATTTAAGATATTAGAGTTTAGTGTTTAGAGTTTAGGGTATAAGGTTTTGGGGTTTTGGATATTATAATTTATTATTTAGGATTTTGGGATTTAGAGTTGGTTTAAGGTTTAGGGTTTAGGAATATATGCTTGTAAAATTTTATGATTTTCTTCTTATTTTTGTAAATTCTTCTTAATTATTTATAAGATTTTTTGTTCAAAATTAAAACTATAATTGTCAACATTCAGAGGATTTCTAAGAAATTCAGAAGATTTCTGAGAAATTCAGAAGATTTCTGAGAAATTCAAAGGATTTCTGATTATAAGGTTTACTTTAAAGTTTAAGAGTCTATGGTAGTTTAGAAGATTAGAGTTTAGTGTTTAAAGTTTATGATTTTGGGATTTATAGTTTTGGGGTTTAGGATTTAGAGTTTTGGATTGTTTTTTGTTTTTTCAAAAATTCTTATAATTTTTCTAATATATTTTATGAAATCCTCTATTTTTTTTTGCTCAATTTCAAAAATTCCTCTGATTTATTTTGTTAAATTTTGAAATCAACTAAACTTGAGACAAGTTTGTGAAATACTCTGAATTTTTGGTTGCTTTTTGTTTGATTTTCAAAAATTCTATATTTTTTGATATATTTTTATGAAATCGTCTGAATTTTTTTGCTTAATTTTAAAAACTCCTTTGATTGGTTTGGTGAGTTTTGAGAAATTCTATAAATTCTAGATAAGTTTGAGAAATCATGAGTCTCATCAAAAGGAGTTTTTCGTGCTGATTATGAAAATAATTTAATGATGTCAGCATATGTCATACAAATAAGGATTTATTGGAATAAGGGTAGCTTTGTCTAGAATTATTTAAATAATGTTTTTAAATATTGAAAATTTAAAGGTAGTGAATAAAATACATATTTTTATTAAAAACTTATTGGTGAATCTCCCTTAAAAAAAATTTATATCCATCCCGATAAAAAATTGAACATTTTAAATTTATGTATGACGGTCTAGAATTTAATTTTTGTATGAATGTTCATATCTAAATCGTATGAATCGAATCGAATGAAACAGAATTGTCAATATAATTGAATCAGTTGACAAACATGATTCTAATTCTCATGTCAATTGTGAACTAGTATAAGAGAACCGTATCAGAAACAGGGGGATGGAGAGCGACGGCGAATAGCAGCCGCCGGATATGTGAGGGGCATCTTTGTTGAGGGTCGGCCCAACAATAAAGCCTAATTCAACAACTCGATAGGGGCCCACGAGAAAAGCGAAAGGGGACATGATGGGCGGTGCCGTGCCGGAGGATTGTGGGCCCACGCGTACGCGCATTCTCTAGTCTCTACCGGACTAAGGAATCTACCCACAACCGCGTGATCTTCAAATTCCTAATCGTTTGATGATGATGATGTCACTTGATTGACTCTCCCTTGACATGAACCGCATGTGCCAAGGCAATCCATGTCATCAAACAAATCAAATCAAATCCTAAGTACACCCAATTAGTGAAGCTAATTTTGATCAATGTGAACTTGATTAGAATATTACCGCCGTTGATCATGTATGTAACAAGAAGATTGTCATGGGTCCCACAAGATATTTTATGAGCTTATATGTACCACCAACTAGTTGAATTTTGTGAAATTACCCCAAATATGACCCTTATCTGATCTTCCATCAATCAATGTAAATGATTGGATGTTCAGTGGATTATACATGACTTGTGTTTATAATCAATGTCCATTTCAACAGCCACTTAGATTTTTTATAAAATGTGAGTCATATTTTAAGGGTCTTGAATGGATTTATCATAAATTTATCGTGTAGTATGGGGATCAATATAAATGTGTTTATTATTGACTGTTAGGTGAACTCTACATATATGTTTGTAATCAAAGTCCACTTCATCTACCACACGGATTTTGGGTAAAATGGAAGTCATATTTTAAAGTTACTAAATGGATTTCTCGGAAATTTATCATTTAGTATGGATCCAATATAACTAACTGTGTTTTGGATGGATTTCTCATGGAGTCCAATATGACCGTGTCTTGCATGTTCTCTTGGAGTTGACACCATTGCTATTTGAATATTTAGGCCAGTTACACCAAGAAGACAAGGCATAGGATAAGGAGGAAAGCTCGAGTTCTTTGAACCAAGTAATAGTAGGGAAGCTAAGATTGAAAAAATAGTCAAATGGCAAGAAACAACAAAAGAAGTAGATGCAACATATGACCAACCATTGATTTATTAAGCTGGAGAAATTTGGGCACATATACACAGACATATTGAATTGAATTTGGTTGTCAAAATACGTCAACACAATCAGACATGAAGTTTTGGGCTGAAGCAATAGAGAATACCAAAACCAACGGTTCCTGCAAGCTTAAACCTGAGAGATCGACTACGAGTGGAGAGAACAGGACACTCATAAACTCCCAGAAATATTTGCCAACTAAAAATCAATGGAAAATTATACTTTTTAGTACATAACGAAGGCAGGTGTATGTATCTACAACATAAAATAGAAAAAAGATATTCCTTTCTCAGTTTCCAGAGATGTACAGAGATCAACCCAGTGATTGGAAGGAATTTTTTTTCTTCAAAACTATAGATCGCCGTAAACTGAGCAGAAGATCCTTTTCGAAGTTCAGTGATCAGCATTTATGCCGAATATGCGGACCTTGTGCATGTTTGGGAACTTGGCAACCACCAGCACAAATACCGCCAGTGTGTTAAAGAATAGCATGGGGTGTTGATAATCTGTTGTGTGTGAAGCTATCAAATACCTGCCAATGAGAAAGAGAATAATAATGTTAAGAGGTGTACTTTTCTCTTCTTTTTGTTTGTACATCAGCAATACCATACAATCCCTATACCATCCCAACTAAGGGATGGTATGTTAAGAGGTGTGTTTATTACAGACATACATCATTCTGAAAATCCAATTTGGCATATTCATTCCCTAAAAAACCTTGTAGAAAACACTTTGCTTACTCATAATTTAAACCCAAATACCAAAGGAAAACGGCAGCATTACAAGGCCCTTGTGAAAGGAATCACTCCAGGGTGTACACGCCTCTATGTGAGCGCGCGCGCGTGTCTGTGTCTGTGTGCGTGTAAGTATAGTATACTATATTTAAGTGTATTTTTAAGGTCTCATATTCCAAACCTAAACATTAAAAGAAAGAATATCTAAATGTTATTAAAAAACAAAAGAAAATTGATCTGTGCCCCAAGGAAAAGGCAAAGAAACTCATATCAAGAAAAGTAAGATACTCACAGGACGACAGGCACAACTGTCAAAAACTTCCTATTGCGTGTGAGTTGCTTGCCGTTTTCTATTTGCTCCCACCAAGTTAACCCATTGTAGATACCTTGGTCATCAGCAAATGGAGTTCCTTTCTTCCAGTGAAAGAAATGGTATGTAACCTGAGGTTGTAAATCCACAGATGGAATAAACTGTAAGTAACTTAAACTGAGAGCAGACATAGAGAGATTCGAAAGAAGACTGAAGGCAGATTAGTTCATTCTTCAACAGCATTGCCATACAGGATAAACATTGAAAACGAATTGACAAAAACAACAATTACGAACTATCTGGTCCATCTCAACCAAATCATATACTTTCTTCCAGAGAAGAGTGCAAAAAGGAAGCAAGGTAGATGAATTAAAGCAAACCTCAATAAAAAGAGAACAAAAAAATAAAGATTCAATGACGCTAACACGAGAAGATCAGAACTACGTAAATGCTGCGTTCCTTCACACATCTTATTTAGTTTACAGGGTAAAGAATTGGCTGCAAAAATCTCAAGAAAAAAAATGACAAGGACCATAAAGTTCCAATAGCTATCACTTAAACTTTGGAAACAACACAGCCACATTCCAGTATCCTCTTAAGAAGACGGGAAAGGAGATCAATGAAAACGATGTGCAAAGGAACTTTATTTCAAAATTCTATTTAGGTCCACCATATCGGTATGGAACAAATACTTCCAAGTAATAAATTTTCATCAGCTATGAGAAGAAACAAATGTTCATTTTCCCGTAAATAATCAAGATAACAGATCAGGGCAATCCACAAAATCAACAAATATCAGTACGTACTGAAAAGGATAACATAAATGATGCCAATACATCAAAATCCAGATTGTATTTCACTATACATCATAATAATAATATCAAAAGATCACACAAGAAGGCCCAAAAATTAAACCTCCATGATGATAGGACACACAATTCGCTCTCTACTGCAAGTACAAATCAGCATTTAGTGAATTTAGTAGGAGAAAAGAACGTCTACTGAGGGAATAAGAAAAGTGGAGAGTAGAAGTTCTAATCAGGTGAAGAGGAAAGAAATATGAATAATTCTCACCTCGTATAGCCATATAATCAATCATCAAAAGGTGGGAGAATCAGGTTAGTATATTATTGCCAAATAAGAGAGATATTATGACTCCACTCCAATGATTAATTCTACATAACACTTTGTTCTACTAATATCAAATAATATATTTGCCAATAATCTACACACAAAAAAACGACATATTAATACACATCTCAATTCTTATTTGACTCATCACACACAAAATAATTATGGATACACAAATAGTGCATAGAAGACACATTTCTAATCTTCTGCCACCAACTAAACGTAAAAGAATTATTGGTACATCATTGGGTCTTGCAAGTATCCGCAAAACATAGAATTGAACCTAAAAAAAGGAGAGAAAAAGGAAGGAAGATCCCAATTTACAGATAGCTCTTTGTTAATTTAGTGATAGCCCTAAAAACACCTTTATTCATCTGAAACACAACTACCCAGACTAACTTCTTTCATGCCAAGTACATATGAATCTCAATACCCAGATGCAAAATATCAAGTCTTCCCAAACCCATATGAGAGTATACAAAACCGATCAAGATTACAGGTAACGGCAAATTAAATTCAACGAAGCAATCAGCAATTCTTCAATCAATAAACCAATAACAAAACTCAGTAAAAGCGTCAGACAACAAAGAAAAGATAATAGAGATGAATGGTTACAAGGAAATGAGCGAGGTGGACGATGGTCCAAGCAGTGCCAGGAGAGCAGCCAAAGACGGATAGAACGATAAGCCAAGATATGAAGACAATGAGGATGTAGGTGCTCCAGACGCCGGGGTACGTGAACCACTCCGTATTCCGATTCAGATCCGTCGTTGGCACCGCCATCACATACATGTTTCCCTTCCCTCGCTATCTGTCACACGATTAGCAATTGCGCTCCAATCGAAACTAGCCCTAAACCCCTCGTGTTTTGCTGTTAGTTCGTCGCAGAAAATAGTCGTAACGCAAAAGCAAGAGCAGGGAGGGATTGAAGAGGGTTTCGTGCTGATTGCTGGACCTGGAACGGTTCGTGCGTGAGAGGGACCAGATGGAGGAGGAAGAGAGTTATAAACCAATTATATGAATCCACCTATAAATAATAAATAATTGGGTTAGACCGTTCATATCATATTAGATTACCTAAATATATTTATTTTCCCTATTTTAGAGAGTAAATATGGAGAATTAGACAGAAACTATCTTCATCAAAAATTCCTTGTGTGTTACTCTTTGTTGCTTCTAGAGAAGGGAGAAATTTAGCCGCTTCAGTCTCTAATGAATGTGTGGATACCTTCTTCAAGCAAACCGATCACGTTAAGGAGATGTCAGTTCCTTTGTTTAGGGAGAAGATCAACCGTCTCTCGTGTTTTTGGTGTGTTCCGAGAGAAGTGTTAGTTGCGGTGTATGGAAGCGTGCAAGGACTTGTGGTCAGTCTAAAAATTGATAAGAAGTTGCGCACTAATTTGACTTTCTAACAGGCAATCTATGTGTATTCTAGGAAATACAAGATTTATTGATTGGATCTTTATTGATTTGGAAAACAACTTCTCAGACAATCTTGAATTCCAACAACAGTAGTTATTGTATTTTCCAGAATACACGCAGACATGGTTTCTTTAGACAATCCTGAATTCCAACAACATATCGCTCGTTTAAAATAAACTTAAATCATAAAATATGCAAAACAGACAAAAAGTTAAAGAAAATATCTCCTTTGCTTACCACGTGTAAGTCATTGATTTATTATCAAGATCCACCTGTGTGTTCAGTGTGTCCCACATTGTCACTTGTCATGGGATGAGTATAAGTTATTTTTTATATAAACAGTAATCAATTTTGAATAATAACTCTTGTATTATCTTATATTTATCCGAAAATAATATATATCTCATGGGATCTCATACGTTATTTCATTGTAGTATTACAATGGAATAATAGATTTTATTACAATGAAATACGTCATTCCATTATAATAGTACAATGGAATGATAAATGACGTATTTCGTTGTAATAGTACCCATTTCATTGTAATAGAATATGTTATTTCATTGTAATAATATAATAGAATAACGTATGAGATCCCATGAGATATAAAACGTCATTGATATTTATACTATAATATTCACTAAGATTATTATAGTAATTTCTCCCTGTTACTTCTAAACTATCTTTTTATTTTATATTTGTCTCCCTCCATTTTCTATTCTTTCACTTCTTCTTCTTTTAATTTTTTTATCAATTTAGTTTATATTTCTTTTTCACATTTATAATTTTTTATTAACTTGAAGTTAATAGTTAGTAAATAAATAATTTAATAAATCTATATGATATTTTTTTATTATTTTATAATCTATTAAAGGAAAATAATTAAAGTAATAAAATACTTTCATTTCTTTATAATCAACTCACAACATCTAAACAACGGTCATTGGTTAAGATTGTGAACTTGACCATGATAACTCTTTACGCAAGCGCGAGGTCGGGAGTTTAAGTGTCATGAGTGTTATTTTATTCTTGCAAATGCATAAATGGGCTCTTGCATAGCATAAATGTGCTAAAGTCACCATTTGTTATCTTTTTGCACTAAGTCTCGACTTAGGATAAGTCCATCGGGTTGTCGGTCCCTTTAATATGGCTTGAGATTTGGTGCTTAATGATGCGGCTCTTAGGTATGGTGGAGATTGATATTTCTTGATGAAGGGGAAGCCAAGAACCTAGATCTAGTCCACTTGTGATTTGTTTTCATCTCGGGATAATTTTGTTTAGTGTCATCCGATGTAGTCCATGTTGTATGATGTTTATAATTTCATAGGCTACTCTCAGAAGCAGGTGTAACTTTTGCTATCATACCGTAAATGTTGGTTACGATGTATGATTAGAGTATAATCAATTATCTAAATCATTAGGTTGATAGGCTAGTAGTAAATCTATCTAAAGCCAAATCATATGGATTCATGAAAGTCCAAACTTCGATTCCTACAGGGAGCAATATCTTTGTACCCACGTGCTAGGTTTAGCCCACCTTATATTGTCGTAAGTTGGAAAACAACTACTAACTTTCGCCCAACTTATTTTCTCCCTCTTATGTAAGAGCATGAACAAGATTACTGTCAAAAAGATGTCTCCAACAATATATGTATATACATAACTGAAGGATTTAACGTATAATCACATCTAATTATACTACCTGTTTAATTTAGTTGCTAGGATCTCTTTGGCGGAATGATCTCAAGATGCGAAGGTCTAACGATATCAATCACGAGGAAAGCACCCAATAATTCACCCTTCAAGAACCCCTTACAATCCTCTCAACACACACTCGTAATTTATGTATCAAATATGTGTTTTTAGTTCCATAGAGAGACCCCCTATTTATAGTAGTGGAGTCCTTGTTCCATTGAAACTTCCTTGACCTTAAACCCCTTGAGATATGGATAATATCTCAAGTATTTTATCCTTATCATATACATAATAGGAGTTGGTTACTTAACCAACAAGGAACACTCCAAATGGGCTTGGTAACCCCCAAAGGGCTTGGCCCATCTTGGATGCCCTAAAGTCCAACATACTCCCACTCACCCATGATTGGCGAAAGTAGAGTAAAGTTAAGATATTACACGATGGTGTTCGAGAAAGATCATCATACAGGCAAATGAAATGTGTGACCCTCATGCACACTAACCATAGTATGTCCAAAGTAGAAATCGATTAAGATCATAATGGAGTGATTTACTATGACTTAGTCAAATTAACGTCAGTGTAACATCTTACCCCAAACATGTTTGAATACATAGACCAAGTATCACTCAATCCCTAAAAAGAGTTGTATACTTGTCTTTTTAACCTACATATATTTGCAATCAATGCCTAGCCAGTAAATAAATGTTCTTTGTGTCATCCAAATCATGTTTTTCCTCTTCGCCCTATTATCATTTAGTTTTGGTCCAACTTGCTATTCCAACTATGTACCTTTAGGTTGAATCATCTCTTAACCATAAGTAACATGTCAAGGTAGCAAACCATTGTCCCATCACCTCCTGACATAGTCAAAAGTTATTCAAAGTGTAAAATCAAGAGATCATTAAATATCACTTTGATATCAGAGACTCACACAATGATGAAATAGGGATTATTTCACTCACTTCTCTATAGGTTACAAGCACATGTAAAATGAAGTACATGTTGTGGCAGAATTGTAACGCCCCGTCCCACGAAACCCTAGTTCACGGGCACGTAGTCCAGAACGCTACCTATATTACATACCTATCTAATAGGGTCACCTTATTATATATATATATATATATATATATATATATATATATATATATATATATATATATATACAGAGAACTTAATACTGCTAGTATAAAACTTAAATACTCTTACCAAATAAACCCAGTAATTAACTCAATTACATCATCCTACCTATAATGATCTTTTAACCATCATAATTTTCTGACTGTAATTAAAGTAAAGAGGTAAAATACATTCTTCCTGTTTTTCGATCTTTTGTTTATTCATGATGTTTTGGATACCATAAATAATCAATAAACCTACATAGAATTAGAAATATTATTATGAACTAATAAAACCTAACTCCAGCGCATGAGCATTCTTCCCATGGATCCGCAATCACGCCATCAACAGCTAAGTCAGTTTAATCCTCACGTATTCAGTACCTGTATCACGAAACATAGTGAGCTAAAGCCCAGCAAGTAATACTTATGCATGAATGCACATGAACATTATCGTTATAAAAACCGTCAGCCATTTAAATTCTTTTCCAATACTTGGGCCCCTAACCTAGGTAAACTGCTACAGAGCAACTGGTCGGGATTTTCATATACTGCCCTACCATAGAGCACCTCCAGTTAAGATCCAAATCCTTTATTCATTTTCCTTTTTCCTTTTTCATTTTCTTTTATTTAACAGTCTCATAAACCTTTCTCTTTCCAGTACACCCTCCCTGTAGCAGTAATACCTGGTTCGTAAAACACTTTTTCCTTAACTAAACCTTTCCTTTTCATGTAATGCAATGCATCGTGTTTATGAACAATATTTAATGCATCAGTAAATCATACGTAACACCTCACTTTCCAGAACATCAAAACAATCGTCATATCAGTTCCATCACCATATTCAGTCCAAACATATAAAACAATACACATTGCATACTATAGAGCAATACAATAACAATTAGGTCGTTCAATCACGGTAACCAAACATCACATTCAATACAATTATAATATAAATCATCATTCATATCACAATTCACATATAACTCGTCATAGAATTCCGATCAAATACATATCAATAATCAAAACAATTACACATACAATAACACATATAATTCACAGATCACATAGTTCCGTAATACAGTTGAGTATTACTTACAGCGACGTGCTCCCGTAATTCCGGATAATTTAATTATAAAAATGAGCTCCTGAAACCCATACAACACCCACAATTATATATTAATCTTACAATCTATAACTCATTTATTAGTAATATTATCTTTTAATCAGCTTGTTTTATTAATATCATGAACTTAATATGATTACCTTATTACCATTAATTAATTAAAATAATATCTAACCGGGACAGCTTGGCCCGGTGGTCACTCCCAACGGGTCTAACAGGCCCATACAACCTACACAATAATTATTAATCTTATTGTCTTTAATTGATTTATTAATATCATTGCATTTTATTAAAATCATTTATTATTTCCATTATCTTAATGTAATTAACCTAAAACAAAAAATTACATAAATAATTTAATTAAATTAAATTAAAACCCAACCGGGTCAGCTCGACCCGGTTGTACCAGTTCGCGGGTCTAGCAGACCCGGTTTCTGGCAGACCCGGTTTCTGGCAGTTATGGGTCACCGTCGTTCATGGGGCGGTGGACCTCACTGTGGTCGTGGTTAGGTAGCCAATGCGACGGCGAGTCCATATATGGCGATATTTACCTGAACGGTGGCCGAAATACGACGGATCGACACCCTCAAGGCGGCGGCACCGCACGCTTCTTCCCCTCCGTTGACGGCCATCCCCAACTCCTTTCCATTCGAAAATGGTGCCGTTGAACTCCTCTCTCCGAGTTCGTCATTCCAGTGTCATCATTGTCGTCGTTCGTCGCCGTCTCCGTCACACAAGGGTTCCGTCGCCGCTGTCTCCTTCACGGTTTCCGTAAGGATTTTAGGTTTTTCTGCCTGTCTCGATTCGCGTGCAGGAATATATATTATTTTATTTTATTTTTATTTCTTCTTTTAGTGTTTCGTCTCTACCCCTCCACCGTAATTACTAGAACTCCAACTAATTTACAATCATGCCATCAATTTCCCGATTAAATATTTTAAATTATCGCATCATAATTTTAATTCCTCAATAGAAGTTAAGAAGCATACTCCGATCTAGCTTATGTCACACATGACATCACCTATCTTACGACCTCTACCACTACAGGTTATCCGAACGGTTCGGGGTGTTACAAGAATATTCCTTACTCTCTTATGAGTCAAAGGCGTATGTTTTCTCCTTTAAACACACAGGTCTTAGTCTTGTCCCCAATTTTACAATGGGCAACAAATTTGCAATTTCTTTTGCTTACTCCTAAGTGTCAAAAGCAAATTCATACATGGCTTATTCAAAACAAGCTTCATGAAATTTCATGTCGATTATTTTAAGAATCTCATCTTAGTTCCATCTAAGGCGATACTTGTTTAGAATCTTGTCCACTCTCGGTGATCAAATATGGACACCCTTAGTGATCAAATTCATAAACTATCTCATTCTGCTCGCTCCCACTGCGACAGAGTCCATTGTTTGTGTGAGTGAGCCAATCATGCCTATTTACATACTTTAATATTATATTAACAACTTCACAGAGTATGAATAAACAATTCAATTTATTTCAAATAAATGTATGAAAACGATAGTCTTAAAGATACACCAGTTCTGCGAATGAAAAATAATCCTAACAAAATCACATCCTAAGCAAACCTAAGGACCTCACATGTCTTTCAAAGGAGTCCCTAGCAATTGGTTTAGTAAGAGGGTCTGCGACCATATTACTAGTGGAGATGTGTTGTAGGACCACCTTTTTATCTGTAACCATTTTTCTAACAAAATTATACTTCATCTTTATGTGTTTGGTTTTTCCATGATATTTGGGGTCTTTAACATAAGTCAATGAAGCCATACTATCACAAAACAATGTGACATGTTCTGACGCATACTTGACAACTGACAAATGTTGTAAGAACTCCCTTAACCATACAGCTTCTTGAGCCACTAAGGAACAAGCTATGTATTATGCCTCTATTGTGGATAATGCAATACAAGCTTGTTATTTACTACTCCAAAAGATTGCTCCTTCATTAAGCAGAAAAACCTATCCTGAGCTAGATTTGCGTTCATCCACGTCACCTCCCCAATCTGCGTCAGTGTATCTGACTAGGTGTAAATATTTTCCGTTGAATACTAGCGTATAATTCAATGTGCCTTTAAGGTACCTCAATATCCTTTTGACTGCTTTCCAATGCTCTAGCCTTCAATCCGATTGCAAACGGCTTACCAGCCCTACGACATAGCATATGTCAGGACGTGTACACATCATAGCATACATCAGGCTCCCAACAACATTGGAATATGAAACTCTAGACATTTTATATTTCTCTTCTAGAGTCTTGGGACTCATATCACGACTAAGGCTAACATTCCTCTCAATAGGAGTGTCAATGGGTTTACAATCTTTCATATTAAATCATTTTAACACCTTTCTAATGTACGACTCTTGAGATAAACGCAATAGTCTTTTAGATCAATTTTGAAGGATTTTAACTCCCAATATGTAATTGGCTTCACCCAAATCTTTGATCTCAAAGTTTGATACTAACCACTTCTTAGTAGTTACTATCAACTCTTTGTCATTTCCAGCTAACAGAATGACATCCACATATAAAGACAGGATGACCATACCACTTGTAGATGTTTTGACATACACACAATGATCTTCTTCCATCATTGTAAATCCATCTTTTAGGATTGCTTCATGAAATTTGATATTCCATTGTCTGGATGCTTGTTTAATGCCATAGATGAAACGATTAAGTTTACAAACTTTACGTTCTTGACCTCTAATCTCGAAACCTAATGGTTGAGCCATATAGATCTCCTCATCCAGTTCTCCATTGAGAAAAGCTGTCTTTACATCCATTTGGTATAGATCCAAATCTAAATGTGTGACTATAGCTAGAATGAGGTGAATAAAAGCAAACCTCACCACTAGTGAAAAAGTTTCTTTATAATCAATTCCTTCATTCTGCTTGTAGTCCTTAGCTACTAATCAAGCCTTATACCGTTCTATAGTTCCATCCGCATTGCATTTCATTTTGAGAACCCATTTTTTCCCAATTGCTTTGCAGTTCGATAGAGGCTCAAAAAAATCCCAAACATGGTTCACTTTCATCAACTCCATTTCTTCCCCCATAGCTTTCATCCATTCCCTAGCCTTTGGACCAGAAAGAGCCTCTTGTATAGGCTTTGGCTCCTCCTCATCCAATGGAGTTATCATGAATGTCTCCCCTTCAATCTCATAACAATGACGGAAAATATGTCCACGAATACTCCGTCTAGGCTGAGATTGACCTTGATCAAGCTTCATTGGAGCAAGTTCATCCAATATGACACTCCCACAGTCCCTTTGAGTTTCCTCTAATGGGTTATTATTAATGTCAACATCCTAAGTTTCCATTTCATAGAATTGGAAATTCTTTTCAGTCTCACCTTTGTTGGGAAATTCCTCTTCCAAGAATGTGACATCTCGTGACTCAATTTCTCATGACTCAATTTCTGTCACTCTCCCTTGTTTCTCCTCCCCTATGAAGACATACACTTTGGAAGTTTCAAAGTATCTTATAAAGATACATTTCTTCCCTCGGGGTCCTAACTTTCCATATTTAGAAGTAGGTGTATGAATGTAAGATATCGAACCCCAAGGCCTTAAATGACCTAAATTAGGTTTTTCTCCAGTGCACAACTCATATGGAGTTGATGAGACTAACTTCGTCAGTACACGATTTAGAACATAGGTTGTTGTTAGCAAAACGTCACCCCAAAAGAAGATTGACAAATTTACTTGTGCCATCATTGATCTAACCATGTCCAACAGGGTTCTATTTCTCTTTTCAACAACAACATTTTGTTGAGGAGTATAAGGAATAGATAATTGTCTAGCTATTCCTTTTTCATCACACAATTCCTTAAGATACTCACTTCCACGATCAGTCCGAAGAGCTTTTATACTCATGTCTAATTGATTCTCCACCAACTTTAAATATCGAGTAAAGCAATCCAATGCTTCTGATTTGTGAGAAATCAAGTAGACATGACCATATATGGAATAGTCATCTATGAAAGTGATGAAATACGAAGCTCCATGGCTCACTTTTACATTCAAGGGACCCTAGATGTTAGAATGAATTAGCTGTAGAGGGTTTGTGGCCCTTTTTGCTTTTCCAAATGGTAAGAGTTAGGGCTACACAAATGAATTTAGAAACTGGACCGAAACCAGTAACCGAACCGATAGATCCGGTTCGGTTCAGGTTGTTGAAATCCTTCTGGTCAACGGTTTCATTAACCAATCCAAACTGTAGTAGATGGTCCGGTTCATGGATTCAAATAATGAGAACCGCGGTTAACCGAAACCGGATCGAATGATTAATATAACTAATAAATTATAAATATATAGTTATATATTTCAATATTCAAAATATTAATAATTAATATATATCATAGAGTAAGTGCGCCAGTGTAACCGTGTAAGTGGATTAGCCATTACTCATTAGTGGACCTATTACTTAAATAGTTAAAAACTTAAATATATTAATAAAAGCCAATTCATTGTTATTTCACTAATTTGTTAGTTTCTTACTTTCTTTATTTCTTACTTACAAAGTTAAATCACTTAATTTCTTACTTCAGATAACACTTACTCTTAGTCTTTGTTCTTAGTTACATCACGAAGAGCCAAAAAGTCTAACAGAACTTGCGAGAAAGTTAGAAAGTAGAAACCCTAGCCGCCTCACCTTCTGTCCAATGACTCCAATCGTTCAATGACTTAAGTCTTCCATGGTTCCACCTCCCAAGCTCACACCTTCCTCTTTCAGTCTTGCAATCTTCCAATTACAGTCTTCAATTATCACAAGTTCGCAACACTTCGGCACTCAAGTAGTCACTAGTCAGGTATTTTGATCCTTGATATCTTCCCTCTCTCATTCTTTTATAGGAACTCTATGTTGATTTTAAGTTCTTCAATTAGGTTTTCTTACTTTTTTCCGTTTTTCAATTGAAGGGGATTTTGGAGGTCTGGAGCTCAGGCACATTTGGGATTTCTTCAATTCAACTCAAATTTGATATTTGAATACTTCTGTGATCTCTCTTGTTATATCAGGTAGAGTGTACCAGAGGCCAACACCAACCCTTCTCAATTAGGATTTTTATTCTATTAATTGTATTGTGACGTTAGAGTTTAGAACTTTAGATGCTGATAATGATATGGTATGAAATTTCTTGCTTATATGGTATGGAATTTGCCAATTTGGTATGCTATGCTGAAAGCATGAAATGGTGTTTGGTTTTTGTGCATAATTTACAAATGTGAGTCATTTGACTTTAGAAGTTTAGATTAATCATGGCATCATGCTATTGTTGATTATTATTTTGTTGTCTAATTGATAATTTCATATGCTGAAATGGAATTTGGTTTACATTGCTTATTTATCTATTGTGAAATGTTAATTGAGAAGTGTTTCTACTTTATATTTCTATGTTGATAGGATGGCTAATATGGAAGGAAGTAACTCTAGTTCTTCTCATTCTCAAGCCCCATCTTCCCCAACACTTCACACCAATCAAAGTGTGAGTTCTCATGGGGTAGTTGATACTTCAGATGAGATTGAGGGAGTTGTAGAGTTAGAAACAGTAGTTGAAATTGGAAAACAACTCCCCCCACGATCTCGTAAGTTAAAATCCGTGGTGTGGGATCATTTTAAGAAAATGGTGGTGAAGGATAAAGGAATGAGGCTGTGTGCAATTATTGTAGCTCTGATTATGCTTGTAATACACAGCTGAATGGGACCTCCACTTTGAGGAATCACTTGCAACTCCATTTCCCTACTTCTCCACTGAGAGAGGAAAAAAATCAAAAAACTCTTTCATTTGAGAGCAAAGGCAACTTGGTGGCACACACATTTAGCAAATAGAGGTGTATAATTGCATGTGCAGAGATGGTTATCATTGATGAGCTTCCATTTAGGTTTTTGGAAGGGATAGGATTTAGGAGGTTTATGCAAGAGGCCCAACCTAGGTTTGATTGTCCATCTCGTATAACCGTTGCTAGGGATATGTGGACAGTTTTTTTATAATCGCAAAACCACCTTGAAAAGCATTCTATCTCTTCCCAACCAAAGGGTATCTCTTACTACAGACACATGGACATCCATTCAAAACATCAACTATATGGCTTTAACGGCTCATTTCATTGATGAAGATTGGAAGTTGCATAAAAGAATTATTAATTTTTGTCAAATTACCAACCATAAAGTTGATGCCATAGGGAGACTCATTGAGAGGTGTTTAAGTGATTGGGGTATAGAAAATGTGTTCACTATCACGGTTGATAATGCATCAACCAATGATGTAGCGATTAGGCATGTTGCAAAACAATTGAAGCATTGGAAAACTCTCCAATTTAATGGGGAATTTTTACATATGAGGTGTTGTGCACACATCATCAATTTGATTGTGAATGATGGGTTGAGTGAGATCCATAGTTCAATTAAGAACATTCGCAAGGCTTGTAAGTATACAAGATCCTCACCTTCTAGGTTGGAGAAGTTTAGGCAATGTTTAATATTGGAGAAACTTGATAGTAAGGGTTTGATGCCATTGGAGTGTAAAACTAGGTGGAATTCCACCTATTTGATGTTAGAGGCAGCCTTGAAGATACAAAGGGCTGTTGAAAGATTGGAGGAAGAAACCAATGATTACATTCCTTACTTTTATACTAATGACCATGATGGTGAGAGGCCCACTAAGAAGAAAAGACGGGTTGATGTTGTTGATGTTCAAATTGGTGATGAGTCTAGATCAATGCCTCCTACTCCATTAGATTGGATTTATGCAAGAACTTTTGTGAAGTTCTTGAAGAGATTCTATGATGTGACTTTGAAGCTTAGTGCTTATAAAACAGTGACTGCTAATGTGCCTTTTCGTGAAATGTATAGCATCGTTGATGAGCTAAAAAAGGCAATGACAAGTGAAGATCATTTTTTGAAGATGGTTGCAACTTCAATGGAAACAAAGTTTGACAAGTATTGGGGAAGTATCAATGATGTGAACCAAATAGTGGTTGTGGTGGTGCTACTTGATCCTCGATATAAAATGGACCTAGTCCAATGGGGATTTGAATTCTTGGAATATGATGCTTCCAAAATTGATGGGTTGGTGGTCAGCGTGAAAGAACTTGTATTCCGTATGTATGAAGATTACAAAAAAGACACTCCGGGAGCTTCCACCACCAATGTGGCAATTACAAATGATGGTGATGGGACTTTAAATAAAGAGGAGGCAGATTTGAACTTTGAATTGTTCATAAGGAGAAGAAAAGAGAGAGATGTGGTAAAAATCATGAATGAGGCTGATAAATATTTGTTGGAAGCAGCTGAAAATCCTAAAAACCTTGCATTTAATTTATTGGATTGGTGGAAAGAGAACCAGCCAAGATATCCTATATTATCCAAGATTGCAAGGGATTTGTTTGTTGTTTCAGTTTCAAGTGTGCCATCAGAGTATGCCTTTAGTGCAGGGAAGAGAGTTATGAACCCTTTTCGTTCTTATTTGACACCTAAAACAGTGGAGGCACTAATTTGCACCAATGATTGGCTCAAAAATGAACCTTTCGACTTATACAGGGAGCGCACTGAAGAGGAGTTGGAGTTATATCATGAATGCGAGAAAATTGAAAAAGGTTAGTCACTTAATTCAATTGTATTTAATTTTAAATTATTTACTGAGTTCAAGTTTTAACTTTTAATTTTATTGTCTATAGAAGCTAAAAGCCTCCAACTTTCTGGTTCTGCACCATCACCTTCATCTAATTCTACTGCCACTGTTTCAAAGTGACCACTATCTGAGTGGCTGCCACTCAGGTCAGTTTCTCACTTTATCTTATCTGTGTATCTTATAAATTTCTTCTTGTTTTTGAGAACAATTGTTAAATAATTGTTTTCTGGAAATGTAGGTCACTATTTGGAACTTTGGAAATGCATGTCACTGACTACACTTTGCCGTCTAGAACTTTGGATGTGTTTGTCAAAGAACTGTTTGTTGTTGAATAATTTATGCTCGTTCCCTTGTTGTAGAACTGTTGAAGACATTGATTTATGCTTCTGGTCCTTCTGGATTTATGCTTAATTTTACTTTTTAAGACTTGAGAGTTGAGAGATGGATGATTGTAATTGAGATTTAAGACTTCTGATTGTTTTATTCCTCTTATAGTCTTATGTGTTGCTGAGCTTGAGACTTGAGATTGATTATGACTGCCTAGATTTAAAATTATGCCTCTGGAGTCTGGAATCTGGATGACTGTTATGTCATATGTGTAGTTGAACACTTGAAGTTGAAACTTGAGACTTACGAGTGATGACAGTTTTAAAATTTTAAATGCAGGTTTTGAGATTTGGCATAAAGCCATAATCAATTAAACAATGTCATAGTGTCATCTGCAGGTTATAATATTATATATATTATACTTAATATCATATGCAGAGATTATCAAATACATTGAATGTGCAGGTTATATGAAATTTAAAAATGTTTTATTGAAACTAAAACCAACCCGACCCAAACAGTAAACCCGGTTAATCGAAACCATCGGTTTAAAAATAACATTTGATGGTTTCAGTTTTCATAATTTCAAAACCGAGTATATCAGTTCGGTTACCAGATTGACTCTAATGGTCCGGTTAACCGAACCGTGAACAAGACTAGTAAGAGTGTTGCTTTTCCATCTAAGCAATGCTCTCATGTGGACAAGTCAACTTTAGCTAGTGGACCCAAGAGGCCCTCTTTTGCTAACCTGTTGATTCTGTCTTGTCCAATGTATCCTAATCTAGCATGCCATAAATGATAATCTTTTGGAGCATTATTAGTAGAAGTAGCAACAAATGAAGCATAATTTATTAAATTTGCATCATAACCATAAAACCATTAAGCAAAAAACCACAACCATAATAAATCTTGTCCAGAAATAACTTAACACAACTTTGTTTAAAATGAAATTCAAAACCTAAATCTAGAAGGACAGTAACTGAAAGTAGATTTCTTTGCACTTTAGGTGCATAGATCACATCATGCAAATAGAGAGTTATTCCTCCCCGCATATCCAATTTTCAGGTACCGATTCCTAGAACTTCTGCTTTAGCATTATTTCCCATGAAAATGCTTCTAATCCCCTTGGGAATATGTCTGAAATCTACAAACATCGATCTTTCTCGAGCTATCTGGTATGTTTCCCCTGAGTCTACAGTCCAAAGAAGAATTGGTTCAGCTGACATACCACTAGTAATTACATTCAGAAAAGATAATTGAGAATAGTCATTTACCTTCATCTCGATGCATCCCCGAGCAAAGTGACCTAGTTTCTCACACTTGAAGCATTTAATCTTCTTTTTGTCCTTCTTGGATTTGTGTTTGCCCTTCTTAGACGTTGCATCTTTGGGTCCAAGTGCCTTCCCTTTGCCTTTCTTTCCCTTTCCCTTCCACGAGCCCTTAGCTCCACGTTTGTTTGACTGAGCCATGTTTGCTTCAATCTTGGGCTTATCAGAAAGAAGACGATCCTCTTCCAACTCCACATGTTTGGCAACATCATCAAAGTTTTTGATGTTGTCATTGTGGGTGAGATTCATCCTCATGTGTTCCTATGAAGTTGGCAAGAAACGGATGACTGCCATCACTTGCTATTCATCAAAAAGCATGTGTTTAGCTTCACTCAAATCACTAATCATCTTAGCGAAATTACTCAAGTGTTGTCTCATCATTTGATTCGGACGCTTGACATAACTATCAAAGTTCATAGTAAGTTGGCGAAGCCTCGTTGTGGAGGTTCCACCCATTTGCAGCTTAACTGCATCCCAAAGTGCTTTGGTAGTCTTATGTTTTTCAAATCGCAGCATCAACTCATTACGGATACCACTAAAGATAAATATGCGAGCAACTTGTTCTTTGAGTTTGAAAGCTACATAAGCCTCCATATCACACCTATGCACAGCTGTGGTACCTTGTTTAGGTTCCACCATAGGTTGTGTTACTGTTTTCATCATATCTTGCTCTTCTAGCACATATTGAATTTTGCGATGCCAAACATGGTAATTCTTGTCAGTTAGCTTCTCTCCAGCATTGAGATCAGCGAATATATTTTTTGTAACTAACACTAGTCACGAAAAAATGTTTACATAATAGACTAATACAATATAATATGTTTCACATCACATTCAAGTTTTTACTTTAAATGATCATTGCATGCAATAAAAATAATATATATATATATTTAATAAAATACAATCAATTCTTATAAGCACACTTTAATCATTCATGTCAAAAACGAATTGAGCCAAAACAGTGAATGAATATAATATCAAATAAAATATTCAAATCGACATAATCGTTTTATTAAAAAAAACTGCTAAGGGAAATATGTCAAAAAACGACTACAATCCTAAGCTACTAAATCCTAAACAGAAACTACTAATGTTGTTCTTAAGGTAGCCTAGGACACATATTCTTTAACATTGGGCTTATAAAACGAGCACATTGTCCACATCTTGGACAAACAAATAAGTGATGTTCAAGACAGAAAATCACTTTTGGGACTTCTTCTTCTTCTTCCACTTCATTTTCTTCATCAGAAGAGATATCAATAACCTTCGAGGAAGAAGGTATATTGATAACCCCTACCACCTCGTCATCGGATGAAAAATCCATGACTCTAGGTTGGGGTGGAGTTATAGCAACTTCAGGTTCACCATCAGAGAGAGCTTGATCCTCAATAGGATCTTCTTCAAGGTCTTTCTCAAAGTTTGACTCAACATCTCTTTGAGACCCATCTAACATACCATTAATGCGAGACTTCTTTGACTCATCATAACTTGATTCTGAGTTGGAAAGTCTTTTCCTCTTTGGACCAAGACCTCCATGCAACCCTTCTATAACTAAGAGTAGCTCCCTTCTTTGTCCTCACCATTGCTACAATCAACAATATTAAATTCTTTTAGGCATTTTTCTTTAGGCATCATTTGAATGACAATAATATTGTCATTTTGTATTTACGTGTAAGAGAGCAAATAATGTGCTATTAAAGCATATAATAACCATAATTTCAAAATTAGTCACATTAATGTACCTTCAATTTTAATGACAAGAAACCTATATATTTAGTTTGTATAATATAGGAACCAGAAATAGTAATTCACGTTGTTGCCAGGGAAAATGGGGTGTTCCAAATAATTTGGCGAGCAATTAAAGAACCATTTTCCTAGACATAACTCCTTTATTATTGGTTTTAAGGTTCATCATATTTTACACAAAACCAAACATGTCATTAGTGTCATAAAAATTGAGTCAAAAATTTTCCGAACTTAAAAAAATTGGAAAACTTACAAAAAATAGTAAATTAAATTTCATGAATTCTAAAAAAAAATATTCATAATTTTCAGAATTATTTGGCGCCCACACGCGCCTACACCGTCTCAGCCTAGCCTAAAAAAAATCAGAAAAATATTTTCTGAAATAAAAAAAATTGGGCCTTAAAAAACCTCTTGGGCCTAATCAAATAGAGGCCTCCATTTTCCTTTGGGTTGGACCTTATTGGTGCGGCCTAGGAATCTCTTGCCCGCGGGTCGGGTTTTTGACCCAGATCCGTGGTCCAGAGGCGCGGGTCACGCCGCCCAGGGGCGTGACGCGCCACCTTCCTAAATTTTTTTCGACGATCGGTTTTCACGAGAAGCTTCTTTACACTGTTCCGATCTCGATTATGAAGTCAAATCCTTGATCAAACTTCATTCGACTGGCGCTTGAGACACACTCTCCTACATTTGAGAGTGAGTTTCACGAAGAACACTGTTCCAAGAACTAAAAAAAATAGAATTTTAAAGAAAATTTCCAATCCGATTTAAAACTTAAAAGCTTCATATCTTTGTAACCAATTGTCCAAATTAAGCATATAATATACCGTTGGAAAGCTTTTGACGAAATCATTCCAACCATGCAAGAATTTTGACAAAAATAATTTGATTCAAACGCATATAAGCAAATCAAGTTTCGGGTACACTAAATTAGAGTTCCGTATTTCTCTCTTTACACAATGTCTTTAAATTCAAAATTTTTAACACATATTCAACATACATTTATGTATATAAATGCAAAATTTCACCAAAAAAAGACAAACAATTGACATATTTTTTACTAAATCGGAAAAAACAAGCATGCAAAATTATCAAAACAAATCTAGCATGCTTTTCTAAGACACAATCACATCAAGAATAATCCTAACCTCGGCTCCGATACCAATGAAGTATTTAAAGTATAATCACATCTATTTATACTACTTGTTTAACTTACTTGTTAGGATATCTTTGGCGGACTATCTCACGATACGAAGGTCTAACGATGTCAATCACGAGAAAAGCAGCCAAGAATTCACCATTCAAGAACCCGTTACAATCCTCTCAACAGACACCCGTAATTTCTGTATCAAATATGTGTATTTAGTTCCATAGAGAGACCCCCTATTTATAGTAGTGGAGTGCTTGTCCCATTGAAACATCCTTGACCTTAAACCTCTTGAGATATAGATAATATCTCAAGTATTTTATCCTTATCATATACATGATAGGAGTTGGTTACTTAACCAACAAGGAACACTCCAAATGAGCTTGGTAACCCCCAAAGGTACAAAGGATGGGGTATACACGGTTAAGAGTGGGTATCACAGGTCTGGGTCTCTTCTTTAAAATAGTCTGCTTCATCTTCGGTTAGGGGGATCAAAGCCGATTTTGGAAGTCAATTTGGTCCTCAAAATCTCACCCCTTTACTCAAAATTTTAATTGGAGAGTGATACATAATGCTTTGCCAACCTATTTAAATCAAGGTTTTCAGAATCGGACCGGTTCGTCCGGTGACCGACCCTCTATCCGGTCCGGGTAAGAAGAACCGCCCATTTTTGAGAATTGACTTTTTTTTGTGAGAATCGGCCAGTTCCTGATTAGACCGGACGATCCTCATGAACCGGTGAGACTGCTTTTGTTAGAAAATTTTGAAAAAGTTGTTTTTGATTATATTAGAACCCATGACCTCCTACTAAAAGCTAGTCCTTTTGACCAACTAAGCTATCCAACTTTGCTAATATGTGGTGAAACATTAAATTAATGTATCATATATCTTAAGTTTATTAACTTAAAGTCAAACATTAATTAAATATATAATATTTCTATATATTAATTAAATTTATAGAAAATAATATTGATTTATTTATATCAAATATTTAATTTAATGAAAATTCATTGCAATAAATTTCAATTAATTTTTTTCATATATTCATGTTGTCAACTAAAGTTTTTGATATAAAGACTCATATTATGATGATGAAAATGGTTGCAATATACATATGTTTCACTCATATAATTCTTAACTCGATTTTTAATAAATATTTAATTCTAATTTACGATTCTATGATTGCATAAATAATTTTTATTTATTTTATCATTTGACATATTATTTTTTTGTTAAATGAATATTTGAGAACATATGAATAGTTGTGAATTTTTTAATAAAGAGACATATTAATTTTCGATGCAAAAAACCATACCGACGTTGGGATTCCTGAGTTGATGAAAGCAAAGGACAGCTGAAGTATTTAAGGTACTGAAAAGTAAACGACACTGAGAAATTACGTTGTTCAGCAAGAGTGCCTAGTCCACGGGTAAAGTAAAATGTTCTTATTCAGAGATCCCCTTCAGGGTTACAAGTGTGCTATTTATAACGAAGGTAAATAACAACTTTCCCTATCCTCTCCCCACATCACGTACTAAATCTATCATTCGAATTTCAAAGGTCTTCACTTGAATTTTGAAGAGACGTTGAGTAGATCTTGGTGATCACCCAAGGTGGGATGAACTTACGTAACTTACGTAACTCATCTACACGCCATGCGCCACGTCTAGTTTCTAGGTGTGCACTGTATCTACTGCCACGTGGCCACTTGACTTTACGTAGTCCACATTAATGTTGTATTTCTATATTATTATGAGAATTATAAAATATTTTTAATTATTACTTATATAATATATATATATATATAATAACTAATAACATTGAACCCGATTCGAACCTCGGTTGGACCATTGAACCATGAACCGAAAAAAATTTCAGTTCGATGTCCGGTCTAATTTTCAAACCTTAATTTAAATGTGAGTAAAAGGACATCAGCTCAGATGCTAGGTGCCCTATGTGCTTGCTAGAAGAAGAATCTACCCTGCATTCTTTATGGACTTATAAGTTCTCTATGGATGTCTTTGGCAACGGCACCCGTAGCATTCAAAAATTCAGTTCAAAATTTCATGATTTTGATGGAACAAGCCTTCTGTTTGCTGCGCCAAAGTTCACTCTCATTTCAGGACGTGCATTAGGCATAAATACTTGCATGAATCTGATCATGAAATTCTTGTACAGGCAGGGCCAACCCAAAATGTTTAGACAGGCTCTCGCTCTCTCTCTCTCTCTCTCTCTATATATATGTGTGTGTGTGTCTGTATGTATATATCTACATATATAAATTGTATACCATTCCCAGTAATCTTGGATTGATTATACAGTTAGCATTGCTGGAGCAGGTGCCAAGAAACAACATGAAAATAAACAAAATTTCAATGGACCACCAACAATGCCATCCAATTAAGTAATAATACAACAACATCAGATTGCAATCAAGGGCAGCTAGAGGTGTCGCTGTCCTTAACTGAGCCCTCCATCAACCTTCTCTTTGCTGACTTTGTTCTATAACACCAAAGCTCAAAAGCCTCACTCAAGTCAGGAAATTTAAACTGGTTATTTCTCATCCAGTCTGCAAGAATATCAGCTTGATCATTTGATGGCAATGCCAGTATTAGTGAGATCATTGCCCCCTCAATGCTCTCGCACAGGTCTTCACTCATTTTGTAATGAAAACCCATCTCTTCGTTCCCCTTTGAATCGAGAAGAGATTTCATCTTTCTTAGATAAGGAAGCCAAGTCTTTAACAATCGTTTCCTGGATGGTGCCGGAAGAATCACATTTCCATAACCAACTGCATCCAAAACCTTTGTAGTCAGTTCAATCAACTTTACTTTTAAACCCCACATGAGATTATCAAGTTTCTTGTTCTCAACAACTGCCAAAACTTTACCAGATATTTCAATCCAATTAGACACAAAGTCCTTCATTAATCCCATCTTAGGAAGTATGTTACACATCCACTCAAGGTCATCCACACTCTTCAGTATGATGTCCTCTGTCATTTCTGATTCAATAAAAGCCTCAAGTAGTAGGGAGGAAAGTACCATTTCAAAAGACGAAATAATGGAGGATAGCCCCATTTTTATGGCTGATTTCACATCATCATCTGCCATAACCAATGGTGTATCCACATCTTCTGCTAGCATGTATTCAACTTGTTCTTTAGCAGCGATTTTGAGCTCATCTCCAAATTGAGGACATGGTGTACCAGTGGATGTAGCAAATTGAACTGCTGAAACGAAAACATCTTTTGCCGTGCTTAAATCCACAGGTTGGACCCCTTTTAACATGGACATGGAAACTGGATGTCTGGACCCAATTTTGAAGCTGCTTCTAGAATTTCATCTTTCTTGTCTTCTTAATGAACAACCTTCAGGGGTTGGATTGTACCCACCATGTATTTATTTCTTCAAACTTCAAAGTTGACGGAAACGGACACCTAATAATACCAACAGAAAATTTAGAAAAATCTAGCAAGTCCAAAGCTAGTCCACACTGATATACAGCATTCAGAAAAGGTTATCATTGTTATCAGAATAAAAGTCCCGGCACTCAGTCTCAAAAACCTATCATGTATAACGGAGGATGTGCAACTCTTTCAATGCTCTCTCTCAAAGCATATAATTACATAACTAAGGGCAAACCCCTAACCTAGGGCTAAGGTTTCCTCAATGCAACCTAGAAGCCGAGGGTCCAAATACCGCTCTGCATTGTGAGGATAAGTTGAGGTTGAGTCCCTACTCCCAATTCTGCCTCTATTGTGACAGAACTTAGTGCATTAGAGTTGTTTACGTTTACATAACTAGTATTGTAAGTTTGCACAGTCTCATTATGCCATGCAAAGGACATTATTCACCACTGTGCATAAACAGCAAAAGCCAGTAACAACAAAAGTGATAATGTGACATCTTTTGGTCCAGAATCCAAACAAAAGCATTTGAACCCCAAATTCTAGATCCATGAGTACTGCTATATAATCATCACACCACTAAACCAATGATTAAGCCCTTGCTCATCGCCATCTATATTCATCCAATTTAATAACTGATGAATGTAAACTCTTCAAAGTCCAAGATTTTTGGGGGAACATTCACAAGAATCCGACCAAGTAAACAAATTATATGAAATGTTAAAGAATTAGTGGAAAAACACCTGAAATCAAACGAACAAGAGTAATACCACCAAACCTAAGAACAATTTATGCTGAAAGAAATTGAGCGAATCCGAAATAAGCCACATGCCCAAACAGACCAATAGCTTGACCTCTTCTGCGAGACGAATCAAGCACCAGCTGTAACAACCGCGGGACTGGGTTTCTGCCGCAACTACGAATACAGTATTCGAAGAACTTATCCATTTTTAGGCTTTTGATGGCTTCTTCAGTTCCTCGAGCTTGGAAAAGACACTACCAACCTTGTTTCATATGCAAAGTATGAGTAATTCACAGTGAATAGAAAGAGTAATTCGGTCACAAGGGTTTGTAGAAACTTTTTTCCCTTTTTTTAAGAAAAATAAATAATTAATTAGAATGACAAAAAATCTAGAATAACCTAAAGGAAAATACTAATCGTCCCAACAGTGTAGCATCCATAATATCCCTAATCTATGTGGACTTGGTGACTAGGATAGTGACATGGAAAGTTGATCAAACAAAAAAATTTTGGTATAAAAATGCCCCAATCACACATGTTTTTGAAATTCCAAAATTTCAAAAATTTATAAATATTAATAAAAGGTAACACGTGAGAATTTCGAAAGATTGACAATTATAAAAAAGTTGTTAAGACATGCAAATATTTTTCTCTCTCTTCAATGTTTTCATTTTTTTGTTAAATATAATTTTAAAATGATTCATTTATCAAAATACATGTTAGATTTGGAAAAAAATTACATATTTGAAATCAACATGCAAAACTCTTTCCAATAAGATCCATTGTCAATACCTTTTAACGGATCGTTCGTTATTACATTGTTCTTTTGAAAATAATGTTTTTAGTGTTTAAAACATTTGATCAATTTACTACACTGTTTTGGGCGCTTTATTACAGTGTTATAAAGAGTTTTAGTACACTATTATGTGCCCTATTACATTGTCTTGGACTTTTATTACAATGTTATTTCACTTTTATTACATCATCTTAACTTTTTATTACACTGTTTTTTCATTGTGTTTTTACCTTGACAGTGCATTATAACATTGCATTTTATTATGACAGAGCTCTATTAAATTGTGTTTTATTTTTGACAATCCATAAACATTGCGTTTTATTATGACAGAGCCCTGTTACATTGTGTTTTATTTTTGGCAATCCATTATCACATTGTGATGACTATTTGACAGTACATTATTACACTATGTTTTATTATGACAATATCATATCACATTGTGTTTTTATATTGTTTTATTACTTTGAATTAACTATTTGACAATTTCTTATTACATTATTTTTTATAGTTACAATGCATTCTTACATTGTGTACTGTCATAATTTTTACAATGTTCTCATGATTGTTCAATGTAAATATTTAACTTTGTTCTAATGTTTGTTATTTTTTAAGTACAATGTGATAGCATTAATGTACAAAAACTCATAGGATTGCCCTCAATAACAGTAACATCAGTTGTTAAAAAAATAAGTTTGGGGCTGGATCATGCAAAAAACAAATAAAACAGTGTATTAAAATCCTGTGGAACAATGTGATAAACGCAAAAATAGTGTGTTACCCAAAACATTTTATAAAATTTTAATAACAGTACATTAGACACCACAATAGTACATTAAAATATTCAGAAGAGTCATCATCTTGTATTCTTCGTCTTCCTCCTTAGAAAATAGGCGAACAAGTAGATCTGAGAGTGTATTAAACACCCATAACAATGGATTAGATATCCACACCAGTGCATTATAACACATAGAGCAGTCCTTATCTTTTTTTCTTTGTCTTTCCCCTCAAAAAGCACTTGAACAAATAGATCTGACTTTAGTCGAGGAAAAAAAACCAGAATAACATGATATTCGAAGAATGAACAAAAAAAATAAAGAAAAAACACATGATTCGAAGAAAGAACCAAAAAAATCTAGAAAAAGCATAATATTCAAATAAAGAACCTGAAAAAATCTAGAAAAATAGAAATCAAACCTTATTTTTGTGCTTTCCTTTTTTGTTTTCTCACCAATCTTCTTCTTCCAAAAAAATATATGCTCATTGTTTGTGCTCACAAAGAAGATAAGGAAGAGAGAGGAGAGGGAGAGAGAGGAAGTTGATTCAAAAATGGGGGAGAGAGAGAGTTTGTATCTTTTAAAATGACCAGCAATAAAGAGGGGTATTTGTGACCAAAGAAAATTATATTTGTCTTAAGAGACAAGTTTGGGTTGAGAATTATTTCTCTATTTGTGAGAACATCTTCTCTTTTTCTTATTTCATAAAAGCATAATCAATTACAAAGACATCTCTCATACTTATAATCAATAACCAATGTAACCTTACTTCAAATTAGACTCGACCATCCTCACAATTAGAGACTCTTGTCATAGAAGGATTCGTAAAATAGATCATAGTAGAATAAGGTAATTAACTCGTACTCTTTAACTACTTTGCCACTTCGATTTGAGCCCTTCGTGCTCAATTATATGCATTCTTGATTAAATGACCTATCATGGAAATTGTTGCTTCATCTTAGCCGAGTCCTCTTGTTGTACCCCAATTTTCGTCAAAGTCTAAAAGTTCACAAATTTTCAAACTTAAAAATTTACAATTTACATAACTCACGAGTCCAAGATGAGCTCATTTAAAGCTATAGTCCAGGTGAATAAAAAGCCCGAACATAGCTCATTTGTTTTGTCTCTTATTTTTTTATGTCCAATAAGTGAGTCATTTAAGACCAAAGAATTGATCCAATGGAGTAAACCTGTTTGATGACTAGCCCATTACCTAAACATTTATCCAAGTAAGCAGGCCCGTTTGTCATATATAATCCAATTTAGGTCCAAAAGCTTTAAAAATATGAAGCCCGGCCAAGCCCAAATCCTAAATGCCTAAGTAACCTAAAAGCTAGAGCAGGCCCACGTTGGTTAAACCACCTAAACCTAATGCCAGAAGTGAAAAGGAAACGGAAGAAAAAGAGAGAGGAGAGCTGGCAAGCAGCGCCGGAGATGTTGAAAAACGGAGGAGAGAGAGAGAGAGAGAAGGCGACGTCCGACCAGAACCAACGGGAAGAGAGAAAAAGGAGGACAGAGGATACCGAAATTCAAATGAAAGGGAGTCGGGTTGATAAAGTTGAAGCTGGATGTTGTTGATTTTAGGTTCAGGAGGATTCGGTGCTTGGGTTATAAATGGAGGTGGAGGAGCTTTCGCCAAAGGGGGCTCGGGATTTTGGATTTTTCGTGGATGAGGGGGAATTTTCTTTTTTTTGTTTTTCTGGGAGGAGCCAGGGGGCTCGCCTGATTCGGTTGTTCGGGGAAATTTTGGAGGGGTTTTCTTCTTCTTTTTTTGGTTTTTTCCTGGAGATAGGGCTCGGGTTTTTCAGAGTTTTTCTGGGGGAAACCTTCGGATTTCGAAGGAGGTTTCTTTTGGTTTTTTTGAATCTTTGGTGGTTTTCGATTTACTGGGGGGAAGCTCTCTATTTTTAGGTTTTCGGATTTCTGGGTTGAAGTTCTTGCTGGGTCTGTTGGTTTCGATTTTCTTTGGGGTTTTTCGGGGGCTCTTTCCCTCTTTCCTGTTGTTTTGGTTTTCTGGGGAGAGGGTCCTCGGTGGTTTGAGGATTTCTGGTAGTGGTCTTCGAGGTTGCTTTTCTTTTACTTTAGTTCACAGGGAAGTTCTTTCGGTTTTCTGGCAAGGGAATCCTTCTTTTCTTCATCTTTCCTTGCTTCGGTTTTTCTGGGAAGATTTTTAAGGTTGTTCCTTTCTTCTAGTGATTCTAGTTTTTCGAGAGGGGGTAGAGTTCTCATTTTTTTGAATTTCTTCTTCTGGTTTCTGGGGGAATTGGTTTTGATTTTATATTTCTTGGTTCCTCAAATACTGAAATCCCAAAAGCTTCAACCCATTTCCTTACCTGTCTCGATTTTCAGTTCTGAAATTTTGTTGTTTCTTGCATATTCTCATTTGGAATTTGGCATTTGATTGTTTTGAGAAAAAGGTATATGATAGTTCTTGGATCTTGCTTCAGGTGTCGAATTTTTCTATGTTTTTGTTGTGTGCTCTGTAATCCGAGATATACATGCCCAATTGTTATTAATTTTGGTTTTATTATGATTTTGTAATGAGATTTTTGGTGCTCTCTGTGTTTCTGATTTCTGAAATGTGTTGATACTCCGTCGATGTGATTGTTGAAGAACGAAGTTCGGTTTAAATCCTAGCGCTATAATTCTTGCTATACATTTATAGAATGTAGGACTTGCTTCGGTTTTGTTGTTCGTTAGCCATACAGCATGGTTATAATCAAATTTTCGAATCTTTGAATCTATTGTGCGAGATGGACACCTTAATGGGTAATATTTGGGCTTTGATTTTTAAAGGGCTTAGAGTGTATTGTTTGATTCATAATTTATTGTGCGATAAATGATCGATTAATTGATCCGATGACGGAGCCAAAATGGGAAAGCATTGGATGCTATCCCGAAAGGATTCTTGAGAAAATGATTTTACAAAATCTCAACCATTGGATGGAAAAAGATTTAATGAAGTGCGGAGCCTTTGATACGAAAATCGACCCTCGGTAATAAATCATTATTTTCAATCATACTAATTTAATAGTATGGTTGAAATGATAAATTGCCAAAATAAAAACGGGAACCGAGTCCCTCTCATGTGTGTTTTTTTTACTATATGATTAATGATGTGTCTTATTCAAGATGTGTTTTTTCATGTTATGTGATTATATGATTATGTATTTAAATTGTATGATTTAAAGTATTAATATATTTGAGTCGAGATTTGCGATAATTCATATCGTATAAATCTCAAAACTCGGTTCCCAACATTTTGATTAAATTTATTTTATTTTATTTTATCTTTTATTTTTATTTTCGTTTTTATTTCAAATTTTATTTTATTTTTATTTTAATTCTATTTTTATTTTTATTTCGTTTTTATTTCAACTTTATTTTATTTTACTTTATTGTCATTTTTATTTTAACTTTTATTTTTATTTTCGTTTATTTTTATTTTTATTTTTATATCAATTTTATTTTTATTTTTATTTTATCTTTTATCTTTTATTTTTCATTTTATTTTCATTTTAATTTTATTTTTTATTCCATTTTCGTTTTATTTTTATTATCATTTTTTTATTTTTATTTTACTTTTATCTTTTATTTTTATTTTCATTTTCATTTTATTTTTATTTCAATTTTATTTTTTTCATTTTCATTTTATTTTTTTTATTTTTTTTGCTTTTCTAATATCTATATTGTATATTTTCGTGATGTATAAAAATTATATCGAAAGTATTTACCTAGGATGAAATTGATTCGGAGGTATGCATCGGATGCATCCTCGGAAAGATTCTTGAGGTGAGAGTGCTTCTAAGAAATTGGACCATTGGATGGAAAAATTCTGTGAACCTCAATATCAGACTTTCAATATAATTTTTATGTTTCCTAAAATTATTTTATTTTAATATAGTTTTTATCAAACTTATTTTATCCTATTTCAATATATTTTTGTATAATTATTTCTGTCATAATTAATTTTTTCTTAAAAATCATTTAATGGGATAATAAAAGTTAAATTGACAACTGTTTTAAAACAGACGTTGTGGGGTGCCTCACACCTTCCCCATACGTAACAAACTCACTTACCCATTTTTTTCTGGATTTTCGCAGACCAAATTATTTTTATCGGTGACCAATTGCACCTATTACAATTGGTGGCGACTCTCTTTTAAAATTCCTTTCACAAAACCGGTTGCGACACCTCTCATGTTGCATCCTCCACTACCAACGTCTCCCATCGAATTAACACATCCCACATGAACTGACCTCCTATTTTCACCCTTCGATAATCTACCGCTTCCACAGGATGTAGAACAACCACTCCGCTATCATCAACAGAGGCAATTGAGCCACAATTCTACTTGGATCATGCACTACAGGATGAACTTGAGCATCAACTGAAAGATCAAGTTTATAAACAACCTCACCCACCCTTTAAACTACTTGATATGGGCCATAAGATCGACTACCCAGCTTATACAAAGCATTTTGTGCCACAGTTTTTTGGCGATCCGGCTTCAATTTGAGATACACCCAATCCCCAACATCAAATTGCTCCTCTTGTCGGCATTGATCAGCATAAGATTTCATCCTATTATTAGCCTTTGCTAGAATATCCCTGAGCTCCCTTAATAATTCATCACTTGCTTGCAACTCCCTTTCAACCTCATCATTAGGCGATGCTCCTTTCTAATAACGCATTAACATCGGTGGTAATGGGTCATATAAATATTCAAATGGTGTCTTCGTCGTGGAGGCATGAAACGTAGTATTGTACCAATACTTTTCCCAAAACAAATAATCTTCCCATCGCTTCGGATTTTGATAGACAAAATAATGTAAATAATGCTCAAGGGAATGATTAGTTACTTCAGTTTTTCCATCCATCTATGGATGATAGGCTGAACTCATCACCAATTTTGATCCTTCCATCTTGAATAGTTCTGTACAAAAATTTGATTCTTATTCGTCACCATTGGTGTGGCACTTCATATAATTTCACAACATTATCAAGAAATAATTTTGGTAGCGACTTAGTTGTGTATGGATGTGACATGGCTGTGAAATGTGCATGTTTTGTTAATCAATCCACCACAACCATTACTCCATCACACCCATTCGACGTTGGCAACCCCTCTATATAATCCATTGTCACATCTTCAAAAACTTTGTTTGGAATTGGCAAAGGCTGTAGCAACCTACCCGACCTCCTCGAATCAATTTTGGCACGCTGACAAACATCACATTCAGCTATCAACTTCTTCACTTCATTACTTAAGCCTTCCCAATTAAAAGCTTGTGATATATGAACCCAACTATGGTACTCCCCCGAATGTCTGTCAACTACCAATTCATGAAAGTACCGTAATACTTTAGCTCGTAGCCACCTTCATCAGGCACAAATACCTGATTCTTATATCAAATAAATCCCCCACCCAGCTCATAATTAGTGCACCCATGTTTTTGTGCCTCAATGCCTTTAATAATCTCCTTAACAGTCATCGAAGTTTGCATAACATCCTGAATTTTCTACCGTATCTCAAAAGTTGGCTTGATCACAACAGCTATTTTGGGACTACTAGTATTCCTCAATAATGCATATGCAACTAGATTTTCATGCTTTAAGTGGTATACAATATCAAAATAAAATCCCATCAACCTTGTGACAAACTTTCACTGCTCGGGTGTGATAATTCTTTTCTCTAATAAATGTCGTAATGGCTGCTGATTAGTCACAATTTGGAGGTGTTATCCCAACAAGCATGGTCTCCAACATCTTATCGCATCAACCATGGCGAGCATCATCTCTCTCGCATAAACATACCATCCCTTTTTGTTGGGCCCCATATCCTTACTAATGTAAGCCAATGGCCTCCCATTTTGGACAAGAACCGCCCTAATTTCAACGTCGCTTGCATCAGTATGAACTTCAAACGCCATCTCAAAATTGGGCATAGCAAAAATCAAAGTAGTTGTCATGGCCATTTTTAATTTCTCAAATGCCTTCTCACCTTCATATTCCACACAAAGCCATCCTTTTTAACATCTTTGTTAATGGCTTAGGAATCAGCCCATAGTGTAGCACGAACTTTCGATAATATCCTATAAGACCCAAATATCCAAGTAGCTCGGTAATTGACTTCAGTTTAGGCCAATTGGTCATACTTTCAATTTTTATGGTCCACCTTCACTTCTTGATTAGAAATTATATGACCAAGATATTCCAACTCCTCCTTTGCAAACTGACACTTGGACAACTTGATTAAAAATCCATGCTCTACTAAGATGTCAAACACTGTTCTTGGATGTCCCATGACTTATAATATATCAAGATATCATCAAAAAACAAAAACAAAAACTAGAAAAAACTTACATAGATGTTGCCTAAATATAGTGTTCATGGAATATTTAAAAGTTTAGGTAGCATTACAAGGACCGAAAGGCATTACCATGCATTCAAAGTGTCCACTGTGTGTCTAAAATGTTGTTTTGTGTATATCACTAGGTTGCATTCGAATTTGGTGGTACTCGATCTTTAAATCCTTCTTTGTAAAATACATTTTGGCTCCTAACTCATCAAACATATCATCGATTGTAGGAGTCGAGAACCCATCCTTTTTGTTGTATCATTTAATGCATGATAATCCATACAAATCCTCCACGGTCTATCCTTTTCCTTTACAAGGACTGGTGACAAAAATGCATTGCTAGTTGACCTAATTAACCCTGGATTCAACATGTCTTTTATCCGCCTCTCAATTTCTATTTTCTGGAAGTGCATATAACGATATGGAGCTACATTAATTGCTAAATCTTTATCCTTTAGTGGTATTCGATGATCAAATGTCCTATTAGGGGTAATTTTGTAGGTTCCATCGTGACTTAGTGTACTCCTCAAAAAGTGCTTGCAGATCACTTGGTCTACTCAAATCCTTTTGCCCTTCAGTTATCTTAGATCCATCTGTCACCAATATTGCATAGCACTGCCCACCTTTTTGTATGTCCTTATCTAAAGTAGCCAAGTCAACTCCTTTAGGTTCCCGAACTAAAGATGTCGTGATCGTCACTTATTGATTTCCTATATGGAATTCCATATTGGCCATAATCTAAGACCACACAACCAATAGTAGCCAATTGTTGTACTCCTAAAACCACATCTAACTTGATTAATGGAACAACAAACAGATCCACTTTAAGGATAATTCTTTGTACTTGCATTTGAACATCCTGAATACCCAATTTTTCTCCATTCGTAAATCGTACTTTAAATAGATCAATTATTGTAGCAGTCAATCCCAATCCGTTTGCCACTCCTATATTGATGAAATTGTGTGTTGACCAATTATGATTCAAGACCACTACTCGCCTATCTTTGATCCAAGTGCCTTAACTTGAATGGTCTTATGACCCTGGGTTCCAGTCAGTGCGTGCATGGATACCATGAACTCATCCTCAGTCTCACCTCCACTCAATTGAACTTCTTTCACAACCTTTTCATTCAACACGATAAGTGGTTCAATCAAGAGAGCCTGTGCAGTGGCGCACTTATGTCCAAGCATGAATGTTTCACTACAATTGAAACATAATATCTTCTTTTGTCACTTTTGCATCTCCTCCCAAGACAATCATTTGACTCCAATATTTGGTTGTTTCAAAATAGTGAGGATATTGTCCTTATTTTCATTATTTCCTTCAATTCTTTCACTACCACCCTTACTACTATAACTAGTATATTTCCCTCTTGGTTCAATCCTAGACACTTTTCGAACATCATAGAGATAGACATCTTTGATTTGAGCCACTTTCATAGCCTCAGCTAAATCTCGTGGCCGTCTCACTTTGACCTCCATTGCCAAATCTAGTTTTAGTCCATCAACATAGGAGCCTAAAAAAGTTGATTTCGACCACCTGTGGACCCTATTCATAATCCTTTCAAACTCTTTGTTGTATTCTCTCAATCCTCTATTTTGCTTGATTTTTGACAAAGCGTCATTATAATTAATCCACTTAGTAGGACCTAATCGCTTCATCAATTCTTTCTCAAAATTCTTTCAATTGAGCTTGAGTCATTTCTTGTGATATATTATATGAATCCTCATCCACCATTGATTAGCCTCACCATCTAAATAGAATGTAGCATATTGGACCCTGTCGCGTTTCTTTACATCCTACATTTCAAAAAATTGCTCTGCTTGACTCAACCATAATATTGGGTCATCGTTAATGAATTTTGGGCACTCCATCTTTGATTTTCTATGCTCATTCCTACCTCTTCATCGATCATTGAACTATTGGTCGATTTCTTCTAGGTTCGACAATGATGATTATGATCCAGTGCTGGAATCTAAATCTTAATTGCTGGATTTTGCAGTGATTGACTGTTATGGCCACTCGCTCTTCCTTAGCTTCGGGGTTTTGATTCACTAATTGGTCTAAAGTGACTGACATGTAAAACAATTGATCACGAATTTATTGAACGCCATCATCTATAGTTTACATCCCAATTTCAATTCTTGCGAACTGTTCTTGGTTTGGTAAGTGTCACTTGCCCATTGACTCTCAATGAAAGCATCAATGATGAATCTAGAGCACAAACGTAGAATTATGCCTCTCGCGAAGTCTGGGTTGATAATTGCTTCTCTATTTGTGAGAATATCTTCTTTTTTTCTTATACCATAAAAGCCTAATCAATTACAAAGACAACTCTCATACGTATAGTCAATAACTAACGTAACCCTACTCCTAATTAAACTCAATCATTGCCACAATCAGGGACTCTTATTATATAAGGATTCCTAAAATAGATCATAACAAAATAAGGTAATTAATTAGTACTCTCCAACTGTTTTGCCGCCTTGAACTTAGTCCTTCACACTCGATTGTATGCATTCTTGAGTAAACGTCATTGGTCATGTTCATTATAATTCTAGAGCATTTGATCCAAAACATTTTAGGAAATGTTACCTCTTTGATAGGCTTGTTGCCGGTTTGATTCTCCCTGGTAACAATATGGTGAAGTGTTCGAGTTTTAATCTAACTTGTTCTCTAGTCATGTGCATGCGGGCTTGGTGGCCCAACTTCAGGATCATATCAGACATCTAAAGAGGAAGCTGCGTACGGACTTGTTCATTCGAGTTCAACCACTGTCGAATCTCAAAGGATAAACTTTTATTGTATTTTTCTTGATTAATAAAAATAGAGGAAATTCTTTAGGACCCAAGCCCATCAGCAGCCTATTTTGCTAGCATGAACTCGATCATTGGCTGATCTATGGACTTTTTTTTTCACTTGCCAATAATCAAGATGGCTATACTACAATACTTTGGATGACTAGATCTTACCTCCCACTTCACTTGGAAATTGACTTTGGATTTGGATTTATACATGGAATCAAAGCTATGGTGCATTGTTTATTACACTAGGATAGAGTGGAGCCCAATAATTGTAATTTTGTGTTCTAGGAATATCACTTTTGGGCTCGAAAAGGCCAAGCTTAGCCAATTTGCACAAGCATGACCTCTAGTAGGCTCTCAGTCCTGTTCACTTCATAACATCAAATGCGACATGTCCCACGACAAAGCTTTAACTCTATAGTCAAGTAGGAGATAAGTTCAGGAGGCCTGCAGTAGAACATCTACTGCTCTACATTAAATTACTTATAAACACTAATTGACTTTTTGAAATATCAAAAATAATTAATGTAAAATAATTGGTGTGTAGATGATAATAATGTATTTTTTGTAGGCACCAAAAATTAAATTCATAGAAAATAATAACAAGTCAAATAGGTGTTTGATCCAACGGTATAAAATGTTTCGCATTTGTATGAAACTTTTGTTAACAAATTTAGTTTTTTTCCTATAAAAAAACTACATGAATATGATCACTAAAAACTCTACATTTATGATTTTTAAATATTTAAAAAACAAAATGATGCTCAAACAAGGTCAGTGACTGTGGGCCCCTAAAAGCCACGCTAACAATTGGAAAATAAAGCAAAGGAATATGTACTTTTGCCCTATCACCAACAAACAATCGCTGTCAGATCGACACATCGATCGATATCACAAGGAATAACCATGTGTCTTTTTTCTGAAGGGAGAGGATATTTAAACACCCCTAGTTTAAACACTCCTATAAAATATAGGGCATCAATAGCACATCTGCACATCTTCCTACCTCTGCTAATATTTTCCATGACTTTCTCAATGTCCTTACTTTGTACCAATGTCAAGTCCTCTACCCACTGCACAGAGCAACGTGTTCGTTGTTTCGCCAACTTTAAACAATCGTTTACATCTAATCCCTTTTCTTTTAAATTATTTATACCCATGAAAAGTTATTTAAAGTAATGTTTATTGTATTATAAGTTTCTCTCATGGGATAATCTCTTTGGAAATTATTTTCGTTTTTATTTTCAATTGATTATGAGAATAGCTTTTAGAAACTTATTTTAAAAATAAAAATTACATAAAAATTCATTTAGTTTGTGTTTTTTTTACTATTTTTTAGAAACAGAAAACATAAAATTCAACTCAAATTCATCCAAACCCAAGCCAAATTCATCCAAATCAGGTCAAATTCATCCATTTCGGGTCAAGTCCGGGTCGTGCCCTTCCAATGGAGTGAGAGAGTAGAGAGAAAAAACGAAAAATAGTTTAAACACCCCTATAAAATATAGGTTGTCAATCATTGATCAATGCTTTCAAATAAAAAGCAGCGCATCATAGTAATTTTTATTTTTTTCAATAATAAATTAACTTAATTTAGTTAATAATTATAAAATTATAATAACATATTAATTTAATTAATAATTATAATATTCCACTTTATCTATAAACTTATATAACATATAATACATATATAGATAATATCTCAATTTATTCATTTATTACTTGATGTCTAAACTTTTCAACATACAAGATAGTGATACTAATTTAGTCAAGCACATGAGCACAATGCTTGGAAGAAGATTTGATGAATCCGTATGAGCGCATGTACGCATCGAAGCGTTCTCCATACAGAGTGGCCCATGCAGCTGCGTAAGGATACCTACAATGAACCCACACCGGTGTAATTGGAGGCATTGGATAATCCCCTATCAAACCAATTTTGACATAGTGATTATCATTTACGTGTCCTATATCAATGACAACATGATGATAAGGTGGTGGGGGAGCTATACGAAGCAGTAAATATGTCAAGCATGGTCATGATGAATAACATGCAATACCACATTGTATGCAGAAGCAATCAACAAACCCATTTCTGACATTGTCATCCAGTGCTCAAATGGTGATACAACATCATCTCGAAAGAAATTCAGTGAATGTTCAACACTGTATGTCATCTCTTCACCGCCAAGTATATCGACATATTGTGTCCAAAATGCATCTTACTCTGCCATCGGATTGTACCAGACATTGGGTCATACATCTTCCCCAAGACCAAGAGAAATAACTATTGGCCAAAACTCTCAATTTTCATCAGCTTTTAAGTCTTGTACATCGCTAATATAAGGATGTAGTATACCTGGAAATTGATCAATATATGACATCTGAGAGTAGTTCCCCTTTCTCGACCTTTGAATTTCTTGCTTAGAGAGAGACTGAGTATTGTAAATAGATGAGCAACTATGTTTGGCTGGTACATTAGATTGCAAAAAATCATGCTCGATGAATGAGGAATTGTGTATGACTGGCTCCTGAGGCAGAATAAAATCACTCCCATCATCAACAAATGCATTTGGATTATTACGGATGGTGGTTGCGACCTTTTTCTTTGTTAATGGGTGCCCTCTAGTGTTGGTTTTCATAGCCGGTTCATGAAGTGAAGTTTGATGGACTGAATATGTCCCTCAACTTTTGTAGCCAACTCATTTTAACATGCCTTGACTGCTTCTTAAACTGTTTTGTGAACATTCGTACATCGACTCTACATTCGATGTCATCCTCTCCAAGAGATTCACTCAATACTAAATCAAGTTTTCTTTAAAATTTATCAATAACATCAAGCGGTATTGTGCAACCTTCTTTCACTTACTTGACCTGCTCGTGAGCACACGGTAGTGCATAGCTTCTACGTAGGTGACAACCACATTTGTTGGTGACCTTGTCAACATCTTTCGACCGCTCAAACTCTGTCAACATCAAATTCAAACCCTTGATTGAAACAAATCCACATAAATTTTGAAGGTGTTGTTCATTGAATCGATGTGGAATATGGTTCTACTTCTCTCAATGTTTGCTTTGATAGCTGTGACCTGAGACTAAATAACTTGATGAATCCACAACATAGATTTATCCAAGTCTGACTGTGATTAACACAAATATATTTTTAGCTTAGCATGCTAACTCTCCACCCTATTGGTGGTGTGATTTTTCGAAATGAAGATATATGTCGGTTCAGGCGGATACAATCATCTCCTTATACGGTGTTAGTCAAACATCATTTAGATATTGCATCACTATTCGAAACTTCTGTAAGACCCTATCCAAGCATGCCATATTGCTCATATAAGCGCTCTTTGTTTCAGATTCAATTATTGTAGTCCACATGCGGTGAAATGCATTCCACACTATGTTGTCGTGTTTCGCAATTTTGCACTTGGTTAAAATACTTTGGTAGATGTGCCATCTACAGAGTACTTTCGAAGCATCGGGGTATACTTGAGCACAAGCTTTCGTCAAACCCAATTCTCTATCTGTAACGATCACTCGAGGCCAATGAATCCAAGCATTACTAATTGCAAACATTCCAACGCCCACTTATAACTACTCTCTTTTCTGAGTGCAAATATGCAAATGCGATGCAAAATGTCTAACAAGTTGAAGTAAAACCAACAATTTCAAGGAGAAACAACGCGTACTTATTGGTCTCATATGTTACATCCATCATAAATACTTGTGGAAATCCATGCAAAATCTCTAACGATGATTGTTGGAGAATGTGAACACAGCTTGCATCTGTGATTGACCCGATTTCTTAGCAGTCGAGTACTTCTTACTTGCATTGTAGATGGTTTTAGGGGTTGAAACGTTATTTGGATCTCGTTTTTTAACTCCATCAATATATCTCGTGACTTGGTATTTTGCACAGACAGTCAAACATAATCTGAGTTTTAGATTCAGTAAGCCGACCAGGGTATGAATGTCCCTCCATATATAATGTAGGAGGATTTTTATGCTTTGCACACACCACCTTTACCATCCAAACATTACCCAGCTACATTTTCCTCCCTTTCAATTTAAAAGGGCAATCTATCTTTTTGGTGTTGTTATGCTTCATTGAGGGTATCTTACTTTAGTAAATATCACCACGATCACATTTGAATGATAGTTTGTGTTTTTTCCCGAACCCTCCATTATTTGACATATTGATGACGATGATATATCCTAATTTGCATCTAGTTTATTGAACCCCATCTATCAATGATTGTTGCGATTTGAACACTTGAGAATGTATTAGTTTTTATTAAAAATTTATGAATACTCATTCAACATAACAACAATACTCATATTTTGATTGACTTAAACATTTTACCATATTGGTTTCAAATTCACATCTATCTTCAACTTTGATATTTTCATCCCTCTCATCTACATGTTTGTATTCTTGCTTTATTTCAGCTTGAATGAAATCATCCTGCCAGCAACATAATTTAACTTGAATATTTTTGATAGTATCTAAACAAAATATTTAATTAAAAGTGCAATGAATGATATAATTACTTAAACATACTAAATAATGATATAAATTTATTAATAATAAAAAGTAGTAAAATGTATCAATGTTCACAAAAATTTAATACCCGTTATCCCTCAATTGTATATGCATGCCCAAAAAGGCTTAACATCATATGCTTCCAAAATGGTATATGTGCAATATTGTGAAGAAGACACTGAATATTCTCTCCAAAAGAGATGACATGCATGACAAACCGTGTTAAGATGACCAGTAAAATCCACATTTATCTTGCTTAACAAGGAAATAGTGATATTCCCATCGCATGAGCCATGAATGCACTTTAAAATGCAAAGTGAGATATTGCGTATGTGATCCAAGGGCTTGTAGATATGGATGTTCCAATGTTTTTATCTTGCAGCATGTGATACCCATTTAATACCCATTATGCTAATAAAATTACTAATAATAAAAATGGTAAAAATATTATTAATATATAATTATATAACATACCTTGAAAACTTAAGAGTTGAGAGAGTTGGAAGAAAACTTAAGAGTTGAGATTTAAGAGTTGAGGAATACAGACTCTAACTCTAAACATATATTTATATTTGAATTTTTGACATAATAACAAATTAAATATATTTGATAAATAAAATAAAAAGCTGAAATATTTCATTTAATTTTTAGGAATATTCAATTTTTTCTAAAAAAGCTAAATATTCCATTTAATTTTCAAGAATATTCCATTTTTCTAAAAAAACTAAATATTTCATTTAATTTTTAGGAATATTCCATTTTTTCTGATAAAGCTAAAATATTTGATTTGAATTAATTCTTGCTTTTTGTTTTTTGTTGTTGAATTCAGATCGGGGTGTCACACTATGCCTAATACATTGTAACAAATAGTGCCTCTGACATTGTTCAGTAAGTCTTATGTCATTTTCTCTCATACTTGATGCTTATTTTGGTATTGAAAAAAGTAAAAGTAATAAATTTTAAGTCTTGTTATTACTAAAAAAAGTAGAAATAGTAAACTTTAAGTCTTATTATTACTGACAAAAGTAAAAGTAAAAGTAGTAAATTTTATGTCTTGTTATTACTAATAAAAGTAAAAGTAATAAACCTTAAGCCTTGTTATTATTGAGAAAAGTAAAAAACTATCATAACCCAAATGGGGATGAGGGTTTCTTCTCTTTCCACACATTTTACTTATGGACTCAACATATAAGACTAATATGTTTCATATGCCGTTTTTTGAAATTGTTGGTGTTACTTCTATGGAGATGACGTTTTGTGTTGCATTTGTATTCTTTCAATTTGAGAAAGAAGATAATTTCACATGGGCGTTAAGTTGTCTGAAGGCTGCTATGGATGAGTGTTTATCACCACGGGTGGTGTTCATTGATAGAGATTTAGCATTGATGAATGTTGTTGATCGTGTCTTCCTAGAGTCAACTGCTCTATTGTGCAAATGACATATTGGAAGAAATTTAGCAGTGAATTGTAAGAAACTATTTGAAGACAAAAGGACCTGGGACAGTTTCAATTCCATGTGGCATTATTTGAAGGACTCTAAAACCGCTGAAGATTATTTCATGAGGCTGTCATCTATCGAACAATTATTTCACAAGTATCTATCAAACAAAATTTCATTTATTATTTTAGTTGATTTTTCACTAAAATGCATTGATTTATCTATCGAACACTTATTCCACAGGTATCCAAGAGCAATAAATTATATTAAATCGGTGTGACTCGATAAATATAAGGGAAAATTTGTTACTGCTTGGGCTAATAAATCGATGCATTTGGGTAATAGAACTACAAATTGAGCTGAAAGCCAACATGCAAAGCTGAAAAATATTTACAAAATTTAATAAGGAATCTTGTGTCCGTTTGGTCACAAGTTCACAGTCTTTTCGATGCACAATTCACTTCTATCAAAGCATCACTCGAAAAAGTGTCAATTTTGAGCAACATGATTTCAAAACTTCAATATTCAACGAAGTAAGAGGTTCTGCTTCAACTGCTGCGTTATATCATATTTTGACAAAGGTGAAACGTTCTAATAATGTTGGCTCTGTGGTTGTTAAATCGAATTATCTAACGGCTTGCTTTCCGCACATGAGATCTCTAAGTACAAGATGGAAGGCCGTCCAATTCCACCATCTTTGGTTGATCCATTACGTAGAAAGCTAGACTTCAAGCCTACCACTATATTGGAGGATGATGGTATAAATGGCAGTGTTGAGATTGATTTATTCACAACAAAATTTAAAAATAGTTAAGGCTTGGTAAATTTCGATTGCTATAGAAATTACGTGAAATTATTAATCCCTCATCTACTTTACTTGCAGAGTCAAAGGTGAAGAAAGAAAGTCGTGGGAAGCATAATTCAAAGAAAAAAAGTTGACTTAAATGCTAGACAAAATTCTTCTAGAATTAAATATGCCGAGGCTAATGATTCTCCAATATTGCAAAGCCGACACAGTTGTTTATCAACTTATGTTCCACATTTTTCATCAACATGAAGGTATAGCAGTTTGGTCGATGACAGAATGCATAGCAGTTCGGTCGATGAGAGAATGCATAGCAGTTCGGTCGATGAGAGAATGCATAGCAATTCGAAAGATGAGAGAATGCATAATAGTTTAGTCGATGAGAGGATGCACAATGGTTCATCCTATTATAACCAGTTTCTGAGTCACATACATTCATATATTATATATGTGATTGATGTCGTTGCTGATGAAAATTATGGTTTTCACAGTGTTGTAGTGAAATTGCATATGGAAGAAGGTAAAAATGCATGGACTCATGTAAGATATGATATGTTAACTGAGCTGAACAACGACACTGATGATTATGCATCCTTGTATGGAACATGGGAAATGTTTTCATTTATAAGACAATCATTGACATTTTTTGAGAGATACATATCGGCACCGGTGACTCATTGGATGAATTTTCTAGATATGGGACATTTGATTGTATCATGCTAAAATATTTCTTTCATTGTAATAAGTGAAGCAATCCATGACGTTTCTTCCTTTACGATTTGTCCCACCACCACCATAACAACAATGTGTCATATGTCTCGGACATATTAACCAAAACCATTTTGTGGAGGTATCCTTGGTCCCTAATTCTCCAATGCCTCCAATCATGCTTCAATGGGGTGCATTCAGGCACCAATGTGCAGCACAGTGGAGTTTAATTTATGAACAAAATTTCCTAGATTATAGGCTGATATGAAATCAGTTGAATGTATCACAGTCAAATGTACATTTAGATTCTTATTAGTTTGTTTGATGATTTAATTCATTTGATTTAGTTGAGAATGTTTGTGATTGCATCCTTGTAACTTTTTGTTGCTTTTTTTTTAATTTTTATGTTGTGCTTTCCTTGAGTTTTTCGAATAAACACCTAAATACATGGATAAATAATTATTTGTTTAATGGACTCCAAATATTATAAAGTATATTCTATAATACTTTATAATATTTTATTGATTAATAAATTTTATAATATTTTTTTCTTTTTAAATATGACTATATTTAATTAAAAGTACAAAAAAGAAAAAAAGACAAATGAAGTACTCGTGCTTTCTCCATTTAGGGTGCCTCTCTCTTTATGCCTCAAAATAAGCAAAGATAAGACAAGACAACTGATGTGGATAAGCTTTAAATCAACCTATTTCGTAGGCCATTGTTTAGCAAAAACGAGTTTGCATTTAGCAATAGTGCAACCCCCCAATATAACCCTACTATTAACCCCCCCTCCCTAGTGATTGACATAAAAATTATATTAAAAAAGTGACATATAGCTGCAACCCCACTTGACTTCTTTTTCTTTTCTTTTCTTTTTCTTTTCTTTTATTTTATTTTATTTTCTTTTCTTTTTCCGCAACAAACCCTCACCAAGTCAGACTTCAGGGGAACATGCAGTGTCATCGTGTGGGTCCCGCTCCAACTATTACAGTCTACTGATAAACTTTTAGGCGTCGCAAAAAACAATTGGGTCGTTTGATAGCTGCACGGAAAAGTGTGATAGCTGCACTTTATTATCAAAATTAGAACAGACCAATTATCACTAGATTCATCTATTATTGCTGGCATAACCACATAAGAAAGATCATTAAAAAAAGCATGAAGTGTTATTAAAAACATTATAAAATAGATCTACTTGCCCTTGTGTGTACTACTTGCCCTTATCATACCCTAAGCTGAAACATCCTCCTGCAGGATGGTGCCATATTGGCATGGAGATACAACACAGCTACCAACGGTTTTGATCCTGCTGCATCACTGACAGGTCACAGCCTCGCAGTTGTTTCATTAGTTGTTGGTGCGAACAAACTCTGCTCTGGTTCCGTGGACAAGTCAAAATAAGAGTAAGTTTGGTTTCATTGTCTCCTATTTCCTGGTATGAGAATATACCGATTTTTTTATCCTATGGTTCTTTAGACCTCTAGTGGTTATTAGAAGTACCATGGTATTACTTTTGAGTATGCCAAATTTTATTCTATTTTTCAATATTTTATCGTTCTTTATACCAGGTATGGAGCCTAGAAACTTTACTGTGTATGCAGATACTGGCAGAGCATACTTCAGTGGTGATGTCTATGTTATGTAGTTTTGTTTCTCTGTTACGATCTGATGTTATAGTAATATCAACTTATCTGTGAAGGATGTGTTGGATTTTTTAAGAAATGTTTGGCCATTTAAACTGTAGACATGGTTGAATTATTAATAACTTTTTTATTTAGCTGCAAGGGGTAGGGGTAGAGGTACAAAATTTTGGATTGTGGTGAAATTTTATTTTTAAACCATTTTGCGTTAGCTGTCTAGGTTACTGAGGTTAAATTTTATTTTATTATTTTGAAAAATATAATGAGATCTTTACTTGTTTAAATTCTAAAGTGTCTTTCAAGTGCTTGAGTATGTTTTTAGCCAAAGGATAACTATAAATAATTGATTTTGGACTATGCATTCCTTTGTTCAGCTGGTGTATTTTTTGGAGATGGCAGAGCACATTGAAGTCAACAATATCTGTGAATTTGAAACCGATATGGTATAATATTTTTGTTAATTGAAATATGAGTTGTTTATGGTTTAGGGGCACCAAATATTTTTGGTAGCCCATACAAATTTTTCATTTTAATAAAAATTTAAATATTCTCAGGTGTTCACATCACGTAAATCATTGATCGATTGGGTTCAACAAACCGGATGCAAATTGGGATATGTCATCATTATCAGTAGATCAGATATTGGTGGTCTCGGTAAAAAATCCAGATTACAATTTAAATGTGATCGCGGAGGCAATTACCAAAGCAAGAAACCTTCAACAAAGCATACCGGCACCAAAAAAATTGATTGTCCATTCAAACTAAAAGGGAGGAAAAAACTAGACGATAATTGGATGTTGGAGGTAGTGTGTGCGGAGCATAATCATGCTCCTACAACATACATGGAGGGACATCCATACCCTGGTAGACTTTCTGAATCTGAAATTCAAGTTATGGTTGACATGTCTGAGCAAAATGCCAAGACGTGACATTTTGACGGAGTTGAAAAAGCGAGATCCGAACAACGTGTCAACGATCAGAACCATATACAATGCTCGCAAGAAGTACGTGACCGCTGCGAGATTTGGCCAATCACAGATGCAGGATGTGTTAACATTTCTCAATGTCAATGGGTATTTTTTTTGGTTACAGGGCGAATCATACAACCAATGAGCTAGAAGATTTGTTCCTTGCACATCCTGACTCGCTAGCGCTAGTGCGTGCATTTCCACACGTACTGTTGATGGATGCTACATATCAGACCAATAGGTACGGAATGCCTCTCCTTGAAATTGTTGGTGTGACTTCAACTAGTCTGACATTTTGCATAGTGTTCGTATATTTGACTTCAGAAAAAGCGGCCAATTATACTTGGGCTTTGGAATGTTTGCGATCTGCAACCAATGAATGCACTGGCCCACGAGTTATAGTTACAGATAGAGAGATCGGACTGATGAAAGCATGTGCTCAGATATTTCCTGACGCTTCGAAATTACTCTGTAGATGGCACATCTATCAATGTATCTTAAAGAATTGCAAGCCAACAATACAAGACAATAGGGCCTGGAATGCATTCTACTGCATGTGGACTACAGTTCTGGAGTCTGAAAATGAGAGTGCATTCGTACAAAATATGGAACGACTTGAAGTAGTCTTACAAAAGTTTCTGAGGGTCTTGCAATATCTGAAAGATGTATGTCTGACACCGTATAAGGAGATGTGTGTGTCTGCATGGACCGATAGATATATGCACTTTGGAAACCACACTACTAATATGGTAGAGAGCCAGCATGCTAAGCTGAAAAGATATTTGTGCTCATCACAGTCAGACTTTGATAGATCCATCAGATGAATTCATCAGGTTATACAGTCACAGGACACAGCTATCAAAGCAAGCATTGAGAAAAGCAGGACCATAGTCCCACACAGATTCAACACATATTACTTTCAGGAGTTACGTGGTTTTGTTTCAATTGAGGCGCTAGATCTCATTTGGATGGAGTTTGAGCGGTCGAAAGATGTTGGAGAGGTTGCTTACAGATGCAGATGTCAAATTCGTAGGAGCTACGGACTACCGTGTGCTCACAAATTAGCCATGTACGTGAGCAACAGTCAGACTATACCGCTTGATGCCATTGATCAATTTTGGAGAAAGCTTGATTTATTTCCATACCAGTATCTTGACTAGGATGACATCGATTGTACCGTCGATGTACAAATGTTCACAGAACAGTTCAAGCATTAGACAAGACATGTTAAAGTCAGTTGGCTAAGGAAGTTGAGGGACATATTCAGACCTTCTAGCACTTCTCTTTGGGAACCGGCTGTGAAGACCAACACTAGAGGGCGCCCCTCCACAAAGAAAAAGGTACCCACCACCAACTAGAACAATCTAGCTGCACGTGTTGTTGATCATAGTGATTTTGTTCAGCATAGGGAACCTCACAGACACAGCTCCGCATTTGAACGGCCAGATTCAAGAATCTTTGAGCATGAATTCTTCAATTCCAACGAACAAGCGAAACACAGTTGCTCCTCTATTTACAATACTCAGTATCTCTCAACACAAGGAAGTTCAAAACAGAGAAAGAAAAAATACTCTTCACTATCGTATATTAATCAGTTCCCAGCTATACTACATCCATACATTAGGGACGTACAAGATGTGAGAGCAGATGGAAATTGCGGATTTCGATCGATAGCTGTGTCTCTTGGTTATCATGAGGATGAATGGCCCAGTGTCCGATATAACTTGATAGCGGAGATCGACACATTTTGGGGACAATATGTTCAAATACTAGGAGGTTATGAGAGAGCATGTGTTGTTAGACACTCACTGAACTTCCTTCATAATGATGTCGAAGCACCGTTGGAGCACTGGATGACAATGCCTGACATGAGTCTGTTGATTGCTTCGACATATAATGTGATATTACACGTTCTTCATCTTAAAGAGAGCGTGACATATCTACCATTTCGTACAACCCCTCCACCACCATTCCAGCACATTGCTATCACAATAGGACATGTAAATGGTAACCATTATGTCCAGGTTAGTTTGATGAAGGATTATCCAATGCCTCCCATATTCCCTGGGTGGGTTCACTGTAGGTATGATTGTGCAGCTACATGGGCTACTCTGTATGCGGAGCGGTTTGATGATTATATACAGTCAGTGCGGTCTATGGCTTCTTCTGATGATTTTGTTCATGTACTTGATTGAATTTATGTTGTAATAAAATTTCTCTAATTTCCATGTGACTTTATTTATGTAATAAAGGTCGATACTTTTTATCTTTTTGGGACAATAGAGACGTCAACAATATTTCTAACTTCAAATAATAAAATGTTGACTAACATGTAATACAAATAAAAAAATTTCTAAACGTTTTTATTGGTTGCATTGTTACCGCGTATGTAGCAGATTAACAGAAAAATGCTGGTAACGTCCTAATTATGTACTAATTTGGACACTTGTCACAACACATTATTTTCAATAATGCAAGTTATATTTGATTGTTTACTCCTTACACGTGTCACGTTAGCATTGGGTGAAAGTTATATTTGATTGTTTACTCTTTTCACCCAATGACAGCAGGTCCTTACTCCTTACACGTGTCACGTTAGCATTGGGTGAAAGTTATATTTGATTGTTTCGTTGCTATTTTCTTTTGGAAATTAATGTGGTTGTGTCATAACTATTGGCGTGGGTAATGACGGTATGTTTTGGTCCCTAGCTTATCAATCACATCAAAAGGAAAATTGACCTTTCGATATGAATAGCATCATCGTAATATTTAATGATCCAACGGTTTTTTTGTATATATATACTTTCTTTTTGTCCTCTTTCGCTTTAAAGTACACGTAAAATGATAGTTTTGTAAGTATAGGAATAGGGGGTTAAAAAGCAGGGGGGTTGATTTATCAAAACCCTTAGCAATACCCCTTTTATATATTGATTACTGACACTACTATACATGCAAAAAGAAAGCGGAAATGCTAACGTACATGAGGATTTGTGTACATAATGTGCATAATCTATAATTTAGCATGCCACATAGATTTTTTTGGGAAACAAATTTTTTTGTCTTATTAAAAAAAACCTAATTCCCACCCAAATAGAAACACCCACTTCTCAGACTTCTTTCATTAACTACACAATTGACCATGATTAATTTAATTATTATTTTATTGTCTCTCTTGTTTACGTTCTGCACCATCTTCTCTCTCTTGCACTATCTTCTCTCTCGTCTACACCATCCCTCTCCATCTCTTTCTCTCACTTTCTGACAATAGAACTTCACGTTCGATAACCAATCATAAATCGTAAGATGACGAGGAGAAAAACCCCACACGTTTCGATTTCATCTACAAGCTTGTTTCTTGCTTTTTTATGCTAAACAAATTAAGGTTCTAGGTCTTGTTTTTTGATGAGATAAGTTAGACCATCGATTTCACCTTTTTATATACGATCCATGTAATAATAGCATAGATCTATGTTATTATAGAGTTTTTGAAAACGATTTCACAGATATCGTTGACTTCAATGTGCTCTGCCATCTCCAAAAAATACACCAGCTGAACAAAGGAATGCATAGTCCAAAATCAATTATTTATAGTTATCCTTTGGCTAAAAACATACTCAAGCACTTGAAAGACACTTTAGAATTTAAACAAGTAAAGATCTCATTATATTTTTCAAAATAATAAAATAAAATTTAACCTCAGTAACCTAGACAGCTAACGCAAAATGGTTTAAAAATAAAATTTCACCACAATCCAAAATTGTGTACCCCTACCCCTACCCCTACCCCTTGCAGCTAAATAAAAAAGTTATTAATAATTCAACCATGTCTACAGTTTAAATGGCCAAACATTTCTTAAAAAATCCAACACATCCTTCACAGATAAGTTGATATTACTATAACATCAGATCGTAACAGAGAAAAAAAACTACATAACATAGACATCACCACTGAAGTATGCTCTGCCAGTATCTGCATACACAGTAAAGTTTCTAGGCTCCATACCTGGTATAAAGAACGATAAAATATTGAAAAATAGAATAAAATTTGGCATACTCAAAAGTAATACCATGGTACTTCTAATAACCACTAGAGGTCTAAAGAACCATAGGATAAAAAAATTGGTATATTCTCATACCAGGAAATAGGAGACAATGAAACCAAACTTACTCTTATTTTGACTTGTCCACGGAACCAGAGCAGAGTTTGTTCGCACCAACAACTAATGAAACAACTGCGAGGCTGTGACCTGTCAGTGATGCATCAGGATCAAAGCCGTTGGTAGCTGTGTTGTATCTTCATGCCAATATGGCACCATCCTGCAGGAGGATGTTTCAACTTAGGGTATGATAAGGCAAGTAGTACACACAAGGGCAAGTAGATCTATTTTATAATGTTTTTAATAACACTTCATGCTTTTTTTAATGATCTTTCTTATGTGGTTATGCCAGCAATAATAGATGAATCTAGTGATAATTGGTCTGTTCTAATTTTGATAATAAAGTGCAGCTATCACACTTTTCCGTGCAGCTATCAAACGACCCAATTGTTTTTTGCGACGCCTAAAAGTTTATCAGTAGACTGTAATAGTTGGAGCGGGACCCACACGATGACACTGCATGTTCCCCTGAAGTCTGACTTGGTGAGGGTTTGTTGCGGAAAAAGAAAAGAAAAGAAAATAAAATAAAAGAAAAGAAAAAGAAAAGAAAAGAAAAAGAAGTCAAGTGGGGTTGCAGCTTTATGTCACTTTTTTAATATAATTTTTATGTCAATCACTAGAGAGGGGGGGGTTTAATAGTAGGGTTATATTGGGGGGTTGCACTATTGCTAAATGCAAACTCGTTTTTGCTAAACAATGGCCTACGAAATAGGTTGATTTAAAGCTTATCCACATCAGTTGTCTTGTCTTATCTTTGCTTATTTTGAGGCATAAAGAGAGAGGCACCCTAAATGGAGAAAGCACGAGTACTTCATTTGTCTTTTTTTCATTTTTGTACTTTTAATTAAATATAGTCATATTTAAAAAGAAAAAAAATATTATAAAATTTATTAATCAATAAAATATTATAAAGTATTATAGAATATACTTTATAATATTTGGAGTCCATTAAATAAATAATTATTTATCCATGTATTTAGGTGTTTATTCGAAAAACTCAAGGAAAGCACAACAAAAAAATTAAAAAAAAAACAACTAAAAGTTACAAGGATGCAATCACAAACATTCTCAACTAAATCAAATGAATTAAATCATCAAACAAACTAATAAGAATCTAAATGTACATTTGACTGTGATACATTCAACTGATTTCATATCAGCCTATAATCTAGGAAATTTTGTTCATAAATTAAACTCCACTGTGCTGCACATTGGTGCCTGAATGCACCCCATTGAAGCATGATTGGAGGCATTGGAGAATTAGGGACCAAGGATACCTCCACAAAATGGTTTTGGTTAATATGTCCGAGACATATGACACATTGTTGTTATGGTGGTGGTGGGACAAATCGTAAAGGAAGAAACGTCATGGATTGCTTCACTTATTACAATGAAAGAAATATTTTAGCATGATACAATCAAATGACCCATATCTAGAAAATTCATACAATCAAATGACCCATCATCCTCCAATATAGTGGTAGGCTTGAAGTCTAGCTTTCTACGTAATGGATCAACCAAAGATGGTGGAATTGGACGGCCTTCCATCTTGTACTTAGAGATCTCATGTGCGCAAAGCAAGTCGTTAGATAATTCGATTTAACAACCACAGAGCCAATATTATTAGAACGTTTCACCTTTGTCAAAATATGATATAACGCAGCAGTTGAAGCAGAACCTCTTACTTCGTTGAATATTGAAGTTTTGAAATCATGTTGCTCAAAATTGACACTTTTTCGAGTGATGCTTTAATAGAAGTGAATTGTGCATCGAAAAGACTGTGAACTTGTGACCAAACGGACACAAGATTCCTTATTGAATTTTGTAAATATTTTTCAGCTTTGCATGTTGGCTTTCAGCTCAATTTGTAGTTCTATTACCCAAATGCATCGATTTATTAGCCCAAGCAGTAACAAATTTTCCCTTATATTTATCGAGTCACACCGATTTAATATAATTTATTGCTCTTGGATACCTATGGAATAAGTGTTCGATAGATAAATCAATGCATTTTAGTGAAAAATCAACTAAAATAATAAATGAAATTTTGTTTGATAGATACTTGTGAAATAATTGTTCGATAGATGACAGCCTCATGAAATAATCTTCAGCGGTTTTAGAGTCCTTCAAATAATGCCACATGGAATTGAAACTGTCCCAGGTCCTTTTGTCTTCAAATAGTTTCTTACAATTCACTGCTAAATTTCTTCCAATATGTCATTTGCACAATAGAGCAGTTGACTCTAGGAAGACACGATCAACAACATTCATCAATGCTAAATCTCTATCAATGAACACCACCCGTGGTGATAAACACTCATCCATAGCAGCCTTCAAACAACTTAACGCCCATGTGAAATTATCTTCTTTCTCAAATTGAAAGAATACAAATGCAACACAAAACGTCATCTCCATAGAAGTAACACCAACAATTTCAAAAAACGGCACATGAAACATATTAGTCTTATATGTTGAGTCCATAAGTAAAATGTGTGGAAAGAGAAGAAACCCTCATCCCCATTTGGGTTATGATAGTTTTTTACTTTTCTCAGTAATAACAAGGCTTAAGGTTTATTACTTTTACTTTTATTAGTAATAACAAGACATAAAATTTACTACTTTTACTTTTACTTTTGTCAGTAATAATAAGACTTAAAGTTTACTATTTCTACTTTTTTCAGTAATAACAAGACTTAAAATTTATTACTTTTACTTTTTCAATACCAAAATAAGCATCAAGTATGAGAGAAAATGACATAAAGTTTACTATTTTTACTTTTATCGGCAATAACAAGACTTAAAGTTTACTACTTTTACCTTGAGAACGTTCTTCTTTTTAAGTTGAAAATTAATTATTAATATTGATTATCTGAATACAATTAATTAATTATGATTGGGCATGAGTTTACTTTTCAATTTTGAAGTTGCTTTTTATCTCTAGTAACCGTTAAAAATTACATGCAGATATCAGCTTTTACAGATATGAGCTTTGACCTTTGAAGGATCAGCCTACTTGTAGGCCTATGTTTAACAAAAAAACTGACTACATTTAGATGCACCTAGGGCCTCTGTATAGCTTGTAATCATCTCTCACAAAACCGACCACTTTTGTTTCCGTGTCCATATTTTCCACAGCACTTCTATTTTTCCTAATATAGGACTTTATTTTTCACTTACAACCACCACAATTTAGTTCTATAGGTCTTTTACTTGGGAGGGTGAAAAGACAATTCATTCTTGTTAAAAAAATTCTTTTCAATATGAAAATATGAAAGATCTTTGTCAACACGTTAGAGAACGTAAAATGGAAAATAACACAAATAAAAGCACCACGGTATTAATGAGGAAACCCTACCTATGGAAAACCTCGAGTCTATAAGCGACCAACCTTTAAAGCTATCCACTATAAGAGAAAAAACTTACAACCTATCGTTATCTACGACTCGATTATACAACTTGACTCAGCGTATGCTTTAAACCAAATCAACATCCCAATGATGATTTAAAATGCTCTTGACTTCTTCAAGAGACTTTGTTGTGGAAATACAATCCAAGTAACCTCAAGTAACCAAAGAAGCACGTTACACCAGATGTGCAGCACTTAGTTCTTCTTCTTCCTCAACTAGATCAATCTTGAGAAAGAGAAACGAACAACACTCAATCACAAAACACTCATTCTCTTTTTATTAATACAAACATGACATGCTCACAAATCACTCAAAGAGAATGAAACAATGAAATATTTGAAGTTCACAAATACAAGATCTCACACATACACAGTGTTGCAAAAATCGCTCTAGTCGGCGACTAGTCGGCCGATTAGTCGCTAATCGGTGGCTACCACTCCGATAAGAGGCTAATCGATGAAGTTAATCGGTTATTCGATTAATCGGCCTTAATCGGAACTAATCAACCTTCAATTTGCCGTGTTTGGGTTCGAGAGTTGCTAAGTTCAGCTGCTGCGTTTGGCTGGGTTGTGTCGAGTGGGGTTACCTCTTAGTTGAGAGAAGGAAACAGAGAGGAGAGAGAGAAGCGTGAGGAAGAAGAGGATGGGAATGGAAGGAGACATAGTGGAGGCGGAGAGTTGACATGATGGCAACAAACCAACAAGATTCAAGAGTTGACATGATGGCAACAAACCAACAAGATTCAAAGAAAACAGCAGATCAAAGCGAGAACCAGCAGAACAGTTTCAGGTTTGATACGACACCGCCTCTTCAGAGTTCAGAGAGAGTGAAAGCACCATGTGCAATTTTTAATATTTCAAGTCTACCCTTCAACCTAACAAACAACCACTTAAATAATAACACACGGGCTTACAAGACACAAGCCCAACAACAAAAGGTAACCACTACTAACAATGCCCAGAACAATAAAACACAAAAGATGGCAACCAATACACACACACACACACACACACATATATATATATATATATATATATTATTTTTAATTAAAAAATTCAAAACGATTAATCCCCGATTAATCCAATTAATCCTTAATCCCCGCTAACCGCCTAACGGCCGACTAGCGATTTTTACAACCATGCACATACACCAAAAATACTCTCTAAGCTTCGATCCTCATCTCTATGGATTGTCTCCATATATAGACGTCCAGCTATCCTTGAGATTGAGATAAATATTGATCGTGATTATCTCTAGAAAATAATAAACAACCTGGATTAAGATAAACAAAAGAGACGTTTATCCCAGATAAAACAGCCATAATAATAAGAGATAAACTTTTATCAAACAATCTATCCCTTAGAGAGTCTATCCTAATCTCAACACCTCTAGTAATATCTGACTTAGATAACTATAAATGTCTGTTTGCTGTACCCCAATTTTTTTCCAAACCCAAAGGCAAAAAAATAATTCAAAAGTGAAGTATACCCATCCAATTTAAAAAGAATGTCCAATCCAATTAACTAAGTTCTGACCCAAGTTTTAGTAATTTAATTGTAGCCCAATCCAAACTTAATACAAAAGAATTAACCCAGTAAGTCAAACCATTAAGACTCGATAAGCCAACACCTGTTTGTCATATTTTATTTAGAAAAATTGGCCAATAAGTCACCTAAGCCCTAAAAAACTTACCCAATAAAGAAAACCATTAAGACAAAATCAATCAAAACTTGGCCCAACAGTCAAAGCCCGGCCCAAATGCCTCTAACCCTAATGCAAGAAAGAGAAACGTAGAAAAGAAAGAAGAAGAGAAAGGGCGGCGCTAGAAGAGAAACGGAAGAGAAGAGAGAAATGCTTGAAAAGGAAAGAGAGGGAGAGTGTGGCAGTCCTTGTTTATGCGATGTCGTTTTGAGTCTTTTGCTTTTTGTTTTGAGCCGTGTGATGTTAGTTTTTGTATGGTTGGGATCAGTTGTCTCGGGATATTTATTGTTGTGTCATTGTTAGGGCTTTTTGTCTTGGATGAATTGTATTGTCTGAATTCTGGGAGAGTCGCCGTCTCAAACTTGGCTTATCTCGTTACTGTCTGAATCTTATCTTAGTCTTGGTTCTGTAATCTTGGAATATTGAAGCTATATTTCTATTGTTCATCTACTGCCAGTGTTGTCCTCTGGTGGTTGTTATTCCCACTAGCTACTGTGTACTTGAGTTGTATAACAAATTGGTATCAGATCGACGACCTCCATGGTGAATACCCGCGCTACCGCTGATTCTGATGCTCACTCTCAGTTACTCGAGGTTTTTTCTGGCCTCACGGCTCACTTAGATGCTCAGCATTTAGAGATTCAATCCCTTCATGCTCGTCTGACGCCTCCTCCTGCCCCTGACCCTCCTCCTGTGAATGCTCCAGTGGGACCTCCAGTGCTTGACCATGGGGGAGTGCTGCCCCAAGGCGATCCTGTTGGCCGGCAGAATCGCAATCCACGCCTGGATTTTCCAAAGTACTCGGGAGGCGATCCGGAAATTTGGGTTCACCGTGCAAATCAATATTTTCTCTATTATCAAACCCATGCCTCTCAGAAAGTTGTCATTGCTACTTATCACATGGACGGGTGTGCCGCGGTCTGGGCCCGCGACTTCCAAACTTTTGAGGTCGTGCCGTCTTGGCCCGATTTTCTCACTGCTTTGCATACCCGCTTTGGTCCGGGTATTTTTGAAGATCCTCTTGAAGAGCTCATGCGGTTGCGCCATACTAGTACGATAGAGGAATATATTACGTGTTTTGAGGACTTACTGGTCCGCATTCCGGGCTGTTCTTTGACACACAAGCTTAGTTGCTTCCTTGGGGGTCTCAAAGAAGAAATTCGCATTCCTGTTAAAATGTTGATGCCTCAGTCTTTAATAGAAGCTCAAGCTTTAGCTCGAATGCAAGAGGAGACTTTTTCAGTTACTCGCCGCCAGTTTCGGAGTCCCCAGTTGGGTGTTCTACCGCACCATCACATGGAACCTCCTATTGGTATTGCTCAGCCACTTGCTTTACCGGCCCCCCCGACAGTGTTACCACTTTCGTATCCGGGGTTTAGCATGAGTGCTTCCTCTTCCACAGTTGTTGTTTCTTCTCCTACGCCTTATTCCAAAGGCCCAGTGGTTCAGCGCATTACCAGTCAGCAAATGCGCCAGAAGTGGCAAAAGGGGCTTTGCTATAGTTATGATGGCAAGTGGTCTCCTTCCCATCAATGCCCTCAACCAAAATTATTTTATCTCGATGCTTAGGAGGATGATTTTTTGGCAGAGATGGTGCAGCCTAGTTCGGACCAGGAGATCAGTGAGACTGGGGGTGATGATGTGGTGGATGGAAGTAGCTCTTCACATCCTAATATTTCTCTCCATGCGCTGTCTGGCTCTCCTTCACCTAAAACCATGCGATTGGTGGACCACATTGGGAAGTGTGAATTTGTTGTGTTAATCAACACGGGGTCTACCCATAACGTTATTGATCCTATGATTGCTCAGAGGGCTCAGTTAGTTTCGAAGAGTGCACCTGCAGTTCCTATTACTTTGGCCAATGGCACTACTGTGTGGTCTCAGGGAAAGCATTATGGGGTGAAATTCCACTTACAAAAGCTTTGTTTCCAAGCAGATTTTTTAGGGGTTCCGTTGGGTGGATGTGACATGGTATTGGGTGTTCAGTGGCTCAGAGACTTGGAGGTCGTGCGTTGGGATTTTCGCCACCTTACTATGGAGTTTCATTACCAGAATCGTCATTGTACATTAACTGGCCTCCAACCCAGCTCCGTTACACTAATTTCTGATTATGACCATGCTCAGCTGCATAAATTAGAGAGACACGGGATTCAATTGCACGTTGTTGGAGCTAATTCACTTGAGGATAGGCCGCCTCTTGACAGTGATTTACAGGGCGTGTTGCAATCTTATGCTGGGGTCTTTTCTGAACCCAAGGGATTACCCCCTTCCCGTGAGCATGACCACCGTATTTTGTTATCTGAGGGTACTGCCCCTGTCAATGTGCGCCCTTATCGCTACCCTCACTTCCAAAAGGCGGAAATAGAAAAAATAATTCAGGAATTATTTCAGAATGGTGTGATTCGCAATAGTGTCAGTCCTTATTCTTCTCCATTTTTGCTTGTGCGTAAGGCCGATGGTTCTTGGCGTTTGTGTGTTGATTATAGAGCATTGAACAAGGTGACAATTAAAGACAGATTTCCTATGCCAATGATCGAGGAGTTGCTGGATGAGTTGCACGGTGCGGTGATTTTTTCCAAACTTGATCTTCGCTCTGGGTACTATCAGATTAGGATGGTTGAGGATGATATCTCCAATACTGCATTCCGCACACATGAGGGCCATTATGAATTTCTCGTTATGCCGTTTGGTCTCACTAATGGTCCATCGACTTTTCAGAGTTTGATGAATTCTATTTTCAAACCTTACTTGCGGAAATTTGTCCTTATTTTTTTTGATGACATTTTAGTTTACAGCCGCTCTCGTGAGGATCATGTCGCACATTTAACTCTGGTTCTTAAAGGGTTGCAAAAACACCAGCTATTCGCTAAGGCTTCGAAGTGCAGTTTTGGGGTGAATGAAGTGGAGTATCTTGGCCATATTGTTGGAGGCGATGGGGTACGAACTGATCCCGTAAAAACTCAAGCAATGCGTGACTGGCCTCAACCCACTTCAGTTAAAGCTCTCCGTGGGTTCCTTGGCCTTACGGGTTATTATCGTAAATTCATCAAAAATTATGGTGTTATTGCGGCCCCTTTGTATCGGCTTTTGGCCAAGGACTCGTTCACCTGGACTGAAGCGGCAACCTCAGCTTTTAATCAATTAAGGGAAGCAGTGGCAGCCTCTCCAGTGCTTGCATTACCAGACTTTGACACTCCTTTTGTGATCGAATGTGACGCTTCAGGACAGGGAATTGGGGCCGTGCTTATGCAGAATGGCAAACCCATATCTTATTTCAGCGCTCCTCTTAAACAGTGCGCCATGTCCCTCTCTACTTATGAGAAGGAACTCTTTGCCTTAGTGTCTGCAGTTAAGAAGTGGAGGGCTTATTTGTTGGGCCATTCTTTTCGAATTAAAATGGATCATTATAGTCTTAAATTTATGTTGGAGCAACAAATCGGAACTCCGGCGCAGCAAAAGTGGCTTAGTAAGTTGTTTGGCTATAATTTTTCGGTGGAGTATAAACCGGGTAGAGATAACAAAGTAGCGGATGCTTTGTCCCGCCAGCATGAGTCTGCTTCTATGTGTGCAATTGCAATTCCTGCAGTGGATTTATTACATGACATCCAAAAGTCTTATGGTGGGGATCCTTGGGTTCAAGGACTGATTACTAAGCTACATGCTGATCCTAATTCTTGTGTTCACTACAGCTTGCGTGGTGGTGTTCTGTTCTATAAAAACCGCTTGGTAGTTGGCAATCACATAGCGGTTCGCACTCAGATTTTGGACTAGCTACACTCTTCTCCACTGGGAGGACACCCTGGCTATGATAGAACTTTACACAAAGTTCAAAAAGATTTTTATTGGCCAGGTTTAAAAAGAGCTGTCAAGGATTTTGTCAAGCAATGTAGTTGTTGCCAGAGCACGAAATATGTAAATTCACTTCCTTATGGGCTTTTACAACCATTACCAATACCGACTCGGATTTGGGCAGATATCAGTCTAGATTTCATTGATGGCCTCCCACTCTCTGCGGGAAAATCTGTTATTTTGGTGGTGGTGGATAGATTATCCAAATATGGTCATTTTATTGCCTTGTCACATCCGTACACAGCAGCTTCGGTGGCTCAAGCATTCTTGGATCATGTATTTCGTTTACATGGAATTCCGGAAACCATGGTGTCCGATCGGGATTCAGTTTTTACTAGTACTTTCTGAACTAAGTTGTTTGATTTGCTGGGTACTCGTCTGAATTTTTCTACAAGTTATCACCCTCAGAGTGATGGGCAAACAGAGGCAGTAAACAAGGAAGTTGAACAATATTTGAGGTGTTTTGCCGGGCATCAACCTAAGGGGTGGCTAAAATGGTTACCATTAGCCGAATATTGTTACAACACTACCTGCCATTCCAGCTCTCTGATGACCCCATTTGAAGCAGTATATGGGCAAGTGCCACCCCGCTTGTGTGATTATATTACGGGCACGACGGCTATTGCTTCGGTGGATGAATATTTAAAGTCGCGAGAAGAAAATTTTACAATTGTTGAAGCAAAATTTGCTTAAAAGCCAGAACACCATGAAGAAACTTGCTGACACCAAGAGGACGCAAATTACTTTTGAGGTGGGTGATTTAGTATATCTCAAGCTCCAGCCGTACAGGCAGATGACAGTGGTTCAACGTCAGAATCTAAAGTTGGCACCTCGCTATTATAGGCCATTTGCAATTCTTCAAAAAGTAGGAACGGTTGCTTATTGCTTGGATCTTCCTTCATCCTCTGCTGCCCACCCAATTTTTCATGTATCTCAGTTGAAGCAATCTGTGGGAAATACTCTAGTCCTCTCACCCATTTTGCCTCCTACTAATAGTGAGGGACAGCCCTTACCAGTTCCTGAGGTGGTGTTGGATCGGCGTTTGGTGAAGAAAGGTAATAGTCCAGCTGCGGAATTGTTGATCAAATGGGTGGGCCAAGATGCAACTGAGGCCACCTGGGTTCCTTATCAGTTACTAATGGAGAAATACCCTGACCTTGTAGGCAAGGTCTTCTAAAGGAGGGAGTTTTGTGGCAGTCCTTGTTTATGCGATGTCGTTTTGAGTATTTTGCTTTTTGTTTTGAGCCGTGTGATGTTAGTTTTTGTATGGTTGGGATCAGTTGTCTCGGCATATTTATTGTTGTGTCATTGTTAGGGCTTTTTGTCTTGGATGAATTGTATTGTCTGAATTCTAGGAGAGTCGTCGTCTCGAACTTGGCTTATCTCGTTACTGTCTGAATCTTATCTTAATCTTAGTTCTGTAATCTTGGAATATTGAAGCTATATTTCTATTGTTCATCTACTGCCAGTGTTTTCCTCTGGTGGTTGTTATTCCCACTAGCTACTGTGTACTTGAGTTGTATAACAGAGAGAAGAGCCGGAAATCAAGAAAGAAGAAGGGGCCATCCTAGGGTTCACAGAGAGAATGATTTGGAGTCTTATATTTAGGGATTTCATGAGTTATTTGGGGAAAGATGTTTCGGTTTAGGTGTTAGGTTAGGAAGAAAGGATTTTCCAAAATTTGAGGAAAAGTGATGGAGAGAGGAAGAAGGAAAACAAAATCATTCAGGGGAAAGAGATGATTGGAGGTTTGAGAAGTTATAAGTAGAAGAATGCCAGAAAGAAAGAAGGACCAGAAATGGGAGGGACTTTTCTGTTTTGATTTTTTTATTTTCTCTTCATTAAACTTCACCAATCTTTCTTTTCCTTGGTGTTTTACGGGATTGTATCAGTTAGTAGAAGTGTCAAAATTCCTCCATAAGCTATTCCCCAAAGCTTCATCATCGCCTAAACCCTAACCATCCGTTCCTTGTATCTCTTTCCCCAATTTGTTTATGCAAATCCAAATTATTCTCTTTTGCTATGCATTTTGGTGTTCGTTTATCTTGATTGGAAAGGTATACAGTTGCTTGATATTGTTTGAATCGCTGGTTTGCTTGCATTCTTGGCTATTGTTTGTTTTTATAGATATGCATTTCACTGTTTGATCATTAGAGATATCTTGAGAGCATGTAGTTTTGCTTGATTGTGTTTTGATGATTGGGTTACTTGTATATCCTGATTGAGAGCATTGAGTTTTTTTATATGAAATACTTGATCGATTCTACATTAGAAAATAGGAAATTTTCTAGTATCTTGATATGAATATGAATGCTTCTATGGTGTATGATTTTCGAATTTCTGGAGCCTATACTTCAATTTTGATTGGGATATTGTATATCATTATTCTTGAATGTTGATGCACCATTATCATGGCTGGTTATATAATTGCTGTGTGATATGATATCTATTGTACCGGGTTGCTCTAGTTATAACACTGAAAATTAGTTTGATGCTCTGTCTAATGTATCTCTGCTCCCATGGCTTACTGGTATTTCAAAATTGCTAGAATGTATTGTTCATTATTCATGTCTGCAATTTGATTTTTAGGTGAAAGATAGAATTAAAGCAGGTTATTGTGTGTCAATCTTGGATGAATCTATTGGATATCTTATGATGTGTTTAAAATTATATGTATTGGTTTGCTTATGGGCCGTGATGTTGGGTTTGAATGAGGTGATATGGATTTAATGGGAATTGGGCCAAGGTTATGAGTTCCATAGGTGAGAATGGGCTTTGGGTGTATGTATTTGCTTGGGGCTTTTAATAATTTACTTGGGTTTGAACATGGGAAAGGTTTAATAGATATTGGGTTGGATTTGTGAATTAAACAAGTGGATTAAAAGGTTAAATGAAATGGGCTATTTGAGTTGGGTTTTCTTTTAATTAAGTGTTGGGTCAAAGTTATGTATAATATTTAGGTTTTGATTAAAAATTGTTTTGTGTTGATTGGATTCATGAATCATTGCGTCACAAGACAATTAATTATTATATTTCAACAATTTTAATTTAATAGTATGGTTGAGATAATCGATTGCCAATAAAAAGGGAATCGAGGTCTCATCCATTATTTTTATTAATTGTTCAACATGTTAATGTGTTATTTATTTGAAACATGCTTATATGTGAATTATATGAATGATTTGGTGTTGTTTGATTTATGTGTCAATTATATGATTTAATATGTTAATATGTTTGATTAGGGGATTAACGATAATTTCAATATTGTTTAATCCACCAAAAACTCGGTTCCCAACATTTTATTTTTATTTATTTTCATTATTATTATTTTTTTCATTTTTTATTTTTTATTCATTATTATTTTTTGTATTTTGTATTTTTGCATTTTATTTTATTTTATTTTAAACATTCATATAGTATATTTTATTTCTGTATAAAAATTATATCAAAAGTCTTAACCTACAATGAAATTAATTTGTGGAATGCATTAGATGCACCCTCAGAAAGATTCTTGAGTTGAGAGTGTTTCTTAAAAATTTGACCATTGGATGGAAGAATTCCTTGAACCTCAATATTAGCCTTTCGATATAGTTTTTATATTTTTTAAAATTATTTTACTCTATTTCGATATAGTTTTTGTATAATTATTTTACCCTATATATATATATATTTTTTTTTTTTTGTCACAATTAATGTTTTCTTTTAAAATAATTTAATGGGATGATAATAATTAAACTGACAACTGTCTTAAAACAGACATTGTGGGGGTGCTTTACACCGTCCCTATACGTAACAAATTCATTTATCCATTTTTCTGAATGGAGTAAAGTAGGCAAAAAGTTCTTGGAAAATAAAGAATTCTAACTGTTCTTAATTTCAAATACCCATACTCTCTCCCGAAAAGTCACGCCACATTAATATCTGACACAGAGTGTCAATTCCAAAACTACCCTCATCTATGAATAATGTAGACCTGCAAGGCTACATAGTTGTGAATAAATGGGCAACACTGCAGCTTACTTCTCTGTTGGTTTTTATTATCAAATAAATATTCTTTCCTAAATCAATGTCAGGTCATCCCAGAGACATAAAACACATAACAGATCTTACAAATAGTCTAGAAAATCAAGAGAAATTTGTACTAGAAATGAAATTTTTGGATTTAAAAATCTTAATTCAATGAAATAAACTCATAGAAAGAGAGAGTTGCCCATAAGATGTGATCAAAAAAAGAGACTTACTATTCTCTTGTCATTGTCTTGAAATATAATACATGTTATTAATCATGTGCACCTGTGTGTGAATGTCTAAAACTTGTTAGATCATAACATAATACAAAAGATTATATTTTCATTGGTTGTCAAATATATATTCTTTGATACTTTTATGTACATGCAAGCAAGATATAAGATTACCTCATTTATCTCAAGAAGAGAAATCATGAACTCATGGCGGCTTTCACAGTCACGATGAGGTAGCTCTCTCTATTTCAAGAGATACACATCTTTTTTTAAAAAAAAATTATTCATGTTGATGTAGCCCTTTCTATTTGAATAGCTTGCATTAAGTTTTCCAAAGAATTTGTTCAATAGACCTAACAAGACAAATATCAAGCATTATGTCAATATATGACTAATAACATGATCTTTTCAATTTCATGAACGGATTAACCATTTAACACTAAACACATGCATAGTTAACATCAATCAATCAATGCTTCAATCATAAATCAAGAATTAATTCACATATCCTACACATGTTATTTCAATCCACTTGAAAATCTATTCCATTGTAATCACCCCTAGTGCTTGTCTTAGGAATAAAAGTCTTTGCTTGTCTAGGGGTTTTGTAAAAATATCAGTCAATTGATTTTCAGTAGCTATGTACTCAAGTTTCACAATATTACTTTCAACAAGATCACGGATGAAATGATGATGAATGTCAATATGCTTAGTTCTAGAATGTTGGACAGGATTCTTAGAAATGTTAATGGCACTCATATTATCACAGAATATGGTCATACTTTCATGTACTAGTCCATAATCACTCAACATTTATTTCATCCAAAGAAATTATGTACAGCAACTTCTGGCAGCAATGTATTCAACTTCAGTCGTGGAAAGAGAGATAGCATTTTGCTTCTTGTTATGCCAGGCAACAAGATTAGTTCCAATGTAGAAACATCAACCAGAAGTGATTTTTATCATCACTATAACCTGCCCAATTGGTATCTGAGTAACTTGTCAAAGATGAGTTAGTGTTCTTGGAATAAAATATTCCATAGTCTAGAGTATTACTACTATATTTCGAAATCATTTTCACAGTTATCGGGGTGTGATTCTTTAGGACTGGCTTGGTACCTAGCACAAACACAAACACTGAAAGCAATGTCAGGTTTACTCGCACTCAAGTAAGCTTCCCATCATACTCATATATAATGTCTAATTCATAGACTTCCCATTATTATCCTTGCTTAGCTATGTGCTTGGACTCATAAGAGTTGAAGCTGCCTTACTTGAAGCTACACCAAACTTCTTCACCAAGTTACCTGCATACTTGGTTTGAGAAATAAATATCCCTTCTTGGGATTGCTTCACCTGAAATACTAGACAAAAGGTTAATTCTCCCATCATACTCATTTCAAATTCATATTTCATTAACTTACCAAAATCTTAAAAAAAAGAAACAAAGGTTGAACCAAAAATGATGTCGTCAACATATATTTGTGCAACCAAAATATGTTTATAATCATTCTTTACAAAGAGTGTTTTGTTCACCGTTCCTCTTTCAAAACTTGTACTCAAGAAAAAATTTGTGAGTCTTTCATACCAAGCCCTAAAGCTTGTTTGAAACCATACAAAGCACGGTTAAGCTTATACACTTGTGAAGGATTGATTGGATCTTCAAAGCCTTGTGGTTTATTTACATATATGACTTCTTCATTTAACAATCCATTTAAGAATGCACTTTTAACGTTCATCTGAAACAGCTTAAAACCAAGCAAGCTAGCAATGGATAAAAGTATACGAATGGATTCTAAACGTGCAATAAGAGAAAAAGTTTCATCAAAATATACACCTTCCACTTGTGTATATCCCTATGCAACCAACCTAGCTTTATTTCTAGTGATCATGCCATGTTCATCAGTTTTATTTTCGAAAATCCATTTTGTTCCAATGTTGTTAGCATTATCAGGTTTAGCCACTAGAATCCACATATCATTATGAACAAACTGATTTAACTCTTCATTCATTGCATTTATCCATGATTCATCACTAAGAGCATCCTTCACATTCTTTGGTTCATACTGAGACACATAGCACAAATAACTTACCTAATTCTGAAGTTGTTTCCTTGTTTTCATAGGAGCAGTTATTTTGCCAAGTACTTGATCTTGGGGATGATTCTTCTTCACTCGTTTATAAGACTCAAGTACATTTGAGGTAGACTACTTCATATGTACATCACTTTCTTGTGCTGATCTAGGCTTTTGCAAGGATACATCAGTTACTTTTTCAGTTTCAGCTTGTGATGTAACCTACTATGTGATTACACTTGAGGTTTCAGAAACCTTCTCAATGCTTGTACTCGTTTCATTGTTAATTGACTGAGGTATCTCAACCTATTCAATAACACTTGAAAACACATCATCATGAATCACAATATTAGTTGATTTCATCATAGTTTTCGTATTATTATTGAACACACGATAAACTCGACTATTAAGAGAATAGCTCATGAAAATACCTTCATCACTCTTAGCATCAAACTTACCAATATTTTCTCTATTTGGAAGAATAAAACACTTACTTCCAAACACTATGAAATGTTTCACAGTAGGCTTCTTCTCTTCCCAGAATTCATAACTTGTGAGTTTTGTTCTAGGCCTCAGATGAACTCTATTTGAGATATAACAAGAAGTGTTTATTGGTTCATTCAAAAACCTTTGAGCAACGTTCTTTGCGTGCATCATAGTTCTTGCCATTTCTTGTAAAACTCGAATCTTCTTTTCCACCACTCCATTTTGTTGTGGTGTCTTCTGGGTTGAGAACTCATGTTTGATTTCAAGATTCCTGCAAAAAATGAATTTGTCATTTTGAAATTCAATCTCATGATCTGTTCTAATCTTCCTTAAATGAAAACCATCATCATTTTTCTCATTTTCCAAAAGCAAGTATAGATCATAGAAAGTATCAAAAGTTTCTGACTTATCACGCAAAAATCTTACCCATGAGTACCTTGAAAAATCATCTACCACCACAAAAAATGTATTTCTTACCTCCAAGACTTTCAGTTTGTGTAGGTCCTATAAGATCCATATGAAACATTTCAAATAGCCTTGAGGTGTTATCGTTGCTTACCTTGTAATGTGCTATTTTGGTTTGCTTACCTAGTTGACATGGACCACACACACCTTTCTTTGAGACAATCTTAGGCATTCTTCGCACTACCTTCTTTTTAGATAAGACTTTCAAGTCTTGATAGTTGAGGTGACCTAGTCTTTCTTGCCATAGCCCATCTGATGTAGACATACTAGACAAATTACATGAGAACTAATGTTCAGCACTTTCAAGTGTTGTTTGTACAAACATACTCTTATGTCCAGCACTTTTAACCCATTGTTTCTTAGCTTGATGAACTGATGTAGGCTGTACTTGAAATATCTGTGCAGACTGCTCTACTTCATGTAACTTCTCATGTAAACTGAATAGAGTGGTTTTCTTTGCAAGTGGTTGAAAGCTATTTTGCACCAACTTACTCTTCTGCAGATGATTAACATTAGTCCTTCTAGACAATATGTAAGAAGTTAGCATTCCAAACAATTTATGACAATGTGGTCGAATGTGACCCTTAATACCACAATAATGACAAATAGGAACAAACCTACATTGAACATACCTTTGAGAACTTTGCTTCTTGTAGGCTGTTTCTGAGTAAAAGGTTGAGCCGTTTGAGAAAAACGAAAAGTGTTTTCATATTTTGATTGAGAAGTTCTAACATTCTTCGTTTCTATGACATTTGGAATTTTGGATTTTTGTACTTCATTTTCCAACATTCGTGAGGTGGAAGGTACAAATTTCACAATATTTGGATTTCCATGATATGCTCCAATCTTTGAACTCTAGCCCTTTTCATATCCAAGTCCAAATGTCTTTTTCTAGATCTCTGCATGTCAAGAATATTTTGCAAATGGTTAGACCCAGATTCAACCTTGTTAATATTAGAACAAACCTTTTTAACATGTTCTCCCTTTTTTGCTTCAGCTTTAGTGAAGTAAGCGAGATCAGAGGCTACAACAATTTTTTTAGTGGCTTTAAGTCCCACTATCTCATCTTTGAGTTCACTGATCTCTTTTCGAGCTTCTGATAACTCTTGAGCTAAGAGTTCTTTCTCCTTTAAAGTCATATGTCTTTCCTTCTTAGCTTTGATGCATTCCTATACTATGTCATCATAGGCAATGCATAACTCATTCATATCAACAACTGAATCATCATCTTTGAAGCTTGTTTATGTTTTTTGTTAAAAGCTATTGGAAAAGCTACTGGAATATCCTTTTTGTCATCTTCAGATTCAAGATCTGAATCTTCTTCAGCATCATCACTCCATGTAGTCTGATAAGCTTTAGACTTCTTTCTCCGATTTGTACATTCTTGAGCAAAGTGACAAAAACCCTTACATTCAAAACATTGAGTGGATTTTATATCTTTGTTTTTCTTCTCATTCTTGTAAGATGAAGACTCCTCCTTCTTGAGATCCTTGGGATTCTTGTTCTTCATGCACTTTTTAAAATTTTAGTTAAAAGCAATAACTCATCAGCAGCATGAATAGTCTCATCATTAGAGTAGAGAGCAATACCTTTGGATTTTTTTGATTTAAGAAAATTTACCTCAAAAGTTTGTAGAAATCCAACAAGTTCTTCTACCTTGATTTGGTTAATATCTTTGATCTCTTTAATTGCTTCCACTTTTACCATGAATCTTTCTAGTAAAGATCGAAGAATCTTGCGTATCATCTTGTTAGATTTGATTGGTTCACCAAGAGTGAATGATGTACTGACAATATCACTCACCTTTACATAGAAATCATCAAATACTTCATTCTCTTCCATCTTTAGACTTTCAAAGCTAGAAGTACGCTATTGAAGCTTTGATCGTTTGATAAGATTTTTCCCCTCATGTGCTACTTCTAGCAAATCCCGAGCATCTTTTGCTTTATAACAATTTGATATCCTATGAAACTCCGAAATACTTAAAGCAGAAAACCTTTACTATTCCAACCAGTAATCTCAATATCACTTTTAATCCATGACTTTTATGGTTTTGGAATTTTATTACCTTTATCATCAATAGACTCAGGTGCATAATACCTTTTTTCTACTGACATTCAAACGCAATCGTCGATGGACTTCAAATAGACTCTTATTCGTGCTTTCCAATATGCATAATTGGATCCATCGAACTGTGGTATTTGATTTGATCTAGTCTCCATTGTTGGCACTCCCTCTGATACAAATTGAAAATATGAAAGAACTTTACCAACACGTTAGAGAACGTAATATGAAAAATAGCACAAATAAAAACATCAAGATATTAACAAGGAAACCCTACTTTGAAAAAACCTCGAGTCTATAAGTGATCAACCTTTAAAGCAATCCACTATAAGAGAAAAAGCTTACAACCTATCGTTACCCACGACTCAATTGTACAACTTGACTCAGCTTATGCTTTAAACCAAATCAAAATCCCATGACGATTTGAAATGCTCTTGACTCCTTCAAGAGACTTTGTTGTAGAAATACGATCCAAGTAACCTCAAGTAACCAGAGAAGCAGGTTACACCAGATGTGCATAACTTAGTTCTTCTTCTTCCTCAGCTGAATCAATCTTGAAAAAGAGGAACGAACAATGCTCAATCACGAACTGATTCTTTTTTTATTAATACAAACACGACATGCTCACAGATCACTCAAAAAGAATGAAACAATGAAATATTCGATGATCACAAATACATGATCTCACACAAATATCAAAAAATACTCTCTAAGCTTCGATCCTCATCTCTATGGATTGTCTCCATATATAGACGTCCAGCTGACCTTGAGATTGAGATAAATATTGATCATGATTATCTCCAACAGATAATAAACAACCTGGATTAAGATAAACAGAAGAGACGTTTACCCCAGATAAAACAACCACAATAATAGGAGATAAACTTTTATCCAACACTTTATCCCATAGAGAGTACATCCTAATCTCGACACCTCTAGTGATATCTGACCTAGAAATTCATTTTAATCACAATCACCTGAAAGTTATATCCTAATTAGGAAAAAAACACAATAATTAAAACTCTTAAAATCGTATACTAGAATCCTTGTATACTTAGAGTTCTCTACACGTGCACAAAAACTGACAGTTTAGGTAACCTAGAGCCTACATGGTAAGCTTACATATTGTTACATTCAGTCTTATCACACAAGTACACTAAGCTTAGGATATGTATGCTAAGATAATCTTTTGGGAATTTTTGTTTGTTTCTGATCCATGGATGGGTTTATGAAAAATGGGTGGAGTTTAATTGCAGTTCTGGATGGTCTTATGGGATTTTTGGCGATTTGATCCTGGGAATCCTATGTAAGTCTATATTTATTCTCAGTTCACTTTCAAGTTATAATTTTTATTTGTGCCTTTAATTTTTCAAACAAAAACCTTTTGGCTGGTTTAATCCTGTTTTTTCCTTTTCAAATATGTTCAACCAATATTGGCTTCTGTGTTGTGGAACGTTTTGGATCAAAATCTCTTTGAATATGAAGAATCTTAGTAATTTCTTTGAAGACCTGAAAAATCCTGCGAGGATGATATTATAGTCCGCGTTTACTAATTTTGATCTTTACACTGCTTGATTTGACTGGAAACATAACCTTTTCTCTTTAAATCTTCTTCCTTGAAACAAAATTATTTAACTTTTCAGAGAGGGAAAAAAGTTTATAGTTTCTTTAAATGGATGCTTTAGGGAATTAAAGGCCCAATTTAATATTTGGTCTCTGTTTTAAGATTGGAGTTGATTTACTTGGTAACAATCTTTTGGTTACTATGATTGATGTGTTTTCCAGGTAAATGACATGCTTTTGCAGGTCCACATTCTGGGCGAAGGGTAAGTTCCTCATAACTCTTCATATCAATTACGCACGAATTTTCTTTATGAATTCTTAATACCATTCATGTTCCCTGCAAAATGACATTTCCATTATGAAATTGTTCATCTTCAATGAACTATTTAAGTTCATAGCATTGGAAAAAAAACTTTGAAGGGGCTAATCCGGATTGTTTCATTGTATGATTTAGAATCACGGGCAAAGTTGCTAAGAAGGGGAAGCACCAATGGATTTTCTCGGATAATCGTGGTGATGAAATAGATTTGCTTACTCTTGTTAGAAGCCAAGATAACTGCGAATCCCTTCCCCAATTTTCTTGTGGAATAAAGGTACCATTCCTTATTTTAGGAAAATGTTATAAGTGATTAATACTACCATCGTCTATGTTTGTTGCTGATTAATGTTCATTCACTTCACGTACTCGTTGAACAATCAAATTTCATTTGCAGACAATTGCAATCATCTCCATGAAATCACAAGGAGTGGTAGTATTCGGAGCAAGACAAAAGGTAGGTGCAAATTAAGGCATATTAGTATTCTTCCTGCAATTATGTATGTGGGAAGACAAACACAATCAGATCTTATCGCTGCTTGGTTGGAAAACAGTAAATGGGTCTTTTTATCGGTGTTTTGCTTTTCATTGTCCTGCATTCTAAGGTTCTATGGATTCTAATTTTCATATTGTTGATCAACTTGTATCTAGATTCTTTGTAGGTTAGCTGCATTGTAAAATTGCGACTCCAAAACGAGAGAATAAACATGGATTAGTGCTTTGAACAGCAAGGTGGAGAAGATTTTGCTCTTGTACTGTATATTGGAATTCTTGAAAGGAAAGGCTATTTAGTTTTAGCCATTCACATTTTAATTTATTTATGATGATGTCTGGATCTTTATAATTTCTCTGATTTCTATTAGGAATAACTTTGCTATTATTGTTGTTGCAGATTTTGGAAAATGAGGAGTTTTTAGATAAAACAAAAATGTTGTCTGAGGAGACGGCGAACATTGATGGGTTCGTATCACTTGATAACATCCCTGCATCCATGAATGTTGAAGATTACAATCTCAATGAGTGGTTTGATTCCTTAATTTCAACTGGGAATTCCTGTAATAGGAATATGACAACCACAAATGGCAGTAGTAGTGAAGCGCTTGCCCGAAAAGCTGGTTTTTCAACAAGTATTAGGCCTTTCTCTCCTTCTGCATTGGATCTTTATTATGGAGGCATGACGCCGGTGTGCAATGACTCATCTCTTCTTATTAACCAATTAATAACAGCTGAAACAGAAGCACGATTATTATCATCTGGTATGCCTTGCACTAAGAGCACAAATGCCGAAGCCCCTAGCAGTAGTTTGTGGAGTGGTGAAGGGTCTATCATGACTTCGTTCGAGTCACAGTTGCCATCAGAATTTTGGGTTGATACAGTCACATTTCCTACACCAGCAGATAGCCTTGCAACTTGTGGTAATAGAGCAGGGAATAAGCAGTTGTTCTCAACATTTGGCTAGGTTGACGCAGGAAAAAGTATTGAAGATGATTCTGGGAAATTGATGGGTATTCAGCATTCTGCTGCATTGGTCCATGCAACTAATAGTCATCTTCTGGAACGTTCAACTACTGAAACCAATTTCGATTTTTCAATGGATATCTCTGACTTCTGTGTGGTAGATAATCTTTCCGAGTGCTTTGTTCCTTCATCGAAGGAATGCACAGATGATACTACAATGGAAATGGCAAATGATCTATCAAAAGCCATAGGACTTATTTCAGATCTGTATGATGGGCAGCAGAGGTCTGTAGTAGCGTTGCTGAGTGTGACGCATGAAGATTTGGGTCTGAATTTCAAGTCGTCTAGAAGAGTTAGGGAGTGTTAGGAAGAGATTTTTTATGCCGGCAGTTAGCTGTGATCGCTCTGCATCAGCAACGGTGTGTCAGATATCTCAGGGTTGGATGTTGCTCCCACAGCTGCCCCTCAACAAGGATTATTCTCGGAGTTAAGACTTGAAGAGCTTTTAGATTGCATTGGTAATTCTAATTCTTTTACAAATTCTAATTTTGAAGATCAGTTGTCCACCACCAAAAGAAGGAGAATGGACAGTTTGACAGCAAATGATGCAAAGATGCAGCCTGTTTATAATCTCGACAAGACTAATACTCAATTGTTTAAGAAAGAGACTTATCCAATATCACAAGTGTATTTATGGATCAACAACAGCTATAGAATTAATGCAAAAGAAAATGCCATAGCAACAACAATGAAGAAGCGTGAAGAACCTTCGAAGGCAACCAAGAAATGAGCCAGACCTGGTGAAAGTACTCAGCCTAAGCCCAAAGATCGCCAGCAGATCCAACACCGTCTCAAAGAGTTGAGAGGAATCATCCACAATAGCGGAAAGGTTAGTACAATTTCCTTCTCTGAAACATTAATACAAGTCTAACTTATGAAGGAAGAGACAATCATAATGATTTTTATTTTCTTAGATCAATTTTTATCTGATATGTATATGAAATGCCGATATATGATAATTTGGTTGATCTTTCAGTGCAGCATTGATTCTCTACTCGATCTAACCATCAAGACATGCATTTCTTGCAAAGTATTACACAATACGCTGACGAACTTAAACAAACTGATAAGCCAAAGGTAACCAGCCTGTTAATTTTATTACAAGCAGGTAGGTTTTTTTTTTTTTTGGTATTTATGCCAAGTGGTGAATTAAACTATGCAATTTACAGCTGATCAGCCAGCGCAGTGGATTGATCCTGAAAGACAACAGCATCGATGGTAGTAGTTACTGCAGGGATGCAATGCGAGCATTTGACTTCAGCGGTAAAACAACGGTTTCCCTGTCATAGTTAAGGACCTCAACACTCATGGCCATATGCTTATAGAGGTACCGGAAAGGAGCAGAAGAGTCTTCTGATTGTCTGTGCAATACATCTTGATTATCTGAACACCATTAATAAATTTCATTTCTCTGCTAGTCTGCTGCAGATGCTTTGCGAGGACCGGTGATTCTTTCTTGAGATTGCAGACATAATTAGGGTCTTTGGATTGAACATCTTAAAGGGAATAATGGAAACTCGGGAAGATAAAATATGGGCACACTTCATTTTTGGAGTATCTTTGGAAGAGATTGATTCGAAGTAACAAAATTACAACTTAATCATATAGTTCTATGAGAATAACATTAAAATGTATTTTTTACAGAGAAACAAGGAAGTAACCGGGCATTGGCAAGTTACCAGGCAGGACATATTTTGGTCACTTCTCCAACTGACTCAGGAAACTGGCACTACTGGGATTGATTCGACAATTCAGCCAGTAATATAAACGATTCTGTGATTCCTCCAGTTGACGGTTATCAGCAATCTCCGCAGCCACTTTCCATCAGCATGGCATATACGCTACTATGATAATCATTAATAGAAGAGTCACCTTGAGCATTCGTCGTACAAGGTTTCGATGATTGGTGCCACAAAGGAAATGTGCATACAATTGATAGACTAGGCAATAGTTCAGTAGGAATGTCAATTGATCAGTTTGCTATATTTATTTCTTGTTTTGGCCTTCTGTTCTCGGTCGACTCTGCTACAACTTGTTCATAACGTGGAACTGATAAAACCATTTAGTCATAGCCTTACACTTGTTCTTGGCCTCTTGTTGTTTCATAATCATATTATGAATAGCAATAAAAGAGATGTGGTTCTCATATTGTTAATATTTAGTTGGACCTACTAGGCTTCTTTTCATTGCAGTCTTGTTTACGTTAGTCTTCCATTGCAAAAACCCTTTTAAATATTTCTGTATGATAACCAAACGCCATATCTGACTGGAAAATCTTCGCTTCGATATCATGAAGAAACTGAGAGGGTTGAGAGAGCCCTCATGTGTTTGAGGTTGAGCTTCATCTTATAAACCACGTCAATTTACTTTAACCAGGAATTCTCTCTCTAGTCTATGTCTTCTACAATATTTTTGGATTTGTGAATTGTGACCCAAGAAAGATGAGACAGACTTTGTTGAGGTCATAGTCATAAACAGCTGCTTGTCTTATTGAGTTCAGAGAATTGGACAATAGATACTGTCATCTGGTGTCGGTTTTGGCTTTGGCTTTGTTTATTGCTGTTGTGGCAAACTTTTGGAACTTTTGACAGGAAATTGGTGTTCTTTTCGTAGGAAAAAGCAAAAGAGTAAACCAAACACAAGGGAACACACTTTTATTTGGTTCTTATAATCTCATTAGATTCTCTCATTCAACAATTCGCATACAATAAATTTATTTAGAAGGAAAGCAACCTATATCTTCTTTTGATGAAAGAAGAACAAAACCAATATTTTCATACGAATCGATATGCCAAAGAATTTCTTTTAAAAAAAAAGTCTCAAGTTATGTCCTTCACATGATGCCTCTAACCACTGCACAAATTGCAGATCCAATAATAGTTGTGAGGAACACTAAGAATCTGTCATGTGGTGAAGACGAAGAAGGAGGTTGTGGGATTGAACCAAAAACTGTTGGGTAAGAGGGTCCTGCTGCTGTGTCCTGTAATGCAGAAGGACCATAAGAAGGTGAAAATGCAGAGCCATTCCTAGGCACAGATATTTGCAGCTTCTGCTTCTTCTCACAGTGCCCTGGCTTTCCACTGGTGAAGTACAACTCCCCAGGTGAAGTAATGTTAAACAATGAATTTCCGTTGTCCATGTACAAGATTGGATCTTTAAGGTTGCAGGTTTTGAAGGATTGTTCTGTCACTTGAATAACTGAATCTTGACTTGGTGGGTACAAGAACACTGCAAATAAAAATCCAACAAAAACCCATATGAGCATACACGAATGAATATTAATGGCAATCAAGAATCACAGAAACGGAAGAAAATAACTTACAGAGGGAATCTCCATTCCTGAAAGTATGGAACTTGGACCATTTTGTGTAGACTTGTGAATCTACTGAGGTGGGTATTCCCCATGAGTCTAAATCTCCTACCTTGTACTGATAGCAGAAAGCTCGGGGTTGCATCAACAGTAGGACCCAAAAAGCACAAAAGAACTTGCAACTTCGAGTTTGAGTTCTTAGATTGGCCATTTCTTCCGAACCCAAGCACTTGAGTTTGTTTTTCTTTCTCAAGGTGCTTCAGGCTCAAGTGTTATTGGCTCAAGAGACTGCAGAGATATTGGTGAGAACATAAAGAGACAGACTGTGTAAATTTGACCTGAATGACCCCCTTTCTACCCATGAAAATTTGTGATGAATAAGTAAAATTAAACATTTTAGAGGGCTAATATTGGTAGAAAACAATAACTTTGCTAACAAAAGCACATGGGCCAGTTGTCTAACATCTTCCAATTGTGACCCTTAGGATGATTTTCAATTCTACAAAATAGAAATAATCTAATCTATTCAAATATATTATCATGCATCATCTCATCATGTGGGGGGCGAAGGGGGCAATCAGAGAATTGTCTCCCCTCAGCTATATGCAGTGCGCCATCATATGCGTGTGATAAGAAGCTCACAGTGTTTAGTTCCAATGGAGGTCCTCCACCCAATGTACCAAGACCTGCATTGCAAAATTGGTTTTCCTTTCAGTTCAAAACAGTCTAGGGTTCATGCAATGCTACACATGCTTGACAAATCCGTTCAGAAAATGTTACCAAACCTTTAATGACGCTGAAAGCTGCAGCTGTCCCTGTCTTGAGCTGAACATTGTCAAAGTCTCTCCTTACTGTATATCGAAATGTAACGCCGAATAATGCACAGCTAGCAAAGGTGATTGCTAAGGGGAGTATCAGCTGAGAAGTGCTGCTAACCTGGGTAAAGCAAATGGGGAGCCCTGCAATAGTTCCAACTACTGCAGATATGGAAGCTGCTTTTACAGATTCCCATCTCTCTTCGTCCCTGTTAAGCCCATCACTTACATTTCCAACCACATCGGTGGTTTGCAAGAGGGAAAGTTCGGCTTCATCAATCATGGCTCTTGCTACTGAGATCTCCCGCTGACATTCTGCAACCTTCGAGTTGTATAAATTCACACATTAATAGTAACTACAAAAATGTAAATAAGTGAGTATATCACAGCCAGTCAAAGAAGCAAGGGTATAATTGGGGAAAATCATTTTCTGATTCTCTACAAATCTGTAGTGCTCTTAAGAAAGATTAATCCAAGTACATTGGCACGATAATATCGGAGTAAGATAGATACCATTTTGAAAATACAGTTGATTTGAATCTCAGTCAACAATAGAATGTAAGACTGTAAGAAGCAATTCCACCAGACTTCACAATAGTTTCCTAATTTGGAATTGAACCATTACCCATAAAATTTCGTACGGACTGTTAATGCAAAATGCAACCAGACCTCATTGTGCAAATTGGAACAATTTAAACTTTTGAGTTCTAAAGTATGGAAAGTTTGAACATTCGATGGTGGTGACAGAATTGGAAAATGATAGAAAATTTTCATTAACCAACAGTCTTAAGCACAGTTTGCAACACATACACACTTCACGGAGAATTAAAAAAATAATATACCTACACATAAAACCAATTAATTTTTTTTACTCCAAATGAAGAACTGTGCTCTCATCGAAACATAAAAACCCATAATCAACAGACCTCAGAAGCTTTGATTTCAAGCTGGTTGATGTAATTTCTCAACAACTTCGCCTCAAGTTCCTGCTTTTCAATCACCGCAAGCTCCCTCTTGGCAATCTCTACTCTCTGCGACGCCTTCTCCAATCCCTCTAGCAAATCCCTGTTCTCTTCTCTATTTAAAACTTCTTCCACCTGCTGATCAACCATACCAGTCAGTGCATCCTGCAAGCCATCACCATTTGTTTCCCTCGCCCCTGAGTCGCTGCTGCATTTGAAAAGTGGAATTCGAGGGAGGGAAGTGGTAGTTTGGGCTCCATCGAAGAGTTTCGTGCACGTAAAAGACCTGAAAAAGAGATGTTTAGGGATTGGAGAAACAAGCAGAGAAGAACTGACGGTAGCAACGGGCATGGTGTTTTCAGCAGTGTAGGTTATCCTTCAACGGCAGCAGTCTGTACTGTCGCCCTCCACTTGGTATATTGAATTTAAGGGGTCTCCAATTATTCTATTTGTGTAGGAAGTAATTTTTAAAATTTTCATAAAAATAACAAGTTCAATAAAATTCATTAAAAAAAACCTAAACAAATTTGTGTCCAATAGGATTTGAAATACGACCAATTAATTCAATAGACGACCACTCTACCACTAAGACTGAAAATATTGCGGTGATGTGAAGGTAAAATTGGATTTTTTTTATCGATATGAATTATTTTTTTATTAAATATTGAAATTCATTGAGCGCAAAAAATAGAATTTTTTTTTTAAAAAAAATCAAGTGTTTCCACTCTGAAAATGAGGTCAACCTCAGTTTTGTGAGCAAAAGCAACTCTTTACATATCTGAATTGGATGTAGAGTGTGTGGCGTAATTTTTATTCTCCTATGTCTAAGGTCTTCCACAGCAATGTCTATATAAGTCATCTGGGTACTTAAATAGAGTCTCGTGTTTCTCGTTTTGTGTTATTTCTCTCCCACAACAATTACAAAATAGTGATCTGTATATTGGTGTTCAGCTACACTGCGTCTGAAGGAGTCACACACGACTGTAGATGCGCAACCTCAATTCTTAATATAAAAAATTTACTTCTTGACCCTCTCTCTCAAGCGGCTACGCAAAACTCTCTCCCAAGCAATGTTGAACACTTGAACTCCTCGCGTAGGCGCAATCTGGGCTAGTTGATTGTTCAATTTCTTCTTCTGCAACCATCATCCAGGTAGATTCTCATTGATTCTTGGTTCGATTTTGCATTTTCTAGGTTTCTCTTTATTGGAGTAGATCGAACCCAGTAGACTAGAGAGCTTTGTCCATCGTCTATGGATGTCGATTTCACATGTTCGATTACATAATTTTTTTAGGATTTTCTATTTTGGGTTTTTGATTTTGGATTTACTTGCTTGATTGTACCTGATGTTTGATTAAAGATTATCTCTGGTTATAGGCATCCAAATTGTTATTCATTTATTTTGTTGTTGTTGGATTCTGGATGGGTAGTTTTAGGATCAGTGTGGTGTTGTGGTGGTGGATGGATAGTTTCAGGATCATGGATTGTTACTTTCATGATAGTTTATGGCCCTTCCGGTTGAAGGCACCAGTTGGTGGTTTGAAGAAGAAAAGAAATCACTATGTTTGGACATATTATCATATTATGGAAAGGCATTTATCATATTATACCACAAAAACATAATGAAAATACAAATTATCTATCACATAAATTATCTATTAATGTCAAAAACTTAATAAAATAAAAATATATTAATATTAATATAATGTTATTATTTTAATAAATATGATAAAGTTTGATCTTTATAATAAATAGTCAAATAGATTGAGTTTAACTAAATAAAAAGTGATTATAGAAATAAGTATTGAAATAATTTAGGGTACTGATTTGAAATAACTAATGTGTGTTGTTAATTGTTTCAAAAACTATAGATTAGTGAAAAGAAATATATTTTTACTAAAATTTAGAGAATCATACTTGAAAATATACTTATTCATACTTGTAACTTTTCTAGAATTTTTTTAAAAAAACACACGATTGTAAGTTAAAATGGTTAACTGGACGTCCTCACCCTCGGTAATTGGCGGAATCGGATACAGTTGATAAATAGCGAACCTTTAATGATGGGCCTTTGTAATGGGCCCTTATAAGGCATATAGAGTATTCTTTCTTTCCTTTTCTTTTCAGTTTGTCATCACATCAATGACAGACTAATTTGATTTTAACTGAACATTATTTCAAAGCTACAAGGGCATATAGATGAAAAAGGAAGCTGAGGACTTTGTTTCTGAAATCTGCAATTTCAGAATCTCAAAAATCTTCTCCAGTATTCCTAGCTCATTGGCAATCTATCGGCAGCTCTCTAGGCCATCCAAACTCCTCCAAGAATGCCAATACAACTCCATTTGACCAACCAAAACCAGTCTGCATAGTCACGTAGAAAGCAAAACAAATCATTAGGAACAAAGTGGTATAAAGGGGGTTAAGAGCCCCTTCAGTAGAAGTCACTTGATCACAGATGTCTAGTCTTTTTACCAATGTTGGTAAACAGACTGGACGCTTGTGATGGACGTTGCACTGCAGGGGCCTTCATCTGGGTATAAAGGATGATCATCTATTCTCCCCTAATCATTTTGCTACAGTACATACCTGAGGTGTGTATTCACCACCACCGCCATATTCTCCACACTTCTCTACGTCGTATTTCTCGTGCATCACACCCATTTTCTTGTATGAACCATAATTGGTTCTGATCCATGATATAGCTATCTCTTGTGCCATTGCTCTTGCCTCTTTTAAACCTGATTTTGCTAGACCTTCAACTATCATGTGTTGTAGGGGAGCCCAACCATTTGGAAAATCCCTGCTTGTTAAATGTTTATTTACTAATCAACACTTTATAAAAAAAATATAAAGGATATGTGGGTTTTTTTTACTACAAACCATTGTTCTCCTGATCTTGTCAAAGAAGTTGCAATTCCAGCACGACAAACCAACCCGGAACTTCCAAGACTTCTCATGACTTTCTCTACTAGAGAAGCATCTGCAAAGATGTACACATCAAAGAATTCTCAGCATTCATCAACTTACTAAACTGAAAGTGGCTTATTTTGGTTTCTAATAAACCATACCAAACAGGTTAGGGTCAACTGCACCTGGAGAATGCTACTGTCTACTGGATTTCATGCCAGAAAATTAGAAAAATATGAAAAGAAGCTAGGCAATTTTTTCAGGATCTCATCAGTTATGAACTGAAAGATCTTGCCAGCAAAGAATTAATAGTTTACCATGGAGAGAGGACCGATTTTACCAAGTCTAATATGGTTCTAGTATTAACCAAGCAGGATGTACAACCGAACAAACTGGATTTCTAGGTTGGTCTATAGGATGGCAGAACATGCATCTCTAGGTTCTAAAAGGGCCAAACTTTGTTGGAGAGTTGGAGTTCCGAGTTCCAGAATTGCAGATCAGAAGTTCTAAGCAAAGTAACAAACCCAAGCCTAATTTAAGCCTTCCTGACTCGTCTGTTTATGTACCATGCTTGTCTGAACACGTATGTTAAAGTGGGTAATAAATTACGAACCTGAATAGAAAGACTCGATCCACAGAGGAACGAAGTTTGAAGCAAATAGATTTTGGTTTTGGTTTGAAACTTCCACTGTTCCATATTGCTATCAAGACCAAAAATTAAGAAGTCAGACAAGAAGAAAAGACAGTGAAAGATATGGGTTCAGTGCTTCACAATTTCTTCAATGTCAAGATCACCTGGCATTTAGTGTCATTGAGCCAGTAATCAAGCCATTGCCCCATCTTTTCATTCCATAAAATTGAATCGATTGCTCTTTTTCTTTCTTGTGAAGCTTTTAAGAAACTCTCCATATTTTTGTTGTCTCCAACAACTTTTGCTAAGTAGGTAATGTCGAGTTCCATCTGGATGAACAAAATTGGCAGTTCTTGTTATATGAAGTTATTAACCATAGAAGTTATTGACCTCAAGCATTATAGTTTGGAAGCATACCTTGAGTAAGAACACATTTAAGTCCACTGGTAAAATTAGTGTAGTAGAAATTGTAGTGAAATCTGAATGATTCCTGCAACAAGCCAATGTTACAACTTTGCATTTTCGTCTGTAAGATATTTTTGCTTTGCGGAATCAGCCTAAACTTTGCTTTTCGATTGGGACTCAGCCTTCCAATGAAAATATAGGGGTAAAATTGTGAAGAACAAAATTACTACAAGCTTGTGTAAAAATTGCTTATATACAACTCCTATTCACATGGCTCTCTGAATCTCCTAATCAATCTTTTCCTACTGTCGTCTTTCTAAGAAAAACAATCACTTGTGTGACTCAAAGAAAGTAATACACAAACACGGACAATCGCTTTATTCTGAAAATACCTCATCTAACACCGATTTGTCATTAGTATGCCCAAATTAATTTAAATTTTGCAAGCAAACCAGTTAAAAAAGGGGCTAATTTTCCATTTGCAAATATATGGTTTCCATACCTCATCCACCTTGTACTGAAATCCCATCCGGATTCAGCAGCAGAAGCTAAATCCCGGAAGAATTGCTGCCTCTCCAAATCATTCGAGATATTAGAAGCAGAATTCTTGTCCTGAAAAATGCCATTAGGAAAATATTTTAACATTCACTCCAATCATTTGATGTCATATTAACTTAATAGAGCCAGATGAGAAAAACACACTAGTGTTGATGATTCAGGCCTGGGTTTGTTCCACATGGCATAATACCGATTTAAAGTATGATCGCAGCTAGCCGGAGCATCGTGGAGGATCACTTTATGTGTATCTACATTAGACAAAAACAAGGCAAAAGTTCAAGTCATCAAGATTGGCCAAAAAGAAAACAAAGATTCACAAGAATTAGCTATCAACAACGAAGAAAAAGCGATCAACATATAGTAAAACAAGCACATATTACTTTTCGATACCTGAATTCCAAAACTGATATTCTTTAAGCAATGCTGGAAGATATCTTTTAGCAAACTCTATATCTAGAGTCCTCTTGTATATTTCAGAAACCATTGCACTCAGGAGTGGAGGTTGGCTGTAAAAAGGACCAGCAAGCCATTAAGTAAAGCATCTAACTTGATCCATGAAAAGACTTTTGCATTTATTACAAAGTATTAAAGAAAAACCATCTTCGTAGATAGTTGATTGAAAAATACATGGAATTAGAACATTTGATCCACTCCCTATTTGGTAGGTAATTGATTTACATATATTCAAAACGAATACACGAATTAAGGAAACAGCACAAGTAAATCAATTAGTTGTGAGAATCATTACCTCCTGTTAGTGTAATAGGCCCTTGCCCCATTGAGAACATATCCATATTTATCTATCATGGAAACAAGATTATTCACAATTGCTTTAGCAGTATCATACATTTTACTTGCCAGCAATCCCCTGCCCAAAAAAATAAAAAATAAAAAATCATCAAATACACAAGGAAAAACAAATCCCAAATTGGGACAGAATATACACCATAACAAATAGAAACACATTAGAGAAATCACTGAATTGTGAAAAAAACAATTGAAAAAGTTTCAATTATGAGAACCCCAGACCCCATATTCATTACCTGATAACCCAATAAGAATCCCAGTAGTAAACCTCTCTAAACCTTGAACCAGGAATTATAACTGGCCCAGGCAGAGGCAATAGAGTATGCAAATCAGGGTGTTCACTGACTTCAACAGATACTTTCCTGCTCAAATTCTTCCAAAAAGAGTGAACCTCCAACGCCCATGACTTCACAGTGGGATTCTCCACCGCTGGCAAGAACCCATCCGGCACCGGCACAAAATCAGGTGGATTGAAATCCTCCAAATCATCCCCTACTCCTTCAAAATAAGTCCCTATAAAACCCTCCAAATCCTTAACCAATACCGACCCATCAACACTCCTAGGAAGGGTATCAAATGCAGACTCAGTTTTTGATAGATTAAACTTCAACGACAAATCAACGTACAGCTTCGGATCGAAGTTTTTGTCACCAAAAGTGTTCAATGCAGTCTCTTGGACACGTACAAGGAATTTGATCAAAGGACTTCTAGGTACCACAGGACCTGTTTCATGGGTATTGCATGAAGGAAAAGCGTTTGTGACGGCCATTATTGATAAAAGCAAATAAAATAAGAAGAGAAAAGCGGGGTTTTTATCATGGTAATTGGCCATGTTGAGAGACTAGTGAACTTTTTCTTGGAGAGGAAGCTGTGGATGTATCTACATATGTGAAAAGGACTGTTTGTGATGGCCGGCAATCAGAAATTCGTATTCTCAAATATCAGTAGTGTGGAATGTTTTTAGGAGTCGCTTTTTGTTGAGAATGGTTGAGTGGAAATAAAAATGGGAATGAGAATGCGAATAGAATTTTAATTCTTATGTTTAGTTTGTATAAAAATTAGGAATGAGAATGAGAATGAAGAATGTGTTTTGTCCCTTATGTCCTTTGTAATTATGTATAATCAACAAATTGCATTTTACCATATGTAATCATATATAACTAACAAATTAAAATAATTTAATAAAATTACATATACTAACAAATTAAAACAAATATAAAATACCAATATATTAATTAATATTCATATTAAAATACTAGTTATGCTAATATAATCCATTTGAAGATAATTCAAAATACTACATCTACATGTTATCAAAATAATAGATAAATCACCATTAAAGTCATGCTATTGGGTAACTAATTTATAGCCGACTCAAATAGTCAAGCACAAAAGCAGCTCTGTGCTCAATAGGAGCTCTGTGCTCAATAGGCACTGCAAAATACATTGTTAGTGCTGCTTCATCAGCTCCAAGCTTACGACCAACTGCAAAGATTTGACGGGCATCCAATTCGAGTGTCATTAACTCATTAAAAAATGAGTCCCGCTGAGTCATCAAATGGACTTCCGCTTTGTTCAATTCTTTGCAAGCCTTTTCAAGATGTTCACCAAGGCTTGTAGCTGCATCATGAATAGCATCCTCTATGCCTTGTGTATGACGTCTCTTCCTCGTTTTGTTGGATCCAGAATTTCCAGCAACATTTTCCTTGCCCACGGATGCTTGTCCATATGAAAATGATGCATCGGTTTGCTCTGCAAATGTTTCATCCATTACTGGGGTGTATACATCATCGTCTTCCAATTGATCATCATCATCATTGCCATTTGAAGTGTCATCTGGCATAACAACATTGTTTCCTATTGCTCGATCTTTAGCAAAAATTAGTTGTAATGACTCAAAATGTGGCAGCCTCTTGTTTCTAAATGGCTTGGCTTTCGGATGAGACTGCATCAAATTAACAAGACAGTATAACGATCACAGCATCAACAATATGTGAATAAATAAAATTCAAAATTTGTCCAACACTTTGTAATTTTGAAACTAATAAAATGTGTGCCAACAGTTTGTAGTAGGCAACACCAAAGTCATCAAAGTTATATACAAACTCATCCGAATTATATACCATCTCATCCTTTAATCTGCAACTTCCCAGTATTATCCAAAACATAGGCAGCTTTACAAAAGGATTAAACCAGATAATCCAACCTAGTCCACAAAATAATAGGCAGCATTAGAACAATGAAATTTACCTCCGAGTATGCCTCCCAAACCGAAGGTTCAGCTGTCACGATCTGGTTCTCAGAATCCCATCCAAACCCACTAGTGTTTGTCCCAGAAATCATGTCATGGACAATAGTGAAATCTGATTTCATGCTCTTCAATATGCTCATTATATGGGGCTTGATTCTGAGTTCTGCTGTGGGTAACTTGATTTTGAGAGCATCTTCAATAATCTCGAGGTAGCCGGATCGAAACCCATTGTCAGCATTATGTGTTCCCTTGTTATGCAGATCGACCAATGCATCCACAAGTGCTTGATCCTGCTCTAAAGTCCACTTATGTTTATTCTTACCTGCCATTACTCCTAACAAACAAAAAAAGAGAGGCATATGTACAACCAAATCTTGCAATGCTCAATAACCCAAAAAAAAACCAGAACTGGTAGTATTACAACACAAATACAAAATGACAATGACCTTGGCATATATATGGCAAAACTGGCAGCAATATATCACAAGAAAAAATAGTAGTAACCCTGGCATATATATGGCAAAACTGGCAGCAATATATCACAAGAAAAAATGGCAGTGACCTTGGCATATATATGGCAAAACTGGCAGTAATATATCATAAGAAAAAAATGGCAGTTACATTGGCATTTATATGGCAGAACTGGCAGCAAGATATCATAAGAAAAAAATAACAAATACATTGACAGAACTGCCAGCATGACTTCAATAGAATGCATTGTGCTCCAATATGAATACAAGAGACAAGGAACATAAATAATAAAAATTTAATGTTTCTCACAAGAATCACTCAAAGATTCCCAAAAGCTAATCGATTCATTCGAATCTCATCCACAGAGGTTTTATCACTATAATACACCCATTCCCTAACTTTCAACATTTTAGCCATTTGATTGACAACAAAAGGTCTAGCCCTCTCAATTACAAACTGGCTTGCAGCATAACTACTGAGAATGAAAAAATAGTTAATAAGTCTCATTATTAATGAAATCATATACTTCATGACTCTCAACTTCCTTTGTCTAGAAACTTGTTTGGTGCTCAAACTCAATCTAGCCATAACTGCATACAAGTAAAATACATAACACATATAAACATATGAAAAACTTACATGAAATTGAGATGTAATTGCAGCTGAAAAACTGACACCCATAGTTAACAAAACAATATATTTTTCAGTCACTACCATTTATAGTCAGAGACATTCTTTACCTATATGATATGATATACAACTGCATATAGAGTTGATATAAAATTCAAGTACAAACACAAATACAGAGAACTTTTTCTGCAATCTTATTAATGACATTTATTCACCCCAAAACAAAGACAAATTAACTATGGCATGTGTGAACTTGGATAAAGAGCTACTCATGGTCATTGTATTATGAAATGTCTATTGTATTTTTCCTACAAAATTTCCAACTTATTAACTCAATTTCTATCACTTATTAGTGCAACCTAAGTTAACCATATTCCACAAGAACATGTTATCAAACAGTTCTCTTGATCACAGAAAACCATCCGGTTAAAGCTTTCATGGCCTCAAAATAGTTTATGCCCCATTCCACATAAAAAATTGCTGGACAAGAAAATTGCAGCCTCGTAACCCATATTATACAGAGTAACAATGCTCATAAAACAACACTCATAAAAAAGGTTCAGCAATCTTCCATTGATTTAATTCACAACAGAACAAATATCTAATAATCAAAGCTGAAAGAAAATTCATGAATGAAGGGGTTAATCGATTGACACTAGACTGTGTAATCGTTAGCAAGACACGAGTGATCAACAAACCATATAACAAATCAACATCAAACCACAAAATAAATCGACTAATGAAGAAATGAGCTTAAAACCAGAAACGAAATCGCCTAAACCTAGAGAAATCAAGGTATTTACCTCGGAAGGAAGCGCCTTGGTTGTGATTTCAGTCTGGATGCCTTGCCTAGGGTTCTCACCTTGTGCAGCTCTGCTCTAGATTTGGTATTGCTGAACGTGATGGGTTTGATCGAACGGTGGGATAGATACCAAATCAAAATAAAACCAAAGAATAAATCAACTTGAGAAGAAATAATCTTAAAACCAGTACTGAAATCGCCTTCGACAAGAGAAATCGAGGTATGTACCTTAGAAAGAGGCGCCTTGGTCGCGATTTCACTCTGGATGCCTTGCCTAGGGTTCAGGCCGTGTGCAGCTCTGCTTGCGATTTGGTGTTGTGGAACGTCTATGAGTTTGATCGAATAGTGGGATAAAGATGCAATCGGATGGACTGAATGCCATTTACTTGAGGGCACATTAGACATTTCATCCTTCATTCCACATGGAATGAGGTAAAGCCATGTTTTTAAGTGGGAATCAGAGTTGCATGAGAGAGAGAAGAAGGAATGGAATCAGGTATTCCATTCACCCAATTTTTGGTGCACCAAACAAATGAATGGAATTCCCCATTCCTTATACCCACTCTATTCCACCCCAAATCTCATAACCAAATGACCCCTTAAAGTATTGATTTTGATGGGCTATGAGAATGAAGGTTTTGAATAATTTTATGATTTTTTAAAATAGTCCAATGAAATACTTGTGAAAGTATTAAAACACAGATTTTGAAGGTGAGACAAAGAGAAGCTCAACAGAGGGAGGGAGAACAAAAGAAGAGTGATGCGAGACTAGGGTTGATGAGGGTAAAAAAGGCAATGAATTTCAAAAACTCTTAAAACATCCCGATTTGTGATGTTTTTAAAATCGGTCAAGTCAACACTACACCGATTTATAGTATTAAAACACATATTTTGAAGGTGAGACAAAGAGAAGGCTCAACGGAAGGAGGGAGAACAAAGAAGAGTGATGTGAGACTAGGGTTGATGAGGGTAAAAAAGATAATGAATTTCAAAAACGCTCAAAACACCCTGATTTGTGGTGTTTTTAAAATCGGTCAAGTTAATACGACAACGATTTTGTTTAAAACCTCCAAAACTAGTGTCCCAAAAATGCAAACAAATAGAGTTTTTAAAACCCCTTATTTATAGTCACTTAAAAAACTCTTATTTTCGGTCATTTTCGGTATTTCAAGCATAGTGTAAAGAGAGTGTTTTTTTTCAATTTTTCTTATGTTTCTAGAGTCTAGACTCGAAAGAGACAGGAAATTACTTTGGTGCCCTCACTCTCAAATGGCAAGGGCAACGTAGTATTCTTATTATTTTAACCAAATGTTAGAGAATTATATTGGGATGAGATTCAATTTAGCCGTGGGGCTAAATCCATTCCACATTTTCTTCACGCCATCTCAAAAAATATAAAAAGTTGTAGTTTGTAAAACATCTCATATGCCAAATATTTTTAATTCCTTCCTACCATTTTTCCCTCTTACTCTTTGCTGAATTTCTCTTCCTCGTTATCCACCACATAATCATCTACACTATCTTTAAACTAGCCAACACTTAATGATGTAGACACCAGATTTCATTGATAATAAATTAATTATTGATATGAACTATGAACTCACGATTTCAACAAGAGTGATCTTGTTGGAGTTTTTGATCAACTTAATCCCTTAAAATATGTCATCCCAAACTTGAGGCACAACCACTCTAAGCTCTTTGAGTTCACAATGTCTCTGTTCAACTACTGAGCTCTCCAAACTCACAGGCACAATCTCTAACATTTGTCACTTCTTTCCTAGAAACCAAACAGGGGCAAAGATATGGAGTGAAAAAGAGTAAGAGCAGGTACCTTGGAGATGAAAATCCTTGAAAGTATCGATTGTGAAGGTCTATACATGATAAATCAATGGCTATATGACACCAAGAAGCTCGTCTCCCGCTTGTGCTTGATCGATTGGTTTGGTTGATCTGGTTTTTCGAGATTTTTCTGTAGACTACTTTGAATCTATGAAGAGAAGTCCATGGCCAGTCAACCGAGGATGAGCATTGAAATTTCAAAATATTACTGGACGCCAAGCTTTAGAGGTGATGCAGACGGAGGGGGTTTCAATGTCAAGATGAAAAGTAATGCTCTCAAATTGTTTGGGGTGTCTTTGAATATTATTTTTAAAATTGTGAATAGAGGTGAACTCAGATATTGGTGAAATTTAACTAAGATTTTAAAGTTGAAGGATTATGTAACATCTATATACTAATCCCTAAACTTACTTGAATAAGATCTCTGACGGATTGTCTCACAAACACCACTAGTCACGAATACAAATCAGACTTGCAAAGGTTTCACCACTTGAAGATCTTTAATCACCTCACACACTCTGTGTATAGTAATTTCAATGTTGTATTTTTCCAATGGGAGGCCTCCTATTTATAGTGGAGGACTCCTAGTGTTTTTTGAAGACTATTGAATTTAAACTACTTGAGACAATGATAATTATCTCAATAATTTTATCCCTATCACAAATTTTGGATGAGACTTAGTTGTTTGACCAACAAGGAAAACTATAAAGGCTTGGCCCATCTTGAGTATCTCAATAATCCAAAATACTCCTACTCACCTATGATGGGCTGAAATGGAGTATAGTCAAGAGATTACACTCATATGGTCCAACAAGATCATCATATAGGCAAATGAAGGGTGTGATTCTCTTGCACACTAATCATATTATTTTGTTAAGTCAATTGAATAATAGTGTACCATTTTACCACAAACATGTTTAAATACACAGACTAAGTATCACTCAATCCCATATAAGAGTCGTACATTTGTCTTTTCAACCTAATGTATTTGTAATCAATGTTCGACCAATAAATACATATTTTCTTTGTGTCATCTAAATCAAGTTTTTCCTTTTCACCCTATTATCATTTAGTTTTGGTCCAACTTGCTTTTCCAACTATGTACCTTTAGGTTGAATCATCTCTTAACCATAGGTAACATGCCAAGGTAGTAAACCATTGTCCCATCACTTCCTGACATAGCCAAAAGTTATTCAAATGGTAGAATTAAGAGATCATTGAGAAAACTTTGATCCCAGAGACTCACATAGTGATGAAGCAAAGATTATTTCACTCACTTCTCTTCAGGTCACAAGCACATGTAGTATGAAGTACATGTTTCGACATAGTATTCCTTACTCTCTTATGATTCAAGGGCGTATATTTACTCATCTAACTACAAAGGTCTTAGTCTTGTTCCTAATCTACAATGTGAAACAAACTTGCATTTGCTTTTGCTCACTGCCAAGTTTCAAAAGCAAATTCACATCTTGCTTATTCAAAATAGGCTTCATGAAAATCTTATCTTAGTACAAACTAAGACGATATTTGTTTAGAATCTTGTACACTCTCAGTGATCAAAACATATTCACCCTTAGTAATTAAAATCATAAACTATTTCATTCTACTCGCTCCTACTGCGACAGAGTCGATTGCTAGTGTGAGTGAGTCAATCACGCCTGTTTACATAGTATTAGTAATTTCATAGGGTTTAGGGTTTAGTTTTTTTATTTTGTGCCATCTGTGTATAGTTATTTACGGCATCAATAACTATACACAGATGGCATAAAATAAAAAACTAAAAACTAAAAAAAAATACACCTGATCCTACATTTTAAAAAACCCTAAAAAACTATAACTCCTCTTCTTCTCCATCTTCCCCTCCCTCACGCCACCAACAACCCCTCTCTCATATTCTCCACTGCAACTCGTCTATATTTTGATGATTTAGGCTTCTACTTCCTCCACGTCTACCGCTTCTGCTCACCCTTCTGTCGTTTCTACTCCTCCTCGCTCTTTGAGCAGCCATGGCTCTGTTGATTTTGGCTTGGAAATACCAAAATACAGATTTGACGAAGACGGAGAGAGAGCACGATACTCTTCCTCAGTGAGAGCATGGTTGAGGCGTGGAATCTTCAAAGAGGAAGGTTAGTCCTACTATTGTTGGAGAATTCAAAGCTTCTAAGGCCATATGATCTTAATCTATAATTTGAACTGAAATGGAATGAATTGTTGGAACTGTAACCTTGATTTACTGGAGAGAGAGAGGGGGTGATGGGGGGTATGTATGAGCTTTTGTGTGCTCATTGCATATGAAAGCTTGTGGTATTGGGATCCATTATTTGATTCAAGCTTTTAACAATGTTGAATAAAAAATGGAAGAAGAAAGAGTTAGTTTAATTTTGCTTGTTTTCTTTAAATATTTATTTTGTTTTGTCTTGTTGTATTTAAAGAATTGTTGTATCAATGCCTTTTAATAATTTTGTTTTTTTAAAATAATTTCTTTACATGTGGCTACTGTCAGGCCACACAATCAATAATTTAGTGACACATGACAGTCAACATGCCACATTAGCACTTTGACTACCCAAAAAGTTGAAAAACTGCTACTAGATAGTTACAAAACAGAACTTTGAGTTACCCATATGTAAAGTTTGATCTTTTAGTTATCAAATTGAAAAATTCTCCATCTTCCGGTTGCCAAAAGTATACTTACCCCTGTGAACTTGTGAAAACCTTGTTGTACAAGTTTGGGGAGCTTGGAATCTCTAAGTTTGTAGTGAACTTGAAAAACCACCCACTAGTGGATTTGGAAATCCTATGCTTGAGACGCTTAGGTAGTGGATGTAGAAGAGTAAGCTCCGAACCACTATATATCCTTGTGCAATCTTTATCCCCACTCTTTACTTACTTGATTTCATATTTGCTTTGCTTATGCTTGTGTGTTTACTTGAACAAATTGTTTATGTGAATCTTGCCATATTTGTTTAAGTAGTGCAAATATGAAGTTGCTTGTTAGGATTGCATGAGGTTGATATAATTGCTCTTATATTTGATTGTGTTATCGTATTGAATCATCAGGAGGATTAGGATCGCGTCTAGGCATCAAAAACAAGTCATACCCGTGAGTTTATTATTTGTGACATTTTTGTGCAATCTTGATTACTTGCTTGATTGATCACTATCTAATCATATTAGAGATTCAAGCATCTAGACATATCATACATTCAAAATGCTTGAAATCAATTATTTCTAAAGTGACTTAGAGCCTCACATTGAATGCTTGGTGATTTTGGTGCTCTAAGTGCTTAAAGTGTTAAATTTGGTACTAAAGGATTACTATTAGAATTTGGGAACACAATTCACCCGCCCCTCTTGTGTCAGCCTAGGTTTTCAAAGTCTACATTCTTTCATTTTCAAGCTTTTAAGAATTCTAGCTATTGTCTACTTACGTTCAAACTACGCCTTCAAATCCAACCTCTTTGTAATTATTTCTTTTATAAATGGAGTATTTACACTAAGGTCTCTCATTGTGAATTGTCTAGTGAAACACTCTATAGCGGATCTAGAATTCCCTGAAGATTCATATTGAGACCATGGTATAGTCTTTTACTACATACAATCGTTTGTTCTAGAAGTTTTATTACGAGTTCAATCATATTATATCATATTTACAACACTTTGAGGCTGACTGTAAATCTGTGGCACGCTCACAACAATCTCAAGACAACATGTGCCAAGCCGAAGGAGAGTTTTATACTAACATTTGATGTTTTGTAAGGATTTTGACATGAAAATCCATATATAAGAGGAAGGAAATCTATAGTTTTTCCAAATTAGGACAAAGAGCCCAAAATCTAGGGATGATACTGTGCAATAATTTTCTTCTAAAAAGGGGCAAGTTGTTTACAACCTAGCTAGATATTTGGTGGTTAAGAACAAAGAAACTCAAAAGGTCACGATGTTACGTTTCTCAATAGCCATGAATTGTCTCTAACACATTCTCAACCACTACGGGAAATCATAAACTTGAAATCTTGAAAGTTCTACACCTCCACAATGCCATGACCCATGAAATGCTACTGAGGTTTGTAAATCCATCCCTAAATCAATCCTGGTCATCACACAACTATATCACCCTCGATAACTTGAAAATTCGGTAGCACTTTCCTCGTATATCGAAGGATGTCAACTTGGATGGCGCAACATTTACATAACACATCAATAACAAATAAGGCCTCTGGCCATCAAACCATATGCAATCCACAACCTAGGCAGGGCCTCAAAACATTTACATCATGCAATATCCACAATCTGGCATGGCCTTAGGCCATTTATGAACAACAAACATCTTAAATCATAAGCATGCAATACAACATCAAGTATTCATGAATACACATCATCCATGACACTCGGTCCTCATACCAGCCCAAGAGTTTTGATCATACGGCAAAACGCTTTCTACCATTCATAATTCACACACCAAAGAGGTGTTCAAACAGGTATTCAAACAGTTATCACAACATAACATACGTATCAAAGTTATACATAAATAGGAGAATATTCTCAACTATTACCACACTTCCTATCCCTAGGTGGCCATCCATGTTAACGACGCTCCTATAGATCTGCATCCCCAGTTCTAGAACCGGTCTCACCTGTAGGGAGAAAATAAAGGTCAAAGGGTGAGCAGAATGCTAAATAGGGTAAAAGAGTAAACAATAAATACATAAGGTTGGATTCCAGAAGAAAGTCTCATGAAGCAATATATATCCCTAAAACATAAATCAAAATCACATATATCAATCTCAATAGCCATTTATTCCTTTGTCATCGGTAGTAGGCCTCGACTGGGACCAATTGATTAGTGAGTGCACTCACTTCCAAGACCAACAACAAATAAATGACCCAATGAGTGGTCTCAAACTTCCCCACACAAGATCTAAACTCATTTCACAACCGACCTATCGAGATATCTGTGTGTTGCCTCACATTCAAGTCATTTGGCACAAGTCGAGCCGCAACTTCACCTATCATCATCCTATGTGGCGGGCAGTCATTTAAAGGGTCTACGAGTCCATACTCACACACACTATTCATTTTTAATGAAAAATGATGCACATGCCATAATATACATATAAACCCTACATATATATATATATACACACTACCACGTGATACATGTTCGACAATAAACCATATTCAATATAAGACCGAACATGTAAGTAGGGTATACATACAATAATTAGATATATCATGATATGATTAAAGGCTTGTTTGTCCTAAGGATAAAAGGCAAGAACACAAAATACGAGACCAATAAAGAATCAAACTGCATTTTAGGCATCAACGAAGATCATGGAAGAAAAGGGTAAGAATTCTCCTACCTTGTTTCCAAGCCAAAACTCAATATCAAAATTTCCCAAATCCTAGAGTTTTTGGCCCTTTCTCAAACCTATCAATTTTTGACAAAATCAAACTCATTCCATAACCCAAATATCACCAATAACTCATACAAATACAAAAAACACCATAAATCTAAGAGAACTCACATTTCTCTTTCTATAATCTCATGCAAAACTTGAATCTCAACCCAAGCAAACTCTAGTTAAATCCCACAATAGAATCTAAAAATATAATCACAATCAAGTCTTAAACAAGCTTCCATAACCATTGAACTCAAAAAATCAAAGGTTTCACAAATCTGCACAAAGACCTAGGTTTTCCAAATTATGGAACTTACCTCCAAATCTTGGAAAACTAGCTTGTTTAATCTGGCTTGAATCTTGTTAATCTTTCTTCAATCCTTGAAAACTAAACTTTATCTCCTCCAAAACCACTCGTTCTCTCTAGAATTTCTCTCTCCCTCTCTCTCTCTCTCTCTCTCTCTCTCTCTCTCTCTCTCTTTGAGTAGAACAAGAAATGATCTGTTTAAGCTTAAGTTCGAATTTTAAAGACCCAAAATCTTCTGTGTTGTGCCTTGGCGCCCTCTGGGCTTGCCTACACACATGCGTTAAACACAAACTATGTGTTTCAAAACTTATCCTTTGTTCATATGACTTTGGTCAATTATTCTTAGCATTTACAATCAAAAATTTGGTTTATAGCCTTTATTGCTATTTTTTTATGTTTTTAGCTAGTCAAACCTCTGGGTTGTATACTATGGCTATTTTTTCTATTTTAGCATGTAAAACACACTTTTTCATATACTCCAGTGTATCAACAATGTAATATTAGTGCCTTTTAGGAGGTTCTATTTTTCAACCATTTTAGTAGAAGATCCATTCATTTTGGTATTAGATTTATATTACTGCTTGTAGTGACACTTAGAAAATATTGAATTCATTTTCAAGAAAGTCAACCCCAACCCCAAACCAATAGTTATTGTGTTTTCTAAACTACAAATAGATCATTTGATAGAAGATTAAATTAGCACGCAATCTCCTATCAATTTTTAGATGGGTAACAAGTCCTGACACACTCATAATTTCTCATACAACACACCCAACAGTTCTACATCCCTATCATTATAAGTGTCAAAGTCAGTTGAGCTTCTCCCCACATAGAAGTAACCAACAATCATATAATGATGTGATATATATGAACATAATACAAATTCACGGGCAATTGATGATCATGCATGCATAGATGAAGAATAATTTTAGACAAAAAGGGCAAAACTTTTGTGAGTTCCAAGGTTAGTGCCCCTGCTAAAAAGAAATTAGAAATATTTACAAAAAAAAATTTGTGAAATATTATTTTAACATGATTCAAAGCTGAAAATATTGTTATGTAGTCTGTGGAAACGTGAAGAATTAACACGAAACTAATAAATCTCTTAGTTAGATAATACTTTCTTGAGGTAATAATTCACAACATAATTTGAAAAGCATGAGCGTTGTAGGGAATCATTAGTTAAATTTTGATATATACTTATCTTAAGTCGATCCTATATAAAATGCTTCTGCTAAATTTTTAAAATTAATTTACTCAACCAACAAAAGACTGATTGGAAACTTGGATACCAATCAATCTAGAAGGTAAGTCTAGTACTCACTCTTTTACCATAAAGAATACATGGGTTTGAGGAGTTGGGGGAAGCGGGGTTATTCTCTAAAATAAATTCGTGTAAGAGGGGGATTGGAGTGCTCGTAGTGATACCCCGAAGCAAAAAATTCTTTGGATGCAAAAATCATCTACACACTAATAATATATTTTTAGACATCAACAAGATCTAGAATCACTAAATTGATCTAAAAAAATACAGAGAAAATATGACCCATGAAAATACAAAAAGAGAGTGTTTCGGTTAGGAACAATATTTTTAAAAGGGCCACAATTTGAAATTATTATGTGTAGCATATATTTTTTTTTAAAAGTAAGAGGGCAAGAGTTGTAATTTTTTAAGGGACATAATAAAAATATGAATAGTATAAGGGTATTTAAAAATAGTGCACGTGCTTCTACCCTGAATGCATTGATAGGTTGGAATGGAGATTTGTAGTTTGCAATTTAAATTTCAAAAATGTATCAACTGTAGATGAATTAACACCATTTCATTGATTATGATATATCACATCACATTAGCATATGACAGAGTGTGTTAGAACTATTGAATAATTTCTTAATCTCATAATTCTATTAAGCATTCAAAATGCATCAACTGTATATGAACTAACACCATTATGTTGATTCTGATGCATCACATCACTTCAACATATGACATGATATGTTAGAACTATTGAATAATTTTCCAATCCCATACTTCCATTAAGCAATCACAATGGTAAATTTTTGCCAGGACAATCAAAATATATTAAGATATGTATTTTGCTGATGTGGTCAAACCTACAAAATATATTGGTACAATAGTATAATTTACTGACTTAATTTTTGTGTAATAGAAGTGGAACCTATATTGATTTTTAAATAAAATGTGTGTGTTGTGAGGCCCACCTAAGAGAGCAAATGTATGAACATGGCAAATGCCATGCCCACATCCATTCCATGACAAAAAGAGACTAGCAAAATGACATTGTTGTAGGAACATTTTCTTTCATGTCCTATCAAAATACATGATTTGACCATTCATGCCTCCTTAAATTAACATCATAAAGTATGAGCACACAAGATCTCACGCGCGGGTGAGTGTTTTCTCTCATTTTCGGAGAGAGGGGGCTAGGGTTCGCCTAGTTTGTGGCTTGTGCGGCGGTTGGCAACAATGGAATCTGTAATGAAACCCCTAGATAAAATTCATCTCACCAACAATGAAGATTCTATTTTTGAAGTCGAAGAAGAGCTCATAGCAGAAAATCTTAAGATCTACCCAAATAGTCTGGTTGGAAGAGTTCTCTCTTGTCGGAATGTTAACCGGAAGGCTTTTAAATCAATGATCCGAATGGCATGGGGCGTCTTTGAGGAGGTTTGAATCTTGGATATTGGACCGAAAACTTTCCAATTCATTTTCCCAGATGATTTCATTCTTTCAAAAATTTTGGAAGAAAGACCCTGGTTTTTTGATAACCATCTTATGGTGTTGCGACAGTGGGAAGTATGAATGACAACAGAAAATATTATGTTTGACTCCTTAGATATTTGAATTCAATTTTTGGGGTAACCTCTTGTGTGTAACTCTCTGCCAACTGCTCAGCTAATCGAAAATGCAGTGGGGAAATTCTTAGCAGTGGATTCAAAAGGGGAGACTACGAGATTTCTCTTTCGTGCGACTCAGAGTAAAAATTCCTCTCAATAACCCTTTGAGAAGGGGCTGTCGGATTAGAACCCTTAATGGAAACACAGTGTGGGTGAACTTGAAATATGAGAGACTGTCTGATTTTTGCCATTACTGTGGTTTTGTGGGGCATGAAGATTGATTATCCACAAATGCTTCAATGACTCTAAAGCCAATGTGCTGGTCTCTCGTCAATATAGGGCGTGGCTAGTGGCTGAGAGATTGGCTAGTGGCTGAGAGATGGGGAGGGAGACAGTCGAAGTTCCCTAAAGAGGCAACAGATGAAAAAGTACGGACGAAGAAGTCTCTCGGAGTTCAGTGGGAAAGAATGACAACTCACACGAACACTCTCTTGAACTAGTATTATCCCCGAATGAAGATAGAGTTAGAGAAAAAGCTCCAACTAGGCCAAGCGAGGGGCCAAGCTTTAGTCCAGTGGCTTGAGAGGGTGGGGATTTCGTTTTCAAATCTGGTGAAAAAGTGAAAGTTGTTTTGGACCAGGCTATTACGACCAACAAATCATTGTCAAGAAAACCAAATCCAAGCCAGATATGAGTGGAGGAAAGGGAAGTGTACAGGGAAGTTAGAGGGTGAACTTGAAAACTCAGGCTCGATATATTCATAAAGAGAGGGGATCTAACAGCAGTATGAATATTACTATCTCTAGTACGAAGTGCACAAGTGACCAAAGGGGGCAGTATTTGTTATTTGAATGAGAAGTCCAGGGAGCATACTTGGTGCCTAGAAGCAAATGTATTAGAACCTCTTCCACTGAATCTCAAACTGGCAATATATCATCGGTGGTGGCCGAGAGGGATCAGCCACGCTGGACACCATGAAAATCATGTGTTGGAACTGTCGTGGAATCGGGAACCCGTGGTCAGTTCAGGCCCTCCGTTGGATGGTCCGCCAACATGACCCCATCTAGTTTTCCTGTCTGGAAGCAAATTATTACAATATGCTATTAGTAGCTTTAGAGTCAAGTTAAATTTTGAAGCTGGTTTTGCTATTCCTCGTGTGGGTTTATCTGGTGGTTTGATATTATTGTGGAATGATACTAGTGGGGCTGAGATTAAGTCTTATTCTTCGAACCATATTGATGTTTTACTTTGTCCTTCATTGGGGCCGCGGTGGAGGTTCACGGGTGTGTATGGTCCACCTAATGCAAACCTTAGAGCTGGGTTTTGGGATCAACTTCGATTTCTAAAGTCGCTTTATGATGTGCCCTGGATCTGCAGAGGTGATTTTAATGAAGTGACAGGCTTGAGTGAAGTGCGGGGGTCTATTAGCAGATCTCCTATTTTGATGCAAAATTTTCGAAGTGTTATAGCTGATTGTCGACTTACTGATCTGGGACATTGGGGGTCTCTTTTTACTTGGTGTAATAGGTGGGATCAGGTGACTCTTGTTGAAGAGCGTCTGGATAGATTCATGGGTTCTACCTCATGGATCAACTCAATTTTTTCTTTTCATGTGTCTCATCTGGCTATGACTTTATTGGATCACTCTGCTATCTTACTCTCTACTATGAACGCTGGGAAGAGACAACGGAGTAGATGTAATCGCCGGTTCCATTTTGAGGATGCTTGGACCCGAAATCCCACTTGTGAAGCTATTATTACAGATGCATGGTCCTCCTCAAATGGTACTAATCTCCAATAAGTTTTTCAACGTATCAAAAATTATGAAATTAGTCTATCTAGTTGGAAGGAGTCTCTAGCTAAACAATCTAGAAGACTAAAGGAGCTAGAGAAAAATCTAAATAGAATCCGGGGTGGTTGTTTGAGCACGTGTGAGTGCTGCATATGTGGCAAGTCTTGCTAGTTCTAGCATCTTCTACAATGTTTAAGAATTTGTAAAATATTAATATGAGTTTGACTAGGAAGACTCTAGAGAGTTTGTGATAAGCCATGTACTATATATATATAGGTTGAATTAACGTGTAATATGGATTTTAGTCAATCCCCAAAAAGAATGTAAGGCCCATGGCCTTTGTGTGTAGGAGTCTCCAGAACTCCATTAGAGAGCTTTAAGCTCCATTTGTGTGGGCTACTACCTTGTTTTCGAAGAGTTGTTCAAGACTCTGTTTTATGTAAGGAGCTTTGCTCCTTGTCTTTTCTATCAATGAATCTCTTGTGGTCTCATTTTCTAACATGGTATCAGAGGGAGGTTGGTGACGTCATTCGTAAGTCGGCGATTATGCTGGTGGATGCGTCGTATATGGAGATATTTGAGATCAAGGAGGAGGTACTGCAGATGAGTTCAATTGTGGCGACTATCTAGTTGGATACGATGTACTGTGATGTCCCAGCTAGATGAAAAGTTTTTTTTGCTGGGGTAGCAAAGACCAGCAACGATGCAAGTTTGTATTGTGAAATGAGTTGTTTCTGGAATGGTGAAAGCAAGATGATGATTTCATTGAAGCTAAAAGTGTTTGTTTTAGAGATTTAGAAGTTTGCACCATATACAGCAAGGAGGAGCTGTTGGAGCATGTGTGAGTGCTGCATATGTGGCAAGTCTTGCTAGTTCTAGCATCTTCTACAATGTTGAAGAATTTGTAAAATATTAATGTGAGTTTGACTAGGAAGACTCTAGAGAGTTTGTGATAAGCCATGTACTATATATATATAGGTTGAGTTGTAAACGTGTAATATGGGTTTTAGTCAATCCCCAAAAAGAATGTAAGGCCCATGGCCTTTGTGTGTAGGAGTCTCCAGAACTCCATTAGAGAGCTTTAAGCTCCATTTGTGTGGGCTACTGCCTTGTTTCGAAGAGTTGTTCAAGACTCTGTTTTATGTAAGGAGCTTTGCTCCTTGTCTTTTCTATCAATGAATCTCTTGTGGTCTCATTTTCTAACTGTTGTGGATTCGGCCATAAATTGGAGGAGCAAAAGCAAATTGAGGCAGAAATAAATGAAATCCTTCTCTGTCAGGAAATTGCGTGGCGTCAAAGATCTCGCCATGAGTGGCTGGAAGCAGGCCAAAAAAATACTAAATTTTTCCACCTCAAAGCCAATTTTCAAAAACGAAGAAATACAATATCAGGCCTTTTTTATATCCACGGGAATTGGTGCATAGGTATGTCCCAACTTATTTTGCTGATTTGTTTGCTTGCAGTGGCCCATTGTGGGATCCAGATTTATTTTCTGGATTCCCCAAGACAATTTCTACCAAAATGAATCATTTTCTTGTCAGAGATTTCATATTGGAGGAAGTTAAAACTGCTTTGTTCCAAATTGGCCCAACAAAAGCTCCAAGTTTTGATGGGATGTCGGCTGTTTTTTACCAAAAATATTGGAGCATCGTTAGTCCTGATATTTCTGCAGCGGTTCTTGGTTTTCTTAATGGGGGAAACTTTTATGGAAACATCAACCATACTTTGGTCTCCCTTGTACCAAAGATCCATACCCCAGTTGAGATCCATCAATTCAGGCCAATAAGTCTATGTACTGTTATCTACAAAATCATATCCAAATGTCTATGCAATCTTTTGAAACAAGTGTTACCTCAAGTCATCTCTAAATGCCAAAGTGCTTTTGTTCCTAGAAGATTAATCAGTGACAACTTGTTGATAGCTTTGGAGTGTATTCATCATATGAAAATTAATCAACACAGTCGGGTGGGTTATATGGCTCTTAAATTGGATCTAAGTAAAGCTTATGATCGTATTGAGTGGCAGTTTCTATCCTCAATGATCCAGCTGATGGGTTTTGATCAGAAATGGATAAATATGATTATGATTTGTATTTCTTCAGTATCGTATTCTTTTGTGATCAATGGTGAAATCAGGGGTCATGTTACTCCTTCACGTGGTCTTCATCAAGGAGATCCACTTTTTCTGTATTTATTCTTGATATGCAAGGAGAGTCTAACTTATCTTATTCAGAAGTCTATTTTGAATCGAAAACTTCATGGCCTTAAAATTTCTTGCGGGGGGCCTATGATTTCCCACCTTTTTTCCGCGGATGACAGTATGATTTTTTGCCAAGCTTCTATTGAAGATGCCACGGAATTTCTGGACTTGTTTTCCATATATGAAAGGATCTTGGGTGAGAGGCTGAATTTAGAAAAATCATCCGTCTTTTTCAGTTCTAATGTTCCTCTCTCCCTACAACAGCACCTCAAAAGTATTTTGAGGATGTCTGATTTCCCTATGAATGCAAAATATTTGGGGCTGCCTATTTTCTGTTCAAGATCAAGAAATTAAATGTTCTTGTATATCGAAGATAGACTTTGGAATAAAATTCAGGGCTGGAATGAACGCATTCTATCTCAAGCGGGTAGACTTGTTTTGCTCAAGCAATTCCTTGTTATGCAATGAGTCTTTATCATTTTTTATGAGTCTTTGTCATGAGCTTAATGGTTTAATGTGAGAGTACTGGTGGGGAAAAAAGAGCAACAGTAGAAAAATCAATTGGATCGGGTGGAACAAAATTTGTCGCAAGAAGGCGGAGGGGGGACTAGGTTTGAGAGAGTTCCAGGATTTTAACAAGGTTCTCTTAGCCAAGCAATTGTGGAGGCTCAAAAAACACCCCTCATCTTTATGTGGAAAGGTTCTAAAGGCTTGGTATTTTCCAAACTCCTATCTTTTTGAAGCCAATAGAGTTTCGGCCTCCTCATATGCATGGTCTAGTATAATGTCAGCTCGTGAGTTGGTGTAGGAAGGACTCCGCTGGCATATTGGGAATTGGTGAAAGGTGGCTATTTGGAAGGATTCCTGGTTGACGTCTAGTGAGTCAGGAATGGTTCAATCCACAATTGGTTCCAATAATCCGGATATGATAGTGGTTGATTTAATTATCGAGGAGGATAGGCAGTGGAACATTCCATTAATTTCAACGATTTTTTCTCATGCCGAGGCCCTAGATATTGCTCAACTCCTCTCTTTGGGTTGAGGTATGAGGACTCAATTTACTGGAGACATGATTCAAAATGTTTCTTCACTGTGAAATCAGCATACTGGTTGATAAAGAATGGTATTCAAACGGCATATACAAATGAGTTACACTATGGTTTTGACTCTACAAAATGGAGGAAATTATGGGCTTTGAACATCCCAAACAAAGTTAAAACCTTCAGACGGAGGCTTATGCATGAGGGATTGCCCACGAGGGAGAATTTAATTAACAGAGGCGTTGTTTTAGAGCCCAAGTGCCCTCTTTGCGACACTGATTGCGAATCATCCCTGCATTTGTTTCGAGACTGCTCTTTTTCTCTCAGGACTTTGGAGACAAGCTTCTTTTGCTCATCATGGTATTTATTCTCCTACTTTATCTCTCTAGGCTTGGATGAATAGCTTGACAGATAATATGAATTTAAATAACTAGGGGTTATTATTGTGTATTCTATATTTTATCTGGTTTCCCCGAAATAGAGTGGTGCATGGTGAACCTCTTATCCCTCCAACTGAAATATTCACAAGGGGTAAGGTTATGTTTGAGGCTTACTATGCAAGCTCAAGGGAGTCTAAGAGTCAAGCAAGGATACTTTCGCATCAAACTCCGACATGGAGAAGGCCCCCCTACATGTGCTGAAGATAAATGTTGATGCTTCACGGAATTGAGGGGATGTATGGGCTGGCATGGGAGCTTTTGGAAGAGATGATTCAGTGTCGGTAATTTTTTCAGCATACAAGCGAGTTTCTCCAGTAGGAGGTCCTCTAGCAATTGAAGGTTTGGGCTTCCAATTTGGTCTACAAATGGCCTCTCGTATTGGATGGAACTCCCCTCAAATTGAAAGTGATTCGCTGGAGATGGTGAATCATCTATCCAACAATACAACCATTGATTCTCCTCTAGGATATCTTGTTCAAGATTTGTTTTCAGTTGTAAAATCTTTAAATGCTAGTGTTATATATGTTCCTAGGCGTAGCAATTGTTTAGCTGATGACTTGGCTAAGTTAGGGCTCCTCGCTCTTGTGGATTCCGACCATTTCACTTTGGGAGGAGTACACCTTTCCCTTAGTCGAATTGCGTTTGGTGATTGTTTGCTCTCTGGTTTATAAAATCAGGTTTATTTCCAAAAAAAATTAACATCATAAAGTGCTTTAATCAAACTATCGCGGCCCAATTTAGTTTTTGTAGGCTTTGTACAGTTTGGGCCGAGTCAAATGGGCCATGTTTATTATACTGGACTTGTACTTAAGGCGTCTCTGCTAGTACAAGACAAGACCTTGGCTTTATTTCAAGTTTTAAAGTTTGTAAAAGTTAAGGCCATCTTATATAAAAGTATATAGTATTGAGTGACTAGTAATGTATTAGTATTGTCCTATTTTTTTAACAAAAGATTGTTCGTTCATGTAAATTTTTAAACAACATTATTTGAATAACCTTGAGTTGTAAATACCAAAATTTTAAAAATATTAGACAAAATATCATGTACATTTTTTTTTTAACATGAAACCCGTCGCCACTATTCTTTTGGGTTTGCATTGGATAAACAAGAGCTCGCATAATTGTTTTGTTTCCAAATCACGTGTACCAAGTAAGGACTTGGTAATACTATGTACATTTTTAACTGAACATCCTAGCAAAATGACGTGAAAAATATACAAATTATCTTAAATAATGGACAAATTTACTAATAATAAAATAATAAGTTTTCAATAATGTTAAGACTTGAAAAAATTCCCACATTGATTTTGCATAAGCTAATAAAGTGTTTATAAGATGTGCCTAATACCTCAACACAGGCGCATTTCAAAGGAAAAAGCGATCCAAGTCGTAGACTCAAGTTTGGACAATACCTCAAGTGGATTGAGCCCAAACCTCTTTCATCATCTTCTTCTACTTTGCACCTCATTCTTTTCACATCTTTCAATTTCTTCAAATTATAATATGATATCGGAGTACCTCCCAAATAGTCTAATTATTGAGTCTCGCATATCTGAGCCCAAAAGTATAGGAGAGTGTGAAGATCATGTTCAATTCTTACCCTAAATAGGGTACATGACATACAAAATGTCTCAAATTGATTTGTTATAAGCAATCGATGTGGTTCATAAGAGATTATAAGCTCAACATCTCAACACTCAATTTGCCTTTTGAAAGGCAAAGCCACACGAGCTTTAGGCCTAAAGCTTACACATACTTCAAATGGATTGGCCCAAATCCTTTTCAATTTCTTCTTTTACTTCTGAACTCTTTCAATTTCTTCAAATTATAACAACCAAAGTAGAAAAAGGTCACACTAATAAAATTATAGCTCAAGATCTAGGAAAAAAAATCCTAGTAAAACATATGTTTAATAAGCATTTGAAACACCTGTGAAGAAATGGCGTGCCCCATTGTCCTCTTGCAAACCGTCTTGTAGGTAAAGGAGGACACCCTGTCTAATATATTAGCCCAACAGTTAGTACCCAAGTGATGTGGGATTCATTTTAACACACTCATAAAAGTACAATTTTCACAATAATAGAGATTATTTTTACAAGTCTGCTTTTAGAAAGATCATTTCCTTGTAGTCATTTTATGATATGAAGGATTATTGACCCTAATTTTTGCAGGATATATAAATATATTTAAATTTGGATCATTCTTGCATAAGAATTGGAGTTTCTATCAACTCCGAAGACTCCAAGCCAACATTATAACGCATCAATGTACTAGAGTTGAATGTATCATTTCAACCTATAAGACACATGAGAAAGTGAGTCAAAAAACCTTGGGAACGATGGATACCAACCAAAAGAGTTTCGACAATCAAATGAGTATGATGATTGAGGTCGAAAAGATGTTAGATGCTCAAATGGAATGTCTTATTTTGGTGATCGTTCAAGCTGTTTTACGTTTCAACATTCAAAGTTCAAAGAGTTTATAGTCTTTTTTAGTGCAGATTGGTGGAGAAGAAGAGCATCATGAAAGTGATATTTTTTATATTTATTCTACTTTTTGGGACATACATGTCACTTTACAATCCCTTTGATTATGTTCAAAGTTCCATTAAAGAGAGGAGATCCTTTTTCAATGCTATGGTTGCTCTTAGCAGAGGTCTGATAGTCTGGATGGTTGCATGTCCGATTTTATTTGTCAAAGGTAATGTATGAATCGACGAATTTGTAGGGCATATGTCTGTAATGGATAAAGGACATATGCTAGGCCCGAGGACAACTAGGAGTTTCAAGGTTCAAGAGAAAGGCAATTGAAATGCGTTGTTGACATTTTATGCATGTTATGGAACAATTCTTGTGAAATATATAGTTGGAGTGTCGTGTCGATAAGGTTCGGGGAGCTGTCTGGACTGCTCACCTCTGAAAGTCGGACCCATTTAAATGAAAACTAAAATTTTTTGGGTCTATACCTAGCTATAGCCTATCCCATCCGACTACATTTGCTCACGGATTATTTTATTTGGACCCCCCCGTCTATTGGAAACCCCTCTATGTAGGTCAACTTTTTGATATGGTTGGAAGTCCAATTAAAAGGAAAATAAACATGTTTTGTCAATTTACATATATTTCTATGTATGTCAGCACTTCTGACTCTGTACTTAAAAAACTAGTATAGATAATATCTTTGGAACTTTTTCCATTTAAAATTCAATTTGAACCGAAGATAAAAGGTAGGGATTTTGAGATTCTCAAATGATACATAGTGCGATACAGTCAAAACAATAGTATTCATGATACAGTCAAAACAATAATATTTATAGTAAGAAAAGACTAAATATCACAACAAGAACACGACATAGGCTAATCTTAGTTATAGTTTTTTTTATTTCATTATTGATTTTTCTTAAATATCAGCTGCACGGTTGTATTAATTTTTTAACTAGTTTTATGCTAACATAATTAACATATTTAAAAAAAATTAAAAAACTAAAAAATAAAAATTAACATAACAATTTAATTATATAATTGATTTCCAACAGGTCTCACTTTTTTTAATTATATAATTTATTTTTTTTCAATTTCAAAAAGATCATTACTTGTAACTTTTGTTTCATATTTTAATTGCATTACGTAAAAACAAAGGATGAGATAAATCGACTATTGCAAATACATACAAGTAAAATTAATGGATCACATTAGCAACTGTGTCGAAAGAAAGCATGGGTCGTAGTGACTACATATATACATTAAACCGCTCCACATATGGAGTAGCCCATGTAGATACGCAAGCATGCCTACAGTGAACCCACTCAAGTGTAATGGGAGGCATTGAGTAATCTCTTATCAAACCAACCTGAACAAAGTGATTACCATTTACATGCTCTAGAGCAATAACGTAGTGCTGACAGAGTGGTGGAGCGATTGTACGAAGCTGTAAATAAGTCGAGTTTCCTCTATGATTAAGAACATGCAATATGACATTGTATGTGGATGCAATCAACAGTCCCATGTCTGGTATTGCCTTCCAGTGCTCAAATGGTGCTTGAACATCCATTTGAAAGAAGTTCAGTGAGTGTCTTACACTGCTTGCCTTGTCTTCACCACCTAGTATTTCAACATATTATCCCCAAAATGTGTCCAACTCCGCCATCAAGTTATATCAGACATTAGGTCATGCATCTTCCTCAAGACTAAAAGAAACAGCTATTGACCAGAAATCATAATTTTCATCGGCTCTTATATCTCGTACGTCCCTAATGTAAGGATGCAGTACAACTGGAAACTGATCAACATAACCATCAATAGAGTAGTTCACATTTCTTGGCCCCGTACTCATTTTCATAGATAGGGATTCAGTATTATAAATGGACGAGCAACTGTGTCTCCCCGACTGATGAGATTGGAAAAAATCGTGCTCAAAGATTTTAGAGCTGGGGTGAGCAAATGAGGTACTGTGCCTGCTAAGTTTGTACGGATGAATGAAATCATTCCCAATAAATCTAGATGCAGCTCAATTAGGACTGGTGGGGGTCGCTATTTTTTCTTTGTGTTTGGATGCCCTCGAGTGTTCATCTTCATAGATGGTTGACTGAGGGATGTTGTCAAAGGTTTGATTATCTCCCTCAGCTTTCTTAACCAACTCATTTTAACAGGCTTCGTTTACTGCTTGACACGTTCGGTGAACATCTGTACATCGGCATTACAGTCGATATCATCCTCTTCTAGTGTCTCACATGGCAATATATCAAGCTTCCTCCAAAATTTATCAATGGCTTCAAGCGGTATAAAGCGACGTTCACTGACCATTATAGCCTGTTTGTGAGTACAAGATAGTCCTTAACTCATACGAAATTGACATCCGCAATTGCTGAAAGACCTTCTGACAGTTTTAGATCGCTCAAACTCCATCAAGATGAGATGCAATGCCTCTATTGAAACAAAACCACATAAATCACTGAGGTGCGGTATATTAAACCGGTGTTGGATAGTAGTCCTGCTTCTCTCAATACTAGCTTTGATAGCGGTGTCCTAAGACTCGATAACCCAATAAATCCATGTAACAGATCTCTCCAAGTCTAACTTTGATGAGCTCAAATATCGTTTTAACTTAGCATGTTGACTTTCGACTCTATTAGTAGTCTGATTTCCGAAATGCATACATTTATCAGTCCATATACAAACATCTCTTTGCATGGTGTTAGTCAAACACTTCTAAGCGTGCCAAATTGTGAATGTAGTCACTCGCATTTGCAGATTCAAGCACTGTAGTCCACATGCGGTAAAAGGCATCCCAAGCTCTCTTGTCTTGGATTGATGGCCTACATCTGGTCGAAATATTTTGGTAGATGTGTCATATACAAAGTAATTTCACAACATCAGAGAATACCTTAGCATAGGCTTTCGTAAGTCCAAGTTCTTTGTTCGTTACAATCACCCGTGTTTCAGGGGAGCCATGCATTGCTAATCTCAGATATTTCATTGCCCAAGTATAATTTGACTCTTTTTTTGAGTTTAAATATGCGAATGCAATACAAAATGTCTGCCTCATTGAACCAACACCAACAATTTCAAGGAGAGGCAATCCGTACATGTTGGTTTGATACGTTGCATCTATCAATAACACATTCAGAAATGAACGAAAAAAATGTAATGAGCTTGCATGTGCGAAGAATAGATCTTCGAGCTCATTTGTTATACTGTTTGCCCAAGTATCAAAAAAGTAGCCATTGTCATAAAGGATTGACATCACAGTCTGCATCTGTGATTTACCAATTTTTCGTGCAGTTCGGAACTTTAACTGTGCATCATATATTGTTCTGATAGTTGACACGTTGTTAAGATCGCATTTTTTCAACTCTGACAGTATGTGCCGAGGCTTCGCATGTTGCTCTGACATGTCTACCATCAATTGAATTTCAAATTCAGAAATTCGTCCAGGATATGGATGTCCCTCCATATATGATGCGAGTGCATGATTATGCGTTGAAGAAACCACCTCAACCATCCAATCATCGTCTTGCTTCATTTTTATCCCTTTCAATTTAAACGGATATTCTATTTTTTTTAGTGTCAGTTGCCTTTGTTGAGAGAGTTTTACTTTGGTAGTTTCCACCACAGTCACATTTGAATTGTAATCTCGATCTTTTACCGAATCCACCAATTTTTGATCTTCTAATGATGATTATATATCCCAAATTACGTCTGGTTTGTTGAACCCAATCGATCAATGATTACCGGGATTTGAACACCTAAAAATGTAATAAATATTATTAGAAATTAATAAATATTTATTTGAACCTGACACAACAAAATACATATATTATTTGAATTAAATATCTTACCATATCGGTTTCAAATTCGCTTTTAACATCAACTGCGATACTCTTCTCGGATTCAAACATTATATCATCTTCTTGCTTCATTTCGTCCGTCATGAATTCATCCTGAGAATAATAAAATTTATTTTTAGTATACAAAAAATCACTAACGTATTGAAATCATCCAGACAATAATGAAATTTAACTTGTTCGATTGAAACAGTAGGCAAGTGATAGTCGAATATATAGTCCATTTGTTAGCAGCAGGTATAGATAATTTAGTTGGAACAATGGAACAAAATGATCTAACAATCCAATCATTCCTCACCCAAAAAAAAACTACCCGCAAAGTTTTTTTTAATATAAAAAATTGCAATGGATAGAGTCATATTCTGATTCAGGTGGCATATGCCAGACCAAATTTATATAAATCTCCATAACCATTTGTTTTGATTAGAGGCTATAAAAGGAAAAAAGTGCCTCATCCAGGGAAAAAAATTTCATGGAGAGCATGGGTGACTTTAAAAAGACACTTGCTTAAATTTATAACAACACATAATTAAGTCAAAGTCCACCTAGAAGGCTAACCAGATCAACAGTTGATGAAAACCTTCGTCCCAAAGAAATCCCCTTGGAAAAAAGCAGCGACTTGGAACAACAGTATAAGGCTCAGCAGGCCACTACGAAATGAAATTATCATGAGTTTTAACCTACACAAATTGATGGCCCACTGTATGGCTTTGTCAGATGAACAAGTTGATAAAAACTATAAATTGTTAGAAATATTAGCCATCTTGCCAGCAAAGAGTGAAATAAAACAACACCAAGAAAAATTGTGTCGTTGCACAATGACTATGCATAGCTGCAGGTGCAAATATGATAATATGTGTCAAGGGAAGACAACAAACACCTAGCATTTGAGATTTTGATCATCACCACCCAATCTTCAATCCTCTATTTTATAGTTTTTTCCCTCCCTCTCTTGATATTTAATCCCCCATCCCTTTAAGACATCAGAACAAAAATAAAATCATAGGTAAGAAGAAATAAACAACTAAAGTAAAAACCTGTTGGGCACTCCCCATAAAATCTACCCAGACGAAGTTTGAAACTTGGACGTGGAATTTCATTAGCACCAAAAAATGGGAATCCTCAATAAATAAGCATCAAAAAATAGAAAAAACAAAATTCACATATATAATTATTAATATTCTTTGACAATAAAAAGTAAAAGCTGATAAGTGTCAGAATATACATTCTTAAAGTGATAAAATACTACCAAAGCAATGCCAAGAAATTGTGCTTAAAAGCTGAATTTTCAAGATTATTGTACTTAAGATCTTCTTGAATGTTTTGCAGGTTAAGAGGTAGTAAGAGCTGTCCGAATAAGATTTGATCTTCAGCAAATTTTTAGAGGACACTTCAAGCTTTGCAGAAAGTGCTGGTTCACAAAAATTGGAGTTTGTTTGGGCCTCTAAAGGTTGCCTCGAAGTCAAGTTTAGAAGTTATATCCGAAGCAGAATTTCTGTTTGCAGACCAGACCTTTAGAAGCCCATAAATTGAGCGTCTGATGTCCAAATTGAGTTATTCAAAAGCCCATAATTATCTACACATTTGTATCTACAATATTTATGAAGGGTTTGAGTTCATAATAGGCTTCTATTAGGCCCATCATGCAGTTGCAAGATTAGTGTGTAATTGGCCGTTGATGTCATTGATGATACCATTTCCATTCAAAGAGTGGAAAATCCACCACACGAATTTGATGGACAATCCACCACCAAAATATGGCACTAAATCCTCCACTATGTGCTCATTTTCTCTATAAATGGAGAGTAGAAGGAGTAAGAGGGAGGAGAAGGAGTAGAAGGAGAAGAAGAAAACAAGGCTTGTGTTTGTACCTGTGTTTGTAATTATGTTTTTTTTGGTTATGTATAACTAAACTCTTGTTAGTTAGGGCTTGTCTTAAAGCCCTAAGCATGCTTTTAATTTTATAAGTTGTGTGGATTTCAATTTCTACAAGCATGATGATTTTGATTTTTCCATGTTATGTGAGTTCTAGTATTGTGTTTCTTTGAGTAGCTAACTTTGAAAAATGTATTGGAATTAATTGTTGTAGAACATGGTTAATTGCCTTGTTGAATATGTTCTTTCTTGCAACATATAATTCAGTTGAAAACGAATTATGAAAAATCAATTCTTGAATACCTAAATACAAATACCATGTATTAGGATTCTTGTGACATTCATATTCTCTTTGCTCTTATTGGATTCTTGATTGTTGATTGATGCAGATGTCATGCTAGATTTCGATTAAGAATACACGTAATGAGGTAGACGCCATACACTTTACATGCAATTAAGAGAGAATTATACAACTTGAGTTTGGCCATGACCTTGTTGTGAATGTTGTCATCATATGCTTGTTAAAATTGTTAGTCTATTATTTCTTATAAATTATTTGAATGTTTTGTGGTGGATAGTGAGTCTTAGCTATTGTTTTCATTAATATCAATTCTCATTCTTGTTCTTAACATCAATGTCTTTGTCTTAATTTTTATCTATTACAAGATTTAACCCCCCTTTCTCCCCTTTTATAATTGTATCAATTATATTCAAGTGTTAGATTGTATATCTATTAGCATCACTCCTTATGGGATCGATTCTTACTTGTTCACTATATATTAGTTGTACATTTGTAAGGCATCACTCCCATCGATTTTTGGCGCCGTTGTCGGGGATGATAATGAGACCAACACTATTATTGTTGCAGCTACTTCTGTTTTAACTATGGGAGTTGTAGTTCTTAGAAACTAAAGATCTAGGAATTACATACCTAGAGAGCCGAGTGTTGATAGAGAAATTCTGAGGGAGAGAAACATGTATAGTATTTTATATCGGGGTGACCTTCATTGCATTAGCCAGATACGAATGAGACCTAACACATTTTTTGCATTATGTGATTTTCTTAAGAGACATGACTTACTGCATGCATCCTCTAATGTATCCATTAAAGAGCAAATGCTTATGTTTTTACATGTCATTGGGCATAATGTGAGGTTTCGAGTGATAGGTGATAGATTTTATAGATCAACTGAGACTGTGCATCGATACTTTAACATTGCCTTAAAAGCAATACTAAAGCTCTACAAGCATTTCATCAAGGCTCCCGATGATTCAATTCCTTCAGAAATAAGTAGTCAAAGAAGATTTTTTTCCCTACTTTAAGGTAATTTTTTTCAATTTTTTTAAAAATATTGGTTAGGAACTCCGTAAGGCTTGATCTTATTTATGCAATAATAGGATTGTATTGGGGCATTGGATGGAACTCATGTACGTGCATCTGTTCCCATCAGTATACAAGGAAGATTTCGTGGCCGAAAAGGGGGAACAACCCAAAATGTATTGGCTGCCATAAAATTTGATTTGAAATTCTCTTATGTCCTTGCTGGTTGGGAAGGAAGTGCTCATGATTCTCGTATTTTAAATGATGCACTTTCAAGACCCGGTGGATTTAAAATTCCTGAAGGTATTTCATTATTATTTGGTATATAGTTTTATTAATAGGCGAAATATGAACATTAAAATTTCACACACTTATGAACTCTTACTATTTTACTTGTGTAGGAAAATATTATCTTGCCGATGCTGGTTATGGCATCCGAAATGGAATCATCTCTCCGTATCGTGGTGTGCGGTATCACTTGAAGGAGTTTGGAGATAAATTGCCTGAAAATCAGAAGGAGTTGTTTAATCATCGTCATTCTTCATTATAAACAACTGTTGAGCGTGGCTTTGGAGTTTTGAAGAAGCGTTTTCGTGTGTTGGACGCTGAACCATTTTGGTCCTTTGAAAATCAAGTAAAAGTTGTGTTGGCTTGTTGTATCATTCATAACTATATCATGGGAGTTGATCCTAATGATTTAGTTATACAACAAGTAGACCACGAAATGGAGTCCCTTGTTGAGAGCCAAAGAACACAACAAACACAAAGAGAAGAGAGAGAGGAAAATCGAGAGTGGGCAATAAAAAGGGATGAGATAGCATTGGCAATGTGGAATGATTATAATAGGAGTAGACTTCTGTGAATTTTTATTGTGTCTTTTAGTATTTTATATTATATGTTGTTGATCAAGAAAATCTGGATCTATGTTATGTTGATCATGACTTTGATAGATTTAAATACATGCACAAGATGTCATTTCCCATAGCTTAGTTTCCTTGCTTGCTACTTTATTATTTATAATGCTACCAGATTTTATATTTGTAGGTTCTTGATAGAGGGGAAAAGATAGAGCTTCTGGTCGATTAGACTGAGAACCTTCATAATCAGGTTTGGAGTACTTTATTATCTCTTATGCTTCTATGCTTTTTTTTTTTTTACTTATTATGACTCAAGAAAACAGGATGGAGAAAATGAAACAAAAGGATTCTAAGGGTAAGCAAGTTAGGTGGACTAGTTCGATGGACCGTTCATTACTTGAAGTTCTTGCCAAGGAAGCAAGGCAAGGAAACAAGCCATCTAACACTTTTAAACATGACTCATTGGTGAAAGCGGTGAAATCAATCTCTGACAAGTTTAGTGTTGACTGCGAGTTTGACAATGTTGAGAATCGTCTGAAAAAAATCAAGAAAATATGGACTAGCATAACAACTTTGAGAGAGAAAAGTGGATTTGGATGGGATGCTAATTTGAAGATGAGGAAGTTTCGGTATGGTTCTTTAATTGTATATGATGAGGAAGTTTCAGTATGGTTCTTTAATTGTATATATCATTATTATTTTTTATCGTATTGTGCATTTGTTTCTCTTCTTTATTAATGTGTTTGAAATAGGCACATCTCATGCATGAGAAATACTTAAACAAGAAAATTGAAATGTATGATGAGATGGCTTTGGTGGTTGGTAAAGACCTTGCTACTGGGAGCTTTTCTAGGTCTTTTGTTGACATTGATCGGATGGTGGAGGACAATGAAGTTCATTCTGTAGAGGTGGAGGGATCTTCAAGTGGGGCATCAACCAAATCAAGGTCTCATCGAAAGCGGAGTCACTCGGAGATTAATGAAATGACAGAATTATGTGGACAAATAGGAGAGATGGCAAAGGCTATTAAGGTGATGAGTGAAAATCAACGCAATCAATATTTTGATGTCAACAAACTCTATGAAGAAATTATGAAATGTGAGGGGTTTGATCGAAATGTGCTTGCTAGTGCATTTGATTATTTGGTGGAGAATGAGAAGCAAGGCAATGCATTTATGGCAAAACCTATCGACTTGAGGAAGATTTGGATAGAGAATTTTGTTGATCGAATGGGTAGTGTTTGAAGGTAATTTTTTTTATTCCATTACTTTAACATTCATGAAACTTTAGTTCATCTTATAACCATTCTAATTCATTTTCTTTTCACTTGTAGATCGGAGAAGTTTGGATTGTCAACCAAAGCTTTATCACTATTTGCATATGATATCTTTTTATTTCATGCTAATTACTTTGAGAACATTAATAAATAGAGATGAAACTGTAATGACTCTATTTTGATGATCTTCTATTATCTTTGGTACTCATAAGAGTTTGTACCACTTTTATTTCATTATGGTATAAAATGTCAAATGTGGCTGAATTTTTTCTAACTATTGAAGTTCTAGTTATTGTTATTCTAGGTCAAAATTTATGTGTCAAGAGATTTCTATTTTATCTATTATTGAGATTCTAGTTACTCCTTACCATTAATAAGAAAGTAATAAAAAGTTTGAAAATATTTTTTTCCTTGTAAGAAACAAACAATGTAAAAAGTATTCTATATATTTGGCCAAATACCAGAAAATTAATATTTGGGGAATTCACCAATAAGTCCTTTAATAAAAATATGTATTCCATTTACTAGCTTCAATTTTTCAATATTCTATAACATCCTTTAAATAATTATGGACAAAACTACCGTTATTCCAATAAGTCCTTATGTGGATGACATATGCTGACATCATCAGATTCTTGTTATTTTTTTTCTTTTAAAAACTTTAAAATAGTTTTATCTCTCAAAATACACATCGGATTTTTTTAAAAAAAATAGATTCAAAATCAGCACGAAAAACTCTTTCCAATGAGACCCATGATCGATATGTTTAAATGTTCATTCGTCAAATCCTCTGAATAAACTCAGAGGATTTCTCAAAACTCACCAAAACAAATTAAATGAGTTTTCAAAATTAAGCAAAAAAATTCTGATGATTTCATAAAAATATATCAAAAAAATATATAAAATTTTCGACAAAATCAAACAAAAAACAACCAAAAATTCAGAGGATTTCACAAACTTGTCTCAAATTTAGAGGATTTCGCAAAATTTACCAAAATAAATCATAATTTTTTTGAAATTAAACAAAAAAATTTAGAGGATTTTATAAAATATATAATAAAAATTAGATTAATTTTTGAAAATCAAAGAAAAAACAACCCGAAACTCTAAATTCTAAACCCCAAAATCTTAAATCTCAAAATCCTAAATACTAAATCCTAAATCCTAAACTCTTAAATCTCAAAATCCTAAACTTTAAACACTAAACTCTAATATTCTAAACTCTGGACTCTTAAACTTTAAACCTTTTAACCAAAAATTCTCTGAATTTCTCAGAAATCATCTGAATTTTTCAGAAATCCTCTGAATGGTAACAGTTCTGGTTTTAATTTTGAACAAAAAATCTTATAAACAATTAAGAAGAATTTATAAAAATAAGAAGAAAATCATAACATTTTACTAACTTATATTCCTAAACCCTAAATCTTAAACATTAAGTCCTAAACCCCAAAATCATAAATAATAAATTATAATCTCCTATATATCCTAAACTCTAAAAACTAATATCTTAAACCTCAAAATCCTAAACTTTATACCCTATTATCAGAAATCCTCTAAATTTTGTATAGAAAATTTAGAGGATTTATCAAAATCAAACAAAAAACCAACTAAAAATTTAGATGATCAGAGGATTTCTCAAACTTTTCAAGAATTCAGAGGATTTGACAAAAATCACCAAAAAAATTCAGAAGAGTTTTTGAAATTATGTAAATAAAAAATAAAAAAATCAGAGGATTTTTTACCCAGAATTCAGAGGATTTTATTAAAAGTCACCAAAACGGCTAAAAATTGTTCTAATATTTGGTTTTGTTTAAATTATGAATTGAGTTTTATTATGATATTATTTTCATAAGTTATTGGCTTTGATTGTTAGTGAAGAATGTAATAAAAATATTGACATTTGTATTGGATAATGTTTTGTTGATGCATAAGTGTTTCATTGTTGATTTCGATAATATAATGATTCATAGATTTTAATGCATATGCATATGTTATTGAGTCAAGTAAATTTTATACATGTGAGTCAATGTACTTAATTTTCATGAAAGAAATTTTTTTTTGGTTGATCGACTCTTCAAATATTAGTTTATCTTTAAAAATATATAGATAAGAAACATAATTTTCACCAGACTTTATGGGATTGTATTTATATTTATTTTATTAAAATAATTAATTTCTAAATAAAGAGCAATCATGTACTAATAAAAATAAGGATAAGTTTAAATGAGGGGAGGGTAAAATTGTCATTAATAGAGGTTAAAACTTAAAGTTGTCCTTATTGAGCTAAACTTCAAATAATTGGGGATGTATTGGGCTATAAACTTTTCAAAAAGACTAAATGGAATATGAAGTCCATATAAAGGACTTATCACCAAATAATCCTTAATATTTTTCCAATAATTCTTTTTCTTGTAAAAATAATTTCCATCAATGAACACTTTTCCGCAGAACAAACGGAGCATTAGTTACAAAAAAAAACTTAATAACTAGACTTGGTGGTAAATAAGTTTAAATGAGTGACCTTACTCTTAATAAATTTTATAAAGTAGACCTACCTACAATTTTGCCAAATTTATATGTGTTGAACGAATTTTGATCGTCGCAATAATATACTAAATTTTTTTCCGCACGTGATTTTATTGAAGAACAATCAGCAAATTGTTATGTTTTAAATGAGTATTAAGTGGGTGTATAATTTTTTCCCCAACATAAATCCACTATTTATTGAATTTCTTTCGATCTCCATAGAAAATTTTAATCTATTATAAATTATTGAAAATTAATTCCCCAAAAAAATATATATATAATAAATGTCATAAAGGGATATAATTCTCATCTTATATAAATAAATAAATTAAATTTCAAAGTTTAACATCACACAATATATAAAATTAGAAAATACTTCCATATTTTCCCCTCTTAAACTTGCAAAGCCTTTTTACATAGTAATTTATGAATATTAATATATCCATTATCTCAATCTTTATTGATTTTTTTTAAAAAATAAAAATGGATAATAGATATAGTAGATGATATTAACCAGCAACATCTTCTTTCCTCTTAAAATCTCTTAAAACAAAGGCCTAATAATAGATAAGAACATTTGGTCATAATCATAAACACATTTGAATTTTCTATCTTTTTAGTTTTATAACAACCATTTATATATCTAGGGTTTCGTCCTAGGTTGTCGATTCACTATGGTGACTCACGAGGGTGAATCTTTCGATGGAGGGGATATGGAAACCCAACTACACGATATTGGTTTGTCTGAGCGAGAGAAAAAAACTATTGATCTGGAGGAGGATATTCAATCCTTTTCGAATAAGTGTGTGCGACAATGTTTGATTGGAAATGTCATGACTTCGAAGAAAATCAATCTTGAGGCACTCAAACTGTCTATAGGGCATATTTGGAAGGATCCAACACTAGTACTGTTAAAGGAGATTGATGAGAGGCTGTATTTGTTAGAGTTTGTAACTACTAGAAGGAAGGAAATGTTTCTAGATATGGAACCCTAGACTTTCGAAAATAATCTTATGGCTTTACGACCTTTCAATCTTGTGGACACCATTGTAGACAATTTAAAAGGGTTTCGTTATGGGTTCAATGTCATAATATCTAGTTGGGAGGGATGACTACTTGGGTAGAGAGGAAATTGGGGGCTCGGTGGGTAGAGATGATGATGGGCAAAGTTGGCATTCATATGTAAGAATGAAAATAAGAATGCTTATTGATCAATCTCTTCTTCGTGGAGTGATGGTTAAGTTGGGGAAGGGTGAGCAATTTGTTGAATTCAAATATGAACGATTACCTTTGTTTTGTTTTCTTATGGCAGATTGGGGAATTTAGATATAGATTACTTAGAGTTTTTCTAAGGGAAATTAAGGAGTGGCAAGAGAAGATTTCCCGTAGATGCATGCGAGAGTGGTCTTGTACCTCACTTTGCCTCGTCTTTTGTAAAGAGTAGTACTGAAGGTGATTCGAATAATATTTGTCATAGTTCACAACAAAAGGGCTTTAGTTCTGGGGGATTGAGTAATTTACGGTCGAGAGATCTAATTTTGTTCATACTACTACATTGAATACTAAAGGGATTATGGAACAGGAGAAGAGGTTTTATGGGAAGGCTGTAGGCATAAGTACTGTGGGAGCAAAAACTTCATCATTTGTTGATAATGGGAGTGATTTGATATGTCTTTATCAAAGGGTCACAGATTGTGAGCGTCTTCGTGCTCTAATGGTAGTGCAAATGAACTTGTGCCAAATAACTTTGTCAAGGTCCCAATTTCTATAGTTGCAGTGGGGAGTCAAATTTGTTAACGAAATTATAGAGTGTAATGATGGGTAAGAGCTAGAAGCGTTTAACTCGAGAGAAGGGGATTAGTCAATTGTGATTCAACTATGTTAGAGGTTTGTACGACAATAAAGTGACTGGAAGTTGGGGAAGGTAGTGAGCAGGTGAAGCGCTCGAAACATTTAGAGATTTTGGTTTGTACTACAGAATCAACGGAGGTGGGATTAGAACTCTACCATACATTCTGAAACATTTAGAGATTTTGCTTTGTACTACAGAATCAACAGAGGTGGGATTACAACTCTACCTTACATTCGGAAAATCTTATCCTAGAACTGTCGAGGATCGAGGAGTACTCGCTTAGTTCAATTTTTGAATCATTTGATTCAGTGGTTACATCCATAAATTTTGTTTTTCATGGAGACGTGATTGAGTGTGCAGAGGATGAGAAATGTATCAGAGGTTGGATTTGGCAGGACATGTGGCTATAGGTTGTGCTGGTGCTGGAAATGGGTCTACAATGTTATGGCATGGCTCATTTTATTTTAGTTTGATTAGTTATTCTTCTTCTTATATTGATGGACATATAAGTATTGCATAGTCTGATTGTGAGTAACAGATGAAAATTTTTTATGGGTAATTCTACTTTCTTGGGGCTCAAATTTTCAAAGCCCAATATTTCCCTTATGTTCGATTATTGATGCTAGACTAGGAACCAACCCCTTATTTTCTTGAAGTTTTATCGAAATCAATTGGGCTGCTAAAAAGGGAGCCCAATGGAGGGTTGGATGTGGTTTGGGTGTACAAATGGGTGTTGATCCTTGTTTGCTAACCCCTCATACATTTAAACCTATTTCACCACTATCTTTTGTACACCGGTTTGAATGCGTGGGATTCTTGATTGATGCCCAAATGCAACAATGAGATATAGCTCGGGTAAGATGTATCTTTTTAGATTTTTGAGGTTGAAACAATTTTAGCAATGAGTTTGTTTTATGAAGCTTTGGAGGACAAAATTACATGACATTGGGAATCATGTGATCGATATTCGATAAAGGGTGCTTATCATATAGCACGACTAGGATTGTTATGGTAAATATAATCGTTACCGATTGTCGCAACCGGTTTTGCGAGAGAAAATTTTAAAAGAGACCACTAATTGTAATAGGTGCAATTGGTCACCGAAAAATAATTTGGTCTACGAAAATTCAGAAAAAATGGGTAAGTGAGTTTGTTACATGTGGGAAAGGTATGAGGCACCCCGCATTGTCTGTTTTAAAAACAGTTGTCAATTTAACTTTTATTATCTTATTATATGATTTAAAAAAAAATTAATTGTGACAAGAACACATACATAGAGTGAAATAATTATATACAAAAATATATCAAAATATAATAAAATAAGTTTTAGAAAATATAAAAAAATTATATTGAAAGTCAAAATAAAAATAAAACGAAAATAAAAATAGAAACAAAGATAGACATAAAACGAAATTAAAATGTTGGGAACCGAGTTTTTTTTTTTGTGGACTATACGATATTGAATTATCGCAAATCCCCCAATCAAACATATTTAAATATTAAATCACATAATGAACAATTAAATCAAACAACATCAAATCAATCATATAATTCACATATAAACTCGTAAATCAAACAAACATCAAATCAATTATATAATTCACATATAAACACATTTCAAATAAATAACATATTAACAAGGTTGAAAAATGATGAATGGAATGCAATCTCGGTTCCCCTTTTTCTTTTGGCAATCGAACCATTTCAATCATACTATTAATTTAGTATGATTGAAAATTCATAATTAATTGCCCTAATGAAATGAGCATACAAAATATCACATGTAAAATTTTATTGACATGCCATTTTTAAATCCAAAAGAACATGCATTCAAAGCCCAAATATTTCAAATAATCCATGCATATAGCCCAATGATTACCAAATTAACACACATAAATAAACCCGCATAGATAAGCCCAAACAAACAATACATAACCCAAACAATTAAATCCCACATACATACCAAACCCAAAACTTATTTTTCCGGCCCAATAATCATTCAAATTAATATTCGTGTGAAAGCATAATCCAATGGCCCACTACTACCCCATATCATGCTTACTCAAACTTTCAATGACTACCAAATCCATCGCACAAGGTACTCGCTTGCAACTCCCTTAAGAATAATATCACAGTTTCCAAATGTGAACATCCGCAATAATGAAACAACAAACAGAAACCTATTCTCCTTAACCAGAACACTGCACATATGAGCAGAAGCAAGAACTACAATCTTGATAGAGACAAAACATGATATCACCATTTGGGGCGATTGTTATTAATCTCCACAATGCATCACACTTACTAGAGAAATCATGGCAAACACAAAGAACATCAAGACTTCATTTATTGTTTTTCTTGAAAGCTGATACATGGACACAGGCAAACATTTCCCAAATTAAACACAGGCAAATATAACATTAATCCAAACAAATGTAGCACCAATACAGCAGCAAAACACCAAAATAATCCATTTTGAAATCCCAAAAAGACCCAGTTCAAAATTTATAAACTATCTTTCACAAATCAACCAGGAAATTAGCTAAACATTAGAGATCCCAAAACAACACAAAACCAGAAATCTCAAGATATGGCAATTAATTCGAAATTCCGGTGCACATGCTAATCACCAGAGTAATGAACCCAAGTATTCAAGAACAGAAGATGCAAAAATAACCCTAGAAACTAAGGGAACGACCCTGATGAAAAGAGAAAAAGTGTTTGCGAGGACTCAAGCAATTCGAGCACAGTAGATTTCAAAGGAATTTTGGGTGATCAGAGGATTAGGTTGAAGTAGAGAAGAAAGAAATTTCGACTCAGAAAAAAGAATTGAAACAGGGACCCCAAAAACCAGAAGCAAGAATTTCCCCAAAATCCATACCTAGAAAAAATCGAGAAAAAATCAGCAAAAGCAATGCTCAGAACAATCCGATTGAATCTCCTAGAAAAAACAAAATCCAAAAAAATAAAAAAACAACTCTCATCCCGAATCCAAAACCAAAAGCACCAGAAAATCGAAAGAAAGATCAGACCCGAAATTAAAAGAAGAAAGGAGTCCCAGAAAGCCGATTAGAAATCTTCCAGCCTAGGAAAAACGATTGCAACAGATGAAAAAGAAGAAATCTCCCCGAAAATCCTCCACTAAAAATCGAATTTTAAAAGAAAAGAAGAGCAACCTAGAAAAATTGGAAGCCAGCCCCCAAATCACTGTGAAGCTTCTTCCCCTTCCCAGAAAATTGAAACAACAGAAGACAGAAACAACCCCAAAAATCCCCTTAAACTCGATCGCTCCTCCTCCTTTTATACCAACCGCACCGAATCAACAACCCCAAAATCAACAATATACAACTCCCTATTGTCAACCCGAATCCTCCTTCTTTGAATTTCTACGCCCTCTCCTCCTTTTTCTTCCTCGGGCGCGTCTCTCTTTTTCTACCCGTTGGCTAGACGGCGCTTCCTCTCTCTTCCGTCTCTCCTGCTTTTCTTTCTTTTCATTTCTTCATTAGGTATTTGGACCGAGCTAGGCTATTGTGATAGACGAGCCTTAGGTTTAGTTTTGGGTAATTGTTTAGGTAATGGGCTAGTCACAAACGGGCTTCTCAATTAGGGCCTCTAATTTGGTTTAGGGTAATCTTTTGGATTCAAGTTGAGTAATGGGCCAGGCATTCTCTTTGGGCTTAAATGACTCACTTATTGGATATAAACAAATAAGTTATGTTTGGGCTTTTTTATTCACTTGGACTATGAACTCATCTTGGGCTCGTAAATGATGTAAATTGTGAATTTTTAAGTTTGAAATTTTGTGGCATTTTAGACTTTGACAAAAATTGGGGTACAATAGCTGCCCCTTTTGCGGGATTTTACATAAGAAATGACACGTAAAGGTATGGTATCCCAATTTTGGCCTTGTGAATTTTTAAAACCAATCCAAAATATTTTAATCCATAACTTTAATCTACCAAACATTTTAATCTAGAGCTGAAGACAGCTTTAATTCTCCAAAATACTTTAATCAAGAGCCATTCCCGACTTGAATAAACATTGGAAATGTTTTTTTTTTTTAAGAATGCTCGGGATCATTAGGGCCATTCCCGGATTGGCTAATCATTGAAAATGATTTTTTTATTTTTTATTTTTTATGAAGATGCTCGGGATCACTAGGGCCATTCCCGGCTTGGATATTCATTGGATATAAAAATGTTCGAGATCAATAGAGCCATTCCCAGCTTGGCTGATTTTTTCCTTATAAAAATGCTCGAGATCACTAGGGTCATTTCTGATTTGGCTGATTTTTCTTATAAAAATGTTCGGGATCACTAGGGTCATTCCCAGCTTGGCTTTCAATTTTAATCCACATAATAGCTTCAATTCGCCATGAAAGCATAATAGCTTTAATCCAAAGCTCAACTTTAATCCGAATGCCATTTTAATCTGCAACTTTAATCTGAAGGCCATTTTAATCGGCAACTTTAATCCAGAGGCCAACTTTAATCCGAAGGCCATTTTAACCCGCAACTTTAATCCAAATGCCGACTTTAATCCGAAGGCCATTTTAACCCGCAACTTTAATCCAAATGCCGACTTTAATCCGAAGGCCATTTTAATCCACAATTTTAATCCAAAGGCCAACTTTAATCCGAAGGCCATTTTAATTCACAAACAAATTTAATCTGAATCCTGATGATGAAAGGTGTTTAATCCTCAAAAGTTTAAAAACCTTTTAATATGAAAACATGTTAATTTAGAATTGAAATAATGAAATTGGGTTTGTGAAAATCTCAAAATAGTTTATGCATATGTGTAAGAATATGATGATAAAGTCTGCTACCACCCTATACACTTGTGCAATCGCTAATCACGTTTTAATGTATCCTTTTCTGCTCCAATCTTTGACCAACGTATTGTTTTCAATCATTTATTCATATTTTCCATTAAACTTTGTTTTAAATAAGCTTAGTAATATGGCTATGCATAAGAAAGATGAGAAGACAAGAAAAGAGATAAATAATAGATTCTAGAATGGAATATTTAAGAAATTTCATTAAGTGAATGCTTAAATGAGAGTAATTTGAAAAGGAATGTTTGAATCTTGAAAACGAGATGACTTACAACCTACGCTAAAACTGCCCCAGTTTTTGCGCACCACCTATCAAATATATTCTATGTTTGTCACACCCATAAAAATTTTACCCTAATGGGTCTTCTCTTATTCTAGCCTCCTTCTTTAATTCAGTTCTTAGATTGATCTTTTCGATATTATTTTTGTGTAACTGAATCATCTTACCTCTTAGTTAGTATGTCTCATCATTTCAGGAAGAATCTTAATTTCTTCCTCAACTTCGCAATCCGACTCAATCATTGTTAGGAAGCGCATCGAAATTTGGTTAATTTTTATTATTTTTTATCGTTTTTATGGAGGGAGATTGGTATTGGAAACAAGTTGTGGAAGATTGTAAAAGGAATATGACAAATGAAATATTGGACCCTATTTTTTTTTAGAGAGAGAAATGATAAACTACGAGAAATATGCAAAAATCCGTATTATTTTAAGACATGTTTAAAATTCCATGTAATACTTTAAAAATTATTCTTGTAGGAACTTGTGTGAGACTGATATTTCCAAGCGTGCGTACAATTATGAATTATCAAACCAAACTGATTGACCCTCTGACTCATATAACTCTCTGTACACACCCCATATTCCAATTAACGAGGGATCTCTTTTACTTGAGAACTCAACTTTCGATTTTTTTTACTGGTTATTTTGAAATTTGTACTTGCGTGCATTTCTTAATTAGAATTAATATGTTGACTGAAACTTTTTTTGCTATTTTCATGATTGTGTTCATCCCTCTCCAAATAATACCTGTTTCAATCCAAGATTTTTTAGTTTAGATTCTTCCTAGCATAGGATGTTGACATCCACTAATTTCCATAAGTTGATATTTCTTTTCGAAAACAAAACCCATGTCATACGTGTAATACTGAGTCCCCACTTTTATCGTTGGACTCTATTTAAAAAGTCACGGACTTTTAATTTCCATAAATTTTCTTATCTTTAAGGGGTCATGAATCTTTTACTTTCCCCAAAGACGGATTTGGTTCACAGTTTTCAAGGGGTCTTAGACTTATTTTTGAAAAGCTGAAACACGGGTCTTTTTTTTTTTTTACAAAGGGACAAAATTTTCTCTGTTCTTGGGCGCCCCAAGATTTCTTCCTTTTACGAATTCTCACGACTCTACCTCTCTACCCGTGACTCTTTAACTATGTCTGTGATTGTCCGTTTTCTATAAAGGCAGATATTGAAATTACTCTAAGCCTATGTTTGGGAGAGAGGGTAAAGTGAGGGAGAGAAAGATATGAAGGTGAAAGTGAAGGAAAATTAAAATGAATGGAGTTTGGGAAGAGGAGGTGAGATTTGAGGGATGATTTTGAGAGTAAAAAATGTGTGGGCCCCACTCAAAAATTTTCCAACCAAAACTGGGAGGAAAACTGGTGACAGAGGACAGAGTTGGCGTGAAATGCCAACTCTGTCCCTACATTTACATATATATAAGGTGGGACCCACCGGCCTCCTTATATACAAAACTGATGGGTCCCACACATATACAAATAAATATAATTATATTTATATATATATATGTCTGTAAATATATATATATATATAATAACAAATATATATAATAATAAATATATAAATTTTAAGCAAGGATAATATGGTAAATTTATATTAACATTATAACTCATAAAAATACATTTTTTCACTTTTTTTTCCCCTACTTTTTGAACATCCAAACAAGAGAATGTAAAGTTAACTTCTCCTCCCCTTCCATCCCCTCCATTTTCTATTCCTCTCAAATTTTTCTTCCCTTCCCCTCTTCATTCCCAAACATAGTGTAAAGGCGTAGGTAAGAGTCGCTCTAAAAGAGTGATGGTGAGCTGTCATTACTGACATCCATTCACAGCTTTCCTCACTGTCATCATTACGCTTCTATCCCCTCGTTTTATTTCTATAAATTCATCCTCTCTAGCTCACCCGAAGCTACTCTTCTTTATAAATCCATTTGAGTGCAGTCTACCATCATCATCCTCCAATACCCGATCTTTCGCCTTTCGCCTTATTCCCATAAGATTTATTCGAATCTGATCGACCTGTTTAAGGTAAGGGTTCTGTTTTGATTTAGTTAGGATTTCTGTAATTTGAATCGAGTTCTTGGTGTTTAGTGATTTCATTTGTTTTATAGATTAATGCATTTAGACTTCATATATGTGTTAGTTTATGATGGATTCAACTGGAAATCTATATTTTGTTATCGAACTAAAGACTCAAGAAACACAGCCTAGAAAACAGAAGGCATAGTGGGATTCAGAATTTCCCAACACTAGAAAGAGCAAGAAGAAGAAATCCGAAAAATTCCTAGAAAATCTCCCGACAAAACTCGATCCAGACTCACAATTCTGCTCTTTTTTCCCTAGAATTTTCCTTTCCCTCATTGAACCCCTGGTGCCTCTTCTTCTCATTCTCTTCTTCCAGCAGCGCCAGCTTTTCTTTCCATTTCTTCTTCCTAGGGTTAATTCAAAGATCTTGGGTCAGGTCTAGAGTATTTAGGTTAATTAAAAGGTTTGGGCCGGACTGGGCCGGGCTTTAAACGTTAATCCAAAATTTTCTTATTGATTTCTCTGATTGGGCCTATTCATTGGGCTTAAGTGGCTGGTTTTGTATGCTTGTTGAAGTAATGGTTTGGGCTATTATGCGCTATACGGGTTGGTTTATGTAAATTCCTCGAGGGCTGTATAATTTGTTATTTGATATTGGGTTTCTTGTTCTTAATTTGAAAAACGGACCAAATGCATATGGGTTAGCTTAGTTGTTGGATATATATGATGATCAAAGGTATTTGGGTTTTAAATTCCTAATCAACAGATACTGTGCTAATTCATTCGGATTTTGTATGTAATTCTGGCCTATTTGTATGTCATGTTTGGAAGTTTGAAATTTGTTGTGGGGTATTTGTTTTAAATTATTTGGACTGTGAGTTATTGTTTTAACCTCTACAATATTTGGACTCTATGATTGATTCTTAACAGTGATTGAATTTGTCATGTTCGCAGTTGTTGCCTAGTGGGAATATCCTCTTAATCGGAAGAATGCTAGAATTAGTTGTGATGATGTTCTTAGTGTACCTTTTAATATTACTCTTCTATGTGTATTTGGTCCTTCAATTAGTGTAATCAATTTAGTTGCGTGACATGTAATATTCGGACATTTATTATCTGAATAAAGTTGTGAGGAAATGTACACTATTTCTATTTGAAAGATGACAAATTGTCTTTATTTATTTATTTGTCTATTTTCTTATTATGAGTTATATCGGCACTATCTAATTTTTTGGCGAAGTTCATAATTTATATTCCCAAATTATGCTCAAATGTCACAAGTGACTACTTCGAAAACCAAATCCATTTATCCCCACAACATGGCAATTACAAAAAATCCAAGGATTAACATAGTTTGATATTTTTTGGGATAATCACCAAAACTGGGGCAGTTTTGGTGCGCACTCAACAATTGAATCCAACTCGCATAAGGTTGTCCTTGAGCCTTCTGCATCTGCCAACAAACCTCTCTCTTTGTCAACCTATTGCAACCCTTTGAGGATAACATATGCAACGCCCCCAAAACTGCCCCAGTTTTGGTGCGTGTTCAATTAAGTCAAAACCTCACGTTAGCCAATCATCTTATTCCTTGAGCTGAATTGTTCTGGGGTGAAATACATGATAAGGAATGGGGCGTACCAATGCATAAAACATTAGTTTAAAATTCATTAACCCATCCTTCGGGTTCATCTTCAAATTCATCTCAAAAATCATCGAGATCACTATTAATGGAATCATCAAACTCTAAGGCTTCTTCATCCATAATAAATTTATTGACAAAATCATCCACATGATCAGTAATAAGATCAAAAAAAATTTGATCACGGATTTGAGAAAATAGTGTTGTTTCAAGAATGTGCTTGTGTAGATCAAACGGTAAATTAAAATAATGAAATATACGCAAACATTTTATTTTGACAAAATCAATATTTAAAAAAGGATAACTCCAAGAATGCTCAAAATCATCCCAATAATGAATGACAACATTAATCTGTTCATTTTTTAATTCAAGATAAAGATGATTGGGTTTTTTTTTTGAAAAAATGATTGTCAAAGATGGGGGTTGAAAACCTTTGTAGAATATATTGAAGTGAAGTGGATGCCATTTAGATACGAGAGAACCAAGCAGGAGAACTTCAATGCAGGAACGTGAGTGAAATCAAAAGCAAAACATCAAGTATTTATGTGATGACGATGATACCTGTGTGACAGTGATATTGGGTGCTATATATGCGACAGTTGGTGGAGACAGTGAAATGAGGTGATGCTCAGATAATCGTTGTTTTAGTAAAGGGTGGTGATGAATGAAGGAGATGGACTGTCTTCAATTTCCTAACCAAGACCCAATTCTTTCCTGTCAAGACTCACGGTCAATTCTCTCTTTTTTCTCCAATATTTGCTCTCCAAAAGTTTCTGATTTTTCTCCCTCCCAGGCCTCCAAAGGATCCTCCCCACTTTTTTCAGAAAGGGGAATATATATAGGGTGATAAGGATGAAGTTGAGAGTTATTTTAGATTTTCAAAAAAATAGACAAAAAGAAAAGAGGTGTGGAAAAATGTGTGGGTTAGTGTTGAAAAATGAATAAAGAAGAAAAGATGTGTGGAAAAATGTGTGGGTTGATGTTGAAAAATGAATAAGGAGGAGAGAGGTGTGAAAAAAGGTGTGGGTTGGTTGAAAAATGAATAAAGAGAAAGAGGTGTTGAAAATGAATAAAAGGGAAAGAGATGTGGAAAAATGTGTGGGTTGTTGTTGAAAAATGAATAAAGATGAGAAAGGTGTGGAAAAATGTGGGAGTTGTTGAAATAAAAATAATAATAATGGAATTAGTATTTGAAAAATGGGGTGGGCTTTTGTTTGAGTTTTGGATTGGGCTTGATTTTGTATTACGAAATGGTTTGGGTTGATTTTAAATTGGGTTTGGTTTGAGTTATGAATTTGGGGCAAATTTGGTTTGGAAAAAAATCGGGGTAATGATTTGGGTTCAAGTTGAGTAACGGGTCAGGCTTTTTCTTTGGGCTGAATCATTCTAGAGTGAAATACATGATAACGAATGGGACGCACCAAAAATTGCCCCAGTTTTGGTGCGCATTTCAAATTACTGTCGTCAAACCTAAACACTACGAAGTCTATTATGCACTTACAACTATATCAATACGAGACAAATTGAATACCGGTTCTAAGACAATTCAACAGACGCATGTCTTAGCCATCCTTCTCCAAATAATCTAGGATCTGAACTTGCATCTGAATTGAATAATTTGTCTTATTTTATATTTTCTTTTATCGATTATCTACTTCATTAACTGGCTGGGCTATACTTTTAGTTTTGCTACTTCGAGACTTAGTTAGTGCTTGCATTCTATCGGTTCCATTATTGTGGCGAGTCGCGATTGCAAGCGAATGTTATAGCGGTGGCCGTGACTTTGTGTTTGTGCAATTTTGATTAATTGAAAAACCTCGTTATGTGCAAATGAAAACTTTTATAAGATTTAAAAATATGATCATTAATGAAAAATGCGTGATGATGTGAATCTTGAACCATATCGAATTTTGAGAAATTATCTATAATCGATAGCGTTTTAATATAATATTTCTTAGTACATCTCGTCGGTTTCAACATGTATGGGCAAAATATATAAACTTTCCTTGGATGCTCCATAGCATGTCTGGTAGACTGTACACCTTCATCCTTTTCTTCCGATAGGCCTTGATCTACATTTTTCACATATTGCTCCTTCGACTCAACTGACACAGTACTATTTCTTACGTCCATGGCTTCTAGATAATGACTCAATTCCGATAATGCTTAAGATTCCTGTTTATGCAATGCATATTAAAAACAATATAAAAAGTGAACAAGATCAGAAATATATACAGAAATATATGTACAAACAAAATCTACATATATACAAACAAAACTCCATATGTACATCAAAACGGCTCACGTATGTACAAAAACATAACTATATATACAATAGAGTAAAACATCATATATACAAAAAGGTAGAATCGCGTATGTGTAAGCAAGACAACACATGTATATATACAGTAAAACAAAACATCATATATATACAAACAAAGTAGAATCATGTATATACAGGCATAACAAGAATATGTACCACAAAATAAGGTTAGAAGTAGTTTCTTGTGTCCTACAACTCTATGGTCATTGGTTATGGATAATCTAGACTCCTGACTTATTCCCCCGCCAGTGTCGATTGCTGGAATAACCTGGGTCCTTCTTAATAGAGGAGTGGGTCGAGTAAGGACTTTTCGCGAGCCTGCACGAGGATTGGAATCCCTCGAAAGTCTCGTTTACTTCATCCTCTCCTAAGGATTTCGAGCCCGAGTTGTTGGACTCATGAAAAGGTATCGTGCACAATGTGTGAGGACAATAATATAAAAAGCTAAAAAACATATCAACAATCAACACATTTAAAAAATAAATAATAATAATAATAATAATAATAAGAAGAACATATCAATCAAAATCTAGGGAAATAAAACACCAAATATATGTAATTAAAAACAATAAAATCAAATAATGGGATAATAAAAATTAAATTTAGAAGGCCCAACTCACTTGTTTTTTTTTAAAAAAAGAAATATATATACATCTTAAACCTAGTGGTCCCCAGCAGAGTCGCCAGTTGTTGCAACTGATTTTGCGAGAGAAAATTTTAAAAGAGAGTCGCCATCAATTGTAATAGGTGCAATTGGTCACCAAAAAATAATTTGGTCTGAGAAAATCCAAAAAAAAGGGTAAGTGAGTTTGTTATGTGTGGGGAAGGTGTGAGGCACCTCGCAACGTCTGTTTTAAAAACAATTGTTAATTTAACTGTTATTATCCCATTATATGATTTTAAAAAAAAAAATTAATTGTGACAAGAACACATACATAGAGTGAAATAATTATATACAAAAATATATCAAAATATAATAAAATAAGTTTTAGAAAATATAAAAAAATTATATTGAAAGTCTAATATTGAGGTTCATAGAATTTTTCCATCTAATGGTCAAATTTCCTAGAAACACTCTCACCTCAAGAATTTTCTATGATGGTGCATCCGATGCATTCCCTAAATTAATTCCCTCGTCGGTTAAGACTTTCGATATAATTTGTATACACAACTAAAATATACAAATTAAATGTTAAAAATAAAAAATGAAAAATAAAATAAAAGAAAAGTAAAACGAAAATAAGATAAAAATAAAATTGGGATAAAATAAAAGTAAAAATAAAAATAAAACGAAAATAAGAACAAGATAAAAATAATATATAAAAATAAAGACAAAAATAAAAATAAAACGAAAATTAAAATAAAAATAAAAATAGAAACAAATATAGACATAAAACGAAATTAAAATGTTGGGAACCGAGTTTTTTTTTGTGTGGACTATACGATATTGAATTATCGCAAATCTCCCAATCAAACATATTTAAATATTAAATCACATAATTAACACATAAATCAAACAACATCAAATCAATCATATAAACACGTTTCAAATAAATAACATATTAACAAGGTTGAAAAATGATGAATGAAATGCAATCTCGGTTCCCCTTTTTCTATTGGCAATCGAACCATTTCAACCATACTATTAATTTAGTATGATTGAAAATTCATAATTAATTGCCCTAATGAAATGAGCATACAAAATATCACATGTAAAATTTTATTGACATGTCCTTTTTAAATCCAAAAGAACATGCATTCAAAGCCCAAATAATTCAAATAATCCATGCATATAGCCCAATAATTACCAAATTAACACACATAAATAAACCCGCATAGATAAGCCCAAACAAACAATACATAACCCAAACAATTAAATCCCACATACATACCAAACCCAAAACTTATTTTTCTGACCCAATAATCATTCAAATTAATATTCGTGTGAAGCATAATCCAATGGCCCACTACTACCACATATCATGCTTACTCAAACTTTCAATGACTACCAAATCCATCGCACAAGGTTCTCGCTTGCAACTCCCTTTAAAATAATATCACAGTTTCCAAATGTGAACACCCGCAATAATGAAACAACAAACAAAAACCTATTCTCCTTAACCAGAACACTGCACATACGAGCAGAAGCAAGAACTACAATCTTGACAGAGACAAAACATGATATCACCATTTGGGCTGATTGTTATTAATCTCCACAATGCATCACACTTACTAGAGAAATCACGGTAAAGACAAAGAACACAACACAAACAGAGCCAACTTATTCAAGCCAAAATATCAAGACTTCTATACTGTTTTTCTTGCACGCTGATACATTGACACAAGCAAACATTTCCCAAATTAAACACAAGAAAATATAACATTAATCCAAACAAATGTAGCACCAATACAGTAGCAAAACACCAAAATAATCCATTTTGAAATCCCAGAAGACCCAATTCAAAATTTATAAACTCTCTTTCACAAATCAACCAAGAAATTAGCTAAACATTGGAGATCCCAAAACAGCACAAAACCAGAAATCTCAAGATATGGCAATTAATTCGAAATTCCGGTGCACCTTCTGATCACCAGAGTAGTGAACCCAAGTATTCAAGAATAGAATATGCAAAAATAACCCTAGAAACTAAGGGAACGACCTTGATGAGAAGAGAAAAAGTGTTTGCGAGGACTCAAGCAATTCGAGCACAGTAGATTTCAAAGGAATTTTGAGTGATTAGAGGATTAGGTTGAAGTAGAGAAGAAAGAAATTTCGACTCAGAACAAAGAATTGAAATAGGGACCCCAAAAACCAGAAGCAAGAATTTCCCCAAAATCCTTACCCAGGAAAAACCGAGAAAAAACCAGCAAAAGCAATGCTCAGAACAATCCGATTGAATCTCCTAGAAAAACCAAAATCCAAAAAAAAAAAAAAAACTCTCATCTAGAATCCAAAACCAATAGCACCAGAAAACTGAAAGAAAGATCAGACCCGAAATTAAAAGAAGAAAGGAGTCCCAGAAAGCCGATCAAAAATCTTCCAGCCCAAGAAAAACGATTGCAACAGATGAAAAAGAAGAAATCTCCCCGAAAATCCTCCCCAGAAAAATCAAATTTTAAAAGAAAAGAAGAGCAACTGAGAAAAATTGGAAGTCAGCCCCCAAATCACCGTGAAGCTTCTTCCCCTTCCCAGAAAACTGAAACAACAGAAGACAGAAACAACCCCGAAAATCCCCCCTAAACTCGATCGCTCCTCATCCTTTTATACCAACCTCACCGAATCAACAACCCCAAAATCAACAATATACAACTCCCTATTGTCAACCCGAATTCTCCTTGTTTGAATTTCTACGCCCTCTCCTCCTTTTTCTTCCTCGAGCGCGTCTCTCTTTTTCTTCCCGTTGGCTAGACGGCGCTTCCTCTCTCTTCCGTCTCTCCTGCTTTTCTTTCTTTTCATTTCTTCATTAGGTATTTGGGCCGAGCTGGGCTATTGTGATAGACGGGCCTTAGGTTTAGTTTTGGGTAATTGTTTAGGTAATGGGCTAGTTACAAACGGGCTTCTCAATTAGGGCCTCTAATTTGGTTTAGGGTAATCTTTTGGGTTCAAGTTGAGTAATGGGCTAGGCATTCTCTTTGGGCTTAAATGACTCACTTATTGGATATAAACAAATAAGTTATGTTTGGGCTTTTTTATTCACTTGGACTATGAACTCATCTTGGGCTTGTAAATGATGTAAATTGTGAATTTTTAAGTTTGAAATTTTTTGGCCTTTTAGACTTTGACAAAAATTGGGGTAGAACACCGATGACTAGTTACCGTTATCATACCAAAAATGACGGTAATTGAAAAATTGAAATTGTTACCAGTAACCTTAGTTTATCATCGATCGTTATATCGTATTTCGATAATGGCAAAATGATAATTGGTAAATTAACCAATCCTAAAAATGAAGCATTTTTCAATTTTTCTACATGGTTAATATTTAACATAACTAAAAATAAATATAAAATTATACTTAATAATTAATTGCATTAATACTATCAGTAACGATAAATCTCGACGGGTTGAAAGCTTATATCGTTTATCGATACCAATTTTGTTAGTATATTTACCATATCATTGAATTGGTAACAGTATACCATTTCTTGAGAAAATCGATATGCCAGCTTATTGGTAATAGTATGGTAATGGTAAAATATCATTACCATAACAGCCCTAAGCACAAAAGTGGAAGAATCAATTGCTAGATGTCTTTACCTTCTCAGAAGATGGTTTGGAATTTCCATTGAAAAAATTATGGGGTGTTTGTGACAGTGAAGATTAGACATTTTTTGTGGGTTGTTGTATCAAATGTTTTGTCCACTAATTCTAATTTGTAAAATCGCCATGTTTGCTCTAATTCATGTTGTCATGTTACTCATGTAGTGTTGGCTACGGTGCTTCTTTGGAGGACATTGAACACATTTTTAGAAAATGCCCAATAGCTCAATCACTATGGAAATGGATGGAACCTTGTAGGTACAGCTTATAAGTTGGGACAAGGATCTTATTACTTGGAGATTTGGTGGCTATGGTGCTTCAGAACAAATCCCCTACCGTTCAAATATATTTTATCACTATCCTATGATTGCTATGGTAATAGAAACTCTACTTTTCACGGCGGAGGTGAGCAGGGCACAACTGAATTGATGCAAAAAATAAACAACTCTATTGTAGAGTTATTGCCTTCACGAGCTAGGTCTTCTACATTGCTTGGGATTGTTGGTTTGTTGAAGAGAGTCCAAGGTGGATCTCGACTTCTTTTGGTATGTTTAAGTTTAATGTTAATGGTGCTATCTTTGCGGTAAAATATGCCATTGGTGTGGGGATTGTTTTGCATGATGATTGTAAGATATCTGTTATTCTGTTTATCATAGAAAAAGTGTGGGCTTGTGGTCCAACTTTGCCAATCATATTGCTGAAGCCAGCTCTTTGCATTGTCTTGCCTTATATGATTTTAGGGAGTTTATTCTAGAGTTCGATTCAACTAATGTCGCCCATGCCTTAACAATGGATGACTACTTGTATAATAATTTTGGGCCCCAAAGAACCCAACCCGCAACCAAGTCCAACTGTCATCCACGCATAGAAATCGTGGGCCGGCTGTAACTGAGCCCATGGTTTTGCCCCAAAACTTGGCTACAAGGTTAGGAGGGGCTTGCCCTTATTAATGGGTATTTTTTAGGCTATTTTCCCGATGTGGGACTTTTGTCCCTAACACTCCCCCGCACTCGTGGACTAGGTTTTGCCCAAGCCCAACGAGTGAACTTCTTATCGGGGACGAATGCACACCTGTTCCGATACCATATAATAATTCAGGGCCCCAAAGAACCCAACCCGCAACCACGCCCAACCGTCACCCACGCACAGAAGTCGTGGGCCGGCTGTAACCAAGCATAGGGCTTTGCCCCAAAACTTGGCTACAAGGTTGGGAGGTGCTTGCCTTTATTAATGGGTCTTTGCTGGAGTATTTTCCCGATGTGGGACTTTTGTCTCTAACAACTTGGACCCAAAGATGGGTCATTTCATCAAAGATGCTAGAGTTTTAATGCGTTGATTAGGTGTTACTCTTTGTCACAATGTCTCGTGCACCGAAAATTTTGTAGCCCACTCTCTTGCGAGGACTAAGAATTCTATGGCGAAATCTATTTGGTTATTCGAATGTCCGCCAAATGTTGCCCTCTCGTTTAGAGGGAGCACCGTTGGACAATGTAGTTTACTTTGTTCATTTAATGAAGTTTGTTTTCCTCAAAAAATAAAAAAATAAAAATGTAATATGTGCAAAAATAGTTTAATGGTTATGCTTATCCTTAATCACTTTTAAAATTATATATGATTATCCTTTACCATTATTTAAACCATTTATATATAATTTTCTGTAAATTATAATCTAATAAATATGTAACATGTGCAAAATGGTTATGATTATCGTAAATCACTTTTTAAATTATATATGATTATCCTTTTACCATTATTTAAACCATTTATATATGATTTTATGTAAATATAATATAATAAATATGTAATTTGTGAAAAAATAATTTAATAGTTATGATTATCGTTAATCACTTTTAAATTAGATATGATTATCTTTCACCATTCTTTAAACCATTTATATATCATTATATGTAAATTATAATCTAATAAATATGTAATATGTGTGTAAAGAATTTAATGGTTATGATTATCCTTAATCACTTTTTAAATTATATATGATTACCCTTTAACATTATTTAAATAATTTTAAATTAAATTCGCTGTGATAATTGGAATAAAGCAATCCTTTTAAACATACTGCAATCTTAATTCATTTTAGTATTTTTCACAGAAAATATGATGCTTCAAGTGTTCACTGTGATAATTGGAATAAAGCAATCCTTTTAAACAAAATGCAATCTTAATTCTTTTTAGTATTTTTGATAGAAAATATGATGCTTCAAGTGAGTGGTCAGATAAAACCATGACACACCTAAATACATTTTTTGAGGCAATTTGTCGAACACCTTATTGATTCTAATTCTCTTGCATTCTTATGGTGCATGTGCTTGGTCCGATGGGTGCGAACCCATTCTTCCAGCGATTAGGGAGTACCCATCCTTGCAAGAGCAAGGTGTCTGAAGCAGAGGATTTGCCTTCATCACAGTTTTCATTAACTTACCCTTAGAAGGCAATGATTTTCCCTAAACTAAACTATTAATAATAGTAGTAGCTCTATCAATCTTGGGAACAAATCTAATAGAACAAATCAACAAACATGTCCTAAACCTCTAAATTCCCAAATCAAATTACTTCTAGCATACAAAATTGTTCTTGCAGACAAGTGAAGCCCTCCCTAAAGCTCATTAATTACTTTTCTTTGATGCATAACAAAAATTCAATACAAAAAGTCAGAATTAGACTGACCTATAGAGTGGCCATGAGTGTCGACTGATATCCAATAGGACCATATGGAAGGGATTGAAATTGTGGAGCATAAAAGTGTGATGTCACGCAGTGGACACCTAGAGGCTGCACGTGGCTCAAGACGACAAGAAGTGTTGGGAATGTGATACGTAACTTAAATAACCTCACCCTGCCTTTGGTGATGATCATGATCTCCTCAACTTACATTCAAAATTCAAGTGCAACTTCTCTTCAAAATTCAAATGGGAATTGTGATAGGAATCGAACAACAATCAGGCAGCGGAATAATTTAAAAAATTTCGATTCCTGATCTGAGGATCTATTTAAAACCAACATTCGATTATGAGTTTAGAATAGTTACCTTTGTAGCGCGCCTTTCGTATTGTCGAAGCATACAACGAACACGAACTTTCTGATCGTGTCTCTACGGTATCCACACGAACGGCGCAATCTTCGTGTACGTCTCACGACCACGAACGGAACTTTCGAGCCCTCAGGTTGCTAGACTGAATAGAACCCGTCGTTATCAAATCCGATTCAACACCTTGAATCGAATTAATGAGCAATAGTGGGGAAAAACTTTGGCTTGGCTTTCACTCTTAGAAAAACACTTGGAATCTCTTTTTCTCACATGAACCACACGGCATCATACATACACTAATAACTCACGTTTTAGCTTCTTGTATATACTTAACATAGAGTTCAATTTGTATTTGAACTCCACCACCTCACAAACGTGTACACACATATATCTATATAGATATCTAACACGTGTGCATATGTGCTTATATATATATATATATATGTATCTTTAAAACGTACTCATATATATGTATCTATGTAACATAACTACAATACAATACATGTATATATGTATAAGCGGTACTACTTACATGTGTATATGTATATATATATCTTTATATACAAGATAAGAACATTCCAAAAGGTTTGAGTCCTACTCAAATACTACACTTATTTTCTAAAAGATGTCTTATCTTAATACCAAAGTCATACTATCCTAGTCCAACTAGGACACTCCGAAAATGCTCACATTAAATATAAAATTCATCTTATGAATTTTATGTTCCGAATTGCTTACCATTCTTAGTGTGCGACCCTGTAGGTTCCCGTAATGTTGGCAGTAATTATAAAATCATATTTTAGAATTACAAGCAGTGAGCGGTGTCTAGCAACACATCACTTCTACCCAAATTACGTGGAAGTCGATGGTTCGACTCAACCTTTACCGTGACTAATGTTACCGTGTTGTAAAATTCCTTTTGTCCTCGATATCTTGATTGAACACGAGACATGGATATGTCACCCTCGTATAGCTCAATCAATGTTTCTTGATTCCCAAATAAGCTAACTGAAACAAATGATATTGATATCATTATATCAATTCATTCGAGCATGGCCATGCATTTATTAGCTCTATTTAATCACGAGGCCTTAGATATCAATCCCATATTATGAGAAGGACAAATTCTATCTTGATCACTCACATCCCTCTACATGATTTATTGTACACCCGATCACCACCTTTTATAGCCACCTTGTTAAGGGTGACGTTTGATGATGTCAAAGTGAACAATCTCTCATGTCGGGAACAATGGTGATCTCAGGTCAAAGGACTATAAAACACCATTATCACTATGAAATCATTTATGACAGTTATAACACAATCCATGTAATGACTTCATGGCGGATCGATCCAATACATAAATTCTCCAATTCATGTACCTATGTGTTGACTTAATATCATATATTAATCAAACACGTATTAGCCTCTACGTATTATTGTTGTCCCTATTGACAATAATACTTTGCTATGAACATTTAAGAATATACATTATATTCTAGGGACATTATTACAATAATTCATACTACACAGATATAAATAATTGGAATAACTAAAATGCTTTTATTAATAAAATAATCATGATAATTATAATGTTCTAAAGAATCATCACATGATTGACTTTAGGGCATACTTTCCAACAGATTGCATGCATGATGCTAGGAGGGAAAGCAGGAGAATGGTTACTTCATTGTACTATAAATAGATCACTTGTAACCATTACCGAATAATGAATAAGAAATACAAACTTTACCCGTGGACGAAGACATTCTTGCCAAACCACGTAAATTCTTTGTGTGCTTTTACTTTCAATTCAGTTACTTAGCCTGTGTGCACTCAACCCAGGAAACCCAACATCGGTGCAGATTTTCGCATCGACAATTGGCACCGTCTGTGGGAAACGTTCATTTGGTTTCTTGAGGTTGCTACCATGGCTGAGGTTCAAGCGGAAAATTCTAAGAGGGAGGAAGTGCAACTACCCTTAGAGGAGGTTATCGGCGATCAGGATATCAACAAGGTCTCCCAGGAAGATGAGATTGAGAAGTTGCTGCGCCAGAGAGAAGAGGAGCTACGGAGGCTGAAGGAGCAGTTGCACGCACTAAAGAACAAAGGGAAATGCTTATCCAGTGTTATCCAACGCCCGAATGAGAGTCGACAACTCGAGGAGGAGACCAAGAGTATTGGCAGGTCGCACCAGCGGAGAAGTCCTTCACCAAAGAGAAGACGAGGGCGCTCCTTCATTCCCTAGAGGAAGGAGGCGCTCACCAACTCAAATAAAGACTAGGCGTAGGTCTCCCTCCAGCAGCAGTGAGAGATGACCTCGAAGGGACAATGGAAGGAAGATTGGAGAAGCTATATGGAGTGCCCGAAAGAAGGCGGAGCAGATGTTGAGCAGGATGACTACCACCCCCTTTGTGAAATCACTCAGAAGGAAAGATTCTCCATATAAGTTTATTCCTCCCACTTTTGAACTCTATGATGAAAACACTAACCCCATATCCCATGTAGTAGCTTAATTATGCACACAAAAATGGCCCTTTGGGCAGGACAAGACACTTTGATGTGTAACATGTTCCCTTCTAGCCTGGAACCGCAATGAATTGGTTTCACAGACTTCCAAAAAATTCAATTTCTACTTGAAAGGCGTTGACACAATCTTTCATGTCAAGATTTATGGCCAAAGGCAGAGAACCAGCAACTCTAGATAAGTTGTTCTCCGCTCGACCAGAAAAAGGTGAGTCATTAAGATATTTTGCTTCTCGATATTTAAATTTTTATGCAGATATAGAAAAATGCAAGGAAAAGACAGCAATTGCAACCTTCCATCTAGTACTCCCAAAAGACAGTAGGCTGAGGGAAAGCTTAACCCTCAAGCCACTAATGAGGATGAATAATCTACAAGAAAGGATAATGAAATATGTTAGACTGGAAGAGGATCAAAAGGCTGCTGATAAATCAGGTATTGACAAAGAGTCGTCAATGGGATTGAAGTATAATCATAAGGACATTTATACAAACTTCAACGAGCCGATCACCAAGATCTTTCAAGAAGTCAAGGATGACCACTACTTCAAGTGCTTGTAAAAATAGTGAGCGATCCAGCCAAGAAAGACCATTCTCAATTTTGTGCCTAGCATAATGATAAGGGACATCATACGGAAGAATGCCGCGAATTAAAGTGGCATCTAGACCACGTGGTGGAGCAAGGGTATCAGATGATTACATCAAAGGGAAGGAGCAAGACAAAACTCCAAAGAAAGAATGACCTTCTTCTAGCCATGATCAGTTAAAGAGATAATTTCTTATCTTTATTTTTTCATGCCAATAAGTTTGCCACATGGTGGCTCAATGATTTTCTCATGTCAATAAAATGATTTATTTATTTCAATTATTGAAGTACAATTGTTGATAAACAGAACAAAATAGTGCAGCATCCCAAATTGAGGTGTATGGATGCATCTACCAAGAGAGCACCCCGGCTGAGGTCTAAGCTCACAAGAAATGTCGATGAGACATACAAACTAATGGAAGAGGTTGGTCAATGAAAAATAAGTGAGTCAAAGAAGACTGTCAATATAAAGAAAGTCGAAGAGGCTATAAGATTAAAGAAAGCCAATGAGACTAAAATCATTAAGAAAGGCCGAAGAAGCTATCTAATTAAAAAAATTCGAAGAGACTATAAGATTAAAGAAAGCCAAAGAGGCTAAGTGCAAAAAAAGAAGTCAAAGAGGCTAAAATCATTAAGAAAGGCCGAAGAGACTATCTAATTAAAGAAAGTCGAAGAGGCTTTAAGATTAAAAAAAGCCAGAGGCTAAATCATTAAGAAAGGCCGAAGAGGCTATCTGATTAAAGTGGTTTAAAAGATCATCTGATTAAAGTGGTTTAAAAGATCATCTAATTAAAGTGGTTGAAGAGGTTGTCAAAAAAGCTTATAGAGGGACCAGTAGATCGTAGGCAAAGAAGCTTAACAGCTCTTGATGAGAGAATTATCCCGTTCCTGCCCAAGAAGGAACGGGGGCATCCACCCATATGTAGCGGGAGCAGAATTACTATAGAGCGAAAGTATCCCGCCGTTCTCTATGGAGCGGAAGTATCCCGCTTAGGAAGGGGCGGGACCATCCCGCTCACCCATAGAGCGGAAGCAGCTCGCTCTCCTATGGAGTGGGAGTGGCTATAGAGCGAAACTTCCTATTGAGCAGGGGAGCGTTCCTCTCTTATCGTTATGGAACAGAAGGGTCTCGCCCAAGAAGGGGCTGGAGCATACCATGGAGTAGAAGCGTCATGCACAAAAAGGAGCGGGACACCCAACTTAGAAGAGATGGACGTTAGTTAGGAGGGGCTGGTGCACCTTTGTGCCATGCGTAGACATCCAGCCTAAGAGGAGGTTGTTTGAAATCCAATCTAAGAGGAAGCTGCATAGGCACCTTTGTGCCAGACGTAGACATCCAGCCTAGGAGGGGCTGGTGCCCAACGTAGGCTTATGCAGCCTTATGTCAGATATAGACATCCAGCCTAGGAGGGCTGGTGCATAGGCACTCTTTCACGAGATGTAGGCACCTTTGCAGTAAGCGTAGACATCTAGCCTAGGAGAGGCTGGTGCACCCTTTTGCCAAACGTAGACATCCAGCCTAAGAGGAGACTGCTTAGGCACCCTTGTGACAGAGGTAGGCATCAAGCCTAGGAGGGGTTGATGTCAAACAAAGGCTTAGGCAACTTTATGCTAGATGTAAACGTCCAGCCAAAAAAGAAGGCTGTCTGACATCCTACCTAAGAGTAAGCTGCATTGGCACCCTTGTACTAGACGCAGGCATCTAACCTAGAAGCAGACTGGTGCCCAGCGAAGGCGTAGACACTCTTGTGCCAAATGAATGCATCCAACCTAGGAGGGGTTAATGCTCAGCGAAGGCTTAGGCAGTCTTACGCCAGATGTAGATGTCTAGCCTAAGAGGGGCTGGACTCTTTCACGAGATGTAGGCATCCACCCTAGGAGGGGCTGGTGCGCACCTGTGCCAGATGTAAACGTCCAGTTTAGGAGGGGCTGGTGTGTAGGCACCTTTGTACTAGGCGTAGGCATCCAGCCTAGAAGGGACTGGTGTACCTTGTGCCAGACGTAGGCATCCAGCCTAGGAGGGGCTGGTGCATCTTTGTGCCTTGCGTAGACATCTAGCCTAAGAGGAAGCTGCTTAGGCATTTTTATGCTAGATATAGACGTCCAGCCTAAGAGAGGCTGGTGTATAGGCACCCTTGCACTAGATGTAAACATCCAGCCTAAGAGGGGGCTGCATAAGCACTTATGCATCGGGAGTAGACACCTATGCATCAGGCGTAGGCATCCAGCCTAGGAGGGAGTTGGTGCCCAGCGTAGGTGGAGGGAGTTGGTGCCCAGCGTAGGTGTAGGCACCTTGTGCTGGACGAATGCATCCAGCCTAGGAGGGGCTGGTGCCCAGCGTAGACACCCTTGTGTTGGACGAATGCATCCAGCCTAGGAGGGATTGTTGTCCAGTGTAGACATAGACACCTTGTGTCAAACGTAGGCATTAGGACTATAAAGGGCTGGTATCCAGCATAAGCGTAGGCACCCTTGTGCCATACATCCAGCCTAGGAGGAGGCCGGTGTGCATTTGCGCCAGGCATAGGTATCCAGCCCAGGAGGGGCTGGTATGCACCTGATATGCGTAGGCACCTAGTCGAGAGTCTGCGTATGCAACTTTGTGAAAGTGTTCTGCTCCTGCGAAGTGAGGTCGAAGAGGCGAACAAATGTTAAGATGATTCAAGCCTTAATCCTTCATTACTTTGGAAAGAAGAAAAAGGCTGGGGGTTATTGTGGAGCATAAAAGTGCGATGCCACGCAGTGGACACCTAGAGGCTGCACGTGGCCCAAGACGACAAAATGTGTTGGGAGTGTGATATGTAACTTGAAGAACCTCACCCGCTTTTGGTGATGATCATGATCTCCTCAACTTATCTTAATTCAAGTGCAACTTCTCTTCAAAATTCAAACGGGGATTACATGCATGATGCTAGGAGGGAAAACAAGAGAATGGTTACTTCATTGTACTATAAATATATCACTTGTAACCATTACCGGATAGTGAATAAGAAATACAGACTCTACCCGTGGACGTATGCATTCTTGCCGAATCACGTAAATTCTGTCTGTTTTTACTTTCAATTCAGTTCCTTAGACTGTGTACACTCAACCCAGAAAATTCTAACGTCGGTGTGGATTTTTGCATCGACAGAAAGATTGGCTCCCCATATTTACCCAGTACCTACCGCACGATGGCTCATATTCTCTTCATCGCGCACAAAGTTCATACCCTACTGACCACCCTCTTTATCTTTTACCTTTGAACAGAGAGAACTTGTAGGTCCGCCGTAACTGAGCTTGACGAGACTCATCCTCTTCGCCGATTAGGGCCTACGTTTTTGAGAGAACGAAACAGAGGAGGAGAAGAAGAAAATAGAAAGGTTAAAAGGATAATAGGGTTGGCGGCAGGAGTGCGTGCACAATAATTTTTTGGGTTTTTTAGGCCCCACCTGAAAAAAAAAACCTACAATACTATCGTATTTTCGGGCAAATTAATCACCACGCTCATCAAAAGCGCGTACGGGACCAAACCAATTCAGTCTTCCCAATCACGAAAAGATACGTCATACGTCACAGCTCATATGTTCACGCGATAAAAGCTCGCGTTGCTCAAAACTTTGAAAACTAAAACACAGATCGGATAGCAGTAGTTTCGTTTTCACTCTGTTTAGGGCTTTCTGAGTTCGCCGCTGGTACTTCTCCGAATCGGAATTCCATCGCCCACTCGCTGCTTACACGAGTCAACTCAGAGAATTGCTGTAAGTCTCGTTATTTTTAGGCAGTTAATGCCCTGGTAGAAGTTTCCAAGTCCTGATCTGGAATATCTACTTGTAATTTTTGGGATCGCGGTTGATTTGAAGTTGAAATTTTTCTTTAATCGCTTGATTCAGATCTATGTATTGATTGTTGGCTTTCGAATTGTTTGTTTGCCGCGAGATAAGTAGACAGAGGGAAAAAAAATGGTAGTCTGAATGATTAGATATATCAATTTGCTTCTTGGGAGTCCGAGAATATTTACTCCTCACATCAGTAGGGCTAAAACAGCAACTCGATTTCGTTTATTTTACAAATACACGCACTTTTATTAGTTTATTAGTATAGACATGGTCGTGTTGATCTGTATATTTATTTCTGAAGAGTTTAGTTCAGTTCGAGGTAGTGCTGCAGCATAGCCTATATATAATTGGAAAAGAATCTAGTGCAAGTTTGAGCGCTATTTGACTTTGAATTTATAATTTCTTTTGATAGAATTGAAAGGTTGTCTCTAATGCAGTGGATGAGTGGAATTTTGATGTTTGAAGTATCTGCAAGGGGTTTCAAGAAGAGAAATTCAATAGTTGGAATTTCATTTGATATTTTGTTACGTGATTTATTGATTTTCTTCTTGAGTTAGTATTTGTGCTCTCAAGATTCTACCTTTGGATGCTTTTTCTTTGGGCCGTGATTCAGTGTTTCTGAAGGTTTACCTATGATCATTGCATAATAATATAGCACTTGATTGTATGACTTTACTAGTATACAACTGAAAAAGATGGTATTGTTTCCTTTTATTTGGGGGCTAAATTTTATTTTACATTTTCTCATTAGGTGTGTTAGAATAGACTTTTCTTTTATTAATAAAGGAACAAGGTGTTAGAATAGACGTTTGCAGTAGGCTCTAAGTGTTTTGGTTATTGTATGGTTATTTTTTAATGCTATATTGTCAATCTTATGGGTTTGCAGCTTATTTTGTTTAGTTAACCCTTTTTTTTTTTGTGTGTGTGCTTGGGGGGGATTGTTTCTCATATAGTGTTCCTGGTTCCCACTAACATATTTTATATGTTTATGTCAGATTCTAATGGCGATGGAGGTCACCCAAATTCTTTTAAGTGCACAAGCAGTAGATAGCGCTGTACGCAAGCATGCAGAAGAAAATCTGAAACAGTTTCAGGAGCAAAACCTTCCAAGTTTCTTGTTTTCTCTTGCGGAAGAATTGGCCAATGATGAAAAGCCTGTTGAAAGTCGTAAATTGGCAGGTTTGGTTCTCAAGAATGCATTGGATGCCAGAGAACAGCACCGAAAGTTTGAGCTTGTACAAAGATGGTTGGCCTTGGACCCATCTGTGAGGGCCCAGATTAAAACATGCTTATTGAAGACTCTCTCTTCTTCTGCTCATGATGCTAGCTCAACCGCATCCCAAGTTATTGCAAAACTAGCAGGTATTGAGTTGCCACACAAACAGTGGCCTGAATTGGTAGGAACTTTATTGTCAAATATTCATCAGGTTCCAGCTCACACTAAGCAGGCTACACTTGAAACTCTTGGATATATCTGCGAGGAAGTCTCCCCAGATGTGGTAGATCAGGATCATGTAAATAAGATACTCACAGCTGTGGTACAAGGCATGAGCTCTTCTGAGAGTCACAATGATGTGAGGCTTGCTGCCACAAAAGCATTGTATAATGCGCTGGGTTTTGCTCAGGCAAATTTCTCCAATGATATGGAAAGGGATTACATCATGAGGGTTACCTGTGAGGCTACTCTTTCTTCCGAAGTTAAAATTAGACAGGCAGCTTTTGAGTGTTTGGTTGCTATCTCTTCAACCTACTATGATAAATTGGCACCTTATATTTCTGATATTTTCAACATAACTGCAAAAGCTGTGAAAGAAGACGAGGAATCAGTTGCTCTTCAAGCCATTGAATTTTGGAGTTCAATATGTGATGAGGAGATTGATATTATGGAAGAGTATGGAGGAGAGTTTAGTGCTGACTCTGAAATTCCTTGCTTTTACTTCATCAAGCAGGCTCTGCCTGCTCTTATCCCCTTGTTACTGGAGACGTTACTCAAGCAGGAGGAGGATCAGGATCAGGATGAGGGCGCTTGGAATATTGCTATGGCTGGAGGAACATGCTTGGGGCTGGTTGCACGAACTGTGGGAGACGATGTTGTGCCACTTGTTATGCCTTTCATTGAAGAGAATATTACAAAGGTTGATTGGAGGCAGAGGGAGGCTGCAACTTATGCATTTGGTTCTATTTTGGAGGGCCCATCACCTGACAAACTGTTACCTCTTGTTAATGTTGCTCTTAGCTTCATGCTCACTGCCTTGATGAAAGATCCAAGTAACCATGTGAAGGACACTACTGCATGGACTCTGGGTAGAATGTTTGAATTTTTGCACGGGTCAGCTTTGGATACTCCCATTGTTACTCCGGCAAATTGCCAACAGATCATCACTGTTTTGATACAGAGCATGACAGATGTTCCTAACGTTGCAGAAAAAGCATGTGGAGCTCTCTATTTTCTGGCTCAGGGTTATGAGGACATGGGAACTACATCTTCATCTCTGACTCCATATTTCCAGGATATTATTCAGGCTCTTCTTCAAGTAACTCACCGAGAAGATGCTGGAGAGTCACGCCTCCGAACTGCAGCTTATGAGACTTTAAATGAAGTTGTTAGATGTTCAACTGATGAGACAGCTTCAATAGTGATGCAATTGATGCCTATGATTATGATGGAGCTTCACCAAACTCTGGAGGGTCAGAAACTCTCGGCAGATGAGAGGGAGAGGCAGAATGATTTGCAAGGTCTTCTCTGTGGTTGCTTGCAGGTCATCGTACAGAAGCTGGGGTCGTCGGAGGCAACAAAGTATGTGTTTGCCCAAAATGTGCAGAACACAGACCAATTGATGGGCCTTTTCTTGAGAGTGTTCGCTTCTCGAAGTGCCACAGCACACGAGGAGGCCATGCTTGCCATTGGAGCTCTTGCATATGCAACAGGCCCAGATTTTGGAAAGTACATGCCAGAGTTCTATAAGTATTTGGAAGTAGGTCTTCAGAATTTTGAGGATTATCAAGTCTGTGCAATCACAGTTGGGGTGGTGGGTGACATATGCAGGGCTTTGGAGGACAAAATATTACCTTATTGTGATGGGATAATGACTCAGCTTCTAAAGGATTTGGCAAGCAACCAGTTGCACCGTTCTGTCAAGCCTCCAATATTTTCTTGCTTTGGAGACATTGCTTTGGCCATTGGGGAACATTTTGAGAAGTACTTGATGTATGTTATGCCCATGCTGCAGAGTGCAGCTGACTTATCAGCTCATGCATCGGTTGCAGATGATGATATGGCAGAATACACCAATTCATTGCGAAATGGAATCTTGGAGGCATACTCTGGGATCTTTCAAGGATTTAAAGGCTCTCCAAAGACACAGCTGTTGATGCCATATGCTCCTCATGTTCTCCAGTTCTTGGACAGCTTGTACATGGAGAAGGACATGTATGTTTTCCCTCGAATCTTCACCTTCCATTTTGCTCTTGGAACTTTTCCTGAATTTGAAATTTTATGCTTTCAGTTTCTAACTTGCGTTCTCTTTCAGGGATGATGTAGTGACAAAGACAGCAATTGGAGTATTTGGAGATCTAGCTGATACACTGGGTACTAATGCAGGTCCCTTGATTCAGCAGTCTGTGTCAAGCAAAGACTTTCTAAATGAATGTTTGACATCAGACGATCATATGATTAAGGAATCAGCTGAATGGGCCAAGTTGGCTATCAGTCGAGTAATTTCTTTCTGAGGCCATTGGTACTAGTACATTCTAGTTCTTGCATGCATGGGTGGGTTGAGTCGGGTCTGGGATTGCATACCATGAGTCTGGTCATCACCAATTTTTGGCACAGTTTTTTTTTTTTTTTTTTTGGCGGGGCGGGGTGGGGGATTGCATTTGGCTGTCTGTGTCTTATTGACAGCGGAGAGTCGGGGTTTTCCCTAAATTATTTTTATTTTTATCTTTTTTGTTGCCTTGGAGAAAGACTGCGGTGGTGACCCTCGTATCTCTGCCTACATGGCAGAAATAGATGAACTTTTCCAGAAGAAGAAGAAGAAGCAGCAGCACGAGTTTACTGTTGTGGGAGGATTGAGATAGGAGTCCCAGTTGGGGAAAGGAGCTTCTGGACTGGATGGTGCTAGAGATTTCGGTCGGTGGGTGTAAAGCTTCATTTTTTTTTCTTTGCCAGAATTTTCATCTTCTTCTCCACACCAGAATCTGGTGTCAAAAGTTTGCATTGTTACATGTCAATTGTTACAGGGTATGGTCTTCTTTCCCTTTTTTTGTTGTACTCCTCTACATGTATACAGTAGCTCATTGTGTGGGATGGTGCTACCGCATAAATCGGGGCATCCATATCATGTATCTGTCATTGTTCATGTTTATTATTACCATACCTGTTCAAGTCATTGTTAAATACTGTTGCTTTTTTGTTTGTTTGTGGTGTTCTTGCTATTTCTGTTATCTGATTCTCAATCCAATTACCTTTTTTATTGTTGCAAATTCAGTCGCAATCGAGATTGAGACATGGGTGGACTCGTAAAAAACAATCAAGTTGTCAGCAATTGGTATCGAGGTGTAGTTGGTCGTCTATGTATAATATCGGTCTGTCATATCAAAAATTAGATTTAGAGGCCGATTGAGTATAGCGAAGGTATTAGCACTATATTGAAGGAGTCAAAGTTAGTTTGCTTTTTGTTAGAATAATATCCTAGTTTCTAGGATTGTTTGACTTATTCTTTGTTACATGTATCACATTGCTTAGATCATGCTATCGTGAGCTGTTTTTCCAGAGGCCGATTTGAGTATAGCGAAGGTATTAGCACTTTATTGAAGGAGTCAAAGTTAGTTTGTTTTATGTTAGAATAATATCCAAGTTTCTAGGATTGTTTGACTTATTCCTTGTTACATTTATCACATTGCTTAGATCATGCTATCGTGAGCTATTTTTCCCTTTTCTATTAGAGTGTTGTAAGGCTATAAAAGCCAAATCAATATTTCAATAAACTATGAAGTCATTCCCTCAATTTGTTTTGTGTTCTTGATCAAGTATTCCTAACAAATTGGTATCAGAGCCCGCACTAGGCCTGAGACGAACAAAAGCCACAGCTTTGAGTGACTTACATAGTGAGGGAGAGAGATGACAAGTGAAGGAAATTTTGTCCAACTTGCAATACCATGTTTTGATGGCCACTATGACCATTGGAGCATGCTTATGAAAAATTTCCTAAGAAGCAAAGAGTATTGGAGCAAAGAGTATTGGAGTTTGATAGAGACATGCTACACAGAGTCAGAGGCAGGAGCAGCAGTGATAGAAGCATAGCAGAAGAAGCTTGAAAAGCTGAAGGACCTTAAGATGAAGAATTACCTTTTCCAAGCAATAGACAGAACCATTCTGGAGACTATATTGGAAAAGGACACGTCAACGAAGATTTGGGATTCAATGAAGAATAAATACGAAGGCAATGCTAGGGTGAAGCACTCAATTCTCCAAGCACAGAGGAGAGATTTTGAAACACTGGAGATGAAGGCAAGTGAGAGCATTACCGATTATTTTACTCGAGGTTATGTCAGTTGCTAACAAAATGAGAGTGTACAGAGAGTAAATGAAAGATGTTACAATTGTGGAAAATATTCTTAGATCCTTGACCTACAAATTTAACTATTTAGTTTGCTCGATCGAGGAATCTAAGGATGTTGATGCACTCACCATTGATGAACTAAAAAGTTCTCTCATTGTACATGAGCAAAAACTCAACCGGAGTAATGGAGAGGAACAAGCTCTAAAGGTGACTGTTGATGAAAGAAATGGAGGAAGAGGGCGAGGCAGAAGCAATTATAGAGAAAGAGGTAGAGGAAAAGGGCGTCAATCTTTCAATAAAGCCACAGTAGAGTGCTATAAGTGCCACAAACTTGGCCATTTCAATATGAATGTGCAAACTGAGACAAAGAGGCACACTATGAGAAAATAGATGAGCATGGAGAGATGTTGTTAGTGGCTTATGTAGAGATGCATGAAGCCAAGCGAGAGGATGCATGGTTTTTGGAATCGGGGTGCTCAAATCATATGTGTGGAGATAGAAGCATGTTCAGTGAGCTGAATAAAAGTTTTAAACAACATGTGAGGCTTGGAAACAACACCAGAATGACAGTGCTTGGTAAAGGCAATGTTAGACTACACTTGAATGGTTTTCACCATGTCATTACAAAGGTGTACTACATTCCAGAATTAAAGAACAACCCCCTCAGTGTGGGACAAATACAGAAAAAGGACTTGCAATCCTAATTCATGCAAGAAAGTGCAAGATCTATCATCCAGAAAAGGGTTTGATCATTCAAACCAATATGACAACCAATAGAATGTTCATCCTTTTGACCAATGTGCAAGAAAATAAAGCTACTTGTTTCCAAACAAGCTTACAAGACCTCTCTTATCTATGGCACTGCAAATACGGCCATTTGAACCATAAAGGTTTGAATACCTTGCAAACTAAGAACATGTTATGCAGTCTACCTCATCTCCCTACAAGCACTGTGATTTGCAATGATTGCTCAATTGGCAAGCAAAATCGAGATCCCATTCCCAAGAAGAGTGCATAGAGGGCTACAGAGAAGTTACAACTCATTCATGCAGATATCCGTGGTTCTATAACTCCCACATCAAACAATAAGAAGAGGTATTTCTTATGCTTTATTGATGACTTCACTGGAAAAGCATGGGTTTACTTTCTAGTAGAAAATTCAAAAGCTTTAAATTCCTTTAAATGCTTTAAGCACCTTGTTGAGAAAGAGATTGGCATGTATATCAAGTGCTTACGCACTAACAGAGGAAGGGAATTTAATTCAGAGGTATTCGATGAGTTTTGCAAGAGAAATGGCATCAAGAGGTAGCTGACCATGACATACACTCCACAACAAAATGGAGTGGCCGAGAGGAAAAACAGAACTGTGATGAACATGGTTCTTCTATGCTTTCAAAAAAGAAGATTCCTAAAATCTTCTGGCTTGAGGCAGTGAATTGGACCATATATGTGCTGAACAAGGTATCCTATGTTGGCAATAAAAAATGTTACTCCAGAAGAAGCTTGGAGTGGTGTGAAACCTACTGTGGAGCATTTTAGAGTTTTTGGTTGTGAAGCACATATTCATATGCCAGGAAAAAGCTTGAAAATAAAAGCTTCAGTTGTGTGCTTTTAGGGTTCAATGACGCCTCCAATGCTTTCAGTTTGAGTTGGTCCCATAAGATCCATATGAAGATTTTCAAATGGTCTTGTAGTACTGATAATACTCACCTTTTCAGGACTTGCTTTGATTTGCTTACCTAGTTGACAAGGTCAACATAATTTCTTTCTAGAACCAATCTTTGGTAATCCTCGAACAATCTCTGAATTTGATATTTTCTAAAGATCATAAAAGTTTAGATGCCCTAATCTTTCATGCCATAGTCTATCAAAAGAATCAATCATAGAATTACACATAATTTTTGAAGTCACAGGAATTGTATAGCAATTGTCACTTGACCTTTTTCGTTGCAAAACACAAACTTGAGCATCCAAAATCCTGCATTTATTCTTATTGAACATAGCAGTATAATTTGAATCGCATAAATGACTAATACTAATCAAGTTTGCTTTCAAACCTTCAACATACAAGACATCTTTTAGAATGCACTAACTTGATGTTTTGACCGTACCTTTGCCTATAATTTATGCCAGACTGCCATCACCAAACATAACTTTTCCACCATCATATGTTTCAAATGATGATTTGATTCCACTCATGTGACACGAATATCCACTATCTAAGTATCAAGAGTTTTCTTTAAAAGCATTCAAAGCAGTGTGAACTACTGCACATTTCAAATCTGATTTCTTGATCCAAACTTTCTTGTATTTGGGGGATGCAGACAGTTGACTATTTGTTCGAAGATTCTTTGGAAGATATCTTGTTCTTCGGGAAAGAATAACAAACCTATTTTTAAGAAAATCCTTTTGAAACGAGGTAGAGTTAGTTTTTCCAACAAGATAAGATTTTGGAAAACCATCAATTTATGACAATATGGACGTATATGACCTCTAATGCCACGGTAATGACACACAGGAATGAAATGAAACTTACCTTGATAAACCTCTTGTTTCTTTCATTTGTGATCAAGATTTCCTTTAAAGAAAGGCTGAGCCGTTCTACCAAAACTGTATGACACATCATTATTTTGACAAAAGGATGTTTGATTTCTTACCTTGATAGGAATGGTAGAATTCTTCTCTTCTTGTTCCAAAGTTTTGGATGATGAAGACACAATTTGCACAAATTTCTTAGGAAAACTTGTATATGAACCAGATTTTGAGCACTCCCCTTTTTCATATCCTAAACCACATGTTTCCTTGCTTGATCTTTGTACATCCAAAATATCCTACAATTTGTTAGATACTGACTTAAATTTGTCAATATCCGAACATACCTTTTTGAGCATGAGTTCTCTTTTGTTTTCTGCCTTAGTGAAGTAAGTTACATCGGAGGTTACTTCAACTGGGTAGAGTGCTTCAAGATCTTGAATTTCTTCTTGTAATTCCTTGATTCTTTCTCTTGCTTCATTCAGATCTTGAGTAAGCATTCCATTTTCTTTGACAAGCTTTATTCTTTATTTCTCACTCTTGACACATTCATAAAAAAGATTGTTATAAGCTACTTGTAGCTCACACATGTCTATTTCAGAATCATTGTCATCCGTATTAAATCCACTTGTCTTTTAAGATATCATGACTAGAAATGCAACTGAACTCTTTGGCTTTCCATCTTCTTGTTCAGAATCTGACTCTTCCTCTGTGTCATCATTTGTGGAACTAGTATACGACTTTTGTTTCCTTTTCTTATTAGCACATTCCTGTGCAAAATGACCAAACCCTTGACATTCATAGCACTTTATTTTCTTAGGATCCTTACTTGATTTTTCTTCTTTCCTTGATTTAATTGATGATGATTCATCCTTCTTGAACTCTTGAGGCTTTCCATTCTTCAATAATTTCTTGAAATTTTTTGTTAATAATGCAATTCATTAATAAATCATCAGAATCATTAACAGATTTAAGAGCAATACCTTTTGACTTGCGTTGAGATAAAAAATTTATCTCATAAGTTTGCAAAGATCTTACCAGTTCTTCAACTTTGATAGAATCAAGATATTTGCTTTCTTCAATAGTTGCAACTTTCATCATGAATCTTTCTGGAAGAGATCTTAAAAATTTTCTAACTATGTTACTTTGAGAAATGGGTTCTCCAAGAGTGAATGATGAATTAAAAAGATCACTTAGTTTAGCATAAAATTCATCATAACTCTTATTTTCTTCCATTCTAAGATTCTCAAATAAAGTAGTTATATGTTGCAACTTGACATTTTTAACAATAGTTGTTCCTGCATGTGTGATCTCCAACAAATCCCAAGCTTCCTTAGCAATTTTGCAATGAGAGATTTTACGAAACTCATCAATTGTCAATGCCAAGTATAAAGCATTGATTGCTTTACTATTCCAACCTACATTGTCATAATCAGTTTTTAACCAAGTATTAACAAGCTTAGGAATCTCCTTACCTTCTAAATCAGTACTTGTTGGTGACACATATTCATGAACAATAGATAGTCAAACTCGTTCATCAATAAACTTCAGATAAGCTCTCATGAGAGCTTTCTAGTATGAGTAGTTTGAACCATCAAAATACGATATTTGATTCGTACGAGTTTCCATGTTGACACCTGCTCTGATACCACTTGAGAATCGGTGTACCTCACCAAGAACGTTAGCCAACAAATATAGAAACCAAAATGCGGAAAGTAAATAAAAATAACATCAAGTATTTTACGAGGAAAACCCAAACTGGGAAAAACCTTGAGTCTATAAGCGACTAACCTTGAGAAACAATCCACTAATAACGAATCAAGAGTTCCAACCCTATCTTTGAACTAAAGACATTGCTCATCTCTCTCATTCAGTGTCTTGCTTCAATCTCACTCAACCCAACAGGGTAGAGACCACTCTTGAAACCCCCAAGAGTCTTCACAAACAAGTAACCTAAGAAGAACAACTCTCAATACAAAAACCCTCACTAAAAATCACTATTTAAACTCTCAAGCTCAATCTCTGACACAAGAAATAATAATGAGATGATTTGCTAACAAGAAGTTACAAAAACCTAATTCTCAAATCTCAATCACTGTAACTTTGGTCCCCTCCAAAATAGCTTGGATGAAGTATTTATACCCCACGTGTGTCTTGGAAGATCAAGACTTCTTTTCCCACAAGAAACTTATCACCTTTTCACCTGAAATGATACAATACACATCCATACTTGTGTGATAAACATATGCATGATAAAAGGTAATGCACGACATTCACACTTGTTTAATTTCCAATAGAACACTAACACTATCACAATCGTATGTGATCAAAACCATAAAAGTAGGATACCTATCATGGTTGTATAAGACATTCCATTAAACAAGAACTCATGTAACACCTATCATAAAACACATGTTAAAGTAAGAAATTAAAACCCATACATTAAAGCCCACACAGACAACTGAAGTAACTTATTATGCCTACTTTAATAAGTTACATCACTGCACATCATCTCTCAATTGTCACAAATTCATTGGGCACAAACCGACAACTACATATCATTTTTGTTGTCAAAAGAGCTTCTACCTTTTATGGGAAAAGTCCGACCATTTTAATCCCAGTAAGCGTATATGTAAAACTTTCTATTTTTAACATATGTTTAAATATACCAAAACGAAGCTTAATTTTCCCATTTAAGGAATTAACTAATTAATTAAATATAATTAAATCCAAACTTGTTTTGGATCATGGCCCATTTTTTCAAAGCCCAATGTGCTAGTATTATACTATAATTAAATACGATCAAGTTCGGTTTACAATAAATCATTGTTTTATTAATTAATTCGAAAATTTTCACATCTCATGTGAAGATATCGAATTGTCACAGTTCTTTAGTTAAAATAATTTCATGATTCTTTATGTGTAACTCTTTATGTTCGAGGCAATGAATATCTTGTTGAATTCATACAAGTTTTCATACATAACTAATCGAAACCATCAAATGTCAATATTTATTCAATAAATAAATATTTCTAACATTAGCAAAATTCTATCACCCATATACAAGACTATTATGTTATCTCAAGTCTAAGAATTATTTACATAACCATAAATAAATTATAAATCATTGACAAATAAATAAAATTTCATGTAATTCATTATTTTGCAAGTTATGTTCGAAGAATTTACAATAATAAATCTTCATATTCTTTCTTTTAAGGGAAAGTATTCAAAAGGCTCCTATAGTTATACAAACGAATCGTTTGAGCCCATGTTTGTTGAGTACAGGGATCTTTTAAATATCTTCCCTTTTTATTTTAATATCACATATTAATTATATGAGATTCACAACCATATTTTTATAAGAAAAAACATTATGTTAATCTTTCATATTGTCATTGCGGATTAGCAATTTTGTAATCAACAATTAATTTAAGATATTCATACTAAAAATTATTTGTCACTTATATCCTCAACTCATGGTAAAAAGATCATTAATAAATATCTAGCATCTATTTACCACAAGTATTAAATAATAATTAACTACTATTATAATAGTAGTTCGAATTTTGAAGTCATTTCTCATCTATTTCATTCTCCGGTATGTGGAAGACTGGAACGAGTAAATACTAAATACTCGTTAACGTCACCGTAAAAGGTTGCAGTTATTTCAATGGCAATCGCTTCTCCATCGACCCCTAGCTTCTCAGCCTTTTGTTGTTGTATTCGCACCGAGTCAAATCGTCCGACTCGCCTACCCCGTGTTGCTTTAACTCATTCCCGCCGATCTCACCATCCTCAGCGACTCATCATCTCTTCGCGGCTCAACTCGTCCACGCCGTCCGGCGCCGGCGGTTGGGTCTCGCCGGATAACGGAGATGTTTATCAGTACGAATTGCAGCATGGTTTTGTCGCGGAGCAGAGGAGTAGGATGGGATTGCCGGTATTCGTCACGCTGCCCGTGGACGCGGTTGGTCCGGGGGGTCAGGTGCGTAGGAAGCGCGCCATGTCGCAGTCCTTCAAGGCGTTATCCGCTGCGGGCGTGGAAGGAGTGGTGATGGAGGTTTGGTGGGGCCTGGTGGAGAGGGAGCAACCTAGGGTTTACGATTGGCAAGGGTACTTGGAGCTGGTGGCCATGGCGAGGCAGTGTGGTTTGAAGGTTCGAGCAGTCATGGCGTTTCACCAATGTGGCACTGGACCTGGGGATTCTCACTGGTATGTGACGAAATTGCTTTTTTTTTTTTCTTTTTCCCGTCTGAATGATACGAAGTTAATGTTTACAATACGTTGGTATTTTCATTTAGAGGTGTAAATGAGAGCGGCTCGGTGTTCGGCTCGAAAAATACTCGTTTGTGTTCGACTTGATTCATAAATGAGCCGCGCTTGAGCTTGATTTTAAAGGTCGATTCATAAACGAGCCGAGCTTAAGGCTCGCGAACTAGTTTGTTGGCTCGGCTCGTTAGTACAGCTCAACTATATAAATATGTGTGTCAGTGTGTGTAATAGTTCTTTGATTTTCAATTTAACATTATTAATATGTTTGAATATGATAAATTATTCATGTGATTCACTCATTAAGTATTATCATTATTATTAGTATATTACATGAGTACTAAATATTAACATATATTTATTAAATATCATTATCAAGCTCGAACTCGACTCATTTAGTGATTTATCAAGTTTTTAACGAGCCAAGCTCAAGCTCGACTCGTTTAAGAAATACTCGAGCTTTTAACGAGCCAAGCTCGAGCCCTAATGGAGCAGAGCTCGAGCCTTAATTTTAAGCTCGAGACGAGCTCGAGCTCATCACATTTGAACCGAGCCGAGCTCAAGCTCCTCAAAGCTCGGCTCGGCTCGGTTCGTTTACACTCCTATTTTCATTTTGTACTTTCTACTTTTAATTTTGGTAGAGATCCTCTTGTCTTCGCTTTTGATCGTTAATTGTGTTAGTAGAGTGTATACATGGGACTTCTTTTGCTTGGAACCATGAAGTATGTTACCATGATTTACACTAACTAGGTAGTGATAAATAGTAGCCATCTTAATTAATATAGGAGTTAACACGATCATATTTCGAAAACTTAAAATGTTGAGCAAGTTCAGTTCAGTAAGAACTTGTAGGTTCATTAGGATTTAGGAGTTCAGGTTATATTATACATTAGATCTCTCTGTCACATATTCTTTAAGTTGTTGACCATTATTTTCCTAATCGTTTTGACAATTGATGAGTGATCTATTGAGTTTCAGTGCAGCTTGTATTAGATACAATGTTCTTTGCAACTAACCTATGTGGGTTTTGAGCTCTGATCGAGCTGGTGCTCACACACACTTGAAGCAACAGACTTCCCTATTCCAAAAAAGAGATAAAAAATGACTTTCTAAGCAAAGAAAAATGAATGAAACTTTAGTACAATGCAATAACAGTGCAGTACTCGTCATTTTAAGGGCTTTCTGCTTGTGTGTCCAATATAACAGCTTGTGCCTGATGCGAGTGAGGATTATATTGAATTGTTATTTTAATTTTTTTGAGTTACCTAATCATCATTATCATCCGCACCTGTATCCCAAATGTTTGGGGTTGTGTACATGTGTCTACTTGAAATTCTACGAGAATTATGTGTATTCGTTTCTGTCATTATTTGTATTTAGAATCATACTTTCATCACCCCTATTGAATTCATATCATTACTTACTATTTCAAAAACTGTCTTTTAAGGTATTCCACTTCGCTTCTTATTCTATCCTATACAAGTTATTGCAATTCTTCTCACCACCACATCGCTTCTCTACGTTGTGCATTGTCCATATCATCTTAAATGGTTTTGTCCCAACTTATCGCAATTGGTGCTACTCCTACCTTGATCTAATTATCTCATTTCTTAATCTGTTTTTTTGTATTTTTGTATTGGGCGAGTGATAGTTGAAAAACATTTGATTCAAATTATTCATGTTCCCTCTAAAATATCAAGCCTCTGTTTACGCTTTTAGAGTAATGATTTGCCATCTTAATGTTATCTATATTATTTTTTTGATTAGCATGTTATCTTTGTTAAATTTTAGCTGTTCATTTTGGAGTTGCTACTGTTATGGCTTGAGTTTACCTCATCAAACTTAATCTGTTAGGTATTCTGTGGCTACCTGTTGTATAGATCTTTATGTACTCAGTGGGCCTGATCCTTGCTTTGTATGTGGAAGGATACCTCTTCCTCTGTGGGTGCTTGAAGAGATTGATAAAGTTCCAGATTTAGCATATTCTGACAGATTTGGAAGAAGAAGTATGGAATATATTTCTCTTGGTTGTGATATCCTTCCTGTTCTGCGAGGTCGATCGCCACTGCAAGCGTACACAGATTTTATGAGGAACTTTAGAGACACTTTTAAACCTTTGCTTGGTGTTGTCATCACAGTAAGACAGAACCTTTGTGTTCAGGGAAGTTTTTGCTTTAGCATTGTTAATATTTAAAAGTGGTCTGTAATTTTTCATTTTGCAGGGAATCCAAGTTGGGATGGGTCCTGCTGGCGAACTAAGATACCCTTCATGCCCTACTCATAGACTAACATGGGGGCGCTCTCATGAACTTGGAGAGTTTCAGTGCTATGATAAGGTACACAGAAAGTTTAGACTCTTTGCGCTTATAGATGGATCATCTGTGCTTACAAGAGACTGTCCTCATATTATTCACCATATTTATCTTATTTTGTTTCTTATGATTGTTTCAACAGTATATGCTAGCATCCTTGAATGCTTATGCTCAAGCTATTGGGGTGCTTGAATGGGAACATAGGGGTCCTATTGGTGCTAGCAATTTGATGCAAAATCCTGAACACACTGAATTTTTTAGAAGTAAAGATGGATCATGGAGTAAACCATCTGGGAGATTTTTTCTTGAATGGTACTCGGGTACGCTTCTTCGACATGGGGAAAGGATATGTAGAGAAGCCGAGGCCATATTTCGGGGTACTGAAGTTAATACATCAGCAAAGGTGGCTGGAATTCATTGGCATTATGGCACAAAGTCGCACCCATCTGAGTTAACAGCTGGATATTACAATACATCTACCAGAGATGGGTATCTACCAATTGCTCGCATGTTTGGAAGGTATGGTTTCACTTTATGTTGCACATCTTTTGAAATGAAAGACTCAATAGAGAAACAGATGAGTCCATTAAGTAGCCCTGAGGGTTTCCTCAGACAACTTCTATCAGCCGCAAAGATTTGCGAGATACCATTGGAAGGTGAAAATTCTACAGCAAACTTGGATGATGAATCGTTTAAGCAAGTGCTCAAGATGTCTAAGTTTTATTCGGATGGTCTCGGAAAACCGTCCTTTTCGTTCAACTATGTTAGGATGGACATGAACATGTTTGAATATCGAAATTGGGTTCACTTTACTCGTTTCGTTAGGCAAATGGCAAATGCCAATATTTTTCGAGCCAAATTAGATTCTGGAGCTGAAATGCGATTGTCTTCTTCTCTAGATGCAAAAGTTGGAGTTGCTTTTGCATGCTGTTAATTAAGCTTCACTTCCAGCAAATGTTGCAGTTGCGATGGTCATTGATTTGTATATATGGTATACATAATTGGATGACCTCTTGATCCGAAATTTGTTGTAATGCCTCATCTTTTTATTCGAGGAAAAAGGTACACAATTTTTACATTGCCTCACTGGTTGTTCTAGTGGTTGGCTTTTGACCTTTTGTGTTTGTACATTATTATTTCTCTTGATTTAGGAGTTATAATGCATGCTGATTAGCAGGATGTGAAATGATCATGGAGCCTTTATGCTTGTTTTCTCGACAACCAATTTTTGTGAATTTTTTTTTTTTTTTTTTTTGTCGCTCGCCTGTTGGGTTTATCCTAGTAATGATGTAATGTCTAATCCTAGTTCTGGTACCACTATTAGGCACTTTCAAAGCATGTTGGTTCCTCTCTTAACAGCATCATTAGGTAGATCAAAGTGATTCGCACATAACAAACAACTTATAGACGGGCCGAATTGGTTAGAACTTGGAAGGATTTTGTCATCTTTTAGAAAGGGGACAAACTTGCATGATAACTCACTTGGTGAATTTTTTATAAGGCTAACTGTATGAATTTGAAAGGTCCTGACTTCGATTCCAATTAGGAGCAAAGATTTGATGGCTCAAGTTTAGGCTCATATCAGTAATTCAAATGATGAGTTTGTCTGGTGTCATTCACATTTTAAGAAGAAAAAAAAAACACAGCATGATTTATTTGTGTCAAGAATTTATTTTTTTAGTTTCGATGAGGCACTTTTGGGTATAAAATATTGGTAGATAGAAACAAAAATAACTAGATTAGGAGTTCCTGGAAGGGGAAAAAACACATAGATGGCTAGATGATGTGTTAAATTTCCATTGAAGATTTCTAAAGTATATTGATCAAATCCCATTACGGAAAAAGGTAGGAAGGTAAGGTTGTCTTCTAAACAGGTAGTTGCATAGCTTATACACAAACACAACACATTGTCTCCACTTTGTTTTAATTGAAATTTACCAAGCTACAACATAACCATCATTAAGTCCACCTTATACTTGACTAAGCACAGTTTAATATTAGTCTAATCTACACTTGAGTATATTACTTGGGTTATTGAGGTCAACAATGTTGGTCTATTTCCCCAAGTGTTTTTCTGCCCATTGGTTCGGACCTTCCCAAAAGCATTTTTTTCCTCTTATTTTATAATTCCTCTGTTGAGTAGAAAGTGAATATTACTCATGAACTATTATATATTGAAGAATGGAGTAAAAGGGCATAGGAATGTCCAATGACTCATCTCGGTGTTTAAAAAAATGCACCTTTGGTCTTAGAAACATACACTTCACCTTGATTTTAACCGAGAAACAATACCAAATAAGTTTGCTTTTTGAATACCTGACATATGCTTAAACTTAGACCTTCAGTAAGGATGGCAAAACTTTATCTGATTTGGATGACCGAATTTGTCCGGCCTTGATTAAACCAAATTTTAAACATAAATTATATGTTCGAGATCTGGATCCAAACACAAAAATATTGTCTAATTTACTTGTTTAGACCCTAACTCGAATTTGGTTATTTTTCGATTTACTTTTCCGAATTTAAATGAATCCGAGTTTAGTCAATTAAGTATGGATGAAATTTTTGGATTAGGGTTTAGAGATGTAAATATTTTGTAAACAATTAATGTTGCCCGATCCAAAATCAATTTTTTGCCACCCCTACCTTCAAGCTTCAGGTCCGTGATGACAGGATAAGTTTGATCAAAATCCAGCATGTGGTTATAAAAGTATTGTTCCTAGTGAAATTGAACTTAGGGTATAGCAATTTTATACAATTTAAACCTAGAGAGATTCATCAATTAGGTTATTACTCAAGTGGTTGTTGATTAAGACTCTACTTGACTTCTTATTTCAATAGAACGAGACGAACTTGGTACCCAACTAAGAATTTAAGCAAGACCAAAAACAAATGCCATAATATATTACCTTGCGAAAGGAGTAATTGCATTTGTATCTGATTGTAACATCCTCTAACTAACAAATGTGGAACCTAATCAAGGTTGTCTGTTTTCAACATATGAAGTTGAGCACTTGAGCTCATGTTGGAAAATGTACTGACATACATTATGGCCATATATACAAAAGCATTTGATCGCTACCTCTAAAATTGCTTTAGAAGGATGCGGTGGAGAGCCTCTAATCTTGAGTTGACACAAAGTTATTTAGCACTAGGACGTACAGTTGACCTTCTGGGGTTACATCATTACACTACAGGCCTTCTATCCATGTTTTAGCACCCATTGAATACCTCACACTGCTCATATCATGATATTAGCTAGGGTTCTGTCCCCTCTCACCTCCAATATAAATCCAGAGACTCACCCCAACACAAGATCAGACCACCCAATAAAAATGGATCCTCAAACCAAAAACAAAACCACAATTCTCATTCTTCTCTTCTTGCTCCTTACTGACACCACAGGTGAGGAATTCCTTTTCCATATATATATGTCTGATAAAGATTAGTTTCTTTTAATATATATGAGCTTACTGAATTTGTTCTTTATTATTTTAGGCAGAGTTAGAGGGTTGAATCTTGCAAACCCACAAAGGGATAAGGTAGATATATATATGTATATGTACGTCTTAATTTCTTTTTATTTTGTTGTGTTGGGGAAGCTCAAGTAGCCTTTGGCTTTGGTTTCATAGGCAGTTGCTCAAATGGGGAGAGGAAAGCTTATAGCGGTGGACACTATAATTGACTATGAGAAACCAGGAGCCAACCCTAAACATGAACCAAAGCAAGGAAAATCAGGCGGAGGCGGTGCTTAACACCTTACCTAGTTGGGAAATTGAGCATTGGAGTAGAGTCGATCAATCAGCTGCTCATTTCCATGTTTTATCGTCGATCATATTCTGCTATGAGGTTAAGAATAATGTGAAGCCAGGTTTCATGTGTATTACGCTAATGATTAATGAAGAGTAATAATCGTGACCATATATTAAGATGTCCATTCCAAATGTTGAAAGCAGTGTTTTCATAACCGAACATTGACCTATTTCACTGTAAAATAGGACTTGGCTGATTTAATTATATGAATTATCAAAATTATATTGATTATTGAGAAAAATAAGAAATTTGGTTGAATGCAATTGTAAACTGGGAGATAAATAAGGAACTTGATAAAGAAAATAAGATAGTTGGGTTATTGTAGCAGAAAATTTTGAAGTAAATTGGAAGTTTTATGGTCTATTATGATGATTTATTTTATGAATTGTAATAAAAGAAATTAAGGTATTTGATTAAATTATAATCAGAAGTTGAGAGATAAATAAGGAATTAAGAGAAACTAAAATAACTGTTGTAAATCTTCTCTTATAATAATATAAGAATTTATAAACTTAAAACATTTGCTAACAATATGGGAAGAAAGGATTTAGACAAAGTGAGAGAATTTTTTTTCTCTCTTGCTTTGGTATATTTTTCATTTCATAACACTTCTATTTATGTAAGATTAGTATATGATAACCAAATTAATGGTTTAACCACCTCTTAAATAGTCTCCTTAAATTACTAATGATGTAGGTTTAACCATATTTTAAGTAGCCTTTAAATACACTAATAAAGTAAGCACCCACTAATCAATATCATAATATTCCCCCTTGGATGACCACGTATACTTAGAATGTGGATCGTTAAAACTTTATTATAGAAAAATCCAGCGGGATAAAAAACTTAGTGAAAAAAAAAGAGTACATCATTCTTATATAGCAACTAAGTGAGTAATAAGATTGTCTCATTAAAACCTTGCCAAGGAAAAAACCCTATGAGATAAAAACCTTTAGTCGAAAGAAAAAGAGTACTATCCATGTTGACATCTTCATACCATTACTCCCCCTGATTTGTAACTTCGAGATAAATCTTTCAGATGACGCATTCCATTATGATATACTAATGTTGCAGGTGGGAGCATATTTGTGAATATATTTGCCAAATTATCATTGGAGCGAATTTGATGAACATATATATTGTCAGATCATGTGCACTGAAGAATATTGGGGATATATGCTTAGTTATGTCTCTTTTTATGTATTCTCTTCGAAGTTATGCTATGCATGCTGCGTTGTTTCATATAATATAGTTGGTACATCTTTGACAGATTGAAGTCTACATTTCTCTTGAATATGTGAAATCATTGATCTTAACCACACACATTCCCGACTAGTTTTGTAAATTGCTATTATCTCATAATGATTAGAAAAAATTGTTATAATTATCTACTTCACTGATTTCCAAGAAATAGCAGTTTCAACATAAGTGAACACAACTAGTTTAAAATTTGACATTGTGAGGATCGGATAGATATCCAACATCTGCATATCCAACTAATTGAGGTTTTGACTCAAATGAGTAAAGTAACCCTAAATCAATTGTTCCCCAACTACAAATGCTATATTAGGTCTCATACAATTTGCAAGATATATTGAGATCCAACTCCACTTAGATATGGTACATCTGGACCAACTAACAACCATTGGAGAACTCGAATGATGAACTTTGTCAATATAGAATTGTTTCAATAACTTTTCAGTATAAGTAGATTTATGGCGAAAGATACCATTATTCAAATGTTTGATCTAAAGACCGAGACAATATTTTATTTTTTCCAAATTTTTCATCTCAAATTCTACTTTTAAATAATTAGTAGCCTTAGATAACTCTTTAGGAGTTCAAAGTAAGTTTAAATCATCAACGTATGTTGAAATTATAGCGAATCTTGAATAAGATTTCTTGATAAAAACACAAGGAAAAATTGCATCATTTGTGAATCATTCTTTAATAAGGTACTCAACAAGTCTATTGTATCATATTCATTTGGATTGCTTCAATCCATATAATGATCATTGGAGTTTAATTGAATATAACTCTCGAGATTTTGCTTTAGACAATTTAAATCCTTCAGGACTTTTATGTAAATATTTGTATCAAACAAACCATATAAAGATGCAATAACAACATGCATTAAATGCATTTCTATTCAATCAACGACTGTTAAGCTAATTAAAAATCTCAATGTGAATACCATCCATTACAGGATAATATGTCTCCTTGTAATCATTTTGGATTTCTGCGAGAACCCTTGTGCCACAAGTCTGGCTTTGTATCTTATAATTTCATTATTTTCATTGCGTTTTCTCACAAATACCCATTTGTGTCCAAATAGTATGACATCTTCTAGTGTCTAGACTACATGTCCAAGAACTTCTCTTTTATTTAAAGCTCATTACTTTTAGCAATGTCAGTAGCAATTCCATATGTAAATACGTCGTCGATAAATTTTTTATTTCTATCCCATCTTTTTTCACAATTTATTGAGCTCCCATCATTATATGATACTTGTACCTCTTTCAGAAGTATTATCTCTTCAAGAGATTCTTGGATAAAATGTTGGGGTTGAGAAAGAATATTCTCCTCTGGAGTTTCATTCATATCTTTTGGAACATTCTCTTTTGGAATATCCTCTTCTGAAGGTTTGTTTGAAGCTTGTGAATTCCTTTTTCGAGGAAATCTATCTTTTGCACTCATTGGTCTTCCACACTTATGGCGTGGTTTTAATTCATCTTTCATTATACGTCCTTCGAGGAAAATAATAGGTGCAGTTGCATTCTAGATGAAACATGAGACTGTAATACCTTTGAAGTATTGGTAAAAATATCAAACAATTGGTTAGCAATATTTTGTAAATGAATAATCTTTTGAACTTCAAATTCACACAATTTTGTGGGAGGATCAAGATGAGATTGTGTTGGAGTGTGCCAACCAATATATTTTACTTTATAGGATTGAAATTTTTTTTCCTAAAGGAGGAAATACAGACTCATGTATGTGACACTCAGCAAATTGAGCTTTTAAAATTTCGCTTATTGATGGTTCAAGATATCGAATGATGGAAGGTGAATCAAAACCAACATATATACCTAGATGACGTTGTGAGCCCATCTTGGTACGTTGTGGGGGATGGAATAGGAACATAAAATGCACAACGAAACACTCGTAAATGAAGAATATTAGATTGATAAATTAATACCAATTGTAAAGGTGAATGTGTATGGTGTGCTGAAGGTCAAATACGAATCAAAGTGCAGCATGTAAAATAGTATTCCCCGAAACATAAATAAGTAATTTACTTTTCAAAAGCATAGGTCGAGCAATCAATTGGAGACATTTTATAAGAGATTTTACTAACCTATTTTGTGTATGAGTATGAGCAACTAGATCAACATCAATTCCTAATGACATGCAGTAGTCATTAAATGTTTGAGAAGTAAATTCACTAACATTATCCATTCGAATTGACTTAATGAGATAATCCAAAAATTGTGCTCGTAAACGAATATTTTGGGCTAGCAATCTAGCAAATGAAACATTACGAGTAGATAATAAACACACATGAATGTGACTATTTAAACAAGTGGCACATAAATAATATTTAGGCAAAAGAACTTCTAGTTTCTCAATGAATGTCAATTTGTATTTTCAATTATTCTATATATCATGGTAAAATATTGGTGACCAAGGTGATCATGCCAAAGTATAAATTCTTTTAGTTTGGTGTTTATACTGGTAAAGTATAAACATGAAGAGATAGCTTTGAATATTTTTAAACAAGCTTCTTTCTCGATACAATTGAAGTGATGTATAGATAATTTATACATTTTTACTTCCAAATTCAATGTGATATCCATAAAGGTGGATATCTTTCAGATTGATCAAATTTCTTCTTGATCTAAGAGAGTATTGTGCTTCTCCAATGTAAATTTTTTATGACTATTCCAATGACCACTTCCGCTTGCTGACCTGCTCTGATACCAAAATTGTCACGCCCCTCTCCCAGATAGGTTCAGATGAGCACCCATGAATCCCAGAGGCGTGACCGGCAAGGAACTCCTCCATTCCCCGAACCGGATTTAAACCAAATATCTACCCAAAACACTATGAATCAACAATGTAGCCATAGTAATAGCCTCACATATATATATATAAATCTCAACCATGATCCCAAATACTGCCAACATAATGTAACCTGCAATCCAGAGTCTACAGCGGAAAAATCCAAGTAGCATAGACACGAAAACATATACTAAATACAGACACAAACATCCCCATAGCAGCTACCATCACGCCTCACGCATCCTTGCGTTGATCATCCACTCCGGCTATCTCACCTGAAAACATGAGAATGAAAGGGATGAACTACAAAGCTTAGTAGGGATATGGAGAAATATCGATCATCGAAATAAACGGAAAGTAAAACTCAAGATGTATGTGAAATGAACAGGAACTCAAATAGTGATACACTCCCGTACCACCAAACTCCAGTAAACCAAAGATAAAGTACGAAAGCTTGTAAGATATAAAATACATAAAGAAAAACCATAAGTGATACCCTGATAGGATATAGAATATTTGAACCCATCATAAATATCAACAAATCAGTCAATCTGGCGGGTAGACACTGAATAGGCTCCACCACTACCATCCTCAAGTACAACTCTCAAATCAGTACACAATCATAATCCAACTAAAATTCATATCAACTCAAATCCATATAACATCAGAAAATCCTCCCCTGGACCCACCATGATCCCCGCAAGGTGTCTCCCAGTCCAGGTACTACCCAGATTGGATGAGGATCGAGTCTATATAGGCACTCGATAGCATCGCCTACATCGAAGAGCGTCCCCTAGGATGTACCCTACCTCAATCCGGTCTCCAGGTACGTACCTAATCGGAACCACCAACAAATCATCTCATAGGCTGGGTAGCCCGATGTGGGTCCCACACACTATAAATCATCCATCAATAATCTCGTAACATCATCACCGAAAATCACCAGAGTACAGTCCTATCCGGACTCTCAAAAAGACCACACAAACAAGAAGTGGGCCCCACCTCTGAGTGTGGGCTCCATAGGAGACATGTCGCATAAGGATGCAGCCAGTCGCATAAACAATCCATAACAACATAAAATAATAATACAGTTGCAATTGCGGAAATAGATGGAATAAGAATACAAATAGAGAAATTCCCAACCTCCGAAAATTTCATATAAATAGACAAGTAGGAGTCCGTTGAATACGGAACTCCCGGAACCCCAAATAACAGATAGGGCAGAATCCCTACCTGATACCATTAAAATACGAAAAGTCATCCAAAAGTCAAAATCGGTCAAAAAGTCAACTTGGGTCAAACCGGGTCAACCCGGTCAACAGTGGCACCACCACTGCTGTCGCCGAAGCCGGCAATTCCGGTGACGTTTTCCAACGAATCATACATCAAATTGAAGCTCTCAGAAAATGCAATCTAATGGTACTTGTCTCGTTTCAAAACTCATCAGAATCGACCGGGATCGCGTCTCAAAGTTGCCGGAAATCGAACCTTTGCCACCTGATTTTGCCGCCTGTGGTGCTCCGATGGCGTTGATTCCGGTTGGGTTTTGCTCCTCTCTCTACCAACTTTAATTCGACACCTCACAGGCCTCAATCGGACCACAAACGAAGAAAACCCAATTTCAATTCTCCATTTCCTCTCTTTCTCTCGCGTGAACTGGGGAGGAGAAGAAGAAATATGGTTTAATCCAGATTTTTCAACTAAAATTACGTTTTTGCCCCTCATTTACATAATAATCACTTAAACTTTCAAAATTCATAAAAATTCCGATTCAACTTCGATTTCAGTGATTCTTGCGCCAATATTTTTCTAAAAATATGTAGTATTTATTAAAAATATCAAATTTTAAAAATCATTTTTTTAAAATTTGGGTTCGGGATATTACATCCTCCCCCCTTAGAAAATAATTTCGTCCTCGAAATTATATAAAGGGTAATTATTAAGTGGTCAACGGTAATATAATTAGTATAAATCAAAAGAATACTTATGTCGTAAACAAGTCCGGATAGCGCTCCCGCATATCCGACTCTACCTCCCAGGTAGCCTCCTGAACTCCATAATGCTGCCATAACACCTTAACCAAGGGTATGGTCTTCGAACGCAATCTCCGTATCTAGCTATCCAAAATCCGAACCGGACGTACCTCATAGGTAGCATCCTCTCCAATCTCCAGAGTCGACCAATCAATAATATGGGAGGGATCACGATGATACCTCCGTAACATAGAAACATGAAACACACTATGAACTCCGGACAACTGTGGTGGCAATGCCAACCTATAAGCCAAACTCCCTACTCTCTCCAAGATCTCAAATGGTCCAATGAACCTGGGGGTTAACTTCCTGGATCTACCAAAACGTTGTATCCCTTGCTTCGGACTAACCTTGAGGAATACGTGGTCACCCACCTGAAACTCTAAACACACTATGAACTCTTCTTACGTGACTAAGTCGTCAGAAGTCGCTGTCTGATAACTGCCACAACCTCAGTGGTCTGCTGAATCAAATCTGGTCCCAACAGGGGTCTGTCCCCAACCTCCGACCAACAAAGTGGTGACCAACATGGTCTACCATAAAGTGCCTCAAATGGTGCCATCTGAATACTACTCTGATAAGAGTTGTTATACACAAACTCTACCAGTGGAATGTGCGTCTCCCAATCACCCCTGAAATCCATAACACATGACCGAAACATGTCCTCCAAAATCTGTATAGTCCTCTCACTCTAACCGTCAGTCTATGGGTGAAACGCTGTACTAAAACTCAGCATCGTCCCCAGTGTGTCCTGAAAACTACTCCAAAAGCGAGAAGTGAAACGAGGATCCCTATCGGATATAATGGACACGGGTACCCCATGTAGCCGTACAACCTCTCGAATGTAGAGTCTAGTAAGTGCCTCCACCGAGTCAGTCTGTTGAATCGGTAAAAAGTGAGCTGTCTTCGTCAATCTATCAACAACAACCTACACAGTATCATGTCTCCTCACAGTCCTCGGTAAACCCATCACAAAATCCATACACACATGCTCCCACTTCCACTAGGGCAATGGAAGCGGCTGTAACAATCCAGGAGGTCTCCTATGCTCTGCCTTCACCTGCTGACAAGTAAGGCATCTCATCAAAGTCTGGGCCACATCTCTCTTCAGTTCACTCCACCAATACTGTCTCCGTAAATCTCGATACATCTTAGTAGCATCAGGATGTATCGCGAACTAAGAATAGTGTGCCTCTCTAAGTATCTCATCTCTCAACTCAACATCTTCTGGAACCACCAATTGACCTCTAAAACGAACTCCTCCATCAACACATCGGATCCAACCACCATATCCTCAATATCATCAAAAATCGCATCACCAAGCTGTGCATCCAACACCTTCTGTACTAGTGCTGGACGACTCACCAAACTACTCAAAAAACATCTCTCACCCTTGTCATCAACATCTAGTCGGTATTGCCCTATGGTGTCCACCAAATCAAACTCCCGCAATAACAATTGTGCCAGTGTCAACTTTCTACTCAAGGCGTCAGCCACGACATTGGCCTTGCCTGGATGATACTACAATAAGAAATCATAATCTCCAAGATACTCCATCCATCTCCGCTGCCTCTGATTCAGATCCTTCTGTGTGAATAAGTGTCGTAAACTCCGGTGATCTGAAAACACCTCAAACTGCTCCCCATAAAGGTAATGCCTCCACTGCTTAAGTGCGAACACTATAGCAGCCAACTCCAAATCATGTACGGGATAATTTCTCTCTTGTGGCTTCAACAGTCGTGAAACATACTCCACCACCCTCTCCTGCTGCATGAGCACACAACCTAATCCAATCCCTGAAGCATCACAATATACATGGTAACCAATACCACTATATGGAATGGTCAGGACTGGAGGTGATGTGAGTCGGGTCTTCAGTTCCCGAAAAGCCTGCTCACATCTATCAGTCCACACGAAAGGAATGCTCTTTCGCGTCAACTCAGTCATCGGTGCAGCAATCCGTGAAAATCCCTCAATAAACCTCCTATAGTAACCAGCCAATCCCAGGAAACTATGAATCTCTCCCACTGTCCGCGGAGTTCTCCATTCCAACACGGCCTCCACCTTGGCAGGATCCACTGCCACTCCATCTCTGGATATCACATGCCCCGAGAATCTCACCTGAGTAGCCTAAAACTCGCACTTACTCAGCTTGGCATACAGCTGATGCTCCCTGAGTGTCTGCAATACAATCCCCAAATGCCCCCTATGCTCATCCTCAGTGGCTGAATACACCAATATGTCATCGATGAAAACTATCATAAACTGATCAAGATACTGTGTGAACACCCTATGCATCAAGTCCATGAAAGCTGTTGGGGCATTCGTCAGCCCAAACGGCATGACCAGAAACTCATAATGACCATATCGAGTACGAAATGCTGTCTTCGATATGTCCTCTTCCCGAATCCTCAGCTGGTGGTAACCTGATCTGAGATCAATCTTGGAGTAATAGTGACTACCCCTCAATTGATCAAACAGATCATTTATCCTCGGCAACGAGTACTTGTTCTTCACAGTCACCCATTCAACTCCCTGTAATCTACACACATCCTCATCGATTCGTCATTCTTCTTTACGAAGAGGACTAGAGCACCCCATGGTGAATTACTGGGTCTGATAAATCCTAGACCCTGCAAATCCTGCAACTGCCTATCCAACTCTCTCAACTCTGCTGGAGCCATTCTATACGGTGGAATAGAAATCGGGTCTGTATCCGGATATAACTCAATCACAAAATCAATCTCACGCTGTGGTGATAACCCTGGTAACTCCTCAGGAAACACATCCAAGTACTCCTCTACTACTGGCACAGCCGTGCTAGCCTCAATCTCCGATGTAGAAGTCAAGCTCGCCACTAAGCAGTCAGTATATCGTGGGTTGTATAGAAAATGTGAACATGTAATAACCCGTGACCCACAAAAACTAACTCGCCCAGATGGTGATGTCAGCGTGACCTTACGCTCTGTACAATCTATCACCGCATCATAGTCGGTCAACCAGTCCAATCCAAGTATCACATCATAGTCAGTGAACTCCATAACATATAAGTCTGCTCGGAACTCGTGATCAGAAAGCGAAAGATACAACCTCTACAAATGCCACTCACCACGGTACCTGATCTCAATGAAGAATCTACTACTAATCTCCTATCCAAACCCGAAATCTCTAACCCCAATGCCTCAACAAAAGAGGTAGAAATCTCTAACCCCAATGCCTAAACGAATGTGTGGCATTAGTATCAAATAAAACACGAGCCCAAGAACTGAAAAGTAAAACTCTACCTCCAATGAAATTACGGTCTGGTGTTGGCTCTGGTGCAACTGCATAAACGTCCCTCTGGTGGTGCTGGAGGTCTGGCCCCTCTGCCTGCTGCAGCTCTAGGTGCTAGTCGTGCTGGTGCTGGGGCTCCCTGCCCTATGCCTGATGGTGCTACACGTCCCCTCGGGCAATCCCTCCGTAAATGTCCAGGTAATCCACAATAGAAACACAATGGGTCATTCGCCCTGGGACACTCTGATCTCATGTGTCCAGTATGACCACACGCATAACAATACAATTCTGATATAGACCCCTATCCCTGTTGTGGACCCTGATATCCCTGCTGTGGACCATGCTGTCCTTGTCTCTGAGAACTCTGCTGCTGGCTCGAACGATCCTGCCTCCTGTCCTTGAATCTCTACCCCTGATCCTGTCTAGGTCTCTGTCTCTGACCCTCAGTCCTCTGTCTACTACTACTCCCTGAGGCAGAAGAAGTATCTCCGTACTTCCTCTTATGAAGTTCCCAATAATCCTGTGAATCAACCATGCTCCTCTCAATATCAAGTGCCCTGTCAATGCACTCCCGGTAGGTGCGAACCATCATCCCTGCTAAACGCTCTGAGATGCGGGGTGTCAGCCCTCGCTGAAACCTTAGTATCTTCTTTTCTTCAGTGGCAATATACTCCTCTCCATACCGACCAAGCTCCTCAAACCATGCCTGATACTGTGACACCGTCATATCTCTACCCTAAATCAACTCCAGAAACTCATTGGCCTTCGCAACGCGAACAGCCTGGGGAACATACTGTGCTAGAAACAATGTCTCAAACTCCGACCATAGCATCTCCATACTCTCTCTACCAATAGTCATACTCTCCCACCAAACATAAGCATCACCTTTTAAAAATGCTGAAGCCAATAAGCATCCTCAACTGTCGCAACCAATCCTCGGCTGCCCTAGGATCTACCACTCCTCGATACAGTGGAGGTCTCGTCTTGCTCAACTAAGCTAACTCAGTGATGGAAGGGTCAACCGCTAGTGGTGCTGTCTGAGCTGGAACCATTTGACCTGCTCCTGACTGAATAACCAGCGGTAGCTGAACAGATGCACTAACTAAATCTGGTGTAACTACTGGAACTGTTTGTCCCTGAGTGTCGGTAATAGGCTGCGGTGTAATCTGTGAAGCTAAAGCAGCTACTGTCTGACCTATGTTCTATATCATACTCGTCATGTCTTTATACTGCTGCTGTAAAGTCTCTATCGCACCCTCCACACCTACGGGCGCTGCCTGAGTCGGTACTTGCTCCTACTCCACTACCTGATCCTGAATAACACGGCCGCGACCCCGTCCACGACCACGTGGTCTACCTCTATCGCGCCCTCGGCCTCTCACAACTGGAACCTCCTCAGGTATCGATAACTCGACCTTATCAACAGTATCCAGAAGCTCACCTCTACCCCGCCCACCCCGAACGCGTGTAGTACGTGTGTCTACCATATATGAAACGTAAACGTATAACTACATAAATCAAATACCCCAAATGTAAAAGAAAGAATAACTCACCAGATCAGCCGGGAAGCGCGCGATATGTAGTCGGGGGAAACAAAAGAAACCGAATAACCTCTCAAAAACTAACTGACCTGCTTGGATACCAAACTGTCACGCCCCTCTCCCAGATAGGTTCAGATGAGCACCCATGAATCCCAGAGGCGTGATCGGCAAGGAACTTCTCCATTCCCCGAACTGGATTTAAACCAAATATCTACTCAAAACATTATGAATCAACAATGTAGCTATAGTAGTAGCCTCACATATATATATATATAAATCTCAACCATGATCCCAAATACTGCCAACATAATGTAACCTGCAATCCAGAGTCTACAGCGGAAAAATCCAAGTAGCATAGATACGAAAACATATACTAAAGACAGACACAAACATCGCCATAGCAGCTACCATCACGCCTCACGCATCCTGCGCTGATAATCCACTCCGGCTATCTCACCTGAAAACATGAGAATGAAAGGGATGAGCTACAAAGCTCAGTAGGGATATGGAGAAATATCGATCATCGAAATAAACGGAAAGTAAAACTCAAGATGTATGTGAAATGAACAGGAACTCAAATAGTTATACACTCCCGTACCACCGAACTCCAGAAAATCAAAGGTAAAGTAAGAAAGCCTATAAGATATAAAATACATAAAAAACCATAAGTGATACCCTGATAGAATATAGAATCTTTGAACCCATCATAAATATCAACAAATCAGTCAATCTGGCGGGTAGACATCGAATAAGCTCCACCACTACCATCCTCAAGTACAACTCTCAAATCAGTACACAATCATAATCCAACTAAAATTCATATCAACTCAAATCCATATAACATCAGAAAATCCTCCCCTGGACCCACCCTGATCCCCGCAAGGTGTCTTCCAGTCCAGGTACTACCCAGATTGGATGAGGATCGAGCCTATATAGGTAGTCGATAGCATCGCCTACATCGAAGAGCGTCCCATAGGATGTACCCTACCTCAATCCGGTCTCCAGGTGCGTACCCGATCGAAACCACCAACAAATCATCTCGCAGGCTGGGTAGCCCAATGTGGGTCCCACACACTACAAATCATTCGTCAATAATCTCGTAACATCATCTCCGAAAATCACCAGAGTACAGTCCTATCCGGACTCTCAAAAAGACCACACAAACAAGAAGTGGGCCCCACCTCTGAGTGTGGGCTCCATAGGAGACATGTCGCATAAGGATGCAGCCAGTCGCATAAACAATCCATAACAACATAAAATAATAATACAGTTGCAATTGCGGAAATAGATGGAATAAGAATACAAATAGAGAAATTCCCAACCTCCGAAAATTTCATATAAATAGACAAGTAGGAGTCCGTTGAATACGGAACTCCCGGAACCCCAAATAACAGATAGGGCAGAATCCCTACCTGAAATGCCGATAGACGCTAATCCGTAGTACGTCCTCGACTCACCAAAATCCACACCCCAGAATCCCCTAATCAGTCTCCTGCATTGAAATACGTATACGTATACCCGATACCATTAAAATACGAAAAAGTCATCCAAAAGTCAAAATCGGTCAAAAAGTCAACTTGAGTCAAACCCGGTCAACTAGGGTAAAAAGTCAAACTCGATCAAACCGGGTCAACTCGGTCAACAGTTGCACCACCACTGGAATCGACCGGGATCACGTCTCAAAGTCGCCGAAAACCGAACCTTTGTCGCCTGATTTTGCCGCCTGTGGTGCTCCGATGACGGTGATTCCGGTTGGGTTTTGCTCCTGTCTCTACCAGCTTCAATTCGACACCTCACAGGCCTCAATCGGACCACAAACGAAGAAAACTCAATTTCAATTCTCCATTTCCTCTCTCTCTTGTGTGAATTGGGGAGGAGAAGAAGAAATCTGGTTTAATCCAGATTTTTCAACTAAAATTACGTTTTTGTCCCTCATTTACATAATAATCACTTAAACTTCCAAAATTCATAAAAATTTCGATTTCAGTGATTCTTGCGCCAATATTTTTCTAAAAATATGTAGTATTTATTAAAAATATCAAATTTTAAAAATCATTTTTTTAAAAATTTGGGTTTGGGATATTACAAAAATACTGCAGAACTTTCTTCAAATATTGCTTCTGAGTAAGTTTCTTAATGCCTTTCTTTTGATCCCTCACAATTTTCATTTCAAGAATCATCTTAACCTCTCCAAGGTCGACCTTTCATCTCAAATTATGAACTCAGATGAGCCTTGAATTTGCTAACCTCTATCTTACTTTTGCATGCAATCAACAATTCATCAACATAAAAAAGCAAGTAAATGAAGGAACCACCGTCCATCCTGTAGTAGTAGACACAATGATCATAATTGCTCTTAGTGTACTCTTTCTCAATCATGAAACTATCAAACCTCTTGTACCATTGTCGAGGAGATTGACTCAACTTATATAGAGACTTTTTCAACATGCAAACAAAATTTTGCTTTTTTCCAAAATCCTTGAAACGATCAAGTTGTGCCATGAATATCTTCTTATTAAGATTATCATATTGTATCCAACTATGCCAACTCAAAATCATACTGTGTCAACAAAGCAAGTAAAATATGAATGGATGAATGCTTAATCACGTGAAGAACACCCCTTTGTAGTCAATGCTCTCTCGATTTACGTAACCCTTAAACTAACAATCTAGCCTTGAATAGCACCAAATTCTTCTCATTAGGCCCTTATTTCTTAACAAATACCTATTTACAACAAGTAGTTGTCCCGTCTAATGGAAAAGGCACCAAATCTCAAATCTGATTCTTATTACTTCATCTCATCATCCATATCCTTCTTCCAATTACCACTCTTCGGTGTGGATATGATTTCTATATATCTATTCAGAATGCTACCATCAATCACAAAAAGTGCCAAGGCCACCATATCAAGAAACCTCACAGTTTCTTTATCCCCTACTTCGTCTACCAATTGTAATGGACTTAGTCTACTACTCAGTGTTAGAAGTATCAATATCATCATTTGACCAACTAGTATTCTCATCTGGACTAGGTGCAAGTAGTGAAGTCTCTAGCTCCACCTGATGAAATACCTCACTATCATCTGCAGTAACATGATGCAAGTATGTTTAAAGTAATCAAACCTATAAAAAATCACATATTTACTCAACACAATCTTGTTGGATTAGGACACAAAAACCTAAATCCTTTTAGTCCAGTCCTAAACCCATAAAGCATCCCTTCTTCGCTCTAAGATCAAGCTTGGTCTCACTCACATGAAAGTAAGTAGGACAACCAAAGATGCGCAACGAATCATAGTGGACAAGCGGTTCACTGAATGACTAGTATAATTGATTGCCTCAAGCACAAATTTTTTTGCCCAAGTTGGAATTGGAAAAAAATACATTGCACCTTCTCTATAAGAGTTTGGTTTATGCGCTTGGCCACACCATTTTGCTGAGAAGTCTTCTTAATTGCAAAGTGTCTAGCAGTATCATCATCCTGATGAACCGATAGAAATATATTTAAATATTAATTTGATGTGCTAGATACCACAACCAAAGAACCAAATAGGATTGATTAAACAAGCACCCAATCTAAGCAAACACAAAAAAATTAAAAGTACATATGAAAAAGAGACAAAATTTACATGGTTCGACATAAAGCCTATGTCCACGGGGAATGAGGATGATTACACTATGTTGGAGAAGAGATACAAGTAGAGAAATCCACACAATACAAGTAGATCAAGATCTCTCTTACTCTAAAACAACGCATTTCTCTATCTAAGATGGCTCTCAAGTGTTCAATGCAAATTAGGGTCAAAATCATTGAAAATTGTAACTTAAATGATCTGTCTCGATTGTTGCTCTTCGTCAAGTGTTTGAACAGGATAAGGGAGCTATCTAGATGGATTTGCCACTACCTTTAAGGTGGAACCAACTTTTTCCGATAGCTACTTAACCCATCCTAACAGCTTTAGAGCTTGTCTCGACATATTTGACATTAGCCAAATTGGAACTTCTCGATAATACAAGTTGCTTGAATATCTAAACAACATATGACATATGATAATATATAAGTAGTTATTTGAGCCAAAAACACCACAATTATTATGTCAAAAACTCAGCCGATAATTTCATCTAGAAATTGAGTGCTCAAGGAAAGACATTGATCTTCTTGGTATCTCCACTTTTCACACATTATCTGGTGGTTGCTGACTCGTTCAAGGACTGCAGACTTAACAATATCATCTACTTGAGCAATGGTTACTTCTTGGTAGTGCAATCCAATGCAGGCAAGACGTTCAAGGTTGACTCAGATGACGACAATGTCAATTAGGTATTGTTGACGGAGAATTTAGTTTTGGCAGATGGGATCTCTTCCCTGAAGAATCTTTGGTTTTTGAAAAGTCATGATAGTTGGGGTGAGGGACTAGTATATGACAAGATTGAGCTTGAGGAGAGGTTTCCAACCTCAGTGACAGTGGCATGAAAGGATACGATGTATGTGTTATATGGGAGTGTGAAGGAGGGTGGCGGTGTAAATGTTGAGAGGGAAATGTTCAGCATATAAGAGTTGTGATTAGAGAAGGAGATTAATTTATAAGGAGAATGTTTGGGTATTTATTTTGGTAGGATTGGGTTTTGCTTCTTTCTTGTTCTTGAGGTTTCAGATGAGACAACTAGTTAAGAACATGGACAAAAGACCAATTAATTATTCTGGGTATTGGTTCTTAAACTTGTAATTTACTTCCACTGGAAGATACGTTTGTGCATACTAGTTCAGCTTTTTGAAAAACAAAGTTATGTGTTCTAGTACATTATGATGTTAGGACATTATCGAAGCCTGTATATAATCTTTATGATTATAAAATTATGTGTGCAGGTCAAGTTGTTCTAAAAAAAACTCTTTTGTTCATTTTGCATTTTGGCCTGTAAACAAGTGAAAACTATTTCCGCCCTATATCATTTATTGTAATGAAACTTCTATATTGCTCTTTCACGGCAATATCATGCCCCCATAATCTTGCCAATGATTAGTATGTAAACATACGAATTAGCTTATGAGGTCTTCGATGTATCTATTGTGGCTACCGGCCCGAAAATTGACAGAGTCACCACCAATCAAATTAAAAGTGCGATTGGACACTTAAAAAATCCTGTGAATCAGAAATGAGGGTATGGGGGTCGATTGAGCGTGGGAAATGTATTTGTCACCCCATGACTCATGTTTAAAGCAGTTACTGAATTTTTAAACAATTGGCTATTTTTGAAAACTATTGTTTGCAAGATTGTATCATTTGGAAGGAATAATGATTTGATTTTCGGATTATACGAACTTATGGCATTGGAAAGATTAAATTCTAAAAACACCAACTTCTGGTGTTGAATTTAACTGTGTGCCAACTTATGGCATTGTATTTAGATTTGGTGATCGGCTTAGAAAAATGAGGTTAGATTTGAGAATTTCAACTTACGAAATCGGAAGGAACGATTTGGGTTTGAAAAGAAATTGCAAACTTGTGGTACTTATCTGCATTAAAATAAGGTGGATTTTGTAATAATTTATGATATTTGAAAATAATACCAACTTATGGTATTTCACACTAGAAAAGTATTTTAAAATAAAAGGGTAAGGTTTATAAAAATGGTAATAAGGAGTACCAACTTATGATAGAAAATCAATGTTTTTAAATTCGGACCGGTCTAAGAACCGGTGTCATCACCGGTTCTCGGTCGAACCGGTTCAACCGGTCCAAGTTCTAAAATATTGCTGCGGAGATTGTACTGATTAGATAGGATGAGCTTGACTTTTTGTACACAAATGGGAGAAACATGGCATCCTCAAATGCATAAGAACTAACCTCTCTCTCTTTTTTCTTCCTATGGGACCCACCATTTTGGACTTTTTCCAATTTTTTTGTTTCTCTATTTCTCATTCCTTCTCACAAACGCAAACCCACCAATTCTCTTTTGTTCAAACTTCAAAGCGTCCTCTTCTAGGAAGGAATTGATGCAAGGAATCGGAAGTAAGGAAAGACTTGACTTTCCCCATCCTTTGTCTTCTAGGTGTCGGAGGGTGAAGAAGCTTTTTTGGTAAAAAGGAAGATTGATTTCTTCTTGGTAGGTGAAAGTCAAAGATCAAAGTGAAAGTTGCGGATCTCTTCGCCGGAAGGACTCTATACCTGATTGATGTATCTTGTTCCCTTTTCATGGTTTTGCATTGGGCAGATGAGGATCTTTGACTGGGCTTCTTAAATCCTTCTAGATCCATCATATGAGGGTCATGACTCGTCGATTTCTACAACAAGAAGTGTGATTGATAGGTCATGCCACTCTGATCTAGTCTACGACTCTTTGCCTCTTTGCAATTTCCCTCTCTACTCCGATCTAGCTCATGCTCACTCTTCTCTACCTTTTGTGAAGACGCAAAATCAATTTCTCTGCCTCGATCGTCCAATCCAATTTCAAGGACTTATGTACTTTTCTTTGAGAGAAAAATTGTAGAGAGCTGAGGTGGAAGTTAGTGGGGATTTAGGTTTTCTCGTCTGAACTAGATAATACCGACTTTTATAACACCAATCGGACCGGACAGGCAACCGGGTCTCGGTTCAACCGGATGATTCGGTCCGATTTTCAAAACATTGTGGAAAATACTTGAATTTAAAGTACCAACTTATGGTATTTAAATACAAGTTTGAGTTTGGAATACCAACTTATGGTATTTTATTTGAAAAAACCACCAATTATGGTGATAAATTATTTTTATTTTGTGAGACGGCTTGGATCAATTATTCTCGCGTTGCGCCATTTTTAATGGAGAAAAATCTCTAAAAAAAGTAAATTAAAATTCACAAACAATAAAATTTCTAAATGTCTACATGCCTCTAACAACCTAAATTATCATGCATTCATTTTCCACTATTTTAATTATTTACATGTTACATGAACATGGGCCCAATAAAATGAAAACCCTAAAATGTTCCAAACTTCTCAACTAAAGCCCAAGCCCAACCTAATATTATGACCAATCCACAAACTAAACTTACACTACCTTTAATGATCCAATCAAATAAATCTTGTCTAAGCCCAATCATTTAAACAAGATTATGAACCAAAAATTAAACAGAAGGTAATACAATTATACAACCAAAATCATGTTTCCAAAGCCTGGCCCAATAGCACATGAAAATAATCAGCCCATCTATGATTCCCCTTCTTCTTACCCTAGCCGTTCCAGCAGAGCTCCTCTCTAAGCAGGCGATCCTCTAACCTCGATCGAGTCTGTTGATGGCCAAGGTAATGGCGATGTCGGTCGAAGAGTTCAAATGATGGTGGTTTGGGATGGTTTTGGGGAGCAAAGAAAGCACCGATGGACCTAGTTTTGAGGAGGAGAACGTTTCCAGTGGTGGATGAATTCCAGATGAGGGTTTTTTGGCAGGGATGGGATGAACGTAGATGATTCTCGGATTTTCTATGGGGCAATGGTTTTGTGTGTTGGTGATCACGAAGTTCAGGAATCTAGAGAGGAGCTCTATAGGGATGAGCGGTTCTGGTAAGTAACAAGGAAGGGGAAGTTTTTGGGTCTTGGTTTACAAATTGGTGATGAGGGCAGGAGATAACAAAGATGTCAGTGGAAGTGGTGGTGTTTGATGAAGGGATTGACTGGAGAAAAGAAGATGATGAATCCAGTGGTGGTGTTTGGGTGAGTAAGGGAGGCACGGGTGAAGTTATTTGCGGGAAAGATTGGTTACAAGTGATGGAAGTAGGGATTGTTTGGTTTGTTCAATGAGAGATTGAGGAGTTGAGGTGTTGATATGGATTATGTCTTGAGGCTCCTGTGAAGAGTTGGCACTGGAAGTGAGGGGTTCTTCAAGGGATTGTTACCGGTTGGAGATAGGTTTCAAATGGGGCTTTTTCGGTGGAAATAGGATGGAGATAGATGATTCTGTGGTTTCTATGGGTGGTGGTTTTGTGAGCTAGTGGCGGTGATGATCGGTTTCCAATTGTTTCTCCTATCCAGCTACGAGAGACTGAGATTTTTTAGGCGAATTCGCTCTCCCCTCAAACTTCTGTGTGATCATCTTTGTGGAGGAAGGTCTGGCAATCGTAATTGTTGAGGCAGTTTGTGACAATTGAAGGGTGTGCCAGATTAATGGCAGTTGCAGGTGGTAATCTTGATTATGGGTGGCAGAGGCAGAGGAGAGGAATGGTGCAGGGGAGGTGGTGATGGCAGTGCCATGAATATGGTGTTTCGTGGGGCGGGCTTAGCTGAAATTGTTGATTGGGCTAGGTTTGTTGGGTGTTAGTTTGGTGGGTTTTGAGTTTCAATTAATTTTTTGAATTGGGCTGGAGAATTAGGCCATGTTTATTAGGTTTTAGTTTGGACTTTAGTTGGGTTAATGAATTGGGATTGGGTCTTGCCAATTGGGTACTTTGGGCCTTTTTTTGTTTAATTAATAATCAATTACAATTAATTTTTTTAAAAAAGAACAACACTCAACTTGGATAAAAATGGGATATTACAGCTATCATGTATGAACATAAGTACATGAACATAAAATTCTTTCTTTTCTAAGGCAAAAAAAAAAAAGACAAACAAAAAGATAGAATTTTGTCAGACAACTAGATGTAACTAAGTCAATAACCAAGAACAGAGTAGAGAGTAAGTAACAAATCAAGACAACCACTGAACTGAGATATCTGTATATATATCTAAGAAATTCCAAGAGTTCCACAAGATAACAACTCCTATTTGAGAGGTCAGCTCTCCAACAATGAAACACTCCAAAACATCAAAAAAGAGTCAACCCTAATTATAAAACACTATAAATACTAGCTCAGCAGACCATTAGGGCCCTTGATTTTACTTCAACATCTAATGACTGACATTAAAATGATATCACACTAATATAAGATAAAAACTTCCCAGAATAATGACACATGACAAGACCCTCCCTCTTAAAAGACCTTGCCCGCAAGGTTAGAAATTGTTCTCCCAGGTGGGTGTAAGGCATCCAAAAGGCCTTTGAAGCATCTTGGACTTGTCATTGAATCAGTAACTCAGTCGTAGGATACATTCCCTTCTTCACAAGGCGTTGGTCAAGAACTAACTCTAGCAGAGGGACAGGTTGTCTTTCCATAATGGTAAGAGGAAGAATAGTGGAAGCTATGGAGCTGTTACTAATATGCTTCTTTAGCTGAGATACGTGGAAATATTGTTCAATAGCCTTGTTCACCGCTTTGGTTTGGTTGTCACTCTGAGGGTGATAGCTAATGGTAAAGTTTAAATTGGTTACCCTGAAGATCAAAGAATATCCTCCAAAAATGGCTTGAGAAAATAAATTCTCTGTCTGTCACCATAGACTCAGGTATTCCATGTAAATGGAAAATATTATCCATGAATGCCAGAGACATAGAGGCAGAAATATAAGTGTGTGATAATGCCAAAAAATGAGCATATTTTGACAAGCGATCCACAACTACCATTATATTAGATTTTCCCACTAAAATTGGAAGACCATCAACAAATTCTAAGCTAATGTTGGCCCAAATCTTAATGGGAATAGGAAGAGGCTTTACGAGGTCGTAAGGCTGTGTATTGAGGTATTTTGTAGCTTGGCATGTCTTACAGTATCTCACTAATATCTTGATAGAGGTCAGTATAAATCTTGGCAAGCATTTTTGAGTGTTTTATCATAGTCTAGAAGCCCCACAAGAGGTGAACTTTGGACATGTGCAAGGATGTTGTCTCGGACACCCACTTGATCTCCTACTACCAAACGATTCTTATAGCATAGCACATCATTATGCAAACCGAACTTTAGATATGAGCTAGAATCATCAACTAATTTTGAATTACTATCATGCACCCACGAATCCCCTACATAATAGTCCAACCTCAGTGACAATATCCAAATTGGGTATGGTGATGGCATGGATGGTGGGTTGCACATGATTTTTGTCCTCTTGTTTCCTTGACAATCCATCAGCAATTAGACTTTCCTTACCTAGTTTGTATTCAATTGTAAAATCATAACCAAGAAGCTTACTCACCTATTTTTGTTGAGTGGGGGTCCCCATATGCTATTCAAGAATGACCTTTAAGCTGTAATGATCCGTTCTCACCTATAATTTATGGCCTAAAAGATAAGCCCGCCACCTCTTATTTGTAGAAATCAAGGTTAACAATTCTTTCTCATAGGTTGAGAAATTTAATGCCCTCTCTTAAAGAGTATCACTGAAATAACCAATAGGCTTGCCCCCTTGCAATAAAAGAACACGAATACCACCTTCAGAGATGTCACATTCATTCACAAAAGATTGTTGAAAGTCTGGCAGTGCTAAAACTACTGGAGTTGCCACGACGGTGTGTAAAGCCAAGAAAGCCATAATGGTGGCATCATCCCACAAAAAAATTATATTTGGCCAATAATCTGTACAATGGGGCAGCAATAACACCATAGCCCTTAATAAATGTACGGTAAAAACCAGTTGACCCGAGAAACCCACAAAGAGCCTTAACTATTTTCGATAATGGCCATTCCTTCATCTCTTGAATTTTGGCAAGGTCTATTCGGAGACCAGTACTGTCAATAATATGCCACAAATACTCAACTGCAGCCTCCCCAAAACTCACTTGGAAGCCTTTGCATAGAGCTAATGTTGTGGTAATCCCTCTCGTCGTTCTCTTTCCGTTAGTACTAGCGGTGGAGGTCACCTCGCCTCCCACGGTGGGGACCCGGTTGTGGAAATCGGCGGGTCTGTTAGACCTGCGCCTGGAAGAAGAAGATGATGACCGGGTCAAACTGACCCGGTGATCATGGGCTGACTGCTCAGGCCCAATGGTGTTTGGACAGACTTTAATAGCCCAATTGACCTAGGCCACTCAAAGTTGACTCCAAATAATTAGGGAAAAGCTTTATAGATAAATTTTAATTGTTGTTTATTATTTTGGGTTTCAGGACAAATTTTTAAATCAAAATTACGGTGATCTATGGAAAAATACATTGAAGATCCGCCGATTTCCACAACCGGGTCCCCACCGTGGGAGGCGAGGTGACCTCCACCGCTAGTACTAACGGAAAGAGAACGACGAGAGGGATGTTCCTCCGGTCTCCGTCACCTGCTCGGTGGCCGTATTCCGGTGATTGTTCGGTGTTAAAGGTTCACGGCCGACTCTCCTTCCTCCTTCGTGCACAGCTAGACTGACCTCCGTTTCGTACGAAATCGGTGTCGATGAACTCCTGGTGCCGTGCTCGTCCTCCTAGTGGCTTCAAAACTAACAACCGTCACCTTCATCGGAAAATCGATTTTCGTCACTCTCGTCGCCATCGCCTCTGTTTTCTAGGGTTTCCCTCGGAATCTGTGCCCCTAATTTCTATTATTATATACACATATATTTCTAATCTTCTAATTATTCAATTACTATTTTGCCCCTAACTTATTGCTTAAATTAACAATCCCGCCATTAGTTTCCCTAATAAACCTTTTAGTTCCAACATTTACATTAATTCCGTTTCCAACCATTCTTGCGCCCTTAAATTTATTTCCTATTAAGAATTCATGAATAATATTTCAATTTTATTTAAAATATATTATTACACACACTAAAAATAATATTAAATACCTCATACGTCACTTTACCCTATCGCATAAGGTATCCAACGACTCGGGTTATTACAAGGACCCTTGATTCTACTTCAACATCTAACGGTTGTCATTAGAAATGTATCACACTACTATAAGATAAAAATTACCCAGAATAATGGCATATGACAAATCTATTATGCAAGTGTCTTAATATTTTTTGCATTTTTATAAATATGCACAAAATATGAAAAGTACATGATGTCAAAGTAAAACAATATAACTATAACGAAAAGTAGTCAAAATTATACTTAATCAAAAAATAAAATGGGTAACACTTTAAATCGTGTTGATGGGTCAATACCTTAACTCCCTCAAAAAATTCGCTCCAGCTCTCTTGTATAAGTCAACATTTGATTGATAAGTTGTAGAGATGGAATCTCCTTGCAAGGGGTAGTTTCCTTTGCCTTATGGAAAAACACACATTTGTCATTTATCTCCCATTCAAGATGATCCTACAATAAAGTAGATTTTATATTTGAAGGAGCCAAACCAGCAAAGGATATATATGAAGATGGTCTAAACTTGGCCTATAGCTAAAAGTCAGCGAAGTGTACCCTCAAAGAGTCAAGGAACCTATATATCCTAAAGTCTTTACCACTTTTGAAAGACCTTTCATAGAAACTTTCATGAATTCCATCACTAAAGGGATTTGTTCAAAATACAATACCTCCTTGATGTAATCCAAAAATTCCATGTCAAATGAAAATAGCAGAATTTGATAAGCATCACGTATTGAAGGATAATCATATGTCTTTTCACTGTAGCCAGCTATTTCATCTTTGCATGTAGGGAAAAAAGGGTAAAACAATTCATGTGCACAAGGTTCCCGTAGTGTGTAGGGTCGAGAATAGGCAGGATAACACATGTAACATGATGCGTTTTGGAGGAGAAGAAGTCAAGTGGAGAAGTCTCTTACCTCACATAGGCATTACAAATGAAATTTTATGTTTTTTTTTGGAAAACAAAGGAGAGAATTAACCCAAATAAACTCAAACCCTCTTATTATTCCCAACTAGCCGAGGCCAGGCTACTCCAATACTATATTCCCACAACATCTTCATCACAGTAGGCGGAGAGATTTGGATCACACGAAGGCCAATATCATGGCCCAAGGCTGCACTTCCTAGAAAATCAGCAATACGATTCTACTCCCTATAAACATGTTGCACACAAATATTCCAATTCCTTTGTAAGAGGGACCTACACTTATAAATCAGATTTATGAAAGAAAAATCTGCAGCATGATAACTCCTGAGCCAATTGGAAACCTGCAAACAATCAACTTCCAGCACCACTTTACGGTATCCACGATCCCACACTATCTGAAGCCCATGAATCACTCCCCACAGTTCAGCTTCAATAGCTTGACAGCAGCCTAAATTCACCGTATAACCCCATTGCCAACTTCCCATAGTGCTCGAAGGACTCACCACAACTAGCCATGGCGAGGCCACTTTTGGAGCATCCATCAGCATTCAGAGTAACCCAATATGACGACGGGGGAGACCAAGCAACAAGGCTAATACTCTTAGAAATAGCTCCATCTTCAACACAATTTAAATGATTAAAAGCATGTTGATTTTCCAGCATAACTTTATGAATCCAAGCAAGCTTAAATGACACAGTATGGTCAACCTTATTAACCACGAACCCATTCCTCCATTTCCATATCCACAAACAACATTAGCAAATTTAACATTCCATTTATCTTTAAGCCCAGATTATGCATCACCCACTCTTCAAAACTCAACGAGTTTGGGATGCGAAACTCACTTGAGGGCATAACATGCCAGATTTGAGAGGCCTTGGGACATCTACGGAACACATGATTAATATCTTCAAAACCTCCATTACAACTCCATTACAAATCACATAAGAAACATCATTTGTGAAACCTCTCCTTCCCCTCTCAGCATTACATATAATCTTCTTATGAGCAACCAACCATAAAAAATTCCTTACTCTCTGAGGAACCTGAACTTTCCATATTGCCTTCCAAACATTTGTACACTGACATATCGAACCACCACCAGCCAAGGAATATGCCGATTACACTGAGAATAATCCAGTAGAAGTGAGCCCTCATCGAATACCATCTTCCACCGAATCATCATCCAACAGCATGAACGTGGCAATTTCATTAGCAACTTGCACAGAAACCTTGTTATTAATCCTATCCCAGTTTCACCCTTGACCCAAAACCCAATACTTACGAATAGGCCAATATCTCTCCACCCTACTAATATCCTGAAAATCCAGAGCAATTAAAGGAAACTCCCCCACCCAAACATCAAGCCAAAAAGAAGTGTTCTTTCAATTTTGAACTAAAGCCCAAAGACCTCTTGATAATACAAGCGCGACCTTAACCATACCTCTCCATAAATTAGAAACCCCATTTTTAGCCTTTAAATCTGAAACGAAAATTTCATGTTGCACATACTTTTTACTGACCACCTCAACCCATAGACATCCCTTCTCCCTTAAAAGACGCCACCCAATTTTAGCAAGGAAAGCCAAATTAGTTTGGTGCATGCTACGAATTCCAAGACCTCCCTCCCATTTTGGTTTAAGAACGTTATCCCAATTCACCAAGCTTAGACCTGGCCTATCCGCTCCTCCACCCCACAAAAATTGGCGAACTATCTGATCAATAGCTGAACACACTTCAATAGGGAGCAACGCCGTTTGCATGACATAGGTTGGGATTGATGTAAGGACAAATTGCGCAAGAATTGTTCTACCAGCAAAAGACAAGTATTTTGCTTTCCATCCCTCAAGCCTAGATATTACTCGGTCCAAAATATACCCATAAGTTGAGGAAGTAACCTGGCCATGAATAAAAGGAGCTCCCAAATATTTTCCAAGATTATTAGATAAGGGAATTTCAAAAATGCAAGAGATGTAAGCAGCTAACTCATTGGGGGACATTCTTTGAGACAAAAATTCTTGACTTTTCAAAATTAATTGCTTGGCCAGATCCACTACAGAATCGGTTGAGGCATTCCATTATTGTAGACATCTGCTCTGTAGACGCTTCTGCAAATAAAACCATATCGTCAGCAAATAATAAATGGGAGAGATATGGCCCGCGCCGAGATAATTTAATTGGCCGCCAAAGACCTTGCACTACCGCCTCATTAATCATGTGCCCAAGCCTCTCAATACATAAAAAAAACAAATAAGGAGATATCGCATCTCCTTGCCTAATTCCTCTTCTCGGCATGAACCAATCCAACTGACTTCCATTCCACAGAATAACAACAATTTCATATAAACCAGTTGTTTGAAGTGTAAATACTACATGTTATGGCTATATTTACAAGTTATGTAGTTAAGTAGTTAGATGTTATAGGTCAAGTATCAGTTAATACACATTTCAATCCTTCAAGCTTTATAGCCTTCAAGAATTCTAGCCATTGTTTCTTACATTCAAATTTTATTCCCCGTTTCAAGCCTCTTATATTCATTGCTTTCATCGATGAAGTGGTTACATTCAGACATTTTTTTCAGTATACCTTAATTAAGGATTGTAGTATGATCGTTGAGATTGTCATACTAGCAATATTTCTTGATTGTTAGGAAAATAGGGATTCATGATTATGACATTGGGATCCGCAATCACGTGGTATGGAGACTCACGTAAATTTCACACCATCTTATTTTTCTTTTGAGTTGACTTTTTTTCCCCTTGTATTTGACTTTCTGAGTTGACTTTACAAAAGATTTTTCCTCTTTGTATCACCTTTCATGCTGACTAAACATGACATTTTCTTTATCTCGATTAGCATGGTCAGCCTTGACCGAGTTCACATATTCATAAGCAAACATTTGTTTTGTATTTACTTTTGTAATGGTTATATTGGATTGTGAATTGCAAGACTTATTTGATTATGTTATGTTTTATTTTGATGGAGTTTTATTTTATATATTTTTCCTGATTTTCTAGCATTTTACATGTTTTTAAGATTTATTAAATATTTTCTTAATTTTTAATTTATTTTTATATATTTTACCATCAATAATACCTGATTGAATCGATTATAATCTCATGCATTTGGTCTCACCTGTATAATTTTGATTCCGCTAATGTGTGCATTTGGATTGGATTTCTTAATGTGTGTATTGGCAACGTTCTTATTTAGCATTGAATTGGCTTGGCTTATTTAATGTGTTTCTTCTTGTTCTATTTGTCATCCCATTGACTGTATATAATCCTACTTCACCTTGAGTGATTTTGAGTCTTCTACCATATAAATTATTTATTAATGTCAACAACTAAATAAAATAAAAAATATTAATATCATGTTATTATTATAATAAATATGATAATGTTTCATCTTTATAATAAATAGTAAAATAGATCGAGTTTAATAAATAAAAAATAATTATAAAAATAAATATTTAAATAATTTAGACCAGCCACATCAAATACTTGGATGTGGATGTGGGTGCTGAAACACTAGATTAGAGTAAACATTTTGTCTTTTAGTGGAAAAAACCCTCACATCAACTACTGGACTTGCAACTGGAATCTAGTGTTTTGCTACAGTGCCGCTCGAGGAGTTGCGTAGAACTGTTCATGCGCGATTGTGTTATTTTTGTTTAAAAAAATCGTTGCTCATCGTCGCCCAATGACTGCTAACCTCATCTCTCTCTGCCATAACCGTCATCGTCTTCTCAAGCTTGTCATCGTAGCCCAGTGAAGATCGAGTGAACAGTCATCGTCATCTCCGCTTCTGCAATCATCGTCCACCAAGAATGCCCTCCCCGCCCTCCACCATCTCTACCTCTCTATGCTTCGCTGCTGGCATGGGTCTCAAAAGACATGGGTCTACTTCCTTCAACGCTGCCTCTCTGTGCTTCGCTGCTGGAACAATCATATAATACCAGTTAATTGATTAACTGATCACAGATTGATGAATCAATTTAGTTATCTCTGGCAGCAGCTACTGATAGTGGAAGGAATTTTGGACAAAGAAGACAAGAGAGATGGCTCTCATAAGTCAAACAAAAGTCTTGTTATAAACTTTTAATATTCATGATCAACGGTTGGATTAAAAGTTATACAGTATTATGATAATTATTCCAAGAACCACATTTAATCACATATTTGAGCAATTATTTATTAATGTTAAATATTAGACAAATTATTTAATGTAAATATCATGTAATTATTATTTAATATGGTAAGGATTGATGTTAACAATAGTAGTAAAATAGATTTATTTTAAGTCAATAAAAATGATTGTAAAAATAAATATTTAAATGATTTAAAGTATGGTTTAGAGTATCTGATGTGTAGTGTTACTGTTTCGAAAACTGTAAATTTATGGGAAATTGTTATTTTACTGAAATTAAGAGAATCTATTAAGAGTATCTGCTGTAGATGGTCTTAGAATATTGGTTTAGAGTAACTGATGTTTACTGCTACTGTTTCAAAAACTATAAATTAGTGAAAATATATATTTTTATTGGAATTTAGAGAATCTGTTAAAATGCTGCTGTGGATGGTCTAACACAGGAAAGTTTGACTCTAGACATAAATGAGATAAAAAAAATGATATTTTGAAGATAGAAATAAAATAAATAAAATTTGGAGGGCATAAACGAGAAATCGGATAAATTTCAAAGATATAAAGAATAATTTAGCCTAATAATAACAATAACAATAATAATAATAATAATAATAATAATAAAAATACCTAACAAAAAAACGAAAACCCTTCAAAGTCGGTAACTTCCACATCTTCGGCCTAAAACCCTAAACCTCCACATATTCTCCTTCCGAGAAAGCTCTCTCCTCCCTCATTTTCAGGGATTTCTCTCTCGTATCCATCAAAAAGCCCTAATCTCTCACACCCACCCTTTTTCATCACCCGAAAAAAACCCTAATTTCAATAAGCTAATGGCGGATCCAGCTGATCAAAGGGAGCAGAAATACCGCCAGTACCACCCGTACCAATCTCTCTACGATGTCCCCATAAACAACCTATACAATCTCCCTACATCACCGGAAGTTCTCTTCGATGAAGAGGCCGCTAAGTCCCGCCTATCGTGGAGCGAGAATCTCCAGTACTACACCGGCTGCGGGTACCTTGCCGGCTCAATTCTTGGTGGCGCCAAGGGATCACTAGAGGGCCTTCGTGCAGCCGAGGCCGGTGACACCTTCAAGCTCCGGCTAAATCGGGTCCTCAATTCAGGGGGTCAAACTGGTCGCAGGTTTGGGAACTCGTTTGGTGTTGTTGGGTTGATTTTCGCGGGATTGGAGAGCGGCTTATATCATTATAGGGATACTGACGACGTGTTGAATAGCGTTTTGGCGGGTTTGGGCACTGGAGCTCTTTATCGAGCGGCCAAGGGACCTAGGTCAGCTGCAATTGCAGGAGCCGTTGGAGGGATCACAGCTGCCATGGCGGTGGCGGGGAAGCATGCAGTGAAGAGATACGTTCCAATTTGAGCAGCGGGAATATTGGGGGTTGGGGATTTATAGGGGTTTAAAGGTTTGCGAGTTCCGATTTTTGGTAGTATTTTGGTTTACTTTGATGAAATTTGAGTACAAGGTAGATAACTCCCTGCTTACAGTTATCTCGTATCCAATTTGTTGACTTTGCCTGGATGAAGCTTTCCTCCTTCGGATTCTTACAGTTGCTTATATTTTCGAATTATGAATTATTGACTGGATGTCAATACCATGCATGTTTCCTCTGCATTCTTGCTACTGTATGGTGATTTATATGGTAGAATGCTGTTATATTGCATCACTATCAATTAGCATAATTATTTATTTATTTTGAAGTTTGAACTATGTAGTATGTGATTTCTTTGTCCTGTGTTTTCTATTTCATCTTCTTGCATGTTCAATGTAATTATAAAATGATGTTGATTTGCCTCGTGAAATTTCTCGCCCTTGTCGTATGGTATTAATATGAGAGCTTAAAATCTGGGTGCCTGGGTGGTGTTTATATATGCAGTTTTTATGGTAATATCAGTTGTGAGGTGAATGAAAACATTCAGGATTGGGCGTGGCTTCTTTGTTTTGGAATGAACAGAAATTAGGAACTGTTTGAGAGTGCATGAAATTGAAGGATTTTTATCTTAATTTATGCTGCATGTGTAATCGAAGTTGCTATATTGGTCCTTGGATAAAGCTTTCTTCTCCTCAAATTTTAAATTTACGATTTGCGAATAGTTTATGTAGGTACTAATGGTTGATTTTGATCATTGGTGTTGTTCAATGCATTATATATCTATATGTTAGAATGCTGTTGCATCATTCCCAATTAACATGATTTTTTGAGTTTTGCTGTGTCCTGACTTTAACATGTAGAATGCTATCGCATGTCTTGTATGTTTAATGTACTCATAGATGCTTAGAGTTGGGTTTCTAATGTAATGTGTATATTTTATCTTAGAGCATGGGAAATCATTGTTCTTGTCCTATATGCTTTTACTACAGGGCATCATATTAAATGATTATTAATTGTCATGCTCATGACATTCAGGATTGATGTCTTGTTACATGAACTCTTCTTTTGGATGAATAGGAAAAGGTGAAAAGGTTTTAGGAGTAGATGAATAGAGGAACTTCTCTCCGAATTTAGATTGTTCTAACAACAATTCCTTCATAAGTGTACTTCTGACTCATCAATTTTGAACAAAACGGTCCTGTTATTGTGTTCGCTGTTGTCTGTCGATCAAGTGGACCTTTGGGTGTCTATATATTGGACTCTATGGCAAGGATATATCTGACTGGTTTGTTTTGAAAAATTGAAGTTGCTATAAATAAAAGATGGAATTAGGTTTTTTTTTTTTTTTAATTTTTTTATGTTAGTGTTTTGTTTCCAGTTGTTGTGTTTTTTGTGTGTACATTGCATATTGCAATCTCTGGTTCCAGATAAGTAAGATACTATAGAATCTCTGAAATTATGTTTGATTTTATCTTGACTTCCCTCTTAGTACATGCATCATGGTCTGGCTTACAGCTTACTGGCAATGCAATTATCTGCATTATCCCACCTATTAAAATTCTTCATGCTTTGAGCTGAGAGCTTGTTGCGTTGACTACAGCGTGGTGTACTTTTGAAAAAACCCAGAAGTAGGATATAGTCGAGTGCATCGGCTAAAGAGTGTAGTTTGGGTTGGTTAAGTATAACTTTGAATTGTCCAGTGTTTAACTGTATTATTTTGTTGAAACCCTAACCTTTTATCAGTATGTAATTGGAATTGTAGAAGTAGTTTTTTACGAGGTTCTTTCTGTTCTCCTGGGTTTTATGAGTGCTTTTAGTCAATGAATCATTTAAATCCTTAAACAAGGACAATATTTGTCATTTTTTTAGTAAGAAGGCCAGTGTTGTCAATGTTGGCCGGCTGGCCTGTCAAATACAAATGTTGACTTGCAAAATTGACACTAAATAAGTAGGATTTGTATCATTAGCATTCCAATTTTTTTCACATACAACACCCCCCAGCCCCCCCCCCCACCCCCCCCCCCCCCCCCCCCACTAAGTTCAAAAACTTCACTCTTAGAATACCTCATTGTCCTACTTATTGTCCGAAACTCTTCTTTTCTCTTCTTTTCGCCTCTCATATCCTTCCCATCTCCTTTCTTCGTACAAACCTGGCCTTCAACGAATAGGGATAGAGGATGAAAACTATGATATCGGCGAGTTAGATATTGCCTGCTATTTTGCCGCCGATGAGTCATTTTATGAGATAGAGGTTAGTTGAAAATTTTAGATGGAGGAGTCTTTTAGGTTTTCTATCCTCTATGATTTCCTAGTTGTTTTGAGTCTTTTAGATTTTCAATTTATAAGGTTTAGGATTTTAGAGAAATCCTTTATTTTAAAATGTTGAAATGCCCACTAGATATCCTATGTTTGTAGGGCGAAATCACATAGGTTCCATATACCAGTGATGGTTCAAACTTCAAAGTGACACAACCAAGCAATTTCAAATTGACATGGAATTTTAGAGCAAGGACATGATTGTGGAATATTTCAAGAGGTCTGGGCCTCGGAAAAGAATTGTAGATATTGTTAGAATATTAGGCATCAACAATCCAAATAGAACCCCTAGGATTATGATTGGTTCTGAGGGAAGTGGCGGATATAGTGAAAAAGATGGTGCAAAGAAGAGAAGATCATCCACCAAGAAATGTGGGTTGACATTCTCTTTGAAAGCACATGTGATAGATCCATTGACATGGAAGTGGGGTACGGCTAATGTCGAATGATAAATTCATTCATACATTGGTGAAATTATTCGAACGTCATTTATATATGGGTCATATTAACAAAGAAGAGGAGGAGGTTGTGGAGAGGTTAAGCAAGACAAGGGTCAGATCTAGAGGTATCTTGAATCACATCAACCTAAAAGATTTAATCAATGCATCAACATTGAGAACTATATATATGTACAATGTGAGAAGTGCCCCTGTTATGTCAAGTACACCTAATGAAGAATATGCTAAAGCAACTAAATTGGGTTCTTTCTTCTAAAAGCTAATTTTACCTTTTGCTTCAAGGTCAAGTGATTGACATAAAAGCTTCCTTTGAGGACAGCTTAACTAGGGTGCCAATACGATATAAGACTTCAGTTACAAAGAGTTTACCAATGTGGGATCTACCGTCGTCTTGGAGAAGATTGAATGTGAACTTTCTACATGTGGCTGCAAAGGGGCGACCACAAATTATTGCATGCACAGGACAGTGTTGAGTCTGGGTTTGCCATGCGCTCACAGAGTATAGGGATCAAGGGGTGTAGCATCTCATTAGGTGATCTTCACAAATTTTGAAGAAATTGTGTCTTTCACCTTACACTAAAACCCCCAAGGATGAGGTGACAATTGACAGAGATTGAAATAGGCAGATCGACATTTGTAAATGTTACTACACCTCAGAAACTAGAGATAAAAAGAAAAATGCAATGTTTGGGCATGGCTAGCAACACTGCTACAATGAAGCCACAATAGAAGGCCAATGTGAGAGGAAGAAAAGAGGCAAAAGAATTTTAAAGGCAATCAGGAAGAGGAAAGGTCAACCAAACGCAATCTGTCATTATTTTAATATGCAATTGTGTCTCATCTGTTTGATGATGTTGATTCTACTCAGATTTCGCAATTTTCACCACAAAGTATGAAAAAATAACCAAAAGCAAGATCTAATTGACTATATGACAAGATATTATCACCTTTGTCCAACACATTTGAGTTACTTATGAGTGTTGATTGCTATGATGAAATGGCATAGTCCAAGAATTCACTGATTATGTCGTATATGAGAAATGTAATATCAACTGCTACAATGTTATGATTTTGTTTATTTCACAAGAGCAATGCCTCTTATTTTTTCCACTTAAGGGTCATGTACTATTGGAGAATGAAAAAATATGAATAACAAAATATCAAGTAGTGCAACCCGATATTTATGAGGAAAATCCAATTCAGGGAAAAACATTAGGTGTTTGTAGCCACTAACATTTGAAGCAATCCACTATTTATAAAGGGTTACAAGAATGTCCTTATCACCTACATTAGTTTCTTGCTCGATTCGCTCGACCACAAGTAAATTCTTCCAACGATGCTCCAGAGTCGCACTGAAATTTTCAAGCTCCAAGAACATATAAGAATGCCCTCAAAGTGCAATATAAGAATGTATGAATTTATCAAAATAAAAACTCGCTTAAGAAAACAAGAAATGGTTCAGTATAAGTGAGTAAAATACATAAGGTTGTTTGGTTACCAAAGACAATGTATATAACATGAGTAGGAACCAATAAAACTCTTAATCATGGCATAAAAGATATGTATAATATTAACCCTCGAAATTAGGAAAAAGAATGTGTCATAATCTTGGAATCAAGGCCATAAAAGATAAAGAAATACTTCCTTTAATTAAGGAGATGATTATCTCTAAAAATAGGAAAGAGATAAATCTTAATACGGAGAGATAATTATTCTTAAAACAAACTTGATTTTATTTCAATCAATCAATTTTATCAAATCAATTAATTAAACAAAATCAATTACCAATTTCCACATACAATTAAATCATGTAAACTCTTAAATACATTTTTTCAAAAAAAATAATACTCATATAGGCTACGTATAGTTTACCTGAAATCACTGTTAGCTCATATAGGTTACAGGCAGGGTATATGACAGCTTTGTTTGATCTTTAGCTTTAAATCAACCTGCATTCTAACTTAATGTGGACCCTAGTTATTCTAAAGTGAAATATTACATTGATCAAGCCAACGAGCTGATGCTCAAGCTCGGCTTAATTATGAATTAAGTCGAACACGAACGAGATTTTTTCGAGCCAAACGCCGAGCCGTTCGTGAGCTGCTCAGCTCGTTTACAACCCTATACTTCGGGCTGGCTTGAGCTCAAAACCCAGCCCGACATTAGGACAACAACCTGCAACTGCTCACTGTCACTACTCCGTTGCAACTCTCCTCTCTGTTTAAGTGTTCTTCATTTAAAATTTTAAATACAATAACTTTGATCGACTAATCCCATTCGCACGGCCCACTTGCAAGTTCGATCCATTTTGCAAGTAATCAAGTCAATTTTTACCCACCGACCTACGGTCCAAATCCAAATCAACTTTTTGTAACTTTGCAAATTGATTACCAACGGCCCAATTATAGTGGGTGTTTTACTTTTCAGTTGCAAAAGGTATTTTCTTCTTTCAATTAATCTTTTTTGTAATAACATTTGTAATACCAATTATTAAAAAAATCAAAAATTATTTATGGGCCAAGATCCGAACCACACACCCTAAGCCCGTTGGTCTGCCTTTACTGGCTCGGCCCAATGCCAAGGCCTAAAGCCTAGCAACACACCACTTTGAAGTTGTTGGATTAATGGTTGTTGTAGTGTCTTTTGACTGATCATGTCTTTAGCAATGATATTTATGTTTGTTCAGCCAATTGAGTTGGTGCTCTATTTTTACAATGTACAAGTAGATAGGGGTGCAAACTGAATTTTTTGGAAAAACTGTCATGAGGGGTGCACTTATATTTTTGTATTTTTTTAATGAAATTTTCTAATATTCTGGGGTTTTTTCCGATAGTGTTGGAACAATTCCGACTACGAGGCGAGTTCATTTTAATTTATTTTGACCAATTCAGTGTCGACTTCAGTATTTTTGATGCCCTATGCAAGTGAAAAAAAATGAGATCCTATAAAAGTCTAAAAAAGGAGGTCCCAAAAATTAAGCAACTCTTATAAATTCATTACATTAATTGAAATCAAATAACAATAACCTAAATTTAAGAAAAAAAGTACGAACTCTTCTTACTTTTTGGTGTGTAAAATTATCAATTAAATCATTGTAGTCGAATTTAACCTCCATTTTTTTTTTCTTCTCAATAGACAACATTGCCAAACCGTTCAATATATCTTGTGACATAGTTGATCGGAGATAGTTCTTTATTAACTTTCGCTCAGAGAAAGTTCTTTCGGCAGTAGCTACTATAATTGGTATAGTCAATATCATTCTATAAGCTACCCAAGCATTAGAAACAACAAGATACAAATTTTTTATATACTCCGGCACTTCAATTGGTTTGGTCAACGTCTTAGTTGGACATTTGGATTTCATTTTAATAGTTTAGTTGGACACTTGAGCCCATTAATGCTATTATGTTAAATATATAAATTAAGCCTATTAATATTTAATATTTAAATTGTAAATATGGGGCTTCTAATTGGGGGAGACCCTAGACAGCCTGCCCTGGAGCCGCTTCTCAAGACTCTCCTACGGGTTAATTACACTTTTGGTCACTGAAAGATTTTTCATTTTGTTCATTGAATATTCAAATGTTAAAGATCAATCTCTTACAATTTCAAATTGTTCTAATATGGTAATCCAAAATGACCAGTCTGAAACGAACTAAAACTATAAGTTAATGATCTGTAACGTTTAAATATTCATTGAACAAAATAAAAAATGATAAATCTTTCGGTGATGAAAAATGTATTTAATCCACTCTCCTACAATCACCTCTCCCTTTCCTTCCCCTTCAATCTCTGAAATTGTTCAATCTTGGGCTTCCTCTTCATTTCTTCATATCCCAGGCTACGAAAAAGGAAGAGAGAGCCTGTAATCAAGGTAATCGATATCTAGTAGGGAATGTTGTTTTTCTTGTCTTAATTTCCGCTTCTCTATTGCCTCTTTGTTTATTTGGAATTTGGTCGAACACTCAGTAGAGCATAATGGTAGTCTTGAAATTGACCCTTTTGGGATTCTCTCTCCTTACACCGGCTCTCTTGGGTAATCAAATCAAATCCAATATTTTCATTACTATCTCTCTTCTTATTATTAGATATATTGTGAGAATTCTTGATCAATGTCAGAGAAACTAACAAGAAGAACAATCTCCTTGATCAATCAGTTCACTCGATGAACTCAAGAAACTAAAGAAGAAGAACTAAAAAGAACTGGAAGAATTATATTTCATCAAAGATACTTTTACAAGGATTGTATGTGTTTATTTATACAAACATGAATTTGATCCAACGTTCTATAATCCAGCTGCAAAGTAACGCAACCTTCCACCACCTTTGATCAAGCTAAGATGAGGAACCTGCATGAATTAACGCCAAGGATTTGTTTACACGTGCTAGTCATGCCACATCAGCCAATGACTCTTAACAGTTTAACAAACTCTAACTGTAAAAGTAACCAATCAGAACCATGACAAATCCTTCCCCCTTAAAAGACCTTGCCCACAAGGTCAGGATAATGCATTGATAACTCAGTATAAGAAATCCATGTAGCATCTGTCTCAGCTTGGCCAGACTACTGAATCAAAATTTCAGCAACTCCACGATTACCTTTGCGAACCAACCTGCGTTGAATAACCTTCTCAGGCACTGGCAAAACTTGTCCCTCACCATCCACAGGTGGAAGTATAATAGACACATAATGAGTACCACCTATTTTTTTCCTTGAGTTGAGATACATGGAACACAGGGTGTATTCGAGATTCTTCAGGTAACTGCAACCTATAAGCAACAGTACCAACACGAAGTACAACCTGGAAAGGTCCAAAAACCCTAGGAGCCAACTTCAAACATCCCCTTTGAGCCACAGAAATCTGCCTATAAGGCTGAAGTTTAATATCAATGTTTTTTTTCCTAATCTTTTTTCTCCTAAGTCTAATCTGTTGTGTTTATATATATATATATATATATATATATATATATATATATATATATATATATATATATATAAATGAAAATTTATATTTTGTCAAATTTACCTTATATAATTGAAAATTCCTATTTTGTCAAAAAAATATTATATAATTATAAAGATGATTGTGAAATAAAAATAGAAATTCCTATTTTTTCAAATTTACGTTATATAATTTACCTTATATAATTGCAAATTTCTATTTTGTCACAATAAATATTAAGGTCTAATTTCGAAATCAAAAAGGAAACAAAATTAAGAAGATTATATTCTCTCTCATTAAAGTCAAATAAGGAGATGATTTCCTATTTTATGAAGAGAAAAATATGAAATCTAAGATTCTAAACATAATTTCACACATTAATAATTAATAAAGACCATTTATTATAATTTATTACAAAAAAAAAATTTATTATAATTTATTATAATAAAACCGGTTTTATATTAACAACCGGACCGGACTGGCTGCCGGGTGCCGGTCCGACCGGCCGGTCCGGTCCGGTTGTTAAAACATTGTTTAATATAGACCCAATCTCCAACCGAGAACTCCATATGAACTCTCTTCCTATTCGCAAACTTCTTATAAGAATTCAAACTTTTTTGCAAATTATGACGCAAGAGGATTAATATCTCCTCCCTACTCTTAAGATGGCAGTCTACACTATACACTATGTACTGCAGTTGTTCTGGGAACATAACTACAAAGAGAAGGAGGTTGAATACATACCATAAACAACCTCAAAAGGAGTGAATTGCGTGCTGCGATGCTTAGTAGTGTTATAACAAAACTCTGCCAGTGGAAGCCATTTAACCCAAACCTTAGGCTGATGATGAATATAACATCTCAAATACTGCTCAACAGCTTTATTCATTGTCTCTGTCTGGCCATCAGATTGAGGGTGGTACGGAGTAGACATGTGTAATTTAATTCCCTATAATTCCCATAAAGTTTGCCAAAAGGTGCTTTTGAAAACAGAATCTCGATCTCACACAATTCTCTGTGGAATGCCATGTAATTTAAACACTTCATCAAAATAGACTTCAGCAACACTAGCAGCTAAATAAGGATGTGCTAATGCCAAGAAGTGAGCATACTTGGACAATCTGTCCACCACCACAAAACTGACAGACTTGCCATAAGAGATGGGCAAACCATCCATAAAATCAATACTAATATCTCTCTAGATAGTACGAGGTACTGGAAGAGGCTGCAAAAGTCACCAGGATGAGAGTTCTGGATGAGAGTTCTGAACTTTAGTAATATGACACACCTCAAAGTGTTCAATAAAATGTTTGACGTTTGTTTTAAGTCCTTTCCAATAGAACTCCTTCCGAATCTTATGCACTGTCTTCTCATACCCCTTATTATCAGCTACTGGTGAGGCATGAAAATGCTGCAAAACCTGGTCCACTAAGGCAGGTACCTTTGGAAGATAAATCCTGGATTTATAATACAAAAGACCATGCTGGAAAGTGTACTTGTTAATGGAAGTAACACCCTGACTGATAAACGGAGACAATAGTTCTGTAGCTTGGCATCCAAAGCATAAGAGTTCTTGATAGTATCAAAAAAATCTGGAGAAGGAATAGACAATGCCATCAGAGTTATGGAAGTTGTTGGAGAAGATATAGTAACTTCCTGCCTAGAAAGAGCATCAGCCACCAAGTTGGTATTCCCTTTCTTGTACTCTACCAGAAAATCATATCCAATTAATTTGGACAACCATTTGTGCTGGAAAGGAGTCCCTATTTTTTGATCAAGTAAGAACTTCAAGCTATAGTGATCAGTCCTTACAATAAAGAAATGACCAAGAAGATAAGGTCTCCATTTCTGCATTGCTGAAACCAACGCAAAAAATTCTTTTTCATAGGTGGAAAGCAGTAAAGTTCGACCTTTGAGTACTGAACTGAAAAAAGCAATAGGGTGATCCCTCTGCATCAAAACAGCTCCAATCCCTTCCCCTGAAGCATCACACTCAATCACAAAACATTCTGTGAAATCTGGGAAGGAAAGGACAGGTGGACTGGTGAATAGATGCTTCAAATTGTGAAAAGCACGGTCTGCCTCTATACTCCAAAAAAATTATCTTTTTGTAACAACTTGTTCAAAGGTGCAGTAACAGTAGCATAATTCCTTATGAACTTTCTATAATAACCAGTGAGGCCAAAAAACCCTCTAGAGCTTTCACAGTTGATGGAATAGGCCAGTTGAGCATAGCTTCCAGCTTCTTAGGGTCAGTCTTGACCCCTGCCTCAGTGATAATGTGTGTCCCCATTGAATTGCTAAGAAGGCAATTTATCAGAAACATATTGCAGCTCATACTGATTGTTCTTACTACCAAAAAGTAAAAACCACAATGATACCTCCCTCATCATCTCCCAATCTACGACAAGTTTCACAAGACTAAAAAAAAGAGAGGATAATACAACTACTACTACTTTCCAATACCATGTTGATGAATAGTTGTAAATTACGACGCAGTTAGGACTGATATCTGAAATCATACACATCTATTTGATAAGGTTAAGGAAAAAAAAATTACTCTAAACTCACGCCTTAAAAAGTCACTCTTGCTTCTTTATCAGCGAGCACTATGGTGTTTCTTACGTTCTGAGATAGATGGCTCTTGGCATTGATCTGCAAGCAATGTGACATAATTGATAGACTACCTGAATCACACATTAAAGTAACAAAAAGCAGATAGATGAACATTTACAGAGTTCAAAGCAGTGTAAATATTTGATACAACGAGATACTAAAACACAGATGATAATTATGGAAAATAATCTCCAAATCCCCCAACCAGGTCTTTTAGGATTGGGAAGAGAAAGCTAATTGAACATAAACGTTCAAGCTGTTACATAAAGTGTTAAGGGAATGGGTAGCATTTCTCCCAGTTGTTAGTTATTGGTCTTTTATATCTCCTCGTGATTGCAATGCAATAAATAGTAGTTTGATAAGGAAACTCATGAGTCCAGAAACTGCACAAGAATGCCGAAAATAGGCTGCTCCAAGGGGAATATTAAAATTGAATTGATTACAATTATTGAGCAAGACCACTCGTTTGAGATGCCCCATAATAGCTTTCAAACTATGAACAATCAAATACCACTACCAAGGTAATAGAGATAAGAATTAGAGGATATCATGCAAACTATAAGGGGATAAAAAAGGGGAAAAATATCCCTAAAGTTGTGTTACCATAATATTTTGTTCAGGGAGAAGCTGCTGCTATGTTGGCTAGGTTACGGTTTGCAAGGGATTGTGGATTTCAAAGTATTTGGGCTGAAACTGATTCTTTGAATGTGGTCCATCAAATACAGCAGCAGCATGATTCATTCCTTCCACATGGAGTTCTAGTGGAAATGATCCAATCTTTGATTACTGGTTTTACTACTGCAGAAGTGCATCATACTAGGAGAGAAGCTAATTCAGTGGCACATGAGTTAGCACAAATTGCACTTAGTCAGAATCATGATGTTTTTCTTATGGAGGATTATCCCTCAGATGTTGCTCATCTTGTTTACATGGATGCTATTCACTCAAATTAATATATGAGAGTTTCTTTTGATAAAAAAAATATATTTTGGGGTTGGCTATTACGATCAATGGGGACCGTTTAGTCTTAGGCGGTAACCATTACAGGACTCCACTGCCATTTGCTTCAGTCTAAAGAAAAGCTTTCCACTAATCAAGTAAAAATAAACCAACAGTTATAATACAAACGTTTAACAGGAAATACAAGAGTTGCTTGAGTACCTGTAAACAAGGTGGAGGCCAAAACGATCAGGTTCCACCTCACCTTCAAGGATCTTCTGAAATTTTATGTTTCTTTGACTTCCTTACAAGGCTACTATTCAAGGAAGATGCTCCCTCAGTACCAACCATGCTTTCACTCATTCCCATTTCTCCCACCCTTTCTTTCCTCCTCCTTGCACTACAGATTTAATTACATCACATATTAAAGACAAGAAATATGCGATAACTTAAATGAAGTTCAAAGATGATAAGGTCAGTTGAAAACCTGTCAGTCTGCACACTATCTTCCGAAATTCTATCCAGCCAACGAATGCTTCCAGTGTTATCTGGCATTAACGATCCAGAAATGTGCAGAACAGCTTCATCAAAACTGTGAACACATTGAAAATAATGTGACCATATGCTTGAAAGAGTTTTACTAAAACAAGTCATAATAAGTTTCAGCTGAAGACAATTCAATTGGAAACTCTAAATAAGTAACTAAATTTCCACATGATGTCAAAAAAACACCACAACGTACTCAAACAATATGTAAAACAACAGTAATAACCATATCAGCAAAATTAAAGAACATTGATGAACACAAAAAAAAAAGAAAAAAAAGAGACATTGGCTCGATTCAATTACAAGATAGGTTAACTTCATGCAAGAACAAATGACAGGAAATTCTAAATAGTCAATTCCAATTTTCTTTTTTTAATGAAATTTTTTCATTAAAGGCACATAGAAGGTGGAAACTAGAAATTACAAAGAGTCCAAGATCAGAGCATCTAGGACATTGTTAAAAAGAAAAGCACACCATGGTTTAAAGGTGCTAACCATCTATCTATAAAAGAATCAAAATTAGCATCCTTCAAATTTAAAGCTCTATTGTTTCTCTCATTCCATCTCATCCAGATAATAGACATGGGGAATATGCTGGATTGTTTTTCTCCTAGTCTGGTCCTTGTTGAGATTACTCCATGGCTGAAGCTTACTGCTATGTTGGAACAAGAAACCCAGCTGATTACCATTAGATTCAAGGCAACTGACCAGACTTTCCAAGAGCACGTAGTGTAAGAGCATATGATTGATAGATTCCTTATTGGAAGGCAGCAGCTATTTGCCAGACTTTTGAAGGTTGTCAATTCCAAACTAAAAAGCACTGATACGGGTGCGGCGATACGGGATAAGGGCATTGCCATTTATTTCAAAAACTAAGATATGGGAGCGGCTGGATGAGACTTAAATAAATATTAATTTTTATATTTTTATATAAAATTTTCAAAATATATTTATATACATATATTGAACAAATATATCAACCAAATTTCATCACATAGCAATATCATCAACCTAATTCCATTACACACATTTTAATAAAAATAAAATAAGGAGAAGCTCCTAAAGTATTTGATGATTTTGCGTGTTAACAGATGGGTGTTGCTAAATATATATTTGATGCTAGAACAATACAAAGAATGAGCTTCCGGTTCTCAAGAATCTCAACACCTTAAAGTGGAGAATGCAAGCAGTAATTATACAACTGTACAATACAACTATACAAGTATAGTGTAACATAACAGTTAACAAAAATCTACAAACAAACAGTACTGCACAAAAATCCACAACAATCAAAGCACAAGAGCATGAACTAACAATCATAACACGGAGAGCCCTAACCAAGAAGGTAAAAACTGGTGTCAGCTTCCCTGTGTAACCCTAGATATAGAAAATCAATGTAGCACTTTGACCCGAGAAATAGGAAAGAGAGAGCAACCGAATTGAAAGTCAAAAATATCACAGCAGAAGCCACAAATTGTTAGGACTTCAAAATTTAAATTTGACAATGGCACAATCACTTGCACCGATTGTCAAAATGAATATAAATATGTATAGAAAAAAAAATTATCTATATGGGAAAGTTTCAAAGCAAATCGCTCAGGCAGAACACTTGGAAAGAACCGAACATGCTTATCTACAATTTTCTGCAATAGGAAATCAAGAGGGAAATTTCAATCTTGTCCGCACCATATTCAAACCAATGACGAGCTAGAATAACAAAAAAGAGCTAAAATATACCCAATCAGGTAACAATTCCCAATATATTGTAAAGATACCAGCCCAACTCAAACTTTTTAAATGCAATGGTGAGGGTTAGTTAATGGAAAAGATGATATTCTTAAAGCAAAAAGAATTAAATGACAACTATATTTTACCTCTTGACCAAGACACGTATCATAGTTCCAACCTTTATAACATGTCGTTTGTTCAATCTGCTGACGAATACTTCTTCACCCTTTCTCTGCGAAAAATTAATTTATAAACAAGTAAATTAACAAAATTGACAGTCAACCAGCCAAATGTTAATTTAGAATAAAAACAAGAAAAGTTGGCAGAAGATCATGATACAGAATCACTAACAGTTTCATATTTCAAATCTTTACGGATATCTTCGACCACTATAATGGCAGATGAAAAACCAAGAACGACGACGTGAATGGATTCCGGCGTGATTTTCACCACCTTCCCTTCTGGATATTAAAAGGGAAAATGAATGTCAAAGACAAAAGTATTTAACCTAAAATGCTAATCCTTTTCCCTTTTTATGTGATACTGGACAAAAATCCAGAAATGCAGAGGGGAAAGTCATACAGATCCATCCAGAATAGATTATGCTATGGCCACAAAATACAGTAAGCAAAGATTTATAATGCAAGAAACAGTGGCGACTCTAGATTTTTTTTAATGGGGGGCCAATTCTAGTTGACAAATCCAAAACAAACCTAATTAATGTAGTAGAGGCAAAATATATTTCAAGCACTTAACAAATGTGTCATGGCCCCCCAGTACATTACTGGCAAGAAAAGTAATTGCTAAACTGTATATAATACTAAATCGGATTTACTTAAAAGTTGCATACCCAATATGGCATTACCCACCAAAAAAAAAAGTAATGTGAAATGCATGGGAAACTACCTATACACATGTCTTGCTTTAGCGAAAAAACTAATAAGTTCGCTTTCAATTTAACACCCAAATGCGGGAAAATCCCTGGGAGAACTTTTGCGAAGTTATCCAAAATGTTGAAATCATAAGCCAATACAATGCCTTCAAACGTTTCATTAAACCTGTAGAGACAAACAGAATGTGGAAATTACAGCTACATTGAAAAAGAAGAAATAAAACAACAGTAGATTACCCAATACAACATTTTTGATTAATTGTATAACTTATAAAAAATGATACACCAGTATACTGGCATTTTTGTAGTACCATGACATATTAATACTGCTTCACACAGCCAGAGGAAAGTCTAAATTTTTAAAAACTAAAAGAAAATTGTTTCTCTGGTCCAAAATTGTAAGAACTAAAAAATATTGCTTGAAATATCCAGGAGATGCTACCTCTAAGGTACAACATTTCTGATTAATTGTATAACTTATAAAGAATGATATATCAGTATCCTGGTAATTTTGGAGTACCATGACATATTAATACTGCTTCACACAACCAGAGGAAAGTCTAAAATTGTAAAAACTAGAAGAATATTGTTTCTCTGGTCTAAAATTGTAAAAACTAAAAGAATATTGTTTGGAATATCCAGGAGATGTCACCTCTAAGGTATAACTACAGAAATAATTTCAAAGTCATAAACTCACATATATTACAAAAGTAAATTTAAAAATGCAGAAATGAAATAGATGTTGACAAACCAAGAAGTTGACCTCATAATTTCAAGACAATGAATTTGAACAATTCAAATTCAAATCCAAGCAATTAACTCAGTCTCCTGGTGTCAGCACAGCGGCAATCCAAATTCATGCTTAGAGACTAAATAGTCATATACCACATGACACAGTTATCAAAATAATATAAATCTATAAAGCACTTAAAAATATCAAGATTAAGATTGGTAAGCAAAGAAACAAACCGGAAAAGCAAGGAACTGAGGTTGCGGAGAATTGCTTGATGTATCTTGTTGTTTTTTGAAGGATGCACATAAACTATCAAATTAGCCTCGGACACATGTAAGCCCTCCATTGATCACTGCCACGGATATTCCCAAAACCATGTTAGACATTTTATATTTGACACAAAAATGAGAGTGACAAAAGAGATTTAAAACCATAGATTATAAATATAATTTGGAACCAGTTTCAACTAAGATTAACCATAGTTGTCAAAAGCTACAAAGCATAGTAGACTCCAAAAATAAAGAAAATCAATAATCACTTCAAGACTTAAAGTATGCTAAGAAACATTCATACTCCAAGCTGGGTTTTGGGTACAACCAGTTCGAAACTTGGAATCTGAATGTTTCTTAGCGTACTTTAAGTGATTGTTGATTTTCTTTATTTTTGGAGTCGGCTATGCTTTGTAGCTTTTGAGAACTATGGTTAATCAGATCTTAGTTGAAACTGGTTCCAAATTATATTTATAATATGTGGTTTGAAATCTCTTTTGTCACTCGCAATCTTGTGTTAATCTTGGGTGTACTCCAATTGATTAACCTGTGAAGGCTCACAAACAGTCTAGGATAAAGAGGAGTACAAAGCAGGATATATATAATATCACTACCAATCTTGGCTAAATATACTTACCATAGAGGTATGCATTAATGGTCATTCAAGATCTATATAATATCACTACCATGCAATTGTTCCCCGACCCAACTCTCCCCCACCATAGTCTTTAGAGTTGGCTCCACTAAATGCATTAATATCACATCTATCCTTTCCAACAATAATCACAGCCCATCTATTTCTACTTGCTCAAGATCAAGATTATCCATTCTATACTCAACAAGTAATTAAAAAGGTAATAATAATATATAAGTTAACTAGCAAACACGTGTTTTTTTAACTCAAGATAATCACATTGATTATAAAACAATAGCTCTCCACATCTTGCAATCTTACTTGCACACACTAGCACAACAAACTAGTAAAGAAAGTAATTAACTAGACAAGACTAAACATATTCTAATGCTTGTCAACATGAACCCACAAGGCCAGAAAAATTCTACTGACCACTAATATTAATATATTAGCCAAGCAAATAAATTAAATTTATCAACAAAAGATCAGACCCAACAGCGAACAGCTTGATAGTAAAAGAGCAATTGTTCACTAACATATCCATATAATACTAGTCTTAACAAAATTACAAGAGGCAAATCATTTTGTAAGAAGACAAAAAAATAAAATCTTGAGAACACAATCCTTCTTCCCACTCAAACTTTCAGCAAAACCAAGATTACACCCAACTTAGCATTGCAATGTCGAGGTATTGCTATTTGCTACTTCCTGAAAAAATAGTGTACATGGACAGTTTCAACTGGAAATAACAAAAACACCTTACGGGGATATGCCAATCCTAATCCAACAGATAATTTTATAATTTATAGTAAACTTATCAACAATTTATTATAATTTTCACACATAATCAAGATTAAGCCCAATTATAATAAACTTATCAACAATTGAACTGAGCCATTCTTGACAAGTTACAATGGTTCGTACCTTAAAACAACATTCCAGCATAACCACAAGTGCCTTACAGATGATAACCACAAGTAATGCTAAACTATTAACAAGTGTTCATAGAAGCAATGTTTTTTAGGGTATTTCACATATATTAAATGCAGAGTTTAAGTGTTGGATTATGTTCATCAGTTCATACTTCATACATATACACAGATCATTGAAAACAAATAATCCAGCAAACAATAATAATTCACAATTTCCAGCAAATAATCCAACAAACAATATAGCAAACAATCGAAGATGCCGAACCAGAGACACGGCATAATAATTAACAGAGACAAATTCACAGCAAAAGAATAAAAGATCCCTTAACAATTCACAGAGATTGAATTAACAGAGCCAAAGACAAAAACAAAAACAAAAAGTTTCCCAGATTCGTTAAGAACACATACCAGATTACCAGAAGGTACGAGGCTCAAACTGGATAATTACTCCGAACGGAAGGATTAAGAGAGATATGGGACCTGGAAGCCGTGTATTGAGACAGAGACAGTGTTAAGAGGGGAGACTAAAAGCTTACCCAAAATCGAATGAAATTGAAGTATTGAAACCCTGAAAAGCTTACCCAAAATCGAAGGAACTTTTGTCACTTTGAACAATAGAGACAGACAATCAGAGAAGCGGTGTTGCCGGTCGCGGTGATGGTGATGGTGATGCCTGGACACTAATCTAGTAAAGACCGAAGTACAAAACAATCTATTAAAATAACTCTATCAAAAGACTACACATTTTTACCATTCGATTCATATATTTTACTCTCCATCCTTAAAAAATAAAATAAATAAAAAATAAAATAAAATTACATCCTAGATGCTTCACATATTTTAGTCTCCACTCTTAAAAAATAAAATAAATAATAAATAAAATAAAATTACATCGCAGGTGCCATTTCAATGTGAATGACCAGGTTGCGCAGCTAATAATTGACGCCGTTTCGGTGAATGATCAACTTAGCTAAGTATATTTGGATCCAACTTAGAGTATCCTGAGGAGGAACAGATCTCAGTGTCGGTTGAGGAATCATTTAGGCTTAATTATTTTTTGATTGTTGTTGATGTTGTTATTTCTTCTTTGAAGAATAGATTTGAACAATTGGAAGTATTTGAGGGTATATTTGGATTTTTATTTGATCATAAGAGGTTTTGCCAGATGGAATACAACAGTTTGAAAGAATCTTGTGTGAAGCTTGAAACTGCTCTAAAACATGACAACAAATCAGATATTAATGGAGATGACTTGTTTAGTGAATTGCAAGTATTGATCCTTTACTTACCTGTAGGAACAGAGACAGCCATTCAAGTTTTTGAGTTTGTGAAATCTTTGGATTGTTTACCAAATGTTTCCATAGCTTATAGAATTTTATTAACTGTTGCATCCGCAGAGAGGAGCTTTTCTAAGTTGAAATTGTTGAAAAATTATTTTCGGTCAACTATGTCACAAGAGATGATGAATGTACTGGCCATATTATGCATTGAAAAACATGTATTCGAGAAGTGTAACTTCGAAGCTATTATTGATGACTTTGCCTCTCAAAATGTAGTACGGTGTAAAATATTTGTGTGATTTTATGTAATTATATTTTTAACTGAATATTGTAATGACTAGTTTAATTTTAATGTAATGACATTCAAGGAGTGATGGCCTAGCCTCCCAAAATTGGGTTCCGCCATCAAAAATTTATTATTGTTTTATTTGCTTAAATTTTTATTATTAGTTTAAAACTTATGACTATGTGTCAAAAAAAAATCAGGGCGTTGCCCCAAACCCCAAAAATTTTTAACTAAATATTGTAATGACTAGTTTAATTTTAATGTAATGACATTCAAGGCGTGATGGCCTAGCCTCCCAAAATTGGATTCCAGCCATCAAAAATTTATTGTTGTTTTATTTGCTTGAATTTTTATTATTAGTTTAAAACTTATGACTATGTGTCAAAAAAAAAATTCGGGTCATTGCCCCGAACCCAAAAAAAAATTCGGGGCACTGCCCTGAACCCCGCCTTGAGAGCTCCCAATAAACATCTCGCCCCAGGCCCCAAATAGGCTAGGGCCGGCCCTGTATACAAAAGGTTCGAAACAGAAAGAAAGAAAGATGCTAGAATCAATTGACAAGGCGCTGGTCTGATTACCATTGTTGTTATTGATTAGCATTTCCCCCCTCCTATTCAGGAGATGATATTTGTGTTTGTTTACAGATTGAAGTGACTTTGTTTGACTGATATTTTGTTAATGTTATTGGTCTTTTTTTCTTCCTGTGTAAGTATTGGGAGTCCTCCTTTGGTATTTGACATCATTTGACTGAAATCGACCCTCTCAATCACCGTTGATGAGGACATGATACCTTGTAATGAAGTTGAGGTGTTTGAAAAATATGTATCTTAAAAAAATTTGTGCCGATCATTTTCTGCATGTTTTGGTTTTAAATGAGGTTATTTGCTGCAATGAATAAGTTAACCAAGATTGTTAGTGGGACGTTGTCGGCTATACTCACTTTGTTTCCTGAAGCAATATCTTAAGTTTCACCAAATAGGACTCATGGGGTCCATATTTTGATCGCACAACTCTGTATGCTAGTCAGCCTGGTGCCATCAGAATTTCCCAACTAGTCAACTGTTAAACACATATTGAACTCTAGACAAGCCCTTAGCTTTGAGAAATTCAGAATGCTTTGTTCACAACTTGTATTGTAGAACTCTTTTAGGTGTGGTAGTTTTTAAGAATTGTGGAACTTTTTATGCAGTTCATAACTCATGAAATTTCCAATGTATCGTATCTTTTTAGCACATCTTAATCTTATTTTGGACAATATTTCTTTTGGAATGTTGTTGCTTTATGCTCTACACTGATTACATGGGGAAACTCTATTTGTCTAGTTACGAAATGTAAAGCAGAATTGACTTTTAAGATTTTTTGGTTAAAACTCTCTCGACTAATTGTTTGTTTTGTTTATGCGGCATAGAGATGCTATGGTGGTGTTGTTAAGCTTTTTGCATGGATATCAATTGGTAATGATATTTCCTTCTCATTTTAATTTAATTTATGAGTTTTTGTTAATTATTCAACCTGTTTATTCAAAATTTGGACAAATACAATCTTCACGTTTTTTTTTCTTTCAATTCTTTGTTTACCTGATAGTTGTTCCTCTAGCTTGAGTGTATGTTATCATGCCTGATAGTTATGGAATCTTATTTTTTGCTTTTTATACTAGAAGATATGATATGCACTGTTGTTGAACCTGAACATTGTTAATCTTATGATCATACATGAAAGGATATGATTTCACTAACAAAGTGGATGATGTTCAAGTTGATTATTGACCAATTTTTATTTGCTGTGATAATGTCATTTGATAGCTCATTGTGTTATTTTTTTGGTATCATCTTACAATATATTTGCAGTAAAAAGAGGGGATGGGGTAAAGTTAATATGTTAACTATGGGATACACATCTAGTGACACTAGAGCCAAAATATTTTCTGATATTTATTAGGAATTTCTTGTTTATGGAATCTTGACATAGTGGTAAAGTTGTTCCACTACAACTTAGAGGTCATATGTTTAAAGTTTAAACCACGGAATAGGCTCTCTAGGTTGTGTACATCTACTCCTCCTTGAACCCTGCTTACACAGTAAGAGACTAGTACACAAGTGTTATGACCTCTCTCTTGTCTTTTCATTTTGTGATCATTTTGTGATCTTGTTTCTGCATGCATATGTGGTCATTTGCTGGCAGAGTGGATACTTGTTTTTCCTTCAAGGTTGAGTTCATTAATAATCATTATTTGAATGTGGATGCATGCTTTACATGTGAAAATGCAGAAAAACTCACTTTTCTGGGATTTTGTTTTAAATTATGATATAAACTGTGCTTTGTTTAATGTGGATCCTATAAATGTTTTACGCACCATGTAGTTATGTTCGTTGACTAATTCCTTTTGCAGGTAGCTGAACATGTGCTGAGGGAGAAGTCATTCCAAACGAATATTCACTATCATTCAAAGCATATTGATGCCCATGCCAATGAGAACCGCGTGGAAGATGCTGAGAGAATTCTTAAGATGATGAATGAAGATGGTATGGTACCAGATCTATTTACAACCACAGTTTTGGTGCACATGTATACTAACGCTGGAAATCTTGATTGTTCTAAAGAAGCATTTGAAAACTTGAGAAGCCAGGGCTTTCGGCCTAACATTATTCTCATGTTGCGACTGCAATCTGCATTCACTATTAAGCCTACGCCTGTCCATTCCTTTACAGATTGATCCTGCCTTTAGACTCGTTATGCTGTTCGACTAAACTAGTTGGCTCCACGCTCTATTGGTCGACTTTTTCATTAAAAACCTATATTCTGAAGCTTGATTTGTATAGTTTGTGGTATACAATAGGGACAATGCTATTAGCAAACATATTTCCTTCTTTCTTCAAAACAATATTGTTACTTTTTTAGAGGGCAGAGAGCTTGAGATTGTTTACATTACGATATCAGTTAAAAAGAAATTCCATGTTGCTCAATTTTTGAGCAATTGAAGCAGCCTCATCCAACATTTTTCATCAGAAAAAAGGAAGAGAAAGTTCTATTAGATCCCTTGGACTGCCATAACTCCATCAAGTACTGCAGTGATTAGATAAATAAATTGAATCAACAGGGAGTTAATGCATCTTAAACAAGAATAACATGCTAAATATATTCAACATGAGATAATACCAAAAGTGGTAATCGGCTTTACCAGTTTACCTTGATGAGCTCTATTGTTTGACTGGCATTTTCTCATTGAGCATCTGCACTTTGACAAAAATAAACCATATTAATATAGATTTTTAAAAAGCACTAGTGTGACAACACAAACTTTACCTGCAGATGAACTCCAATTTTTGCAGCATTCTGTCGAACACTTGAAATCCTAGAATCCAACCTTGCAAAACTAAATAACAATACTTAATTTTATCATAATTGGAGAAGAACAAACACTAACACATAGTCAATATTTTGCAAAGCATAAATACTAAAACATAGGGGAATTTAGGCCATCATCAATACTCACTATTTACTACATTCACTTTCACTCTCCTTCCTCAAAACCTAGGGGTTCAATATATCCTCATGCCCGACTTCACAATCTGAAAAAAAAAACAACGAAGAGGTGCCATCGAGCCCTTTTGAGAAAGAAAAAAACATTAAAGTAGTCTCTTGCATTGGTTGCTTTGTAAATTGGAGTTTGTTAGAACTCTGTGAGTGGCACTAATGAACCTGTCATTGGTGATGAGTTTCACAAGCCAAGATATATTTATGAAAGCCTGAAATCTCTAGTACAAGAATAGTTTGATGCCTTTCCAACAAAGATATGAATACTTTTAAATGAAAACACAACACATTCTAAGTACTCAAAAACTTCTAAGTTACAAAAATGCATCCAATATTGATTCTGCAGCTACCATGAACAAAAGTATCATATTAGCAACCATGAGTTTGCGAAAGGTGAATCAACAGTAGGCCCCAGTCCTCTAAGACCAAAAGCACTACACCAAGAACCAGTATGCTATACATTATCAGATGCAATGATTAAACCCAATACTTCAAAAAAAATAACAACACTTGTTTACTAGAATAAAAAATAGTTTCCCACAACTCTATCGCAAGTTTGCAACCCATTATTCAAAATAATACACAATCCCGATACGCAGGTCAAACAAACAACACATCAAAACCACAAAACCAACAAAAATAATTACCAAAAGCACTACACCAAGAACCAGTATGCTATAGATTATCAGATGCAATGATTAAACCCAATACTTCAAAAAAAATAACAACACTCGTTTACTAGAATAAAAAATAGTTTCCCACAACTCTATCGCAAGTTTGCAACCCATTATTCAAAATAATACACAATCCCGATACGCAGGTCAAACAAACAACACATCAAAACCACAAAACCAACAAAAATAATTACCATATATCACTTCTAATAACCTCCAATGATGGCATTTTAGTCCTCGACCTTTGCTCAAATAAGATTTACACAATGATCTATGTTATGAGAAAAGATAATTGGCATAAGTACATGACATATCATATGTAACTCGAGGGAAAAATCGATAGAGCGTAATCTTAGGGATTCCATTGACCTTGTGCATTATGTTACTTGATTTACTCTCCCTGGCATATACTTGTCTTTTCCCCTATTTGTAGGACTAGTTTAATGCTAATTGTATTACAATATCGCGTAGTCATAGCATGCACAAGTCTTAAGTCCTTGATTATTGGATGACCGAACATGTCTCCATCATCACAGGATACTAGTCCATACTCATTGTATTTATATAGGTAAATCATTGTGAAAAAAACTCAAGCCAAAATTACACAAATTCTTCCTTGTTCTTTAAGCACTACTTCAAGATTTGTTCCTTCCATAATCATGAACGAAAATAACAATCTAGTGGCTTTTACCATTAAAACCTTAGCCCACCTTGAACTAAACAGATTTATAAAAATATTAAAAGTTTGATTGATACTTCATTGAATATAAAATCTCCCAATTCAAGATAACATGTGGTTATTGGAGTACAGGGGATACTGTTAATATTTACGACAATTGTATTTAGGTAGGTAGCAATACATAAATCACCACGAGATAGTTAAGGGAATGAATCTAAGACTCTCAATAAAGGAGAAAGAATCATAATCAATTCAAACAGAGAAGCAGAGGTAATTGAACCCACTTGGAGAAGAGAGCTACTGAGGAAAATAAAATCTAGGGCCCATACCTGTTCCAGAAGAAATACCTCAAAAGAAAGAACAATGACCAAATCATTGAAACCCAGAAGAAAATGAAGCTTCAAAATGAGTTTGGTTGAAGACAGAAGTATACTCTTTTGACTATAAAGGGTTACATACAATAATGAAGCCCAAATCTGAAAATCCAACAAAGAAGGGAGAAGCGAAGCAAACAAAAAAGATTGTAACATCAAAATCGTATAAAATCGATAACAAGAGACATGGATATTACCTTGGAAAGAATCGACGAAGGCTTCTTAGAGCCACAGTGAGTCGCACAGCGGACCATTGATTTCCTCAGAGCAGACAATAGCAATGCAACTACAAATAGTTGGTTTTGCTCCTCTTTGTAAACCCTTTGGTTTCCTTTCCCCCACCACCACTGTAGCCCTGTGGCCCTTGTCACATCTCTATCTCGAGATCGCTCTCTTTGCTAGCCTATGTGGAAGAAAGAAGTCAAGTTGTAGGCACTCGACAACAACAAGAGAAAGGCTTGTCGCTGAACACCAACCCAACCGGCGATTTTCGACAAGTCTTTCTTCATTTTTAGAGGAAGAAGCGGAACTACAGTTAGATTCTATGTGAGGATGAATGCTTCTTCGATAAAAAGAAATCACTATATTATGAGTATGGATTTGTCGGCGAATCGTCTTCTCCTTTCGGAGCATCATCTTCCTCTTAATTCGTTATTCTACAATTTCTCTTGGATTAGAGTAGTGAAAATAATTTTGTAATTTAATCAAAATTAGAGAGATGTAATAGTCAATTAAATATAAATCACTGTTAATTTATTGTTTGTAAATATTAGATATCTCATATCCATAACAGTCATCTCATAAAAAAATTAATTTTATCAAAAAATAAAATAAAATAGACACATGTGACAGTTGACCGGTCAACTGCACACATGTCATCATAGTAAATGGATGATATATATACCGTTAATTAACTGAACGGTACTCTAGTAAAGCCCATCTAGTAACCTACTAGTAATGATTGGGAAATTTGTAACCTGATCCATAATGAAAAATTCATATTTGACTTTTTTTTGGAAAAATTAAATAAATGACTTATTTTTATAATATTATGACTAATATACTCTTTAATGGTTGCGTATTAGTCGAGTATTTTTTTTTGTTATTTTTTTATTAAGTCGAGCAAAATTTTAATTTGTGGTCAAGCATTCCGTTTGAAAAAATTTTAACACAGAACTCTCATACAATTGCATGAGAGCTCTATTCGTCACCGGGCAATCGAAAACATTAAGGGGACTAACAACTTCCTATGGGTAGAATCGAAGGAAGCGAGGATATTGTCTTGAAGGCAAAGGGTGGGGCTTGAAAACTTTGGAGAAGCTACATCAGTAGATGCTTTTTTAGGCGCCACCCTTTCCCTCTAGGTCAATTCCCTAGCTGCCTTCGATTCCACTCATAGAAAGTTGTTAACCACCCTAAAAATATTTTCGATTCCCCGAAAATGAAAAGAACAATCATACAAATTGCATGAGTGCTTTTTTTTAATTTTTTCAAAACATAAAAAAAATATAATATAATATATAAAAAAATGATGAAGTGATACTCGACCACAAATGAAGAAATACTCGACCAAAATAATGAAGGACAACTCGACCAAGTTAACATAAAAACAAAGTGTTCAACCATAAAATATTGAAGTGCTCAACTATATCAACATAAAAATAGAACAGATAACTAGCCTACCAAATAATAAAGGACTACTCTACCAAATTAACATAAAAAACGAACAATTCAATAGCAGACCAAATAAAAGAAGAAATAAACCAGATTAATATAAAAATAAAAATAAATCACTACCCGACCAAATAAATGAAAGACTACTCGACATCTTCAACACGTGAATGAAAGACTACTCTACCAAATTAACATAAAAATGAACAAATCAATAGTAGACCAAACAAAAGAATAAATAAACCAGATTAATATAAAAAAAAACAGATCACTACTCGACCAAATAAATATGAAAGACTACTTGACCTCATCAACACGTGAATGAAGGACTACTCGACCAAATTAACATAAAAAATGAACAAATCAATAGCATACCAAATAAAAGAAGAATTAAACCAGATTAATATATATATATAAAAAAACAGATCACTACCCGACCAAATAAATAAAAGACTACTCGACCTCATCAACACGTGAATGAAGGACTACTCGACCAAAAAAAAATTACTCGACCACATCACAAAGTGACTTTAAAACAACTAGAAACTTCATCATTAACAAACATACAGGTGAGATTAGAGACCTTAATACAGACCTTCTTCATTAAGAAACATGCAAACGATATTATTGACTTCAAGTAACACGTGGGTGTTTCATTGTTGTGAGTCCACCTATTGGAGAATTTCCCTTCATATATATAGCATGAGAAGGAAGATGATTCTTCGTTATTGAGAAGTGGAAAGAACCGAAAAAATTAATAAAAAATTGGGAAGAAGCGAAGAAGTGAATGACGCGAAGAAGTGAATTAGGCGAAGAAGTTAATGAAGTGAAAGAGGGTTATTTAATCTTTTGGTTGCAGAAGTAGGTCATTTATTTAGTTTTTAAAAAAGCAAGTTAAATATGAGTTTTCGATTATCGATGAGGTCATTTTTACAAATTTCCCGTAATGTTTTGTGTATTTGGGCCATTGATTTTTCTTTTCTAAAATATGGTCATCGATTCAACATACCAAATTATTACCTATGTTATATGATATTGATTAGTGAATAGCCATTTTATTAGTGTATTTAGAAACTATTTAAGAGGTGATTAAACCTTTCATTTTATTAGTGTATTTGGAGATTACTTAAGAGTTGGTTAAACCTATATCATTAATAGTCGGATAAGGTTATTTAAAAGGTTATTAAACCATTAATTTGGTTGTTGTATACTAATAATATATTAAGAGAAGTTTAGTGAAATGAAAAATACACACAAAATTAAGTGTTAAACTCTCTCACTTTCTCTAATTTCTCTCTTACAAACTTTCTTAAATACTAGATTTCTTAATCTTGATTTTGGAATATTTTGATTTCTTATTTTACAACATGTGATCAGCACGATCAATTCACCATCTGAGGGTTCGTATATTCCTACTTCAAGATTAGTGGTGAGCTTATTTAACCTCGTGTTTATCATTATTATTTTCATGGTAAAACTTACAAATTTGTAAATTGTTGCACTTGATATTTCAAGCAAGAACTATTTGAATTGGGCGTTGGAAACCCTCATGTTCTTCCATTTGCGAACTCCTTGCGTCTATGCCATTTCCTCTCAAATCAAGCTTGGGAAAATCCATCTTCGATCCAAGATATACTCGACTTTTCTATCGATTAGGACTAGTTTCTCCAGGTAATCTTTGTTATTTTTGATTTTGGTTAGAGGTGCCTATGTTGGAGCACTAGGGCAGATTTGATGGAACACTTTCAGATTTGTGATTTTTCCTTCTAAGCTAAGTATACCCCTCTCTCAATTAGGTTGATTAGCATTGGAGGGATTAGGAGCTTTGGGAAGAGAACCAAATCTGCTCTATTCACTCTCACCCGGCTTTGACCACCAGGTTTTGCCTTCAAGCTCTCCAATATTGTTTATCTTTTTTATTTGTTTCTTGGATTTTATGTTATAGTTTATCACAATTGAAGATCTTGGAGGTTAAAAATATTTGGAAGGTTAGAACAGTATTTGAGATCTTATCGAAAACTGACAGTAGCTTGCCAAACAAAGGCTAAGAGAAGAAAGAGCACAGGGATGACTGGCTTCAAAAAAGTGTAGGCCTCAGGCAATTTAGCAAATAGAAAACTTCTTGAATAAAGGAGAGAATTAAAACAAATCCAAATCAAACTAAAGATATTAAGCATAACAAAAAAAATTCTTAAAAATAGAAAGATAATTGTATTTGGATTTGTGTTTATTTGCTCTTATGGAATTTTGTTGGATTACTAATTTTATTAAGCATGATTTCCCTTGTTTTGGTTCTTCATTGCTCTATTGGCATTGGTTTGAGCTTCTTTTAGCATGTAAGTTGGATTTATAAGATGTATTGTGTTTATCAAGTGGTAATTTTTTTGTAATTGGTTCATTGTGCTTTGTACATTCCTCCTTATGGGGTTGGTTGTGGCTTTGTTCATGCCCACTTTATGACTTTCCATAATTCTTGTTCACAATCCATAGCATCTTTTTTTTGGCACAAGTTGCAAATGTAATTCTGTCTGAATAGAATGCATCTACTGTGTTGGAAAAAATGGTGGTAAAATGCTTGTTCATTGTCTTATATATGATTATTGAATTGTATATTGATTTATCATATTGAATAATTATTAGCCTTTAGTGTGATATATATATATATATATTTCAACATACTGTCTGAAAATCTCCCTGTTATTGTTATATATGTTATATGTATACATTCATATAGTTAGTTTCTTGTTTGTCTATGTTAAATGACATTTTATTGTTCATCCATACTTGGACACCCCATGCCATAACTTGATATGAAGTAGTCTCCATCTATTTTGGATAATGAGAGACCAAAATCTCTCATGCCTTGTTGAGGAAATTATCATCATGAACCTAACACTGTGATTGACAATCGCTATTATTCTTCGTTATTGGCTATTGGCTATCTTTTATTCTCAATTATTGGTTATTGTTTGTAGGGTTTAGCAAATGGAATCATCATATGGCTTGGCTGAGGAAACAACCCTTGGAGCTCAGTTATCGAGAAGTTGTTTGTGGATGTAATGGTTGAGCAAACAAGTAGGGGTAACATGAAGAATGGTGTCTTTCATAATCGAGTTTGGATGAAAATTCTTGCATAGATGAATACAAAGACTGGAAGTTCCTATAATATGAAACAAATCAAGCAAAAATTTAATCACCTCAGGATCAAGCACAGCGCATTTTATGATCTTCTCAACCACACCGATTTTGGATGGGACTCTATTACTAACACTGTCACCGCAGACGAAGAAGTATGGGCAACTTACCTGAAGGTCAGTAATCTCATATTTTTTGTGGCTTTCTTTATGCTTGTATCTTAAGAACTATATTAGTGACTTCTTACATATAATTCTGAACAATCTTGTAGGCACACATTCAATGGCTCAACAATTCAAGAAGAAATGGTGTGAGAACTATCACAGTCTTAGCTTACTTTTCAACACTGGGACAGCTATCGATGTGTTGCATCATGCTTCAACACAAAGTCCACCAAATACTAGCGATGAGAATGACCTCAGTATTCAATTTAGACGCACTGGTGTCCATGTATCTTCTAGATATGGAATCGATGACGATGAATTTGATGATGATTTGATGGATCCAAAGACGCATAGTGGGAAAAGGTTGGCACCAACTTCAAGATGGGGTTCGAAGAAGGAATCAAAGCAAAGTGATATAAGCGATGCTATACATGCATTCATCAATGTTTAGAAAGCAAAAGTTGAGAGGCTGAGGGGATCTAGTTGTGAGGCGACTAGCCATACATAGGATGACTCATTGGAGAATACTATGGCCATTGTTGATGCGATGCCTTTTGCTGCAGAAGTTCGTATCAGGGCATGACCCATGTTTCTTAACCCCAACATGCGAAGGATGTTCCTAGCAATGACAGAAGACATGAGGGAATCCTGGCTCCTCAGTCTGTAGGCTTCATATGCTTGTTCGTGCATCAATTGTTGCTTCTAGTCTGGTAGTTGGTATGACTGGCTTAAGACTTTGTTTTTATTTTTTATTTCATGTGTTACAGTTGGTTGTTTGCTTCAATAATTGTGTTTGGACGAATTGGGCATTTGAACTTGGATTGTATTTTAATTTGTACTGGATGTGTGTATTGTTTAAGTTTGGTTTTATGTAAGAAAGTAGTGGGGCTATGATTTTATGGTGTATCTTTTTCAGGAATCATTTCAGAGCATCTAGCACTGCAGAGATTCTCTCTAGTTTTTCAGTCTTTTTTTAATATTTTCTATGTATGAAGTGATTGGTAATACATTGCTATGTTTGAAGAGGTACCAACCTCTTTCTATATATAGTGATGAGGGTTGTCTTGTTCTAGTAATACATCCGAAGAGGGGACGTAGCAGAGAAAAAGAGAGGCTTTCTCTTCACCAATAATAATTTTTGTAAGTTTCGATCTAACTTTCTATTCATCTATGCTTGGCTGCAACTTTTTAAAATAGTTTAAAGGGGACTAAAAGCTAGGGAGGCAACTGGCAAGTATGTTCAATAATTTTGATAAAGCATTGCTTCAATTATGTGTGAAAATATTTTGGCTTTTTGTTTCTTTTGCACATGCAATATTACGCATGACCATCAAGGCATGCATAAATTATTGTGTTTATGCATTTTCTTCTTCAGTTCGATGAGGGTTGTCTTGTTATAGCTAAACTCTTTGACTTGATGCTGTCTGTGTTTGAGTATAGAGCAACAACGAAATCTTGAATGTTAATTTTATCCAAATTAATATAGTCTTCTTTGTGAACTAATTGAACGTGTCCTTGTGTTGGCCATCTTCTTTGTGAACTGCTTGAATGTGTCCTTCTGTTGGCCCTCTTGTCCGCTGTCTTTTCTCAGCTTCTGTTGCATTCCTCTATGTCAATGAGCTGCTCCCCATATAGAATGTATTGCTCCATTTCTTCAAAGTAAATTGCAATTATGGCGACAAATAACATCTGATAGTATCAAGGCAACAAAACTGTATCTTCCCATTTACATTTTCTGCCAACTTACACTCATTGATTCTTACTGTAAATGTCATAAAATCTATCACTTCTCTCATCAAAAACCTTAAAAATTACACAATGGAAATAAAGATACAAAACCTAGAATTACTCTTGCTTTGTTTCCATCTACTTTCACGCCAACCACCAGCCCCTTGCCTTTCTTGGTCCTTGTGACTTGTGAGTTGTTTTGTTTGTAGGAGGAAAATTAATGCTAATTCAACATGTCTTCTCTACAAATTAACTAGTGTCATCACCGTGGGAACCATTAATAGGACGACTTGAATATATTTTCTCTTTTATGAAAAGAATCTGACTGTCATGCATATGTCTAGCTATTTAGCTCACAAATTCAGGTTATATGATATCCACATGTCAAAACAAAGGTGAAGAAGGATGTGATGTTGAATTACTACTGAAATATTACTGAAATGCTTGCTTGTGAAATGATGAGTCTCGTGGGTTTTATAACTTTCAATAAATAAAATTATGTTATGTTTAAGTCCATTTTTAATAATATTAATACATAAGTTATGATCTCTCATTTCACGAACAAAGAAATATTGAAAGGAGTTGTATTTAATACTATACTGATCGAGTTATGACAAATTGGCAGAAGCAAATGATCATGTCTTCTTCTGACTCGGGTGATGAAAATATAATTGAGTTAATGATCCTTCTTGAAGTGGCTTAGCAAGAAGAAGTTTGTCATTTAAGCAGTATTCATAGTAATCGGATATATACATCAGCATTGTCTGGTCGTAACTACGTTTCAGAATAGTTGAATGGGCACACGATGGTATGTTACGAACTCTTTCGTATGGATAAGGTTACTTTCATGAAACTTTGTCATGTGCTATGGGAACGTGAACTTCTGGATGATTCCTGAGATATGTATTTAGAAGAAAAGATTGTCATATTTTTGTTCATTATCGAGCATAATGTTCGACACAGAGTAGCTGCAAATCGATTTCAGTAGTCTATGCAGACTATATGCACACATTTTCACAAGACTTTGAAAGTCGTTTGTCGACTTGGGAAGGACATAATTAAGCAAGATTCGATGGAACTGTCAAACCAGTACAAAGCAAATCCAAAATATTATTCATGGTTTGAGGTACAAATCAATAATCATTGTTATAAATTTAAATTTAAACATTGATCCGTACATTAATGTTGCACATATGGTTTAGGGCTGCATTGGTGCAATCGATGGGACACACGTTAGTGCATGTGCTCCGATAGAGAAATTAACTGCTTGTAGAGGAAGAAAATCTATTGTGACTCAAAATGTCATGTGCATTTGTGATTTCAATATGATGTTCACTTTCGTTTACACAGGATGGGAGGGCACCGCCAATGATTCCAAGGTCTTGCTAGATGTAATAACGAGCCCAGAAAATTCCTTTCCGCAACCTGTTGAAAGTATGAACATAATTTTTTTGAATATTTATATGTTTATACGTGGACGGATGCAACTTAATGTAATTATGTAGACCAATATTATCTTGTTGATTCCAGATACCCATGCGCTCTGGGGTTCTTACTGTCATATAGGGGAGGACGATATCACATTCAAGATTACCAAGGTCAAGGTCAAGGTCAAGGTCGAGGACCTCGTACTCGCACTAAATTGTTCAACCACAGGCACTCCTCAATGAGAATGGTAATTGAAATATGTTTTAGAGTGCTAAAGGCCCAATTTTCGATTTTGAAATTGATGCCTCCGTACATTGGTGCAATTGATGGGACACACATTAGTGCATGAGCTACGGCAGAGAAATTAACTACGTGTAGAACAAGAAAATCTACTGTGACTCAAAATGTCATGTGCGTTTGTTATTTGAATGTGATCATGATATTTGATATATTTGGAAACATGCTTGATCAAATTTGATACGAATTTGATGAATTTTTGCTTGTTCATTTTTGGATTTCAAAAACCGCACAAACATCACATTGTGTACAAATTTGTTGAATAGTCATAACTTATTCATAAGATCTCCAAATAACTTGATTCTTGTTCTGATTTTTTTAAGACATATAGGAATAGATATTATTCAGAGTTTGTGAATCAATTTTGAGAAAATAATTCAATTTCTCTGTCGAAGTTAGTGCACCTGTGCATACATGATATAACACTGTTTGAGATTACTTGATGAAATTGAGTAACCAATGAACTTCAATGGCTATGAAATTTTGTGTTCACATTTAAATATATATGAAATGATTTATCATGTGCTTACTTAATTTTTCTTGAGCTTATATTATATCGATTGACCTATGTGCAAGCATTGAATCTTTTTGAGCTTATAAGCAACAATGAGGTGTCTTGTCACCAATTTCTTTGTATGTCAAATCAATTAAGTTTCATGAGAATATTGGAGGTGAATATTGTAGAGAAAATTCATGCATTTATTTGTTGAAGCTTAATTGATCAAGTTTGAGCATGATCAACTCTATCTGAGAAAAAGTGTGACTTCTCATGAGCAACCATGAGGTCCATGTATTTTAATTGATTAATATTGTTGGATAATATCTTTTTCCAAGCTTCTAGAAGTTCTTATATATGCTTTGTGCCAAGAATTTAAAGGAGACTTCAAGTTTAAAATAATTGGTGCATATTGTGGCAACATTCACTCCTCGGGGGACAAAGGAGAGTGAAATACTTGGAAAGTTTTTCTTTATACCAAAATCTATAAATGTTTGTTTGGCTTGATTTTTGCCAGTCTTTCATCACCAAGAAGATATTATTGGTGCAACCAAACAAGCCTATGTCAAAGGAGATATTTTTGCAAAACAATTTCAAACGACTCTATTATGGATGGTGGGGATTGAATTGATTCAAATTTTCAAGGGTCAAGATTAGAAGAAGAAAGAAGGGCCAAGATCAAGATCTACTTTTGATCCAAGGGTCAAGATTATTTTGTCTTAGAAAGAAAAGAAGGGTTTGGCTTGTGTTGGAAGGAGGAAGAACATACGCGAAAAAAATTCCTAGACTTTGAGCTTCAATTTCTATCAAAATCAAATCTTGATTCAAGCTTCTTCCTAGAGATCTCTTGCCAAAAATCCGATCATTATCAAGTCAATCTCTTCCTACTTCAAAGATATATCCAGAAATCCATCAAGAACTCATCATTCTTCATTGTACTTGTGGGGTATCATTTTTGGTGTTCTTGAGTGGTGTTTCAACAAAGCTTCTCCTAATCTCATCTATATCTTCTTGAGAGCTTTGTTTGAGCTTATAATAAAGTGATTGCCATATCTTGAGCTTATTCTTAACCATACTTATGAGCATCATCTGAAGTTCCTAAATATTACACAACCAAATAGCCTTGAGCTAATCTTAAGAGAACCTTGTGCCTAAATACTTGCAAAGTCCCTTTGTTGGACAAAACTTTGGGAGGTTGCAAAATAAGTTTTGGGTACAACTTGGAAATGCAAGTTCTTGGTTATCTTGAAATCTTGATTGTGAGAGTTTGGTGTTAGCTTGCCTAAAATCCTAAGTTGTTGGTGAACTTGGAAAACCATCATTCATTAGTGGATTTGGAAATCTTAAGCTTGCAGGCTTAGGTAGTGGACGTAGGATGAAATACTCTTCAAACTACTCTATATCCTTGAGCACTTTATTTTTACTTCCTTAACTTGATTTTGTGTATTGGTAATTTGCTTGAGGTTGTTAATTGCATTAGAGGAGGTTTCTCTAAACCATTACGACACACATTTTTTATCATTAATTTTCTGAAACACTAATCTGTTCATACACTGTTCATATAGCTAGACTTCGAATGTTGATCTGAATTTTTGATATAATGTTCATTAACGAGTTGTGAAATTGCATACCAAATTTCGTTACATTCCAACTTGAATTGTTAGGTCAAATAGCTTTTATCCGATTGGTGCGCAGATTTGTGTTTTTGACATTGTGTTGCGCTTTTTTGTGTGTTTGTTAACTTGTTATTCACTACATATTGTATCATATATTGCACTTGATTGAATTTTTTTAGGATAATCATTAGAGCTGAAATTTGTGTGTTTCTTGATATTTGATAATTAATTGTTAAAATTTTAAAAAGGGATTGTTTTTTGCAATTTAGGAACATCATTCACCCCTCTCTTGTGTTTGTCTAGGTTTTTCACAATGGTATTGCAATCTCATGTTCTAGCTAAAAATCCAACTGCACGTATTGATATCCCTGAATGGCGTATAATAAACGATTAATTAAAATCACGCTAGAAGCGTGGAAGACTAGTGAGTGCAAATGATATATTTCCTCGAAAAAGGAAATCACAAGCTTTAAACGAACTTCTAGAAGAGGATATCCCATAAGAGAATGCTCCACGAGATTTGAATGAAACTCCAGAAGAAAATATTTTTATTCAATCTCAACTTTGTATCCAAATCTCCTTAACAGATAATACCTTCGAAAGAGATACAAATATCATGTAATGATGAGAACTCAATAAATTGTGAAAAAAATGGGATAAAAGTAAGATCATTTTCAACGACGTATTTTCATATACAATTGCTATTGACATTACCAAAAGTAATGAGGATACTAAACCAAAATTCGTTGATGAATGTTGACGTAGAAATAATTGGTAAAAGTGGGAAGGAGCTATCAAAGCTGAGTTAATATCTTTAAATAAAAGAAATTTTTTTGGAGCTGTACTCCAGAAACCAGAAGATGTCATACCCGTTGGACTCAAAAAGGTATTTGTCAGAAAGCGTAATGAAAATATTGAAATTACAAGATACAAAGCTAGACTTGTGGTACAAAGGTTCTTGCAGAAACTTAGAATTGATTACAAGGAGACATATTCTCCTGTAATGGATGGTATTACATTTAGATTTTTAATTTGCTTGATATTTTTTGAACGAATAGAAATACATTTAATTTATGTTGTTACTGCATATTTATATGGTTTGTTGAATACATATATTTACATGAAAGTCCCAAAAGAATTTATATTGCCTGAAGCAAGACCTCAGTAATTATATTCAATTAAACTCGAATGATAATTATATGGGTTGAAGCAATCTTGACGAATGTGGTACAATACACTTGCTGAGTACCTTGTTAAATAAGGATACACAAATGATTTGGAATTCAGCCTTGTAATATTTATAGTTACTCTTTTATCCTACTGAGCCTTCTGCTCACCCGTCTACTTTTCTTTCCTCCCCACATATGAGTTCGATTCTGGTACTAGACGGCGGATCTGCAGGAACGTTACTGACATGAATGGCCACCTGGGTTTAGGAAGTGTGTCAATTGTGAGGATATTCTCTTATTTTGTGGATAGCCCCAACATTTATGCTATATTGTTATACTTGTTGAACACCTCTTTGGTGTGAGATTTACAGACAGTCAAAAGGGTGCGTTGTATGATCGAGACTCCCAGGCCGGTGCGAGGACTGAGTGTCTAGGATGATGTGTTTGCATGAATATTGATGATTCATTGCATGATTGCGAATTATGATAAATTATGTGAACTGATAGATGACTTGAAGCCCTACTAGGTTGTGGATATTGCATGCTGTTAGATGGTCTCACGCTCTGCTTAGGTTGTGGAATGGATGTTGATTAATGGTCGGAGGCCTAATATGTTATTAATGTGAGTTGAAACATTGCGTGATCCAGGTTGGCATCCTCCTCTATATGGGGAGGTATTGCCAAATTTTCTAGTGGATTGGGGTGTGACCTAGTTATGTGATGACTAGGATTGATATGAATTGGTGGATTTATGAACCTCAGTAGCGTTCCCAGGTCGTGGCGTTACATTGACCCACTATAGACACAACTTCCATTTAGTGTTTTCCATTTTAGATAGGGATGTCAAAAATATCGGTATTTGTTGAGTACCCGCACAACTCGCCCAAATCATAGGGATATGCTCCTTTAATCAATGGGTCGAGTATTCAGTACAAATATTTTTATGGAAAAAACAGCGAGACGAATACAAAGACGTTTTTATCAAAATCCACCTGCCCTTACCAATATATATTATTACTTATATATATATATATTCTTTATAAAATTAACAAGAACAAATTACTAAAATGATCCATAAAATATTATTTGCATAGATTAAATTTTCTTATAAACGTATTTAATGAATGACATACATAGTTTTCAAACTCATGCATTGACCATGTATGGTTTCGCGTATAATTTATTATAATTGATTCAGCCCTCTCAAATAATTATAGACATTTATAATGTGAATTTGTTAATGATTTACGTTTTAAATTTTACTATAATTTTTACAATCATAGTTGGCGGAGTGAGTAAATAGGCAATGATGCCCCACCTTGATGGGTAATGAGATGGGATAAAAATTAAAATACCCAACGGTTAAGTGTTTTTTTTTAAACATTTTTTGACCGATAAATGAGCCAACGGCTAGCCAAGCCCAACTCAAGATTTTGAAAACTGGACACGTCATCCAAACGAAAAATTCTTTGATTTAATATTCAAAGGGTCAATCAGAATTCAATAAAATAGAGTATCAACATACGCACATTCTAGGATACATCTATATATATATATATATATATATATATTAACATTTATAAGATAACTATTAATACCATATATATATAGATAAAGTGTTGATTTTCTGTGTGCTAGTAGATGCATTCAAATTATAGGTTCTGGGTGTTAGTGCCATCTTTTAACTACAGGATCTATGGTTTCACTATGCCTCAAATGATGCACGCTTACAGGTATGGAGTCAATAGACATGTATTGTGTGTGTATATATATATATATCAACTTCATCTCTTTCCCCTCACTTCACCAATTCAACTGTTCTGATCAAACTTAACTTATAAAACACAGCACTTGTTTATAGAAAAACACTAGATTATCTTATGTGCTTGTACTAGAGTGACTGAAAAAACTGACAAGTGATGATTAAATAAAATGCACTATGAATTAAAAAAAAATTAGCAGTTGAGAAACCTCCGAAATGTTTAAAGAATAATAACTGGGTTTCCTTCAGGAGAGTGGCAAATGGCTAAAATTAGGAGAAAGAGTCCTGCAGGCCATGCACAAAAGTAAATAAAATAAAATAATACTAGGTAAAATGAGAAAACACCCCTAAAGGTCAAGCAAGATTGGGAAGGTAATGCTTATTTAAGTACATTACCTTTCACTGAAGCTGGAAACCCTGAACCGATACCTTTCACTCACTTAGGAGATATGGGAAGGGCAAGCAGATGGGTGATGAACTTGCTGCTGGGGAAAAAAGAGGATAAGGGTAAAGACACATCTTTATCCAATGCAAATGCCGGAACTTCAATTACAATTGTACCGAGAACTCCAATTTACAAGAGGAGGTGGAGCTTTGGCAGAACAGCAGGGAAAAATAAAGGTCATAAGAGTTCTAAATCTTTAGACTTGAGCACCGGTAGAAAAATAGTACTACATGCTGATGCAGACTCAGAAAATCAACAGAATAATATGACCTTGGTCGTGGCAGGATCTACTGTATCTGTTATGCCAGCAAAACATGAATCAGATGGAATAACCATAAGAGTTAAAGATGCTGCCGCAACCAAGATTCAGGCCGCCTTTCGTTCCTGTTTGGTACTTATCCAAACTCACATTCTACTTTCAAAATTGTATCGTAGATAAGTGAAATTGATCAGATGATATTTATGCAGGCAAGGAAAGCACTTTGTGCTCTGAGGAGTCTAGTCAAGTTACAAGCATTGGTAAGAGGTTACCTGGTGAGGAAGCAAACGACTGCGACTATTCGTTGCATGCACGCGTTAATGTCAATACAAGTCAGAGCTCGATTTCAAAGAGTCCAGATGGCTGAGGAATCGCAATCTGCTTCAAAAAGGCTATCTTTAATGCAAACAAATACTCCCCTGGACAGCAGATCCAGAAAATCTCATACTGTGAGTCTTCATATACATGTCAGCCTGACATTTGAATGGAGGAACGAACTGCTAGCTAATTTTATGAGATTGTGAGTGCAGGAAGCAATCGGAGTAAATGTTCGCGAGACATGCAGAGTTGGGAACAACAAACATGACTTTCTTAATCATCCAGACACGAGGCACATAGATAATGGGTTAAACAGTTATCTTCATGGAGATCTTTCAATCTCAGAACGAAAGCATCAACACAAAGAGTCCTTCAGCACAGCAGACACCAGCCCTACTAATCATTCTAAAACAACCAAATCAATTTCTGGGAGAGCTTCTTTCAGTTTTCAGCGGCACCCAATGTCTAATGAGCAATCTTTCCAACCAAAGTACATGGAAAACACAGAATCTTCAAGGGCTAAAGTCAGGTCACAAAGTGAACCAAAGCAGCGACCCAATTGGAGAATAAAATCAAAAGACAATGGGGTGAATGCTCAGCAAGATGAATATACAGGACCCTCTTCTTCACGGTCAAAACCCTTTGATCGTGAAAACCATGACCTCTGGCTTGTCAAGTTTTACCAAACAACACAAACTCTCAAGGATATTGAGAGTGATATCTACAGCAGAGCTTGTCACTCGAACTACTGCGAAAACCTACTTGCGTATGAGGTAAGCCTTTAATCTAGTCTTCTATATGTGCCAACGTCTGCGTCGTATGTTCTAAAGAGTTTAATTTTCTTTTCTGCAGCCTCATTTGACTCTGTACTAATGGTTCGTCTACCAGCACCCCTGAACCAACAGAAGAATTTTTGGCAGCATACAAGGCAAATAGGCTCAGTTTCAAGAATAAATGGAAGGTAACATGATAAACGAAATCAAAACGACGATTCTATTTTCAAGTTAAAAATCCAGTTAGAACTTTTCGAACTATTTCCTCTAGCTCATACACTAACCAAAGCCACTTGATAACAGTATGCTACTTGAAACTGTTTTTGTAAGCTTCTTGTGATCAATTAGCAATATTTTGTGAAGGTATAAATGATATTAGGTTCCGTTCTGGTTCATCACATTCTAATTTATTTCCCTCTAAACTAGTCAGGGTTACATAAGTTTGCTTTGGCGAATTGAACTGAATATGCAAATTTTTGAAGTACAAAGGACTGTGATATATTATTATATGATATACTAAGAAATGGAAACAAAGTGAACAAAGAGTGAGTAGCATGCGGGAAGAGGCCAAAATCACGAGACCAGCATATTTAATGAGCAGGAGATTAATATCTAAACTATGCAGTCTTATACACTCACGACCTTACAGTATTCAGCAATATAGCATGGAATCAGCGTAAATAGATACATAAGCTTCCTAGAAAGCACAATGGGATGTTTGAGGTCGGAAGAGGTGGATTTGAGATAAATGGGATGGACATTGAATTAATATGCAATACAAGAAAGAAAAAACATTGATGTCTTTCTGGAAAACACATTTGAAAAAGTTAAAATCTCGTTTGCAATTCACCCGCAGTGGAGGCAAGGTCATACATAGAAGGGAAGATGCATACATTCTTACCCCCAGCATTGCAGCAAGCCTATTTACAGGATTAGAAAACAGTTGAACCTACGACCTCTGGGTTGTGGCAAAACAACTTTACCACTAATAGGTCATGCTTTGGCTTTTTTCTATAAAGTCATGAACAATATAAATTTCTTAATGCATAGATTAGGAGTGGACCTTGTTTCCTCATCCTGCCTTCTTGAATTCAAGATCCTTGACTATATTCTGAATTTCATTTCATCGAGACAAATTGGCCCGCTCTGAAGGTGCAAATCTTTAAGCATGGATGTCCTCACTGGTTTAAGCTTTAAAGTCTTGTTGAAGGCAACCTGAAAAAGCCCACACTGCTGGTTAATGGAATAAAATTACTAGCGTTTGGAAATTAAGGTACTTGAGAATCAAAGCAACATTAAGCAAACAAAGATTATATAAATGGCAGGCAACCGGCCAGTCCTCTCTAGTTCAAATCCAAATTGTAGCCAAAAGATTTGGGTCACCACCCCCTAATCCAAGTTACACGCGAACGAACAACTAAAAATTTATATATAGGAAGTTGCATTGCAGTAAAAATATCCAACAAAGATACACAAGTTAATGTTTTCAGTAATTCCCTTATCGCCAAGGTTGCATAACATGAAGCTGGGAGGGTAAAGCTTACCTTCAGAGCCTTTTGCAACCCTTGAGAGTTAGAAGTTAGAACCATATAGGGATTCAAGTTGAGAAGCACGGACATGTCTACAAAAGCAAAGTCCCCGTGTCAGACACGGACACTGCTTGGACACGAGTCCGGGGAGTGTCCTATTTTAAAAAAAATTACAATGGACACGGCTGGACACAGAGGATACGGCCCGAGTTAGAAGGTTTCGAGGTAGGAATCCCCATTAGAGGTTACAACATGGCGACTTCCGTAATCTTTGAGTACTGGGTTAGTTTTTGCATCTTCTTCGACACCAGAACCGCCATTTCATCAAGCTCCATCACTTCATTTCCAATACCTAACGGTCCAAACTCCATCATGATTTAATCAAATTTACGGTGAAAGATACAAAGAAAGAGAGACTGACCAGGATGAGAGAATCAGAACCGTTGAAATGCGTTTTCTCTGAGGTGTTAGTGTACACCAAGTTGCAGAGGATCCAAAATGAGGTGAAGTTGGTTTTACAGAGGGAAGACCTGTTGTGGAAGAGAGGAGAATTTGGGGTTTTAGAGAGATCTTTGCTTGCATTTATAAAAGATGGAGACTTTTAGTTCATCTGATAAGAGCTGAGCAGAATCAGTGCCACAGGCCTCCAAGGTATTATACGTGATTTTGTTATCACGAGATGGCAGTCCCTTATAAAGCCATGTCAAGCTTACAGAATAACACAGTGCAATTTTAACGAAGAAGGGATGATGCATAATGTATTTTGTTGATGCTGCATCTATTTGGACATAAATTTTACTAAATGCACTTTATACGGTAGTAGAAAGTCACGTCAACTTAAAGGACTCTTTTTACTAATTTTCATTGGTTTTGTCACAGATTTCTTGACTTCATGCGTAGTGGTACCTATGCCTATTTGTTGTGCCTATTTGTAAATTCAAAAGTAGCATTTTATTTGTCTGTGCACAGCATGCGATGGTCCTCCTCATTATTATCTCTAGTGATGCCTAGTTGCAATGTCATCCGAATTTTGTTATTTTTTGTTCTTTCACCCTTATGAAGGAATGCGTGCAAAGAAGTCTGTATAGGCATAGGACTAGGGGCATCATTCAAATGTCACATAAATAGAGATATTAGATTATGCATAATAATTTGTATTGAACTTTAGCTAGCACTTGACCGTTAGCTAGAAATTTGACCATTGGCTATAAGCCTTCAAGCTATAAATATAACACAATGCCACAATATTAATTCACACTTCTCAATCTCAATTGTCACACACCCTCTCTCTAACTTCTCACCTCTACTCTTAACCTCTTACTCAATTTTTATCCTTGCGGATATGGACCATTTGGAAGAAATGAGAGCTTGGGCCCAAAATTTACGACTGTCAAGTAGTAGTTCTAGTGATCAGGTAAATATAGATATTGCATATTTTGAATATTTTAATTAATTACAGTTACTCAAGTGAATTTTTTTATTGATAGGATTGTACCATCAGAAATGAAATGAAAAAAGAAGAACTTTCGGATGATTATGAAAAGAAAATAGAAGTTGACATTACAAAACAATTTTTAACCGAGACGGTATAACAATTAGGAAAATAACATGTCTTATTATTTTAACATCTTTAGCAAACTTGTTTCAATTTATAACATTTATAAATGATTTCAGGTGTTCGATTCACGTCAATCCTTGACTGATTGGGTTCAAGCAATAGGAAAAAATTTGGGATTTATTATCGTCACAAGAAGCTCATTGAGCTCATCATTATTGTTGCAATGCGATCGTAGTGGCCTGTACAGAGGGAAGAAAACCTCTAAGAAGCAAACAGACACAAAAAAGCTTGATTGTCCTTTCAAACTTAAAGGGTTGAAATTACATGGAGTTGATGATTGGATGGTAAGAGTGTTGTGTGGAATGCAAAACCATGCCCCTGCATCATATATGGAGGGCCATCTGTATGTCGATCGCCTTTCTGAATTTGAATTTGAGATGATGTTAGATATGTTCAGCAATTGTGTCAAGCCACGAGACATCTTCGCATCGTTGAAGAAAAGAGATTCGAGCAATGCGTCCACTATTAAAACAATATACAATGCACGACAGAAGTTTCGTAGTTCAGAAAAAGCCGATAAATTACACATTTTGTCTCTAATGTCATTCCTACACGAGCACATGTACATTTTCTATTATCGAACCGGTGATATAACCAACGAGCTTCAAGATTTATTCTTTGCTCATCCAAACTCGTTAGCATTACTACGTGCACTCCTACATGTTCTACTAATGGACGCAACATACAAGACGAACAGGTTCAGGATGCCTCTTCCTGAGATTGTCGGGGTGATTTCAACAAATATGACATATTGCATAGCATTTGTGCTATTAAATTCTGAGAAGCAGGACAATTATGCATGGGCTTTAACGTGTTTGCGATCATCAATTGAGGAATCAATTGCTCCAAGAGTTATTGTCACCGATAGAGAGTTGGCGTTGATGAAATCATATGGCATGGTTTTTCCTGATGCAAATAAACTACTATGTAGATGGCACATAAATTGGGCAATTTATCAAACTGCAAAAAGTTTTTTTCAAGACAAGGGATCATGGAATGCATACTACTCCTCCTGGAATACGTTGGTGGAATTCGAAAATGAGATTGCGTACGTGTAAAATTTGTCGCACCTAGAGGTAATCCTACAAAACTACACAATTGTGGTTAATTACATTAAAAATGTAAAGTTGACACCATATAAAGAAATGTTTGTCTCCTCTTGGACAAAAACTTATTTGCATTTTGGAAACTTGACCACTAATAGGGTCGAGAGTCAACATGCAAAGTTAAAGAAATATCTGGGATCATCACAATCAGACATTGAGTCAATAGTATCTTTAATTCATTAACTTGTTCAAGCGCAGGCCACATCAATCAAGGCTAGTTCGGAGAAGAGTAGACATATTGTCCAGCACCGATTCAACACAAATCAGTTCAAGGAATTACATGGTTTTGTTTCTATTGCTGCGTTGAATCTGATTTTCAACAAATCTGAGAAATGTCAAGTTATCAGAGATGATTCGTACGCCTGCTATTGTAAACTTTGTACAAGCTACGGACTACCATGTGCACACAAGCTTTCAATATACGTAAACGATAGTCAACTTATACCACTTTTTTCCATCGATGCGTTTTGGAAGAAACTTGACCTATCGCCATGTGTTTCTCTTAGAGATTATGATATTCATTGTACTGTTGAGCTACAAATGTTTGTAGAAAAATTCAAGCGCCACTCACGTTCAGGAAAGTTTAGTCTGTTGAGAAAGATCATGGAGGTAATTAAACCCTCAACTGCTGTAGTACAAGATCCAGTTGTGAAAAAAAGTACACATGGACGCCCCTCATCGAAGAAAAAGGCAAAAATGCAGTCATTGTAATCCTATCGCACCTGACTCAGTTGAACAAAGTAGGCATAGTATTTCAGTGGGAAGCCTATCCTCAATGAAAAAGGCAGATGGAGTAACTCATACAAATTCACGTCATCATTCCCAGCAACCAGGGAGACACAATTGTTCATCTCTCTACAGTTCCCAATCTAGTAATGTTACGTATGAACATATTTATATTCGTTAGTTCTCGCCAATAATACATCCTTACATTGTGGCTGTGCAAGGTGTAATACCTGATGGAAATTGCGGCTTCCGGGCGATATCTGCTGGTCTTGGTTTTGGCGAACATGCATGGGATATTGTCCGTCGTGACTTGATAGGTGAGTTGGGCACATTCTGGCAAGAATATGTTGCAATGTTTGGTAGTAAAGAGCATGCATTGGGTATTCACAACACCTTGAACTTCTTTGAATTAGATAGAGCAGCACCAACTCAGCATTGGATAATAATGCCAGACATGGGTCTCTTGATTGCTTCCAGGTACAATGTCATACTACATGTTGTTAGTTCACGACAGAACTTCACATATTTACCACTGCGATCAACTCCTCCACCTCAGTATCAACATGTTGCTATCGCCCTTGGATACGTTAGTGATAGTCACTACGTATAGGTTTCCTTAGCTAGGGGTTACCCAATGCCTACCATTATCTCTCAGTGGCATTACTTCAGGTATGAGAGTGCAGCTACATGGTCAATTTTTTGGGAGATGTGTTTACTCAAATCCTCCCAATCCATGCATCAAGCAAGCCCTAAGGGTGAAAATTATCATTACGAATCCTTAATAAAAATTACAATAGTATTAGATGTGATCAATTAGAATTCAAAATTGGAAAATACAAAGTGCGGGATAAGACGAAATAGGAATCAAACTGGGTGGGCACTCCTTATAGGGCTTATATGCTAAATATTTTTTTTTTATAAATAACTACAGTCCTACGTAGTCGTTTTTTAAAAGTTTCCAAATTAATAATAATATAGGAATTCCGGTCATTTTGGTCTGTGGAAAGTTGGGTCTCCAACATTTATCTAACACACACTGTCACTCCAATACTTTATATAGGTACATGTCACATCGTGTACTTGCAGCAAAAATAAATGTGCATTTAGCAATTGCCTTTGTTGATTTGAATGTACATGTTTTTGTTGATATGACAAGTTTAATGGACTTGATTTTTGTGTATTAAAAGTGTGATTCAGTAGTAATTTTAGTGTACTTGTGTAGTTCAATTGGGTCCATTTTGTTGTACATAACATACACATAACATGCAGGTCAACAATATTATTAGATACAATAAAATAGGGAAGAAATAATGTATAAGCTCATATGACTATATTGACAAACGTATTTTACTAATGTTGTTGTGCACGTGGCTTGAATATTTAAGTAATCCAATATTGATTTTAATAAAAAAAAATGATACTTTACCCATTGTAGTTGCTCTCAATGTTATTTTACAACCTACCGTGCGTCTACTTGAGATAATATTTTTTGAAGCTTCAATCGGTTGGCTCAAAAGGTCAACTGATTTTATTAAATTTAATGAATTTATAAATAATTATTATATGATAATTATTTATATTCTCTAAGGGTATTAAATTGACGTGTCGATTAATTTCATACACAATGCTTTATTTGTAAAAATCACAATGCATAGTTTCTGGATAAATTAATTTGCACGACTCAGATGGGCTTACACTTTTGTAATTGAAAGTACATACGGGTGGCAGTGGGCCGGGCTAAGGATGGAATAGGGGTGTTCCATCCCTGCCCCCGCTCCGCAATTCATTGCCCCCGTCACCCCACAAGTCAAAATTAACTGTTAAATTCTTAAATGCCACGGGTGCACCGCACAACTTACAATCTATAAGATAGCCTAAAAACGAAAGTACAAGAACACAAAGGTTCAGATGACAAATAAAATGCATCTATCTTGTATAGAAATCTAACCTATATATATACACACATATAGATATACATATATATATATATATATATATGTATATGTATATATAACATATATTTCTTAACGGGTACAAGGCAGGGTATCAGGACAGGGTGGGAAAACTTGAAATCCCATTCCCGACCTACCTTGCCTTCGGGGAAAAATGTGCATTCCATTCACTACCTTCAATTTTTCAATATTTCAAAACATCCTTTAAATCATTATGGACAAAACTACTCTTATTCCAATAAATCCTTATTTGTATAACATATGCTGATATCATCATATTCTTTTTATTTATTTATTTTTTAAAACTTTAAAACAGTTTTATCTCTTAAAATATAAGTCTGATTTTTAAAATATATATATATTCATAATCAACACGAATTTTTTTTTTCAATGAGACCCATGATCAATATGTTTGAATGTTCATTCGTCAAATCCTCTGAACGAACTCAGAGGATTTCTCAAAAACTCATCAAAACCAATCAAAAGAGTTTACAAAAATAAGCCAAAAAATTCAGATGATTTCATAAAAATATATCAAAAAAAATATAGAACTTTTGAAAATCAAACAAAAAGCAACAAAAAAATTCAAAGAATTTCACAAATTTGTCTCAAATTTAGAGAAATTCGCAAAATTTACCAAAATAAATCAGAGAAATTTTTGAAATTAAGCAACAAAAAAAATAGAGGATTTCATAAAATATATAATAAAAATTATAAGAATTTTTGAAAATCAAACAAAAACAACGCCAAACTCTAAATCCTAAACCTCAAAACCCTAAATCCCAAAATCCTAAATACTAAATCATAATCTCTTAAATCCCAAAATCATACACTACAAACACTAAACTCTAATCTTTTAAACCCTAGACTCTTAAACTTTAAACCTTATAATCAGAAATCCTCTAAATGTTAACAATTCTAATTTTAAGTTTCAACAAAAAAATCTTATAAATAATTAAGAAGAATTTACAAAAATAAGAAGAAAATCATAAAATTTTACTATCTTATATTCCTAAACCCTAAACCTTAAGTCCTAAACCCTAAAATCCTAAATAATAAATTATGATCTTCTAAACCCCAAAACCTTATACCCTAAACTCTAAAATCTAATATCTTAAACTTCAAAACCCAAAAATTTATATCTTATTATCAGAAATCCTCAAAATTTTCTATAAAAAAAATTTAGAGGATTTATCAAAATGAAACAAAAAAAAACAACCAAAAATTTAGATGATCAGAGAATTTTTCAAACTTGTCAAGAATTCAGAGGATTTTACAAAAGTACCCAAAACAATTCAAAAGAGTTTTTGAAATTGTACAAAAAAATTTTAGAGGATTTCTTACCTAGAATTCAAAGGATTTTCGCAAAAGTCACCAAAACGGCTATAAATTGTTTTGGTATTTGATTTTGTTTGAAATATGAATTGAGTTTGATTATGATATTATTCTCATAAGTTATTGACTTTGATTATTAGTGAACAATGTAATAAAAATATTGACATTTGTATTGGTTAACGTTTTGTTGATGCATAAGTGTTTCATTGTTGATTTCGATAATATAGTGATTCACATATTTTAATTCATATGCATAGGTTACTAAGTCAAGTAAATTTTGTGAATGTGAGTGCATGCACTTGATTTTCAGGAGAGAAAAAAAAATATTAATTGATCGACTCTTTACTTTGATTCATCAAAAGTGAAAATATTAGTTTATCTTTAAAAACATATAGATAAAAGACATAATTTTCACCAAAACTTTATGGGATTGTATTTATATTTATTTTATTATAATAATTAATTTCTAAATAAAGAGCAATTATGTACTAATAAAAATAATGATAGATTTAAATGAGGGGATGGTAAAATTGTCATTAATAGAGGTTAAAATTTAAAGTTGTCCTTATTGAGATAAGCTTCAAATAATTGGGGATGTATTGGGTTACAAATTTTTCAAAAAGACTAAATGGAATATGAAATCCATATAAAGGACTTATCATCAAATAATCCAATTTGTACCCCGTCCCCACCCCCCCCAAAGAATCGGGGCGTGGAAAACCTGTTCGAGGCTGGGCGAGTCGGGTAAATTTTACCATCCTTAAAAGTACATATGACTATTTTGTAGGTATGTGCTCATACCCTAGTGGCATACATCCAACTCAGCAAGATTATTGACAATAGTTCGTGTCTCACTTATTGATGAATCAAAATGCATACGCTATAAGCATAAACGTATTGACCTACTCAAGCTTGAGATATACTGTACTCCACAATTATAGGATGAATAACTCTTTGATAAGACATTTATAGTTATTCATTCCTATGTAAGTCCATCAATTGGTATATCTACATATACACTAGTGCAACGATCCGAGAACCTTCTCAAATGGTCAAGACAAACTGTTTCCCTAATTGGATATTTCCATGCAGTACAACATATATCAATGAAGTGCCTAGATTTGTCAATTTGGTTGTGACCAATGATTTAGTATGTAATAATGAATCATGTGTCAATTTATAGTCATATATAAAATGTATCTTAGTATCCAAGATTCATATGTCTAACATCCTTAGACCTTGATAGAACATTCACATGTAAATGAAATATAGTAAATAAAATATTTTAAAAAAACACAAATGCAATCATCAAATGTTTATTCTTGAATTTTAGAATTGCAAACATCATTCCAACAAACTCTCACTTGCACTAAAGAACGTACTGCTAGAGTATCCTAACACCCATTCCTTAACATGAGCTGAAAAACTCTTTCTTGTAAGGGTCTTTGTAAATGGATCTGCTAAGTTATGTATTGAGTCTATCTTCAGCATCTCCACTTTCTTTAGCTGTATGAACTCTCTTATCAAATGGAACATGCATTCAATGTGCTTACATTTGCTATGATAGCGAGGCTCCTTACTTACTTTGAACTATGGAACTCATATTGTCGCAATATAGGATCATAGGCCTCACAATATTAGGAACTAATTTTAATTCTAAAAGTAATTTCTTCAACCATACAGCTTTCTTTCTGACATTTGAAGCAGTCACATATTGGGCTTCCATCGTGTGCGATGCAAGTTTGCTTCACACTTCTCTAACTTATCGCTGGACCATCAATGGTAAATATATAATCATATGTGGATCTCATAGAGTCCTTGTCTGCCCGAAAGTTTGAGTCAGTATAGCATACTAGAATGATCTCATCCCTATAGTAAACAAGTATATAATCTTTCAATCTCCTAAGATACTTGAATATATGTTTTAACGTTGTCCAATGATACATTCATGGGTTAGATTGATCTCTACTGACCAATCCTACTAAACAACAAATATTTGGTCTAGTGTATATCATGAAGTACATGAGACTGTCAATTACCGAAGCATATGGTACCTTACTCATTTGTTACCTTTTCTCATATGTCTTAGGATAGTCGTCCATAGAAAGATGAAGTTCATGTCTAAAAGACAATAAACCTTTCTTAGAGTCATTCATTGCATACTTGACCAATATATTCTCTATGTATGTAGATTGAGAAAGAGCTGAAGTTCTAGATCCGCGATCTCACGCTAGCTTGATGCCTAGAACATATCTCGCTTTCCCGGGTCTTTCATGCTAAATTGATTAGATAACCAAATTTTAACCGATGACAATGTTGCTACATTATTTCTAATAAGCAATATGTCATCTATGTAGAGAATCAAATACACAATGTTCTTATTGTCCAATCTCTTATATAGGGTAAATACCACTTTTGGACATCCAAAGATATGTCATGTTCGATTTTGGACACCCATTGTTCAAAAATTGCATTTTGCATACCATACTTTCTAATTTGTTATAGATTATAGTGAGGTCTCATCACTTGGTAAGTTTTCTAAACTTTCGGGTAGCCAAATGTACATGCGGCACTTTGACCGCCTCACAATTGGTTTCTATGTGGAAATGTTCTACAAATTATAAAATAAATGTAAAAAAATCCATTGTAAAACATAAAAAAACCTAAAAAAAATACTCATAAAACTCTTCAGCCTTTCCTTATCTCAATTGAAACGTCATGAACTTTAGATGCCAATGGTAGAACCCACTCCTTCACAAGCTACACAAGCCATCACTAATTCGGGGAGCGAGACCTTCCCCAATTATGGCAAGAACACAAAAGGGGTCAAAATAAAGGAATTTAAGGCTACATTGAGTACTAGACCTTCACGAGCTAACACTGAAGCGAGTTTCGCGACTATAGATGAAATTGAAAATGATGAGGCTAGTTCTACCTAGAAAACAAAAGAATTTGGGGGACCCTTTCCATATTTCAAAATCCCAAAATGGGTTGCCAAAAGAAGATGATGTGCAAGGAAACCTAAACTCCCCACACTCAAGCAAGCTTGCAGTAACAGTGGTGTTGTTGTCAAGTCTTTGCTGACATGGAATTCACAAAGTGTTAACTCTTTCATTTGGAGGTTCCCCTTTTCTTAGATGATTTGCATCAAAATCTTGGGAATTTTCATTGTCGGCAACTCCATGTTTCACACGCAACAAATCTCTTCTCAACTTCTCAAAATCACCAACCATGCTCAGATTTAGATTGGTGATATCGTGATTGACAGATCCTTGTAATCTCTCAAATGCATTTGACATTTGCTTCATATTCATTTCAAGATTAGAAACGCAGTTATCCATGGTAGCATGCTCGATTTACGCGTGGCATGCACAGGAAGGGAACGACTTCATTCAACGGCACCCTCTGATATCAATTGATATGCACCAACACCTTAACCTTAGCACACAAGGATAATTTCCATGGAAAGCAAACAAGAAAAGGAAAGGGAAAGGAAAACTTCTTGTATATTCAACATAACCAGATTTTGGCTGAGTACAGGTATTTATGCAATGGTGGTTAACAATTTGTTTAACAGAAATTGCCACCTGGAAAGTGTTAACATGTGTTTAATAGAAAATCCACAACTAATAACATATTCTTAAGAGTTAGAATCTGCTACATACAAGTCCAATTTAATGTCTACATACATTTCAGGTTCATATCAAGTGGGTCGAAATATGCGGCCGCAACATTCAATCATCTACAATCGTTCACCTTCTCCCCTTGATTTTCTTGGTCATTCTATTTTCTATGTAATTGCAATTTCGCCGTCGATTGATGGGCTACACTACAGTCTAGTATGGTCAAATAACGGTATTATCACCGTTGATCTAATCACTATCCGATTGGATTAACAAAAAATTATGAAATCATAACTATGGAATTAATAAATTAATTAAAATCTGTTTAATTAAAATATTTGGCCAAAATAACTCAAATGCCCTAACGCCGTTTAACTTCGCTTCTGCGTGTGCTTCTTCTTCCTCTGTACCAACTTCTTCATCGTAACCTCAAGACTCAGAATTTCCTCATTGACAAGGAGAAAGGCATCCTAAAGATCGTTAATCTCGATCTCGGTCTCGGCCGCACTTTTATTGTTCCTCTCAAGACCTATACGCATGTGATTGTCACTCTCTACCATAGGGCGCCTAAGGTCCTCCTTGGTTCGTCGCATTATTCCATTGCTGTCGATATGTGGTCGGTTGGCTGTATCTTTGGTAATTTCTAATGCTTATCATGGTTACTACTTGGTTTTTGTGCTCTCGTCCTTGGTGAAATTAGTCAAATCTCCTGCTACGATTATTGAATTCTCTACTATTTCTTCTTCCACAACTGAAATGGTACGTAGACATGCCCTATTTATGGGGGACTCCGAGTTCCAGCAGTTTATTCACATTTTCAGGTTTTTCTTTGCCTCTGTCGCGCTTAATTCTAGTCGTGTATCACTACTACCATCTCAATGCTGCAACGCCGCATCTTCATTTCTCTTATTTCATCGATTTGAAGGCTATTGGGAACCCCCACTGAGCAGCGGTGGCCAAGAGTTACTGCTTTGCGAGACTGTCATGTCCAGTGGCGGATCCAGGATTGTAATTTACCCCGGGCTGAACTGTATTGGGACGAGGTTCGGGGCAGCGCCCCGAAAAAAATTTGTGAGTTATGAACTAACAAGCAGACATACATAAAATGAAACTCATAGATTCCTTAGCATGTAAAAAATAAAATGAAAAAGGTTACAAATTAGTATAAAGCCTTATATTACCTATATAATATAAGGCATTAAAGCATTACCTTGACTACCTCCATAATCTGCAGCTGTTTTCTTGTGCACAATTGGATCAACATCATGCGCAATAATTACCAACTGAGATTTGTTCTGCATACATATGGATTTCCATTAGAAATGATAGTATGAACAATTAAACAAATGCTCAGTCTGCAAGTTAGACTAACGATACAACCACATATAATTTAGCAAAATGATCCAATCAAAAACTGCATTAAAGCACAGGTGGGAGGTAAATGATCACAATTCAAATAAAGTTGTTGACACAGTCGACGATGGAAGCAGGCGGGCGGATCAGCGGATGGATGAGGGACTCGGACACTGACGACTAACCTAATTGTTGATTGCCAATTGATAGATACAATATAATGGGCTGGGGCTGCTGGGCTGTGGGCTGCTGGGCTGTGGACTGTGGAGAAGTATATTTGGTAAAAAAAAAAAATCACCCGGGCTGAAGCCCACCGAAGCCCACCAATACATCCGCCCCTGGTCATGTCTATCCATGGTGGGAGCCTGAAAACTTGACACGGGTTGTTCTATATCTATGTTCTCAGGGAGTTGATCTTCCATCGGTAGATACTTTTTCTTCATTCCTTTTTTATTTTAATTGCATTCAGTAACTGCAGTGGTCTTCCTTCCTGTAAGTACCCAATGTTTTCCTGTTCTTTTAATTATTTCAGATGTTAAATATGCCAAAAGCAATAAACTGGTAGCTATTGCCAACTCAAGAGGCTTTTCTAGATTTAATTTTTTGTTAGAAAAGTGAGTTTTGGTTGAATTTTGACATCGGGTTCATTGCACTGCCATTACTGAGATATCATATTCAAAAATCTAAATAGAACATGAGGAGTTTGTAGGAGCTCGACTCTCAGTCTCAATGGTGAATTGATTTGAGGCAGCTAATACTGATTGAATATTCTATTAATGCTATTTATAATTTCAAGTGTATGTGTTTTTGTTGTATTCATGTGCATCACTTTGCTCCAACAGATGCAAATGCCAAAGGTTCAAGCAAACCACAATGTAAACCACAATGTACTCCCACGAGAATCCTGGGGAACTGCTCAAAGTTTCTCTGAGAGTGGTTTTGATTGCCCTGGTCCTGGTCCTGGTCCTGGTCTGGGCTTTAGGCCTAATCCTTAACATCCTCGTCTGTTTGATAATTATTATCTATCTCCTGAATTGTTTCCTTCGGAGAAGCAGACTTGTCAGGGTGCCCCTTTTTATGGAAGAGATACTTCTGTTGGGGGTCATCAATTGAGTGCACAGCCACAATAGTCTGTGGTTACAAAGGTTTGCTCTCCCGTTTTCTTCATGATTTAGTTTGTTGCTTGTAATATTGTTTGAGCTGGTCACTGGGAATGTATTATTCGAAAAAGTATATTATATTTTTAATTTCCAATGAAAAGGCGGCCAAGTTTACAAACCCAAATAATATTATCAGGGTAAAAAATTGGGGATTGGAGATTGATTTTGTTGGTTGGTGACTGGTGAAAATTCTAGTGTTACCTTTTCTGCACATTCCATTTATCGATTCTCCTTTTACTATGATCCTGCTCGGTCTCTCTGTTCTAGGAGTGAGAAAGGCTATTAAGCTTCAACACTATGCTGCTGAATCTATGGGCACAAAAGTATAGCAATTTTTGTAAAGTAAAAATTAAAATAACTCTGGAGGGTTAGATGTAATAACTCTATAAAGCGTTCAAGGTTGCAATGCATTTGGGCTATGCTCATATTTAGCCAACACATATTGCTTGCTAGTTCTTGTTGTGAATTATCTCTGTCCTTGCCTTTATGGATCCATACCATATATCTATGAGATTATGACCCAAGTCTCCTAGTCAATTCAGTAGGGTCTTATAGCTGAGATCATTTTCTGAGTTTGAGATGGTTTTGAGTTGCTTGCTTGAATTGGTCACCTTTTTTATGCAGAACTTCATTGCTGAGGCCGCAAGCTCTGCACAGAACCCTACAGGTGGATCAGTCAGTCACGATTATAATACTTATCCCGGGCATGGTGCCTTATATGCATCTCCACCATCTGATGTGCTGGAAATGCGGGTTATACACTGGGTGATATTATGGCGACAGCTATGATTACTGAAAAGAAATTGTCGCGAGAATTGGTTTTCCTTGGTGTAACATATTTTCAGTATCTCTTTTACCTGTGATAAACTGATAATTCGAGCTAGCTTCAAGTGTGAAACTGGGTTTTATTTGCTTTATTGTCTATGATTAGCAACTATTGATGTTTTGTCACTTATTCTAAATTAATGGTATTGTTGCCTTGTGTTAGTTCCATTTCTACAGCCTAAATATGTCCGTAAATTTGTACAAATTTGGTCTTTGATTGGCATACCCCATCTGGCCATCTCCAAATTTTAGACATCTAACCCTAAAATGCCATTTTTGGCGAGCCCACAGCATTCAATTGACTTCTATAAAGCCAAATCACAAGAAAGTAGCCACTGTCTATATTCAAGTCAAATCTCAAAGTACTTTCCTTTTCCCCGAAGACCAATGAAACAAATGAGAATGCAAACTCAAACTGGACAATGGGATTTATCGCAATATCAAAGGACATTGAGATTTGAGCAGAATTTGTACAAGACTGGAGAATAATGTTTTATTTAAATAGTCAAATCATGAAAACGTCTAACAAATAGAAGCTCAAATGTAAGATCCTAAAAAGTGACTAACAATATAATAAAACTGAATTTTGAACCAACTAGCTGCCCAATTGCATGGTGTCCTATAATTCTACTTTATTTTTTTTTTACAAAATTCCATAGCGAAAGAAACACCATTGTGAAGCAACTTTTGCACAATAGGCCTCTCCTACACAGTCCCTCCAAGCCGCTGCCAAACAACTGCTCCATATAAACTCTATGCAAGTCGCGCTTAACTGCCTCAAAAGCCATATGCAGCCTCTCCAACTGCTCCATGGAATTCTTATTATTATACTTAAACAACCCATAATACAAATCAAGACTATCCCCAGCAGTGTTCTCCACCAAATCCAACAAAGTTTCGTACCCTTTCGTGTTAATTGGGGAAGACTCCAACCCAAACTTCTCCAATACCCTCCCCATTGTGTGGGTCACAAACTGTGACGCTGCAGCATGCTTATCATGTTCGGCACACCTCATCTCCACCATTCGACAACCCTCATTTGCAAAGATATCCAGAAATCTATCACATCTACTCATCCTACCCTCCGCATTCCCAATCCTAACCTTATCATACGCGAAGGAGAGCCCCGCCCATGAATCCTTTCCACTCTGGGGTCCAAACAAAGGGTGGGTGCACAAGATGTCAAACTCATTTGGCAAATATTTGATCAACCAGTCCCTAGCAACCTCCTTCACCGATAACACATCTACGAAAAGCGTATTCGGCTTTAATATTTGAAAAGGGATTTCCCTGAGGACTCTTTCGGTTGAAAGGATTGAGGTTGAGAGGAGTACCACATCAGGGTGCTGCTCACAGAGATCGTGAAGATCACGGAAGAAGCGGACGCCGAGGTCACTAGCAATGGCGGAGTAGTCCGAACGGGAGTGGGCGAGGATGGTGTGACCACGCCAAACGAAGGTTTTGGCAAGGAACTGTCCGAAATTGCCGAAGCCGATGATAGCAATCTTGAGAGACTGGGACTGTATTTGCTGAGAGCGGAGCTGGGACTCATAATCAAATGCAGTATCTTCCTTTCCATTGAGCTCTACAGCAAGCAGTTTAAGCTTATCTTCTAGGACTCCAATAAAGTCCCCAGCCTCAGCTAGTTTTCCTTGTGAACTCTCCAATTGGACCTTAAGCTCTTCAATTATTCTCTTCTCATTTTTCAGCTCCTGTCCTAAACCTGTAATTACGCCCCTAGCTGAATTGAGCTGGTTGATTAAGTTCTGCTCTTCTTCCTTTGCCTTTCTGAGTTCTTCCTCTTGTTTCTGTAGCTTTGGCTCAAAGTCCTTTTCCAATGGAACAAATGATGTTTCCTTTTCTTTCAGCTTCTTCTTAGTCATCTGTGAATTGCAAAAAGTGCAGCTTTACCAAGAGCCGATAATCCACACAAAAAGAAAATCATAAAATCCAACTTAATTTTGGACTCTCCTACTCAATATCTGAATAAAAAGGAAAAAAAAAACAAAACAAAAAATTGGGCAAGGATAAAAGTGGGTATCAAGTGAGACTTTGAGCATCAAAAGGAAATTAAGTGGACATTTTATCTTAAATTTCTAATTGAAACAAAAGAAGACTAATTCATGATTTCAGGTTATACTAAAAAGATATGTGAGAATGGTGGCTTACGTATTCTATCGTTTCATTAGAAGTTTTCTTCTCTTTCTGCACCAATGCATAGAGTGCACCAAGCACAGTACCAACAACAAATACAAATAGGAGAGACAAAATTGGATTTGATGACGAGCCAAAGACTGCCTGCTGCTCACGATAGATTCGAACCTCTGCTTTCTGGTTATCCTCAGTTGTCTTTAAACCACTTTCTATTGCAAAGTATAAGCGCATCAACAAGCATGAATAATTTCATTGTTAGATCATAGATATACACCCACACCCATAAATAAAAATTGTGTCGATAATTGAACAATAGGGATAGGAACCAAGTTCCAAATTCCAGTCCATTAATTCTTGAAAGAAATTGAAACATACCATTTCACTAAAAGAATCAAATCATGGGAAGATCTCAACCACACACTATATGTTCAGGCACTTGTTTGCAAGTAGTTTCTTCCTCAAATTCTCAACGAGAAAATACGTATATCTCATGTGTTTATTTCTATTATGAGCAATTAACCATATAAGAAGCGAAAGTGCACAACTCACCAGTTCTGGTCAAATTTTCAATAGCTCTCGCCCTGAGTCGCAAAAAAGGAAGTACTGAAAGACCCACGAAGAGAAAGGCCCTTCTATGACTGAACATGTCGTCACTTCGATCATCTTGGCACAGAGAGGCCATGGTAGGTCTGTTCTTTCTGTTGGTCACAGCATTCTTCACAAAACACAAAGCATACTGCGAAGAATAATAACGCAACGATGATGGAGGAGCAAGAGAGTAGTGTAGAGGCTGCGGAAATAGCAAACTTCCTGCAACGTCACCCATTGATTAACCAAAAATAGGGCAAGTGCTAATGTATTAATATTTATACCGACTTGAATACTAATATAATGACTCAGATTGTAGACGCTGCAATTACATCCATAGACTCAAATGTGGTATTGTCTCTCTTCCTTTTATACTGCTTGTAGAATTTGTTTCCCAGTCCAACTCGATTGAGGGAATGTGTTCTGATTGAAGTCAATAATATCCCTGTAATTAAGGATATGAATTGCACTCAATCTCTACCAATTGATTGATAATTAATTAGGAGATCCCTATAAATACTTGATTTCTGTAATTAAGGATTTTTGAATTGATTTTCAGATTATCCAGACGATAGAGGCATTAAATACTTGATTTTTGTCTCATCTTATGTTCCAGTGAACATGAGGCATTTTTTTTTTTTTTGAAAGGCAGCAGTTAATGTGTTAATGATCAAGGGTTGTTGTCTTCTTCCACAAACTGTAATGGTCCATGTAAAATTAGACTTGTCATAAAAAATTTGACTTTTAAAATTTATTTTTTACATAGTAAGTTGTTTAGCGGCGACAATGCCATTGATGATTAAAAATGAGCTTTTTCCCAAAAAAATAAATAAATATATATAACGAAAGTGTAACATTTATATTATGGTCATTCCTAGAATTTGTAGTAGATAATGTTACACGACTTTGTAGCAAAAACCTTAACAACTCAATGTAATAAGAAAAGTCATGGAGATGTTTCTTTTTTATAAGCAGCATGTATATTTCAAAAGAAGGGGAAAAGAGAGGAAAATAGCAGGGCATCCAAGGATGGCCTGAGCAACAAAAAGCAAAAACAACATTGCTACATTTGTTTATTATTCTAGAGTGCCATTACAAAATAACTAGGTTCATAGGCTTAAAACCACAAAACATGATATGAATCTCTATGGCATCCATCTTTAGCAAGAGCATCAGCCATACCATTCCCACTTCTTAATATATGCTTGAAAGATATTGGAGGTAGTTGCATCATGAGCAAGCTGACTGCATTGATTAGGTTGACAAATCTCCATGGAGGATCACATACCTTTGTGACCTACTTGATAAGTTCTCTACATGATAATCACAAGTAAGAGACGACGATGCCATAACCAAACAGATGCCTTTGCACTCTCTACTCTAGTGATCTGATTAGCTTGCCCCAACCTATGGAATTTTTGATCCCCACTGTCAGTCAGATCCAAGTAGTAAAGTTTCCTCCTTCTAAAACCATAACCAAGAATCTGTCAAGTCAGAATGTCCAGAAAAACACAGAAAGAGGGATAAAAGGTCACAGTACATGCAAGTGCAATAATGATTTGACTCACAGAGAGGAGATTATGTGCTAAGGAAGGTACAACTAAGACAGCATCAAGAGTTAAACTATCAGATAAAATAATAGAACCTTCTTTGGTAACGGAAGTGGGAGTACCATCGGCAGTGGACACAAGAGTTTGAGAGGAAGGCTTTCGAGTATGCAATAAACTAGGGTCATTGGTCATATGATCAGATGCACCTGTATCAATTTTCCATGTACTATTCATAGATAGCTTACCTTGCTTACCTGACTGTGCAACATTCGCGGAAGCAAGGGAAGATTGTTCGTCCTCGGTGATGGCAATGGTAGCTTTGCTAATGTTCTTGCGCGGCTTCTTTGTAAAGTCCCACCAATCAGGATACCCAATAACTTCATAACACTTTTCTTTCGAATGACCTACCTCTCCACAATGGGTACATTGGCGGGATGAACTAGCTTTCCTAGTGGCCTTACGAGAAGGACCAGACACCCCAGGAGAAGAGCTTAGTCTGCGATGGACAGCCAAAGCAGTAGCCTCACTGGAATGACCCATAGCCTGTCGTTCCGATTGCATCTTCCGAACATAGGCATAACTCATCTCCAAGTCAAATTTCGGATCCTTGCGTAAGATCTCACCTCGCACTTGATCATATTCGGAGTCAAGACCACATAGAAACATATGGACTCGCATTCGTGCCATTACTGATGCTTCTTGAAGAACTGCTGCTACATTTCTTTGTTGAGAAGCCATCCTTCGATCATTTCCTGGAACATACTTACTAGCTCATTATAATAGGTAGCAAGAGACCTACCATTCTGTTTTGCTCCAAAACACTTCTTGTTCAATTAAAAAATACGAGTTTCATCTGAATCTTCATAAAAAGTTTTCTCAACAGCATCCCAAACATTTTTTATCGTGGGAAGGCGGATAAACCTATCCATGAGTGATGGCTCCATGGAGTCAATAAGCCAACTTTTGACTCTTTCATTATAAGTTGCCCAAGCTTCATATTCAGTAGAATTAACATCCGGTTCAGTTTTGGCTCCAGTCAAATAACCAACCTTATCGGAGCGCCAATACGCATCCGCATAAGAGGAGCCCAGATGGTGTAGTTCGATTCGTTCAATGCAACTCCATATGGAAAACTAGAATTGTCTTGAGTGGTAGTATGATAGTGATTCACAATTTTAGGAGACTCAGTTGTAGAGCCTACGCCAACAGTGATATCATTCAATGCCATTTGATGAGCGGATTCGATTCGATGAATAGTGGAGATGATGAGTTTCCAATGAAGAGGGGCGGTAGGAGCAGTAGGGTTGTCGCAACCGATTTTGCGAAATAAATTTTTATAAAAGTCGTCACCAATTGTAATAGGTGCAATTGGTCTCCACAAAAATATAATTTTGGTCTACGAAAAATCCAGAAAAAGGGTAAGTGAGTTTGTTGCGTATGGAAAGGTGTGAGGCACCCCACAACGCCTGTTTAACTTAACTTTTATTATCCCATTAAATGATTTTTCAGAAAATATTAATTGTAACGTAATTAAGGTTCTATAATCATATAAATTATACAAAAATTATATAAGATAAAAATAACATCTAGAGAAATATAATAGCTATATAGGATAAAATAATTTAAGTAAATATAGGGTTATATCATAGTAGGATAAAACGAACTTATAAAAAAAATACTATATTCAAATATAATAAAATAATTTTATAATATAAATAAAAACTATCTTAAAAGTTTTAATATTGAGGTTTATGGGGTTTTTCCATCCAATGGTCAAATTTCTCAATAAACACTCTCACCTCAAGAATCTTTCCAAGGGTGCATCCAATGCGTTCCCCAAATAAATTCCATCGTAGGCAAAAACTTTTAATATAATTTTTATATAATACATAAGTTTAAAATAAAGAAAAATAAAAAATAAAATAGTAATAAATAACATAAAGTAAAATAGGAATGAAAATAGAGATAAAGTCAAAATGTAAATATAATATAAAAATGAAAATCACATAAAATATTATAAAAATACATATCGATAAATTAAAGTTAATAACATAAAATAAGATAATAATAACAATATGAAAATAGAGCAAAAATGTACCTATATATGTTTAATAAAATGAAAATAAAATAAGATAAAAATAAAAAATAAAATAAAACTAAAAATATAAATTAAAATATGATATAAAAATAAAACGAAAATAAACAAAGAGAAAAAATAAGTAAGATAAAATAAAATACAAAAATTCCAATGGAATAAAAATATAAAAAGATAATAATGTATAAAATAATAATAATCATAATCATAATAATAATAAAAACGAAAAGAAAAGAAAATAATAAAAACACAGAAAAGAAAAATAAAAAAATAAAATAAAAATAAAATAAGTAAATGAATAAGTAAATAAAGTAAAATCAAATAAAGTGAACATAAAAATAGAAACAAGTAAAACAATAAAATAAAATAAAATAAAAATAATTAAGATAAATAAAGGTAAAAATAAAATAAAGACAAAATGTTGGGAACCGATTTTTTTGTGTAGACTATACGATATTAAATTATCTCAAATCCTCCAACCAAAGATATTAAGATTTTAAATCACATAATTATCACATAAATCAAACAATCATCAAATCAACTATTCAAGTTACATATAAACATATTTCAAGTAGCCTTCCCATATAAACACATTTCAAATAGCTTATTATCAATGTGAAAAAAAATGATGAACAACACGCAATTTCGGTTCCCTTTTTTTTTTAGCAATTGAATACTTCAACTATGTCATTGAATTATCATGGCTGAAAAATTTATAATCAATTGCTTTAATGCAATGAACATATAAAAATGTCACATAAAATTTTATTTTCATGCAATTTTTAAATCAAAATATTCAGAAATCTCAAAGCCCAAATAATTCATACAATCCCTTGGCCCAAACCATTAAACCTCTATCTCATGATAACTCATATAAATAATTCAAAACCCAAACATATAAGTCATACATATAAAGCCCACATCTTATGCAATTCAATACATATGGCCCGACAATTACCAAAATACAAATAAGCCCACAAAAATAAACCCAATACATTAACCCAAACAATTAAATCATATTTACATATAAAGTCCAAATGCTTCCCTAATCCATTTATGGAGCCCAATTATCATCAAATGAATATTCATGTTTAAGCCAAATAAAACACCTAAAGCCCCACCACTTTAACTCATATCAACCAAGCAATCAAACATCAGTATGTCCGACCATTCAAACCAAACAGAAAGAGAATCAATCCAGAATAAAAGAAACAAACCAGAAGCAACAAAACACAAACAAAACAAAGCTAACATCCTAAAGACACTTCCAACCATCCAGACCGCAAACCAAGTATAATCAAGATTCTCAAAATCAAAACCGACACATGCATATTGGCAATCCTATAACAGTAATAGCAAAATCAGATTCTCAAAATCAGCCATATACCTTCCAAATCAAACACCCAAGCACCGAAATTTCACAGAACAAATGATGCAAAGAACCGGAGAAGAACACCCAAAGTAAAACCAGAATACCGAAAGAAAAGAAAAAGAATTCCCCATAAAATCTGAAGGTCAAAGCAAAAGGAAACTCTCCAAAAAATTTGATTTTTCAATCACTCGCAAGCAAGAAGAAAAGAATCCACTCTCCAAAAAAAAACCGATCCCAAAAGAGCCACAAAATTCCCACAAAATTCGAAAGCACGAAAACACCAGAGAAACACCTCCAAAAATACAACCAAAAACCGATCCCCTCTACTGGAACCCTTCCCCTCTATTTATAACCTAATAATCTCCAACATTTCCTTCTCATGATTCCGTTTCCATTCCATCTCTTCCCCTAATCCCTCACGAATTTCTTTCATTCTTAAAATGACATCTAAACCTAATCTCTTACCTTACATAAATCGCGAAATCCCTAAATATCATGCTCCAAATCATTCCTTCCATGTGAACACTCCTATTTTGGCATCCCTCTCTCTCTACTTCCCCTTTTCCATCCGCTCTTCCTCTCTCTTTCCTTTTTCCTCTTTTCGGGAGGCGTCACTTTCTACTATGTGTTTCCTTCCTTCTTCATTCTCTGCACTTTCCTTTAGGAATTAGGGCTATATGATATATGGGTCGGGCTGTCAATAGCGAACGGGCTATCCAAGAAATTGAGTAATGAATGGGTTGTCCAATTAATTGAGCTTACGTTTTTAGTTGGACCGGCTTAAGGGTTCTCATGTATGTAGTAGGCCAAATGCATGTATCAATTTTGCTAAGATTTAAATTGTTTATTGGGCCAGGCTCACCTATCTTTTTCCTTAACAAATAATTCAGATTTTGGACCAAGCTTTAAACCAATGGATTGAGATTGAGCCTTTTACTCACTTAAGCAGATAAAACCTTATTTTGTATTATGCTAATGATTGTAAATGGGGTAATATTGATCTCATAATTGGTGGAGATTAGAGGTTTCTTTTAAAAAATTTCGAGTTTTATAATCTTGGACAAAAATTGAGGTACAACAAGAGTTTTGGACTCTTACTGCTCCGATACCAAGTAGGCTAATTGAGAATGATTTTCTTACCTATTATTTTCTCAACTGAGGTATAAATAGGGATTACATAATGATATATAAATAATTACGCATTTACAGAAAACTAATTACAAAGGCAGCCATTCTTCTACATGAACCCAATCTCAAAATTCAACCAAAACTCACTTTTCTAAAAAAAATTAAATCTAGAAAAACCTCTTGAGTTGGCAATAGCTACCAGTTCATTGCTTTTGGCATATATAACATCTGAAAGAATTAAAAGAACAGGAAAACATTGGGTACTTACAGGAAGGAAGACCACTGCAGTTACTGAATGGAATTAAAATAAAAAAGGAATGAAGAAAAAGAATCTACCGATAGAAGATCAACTCCCTGAGAACATAGATATGGAACAACCCGTGTCAAGTTTTCAGGCTCCCACCAAGGATAAACATGACAGTCTTGCAAAGCAGTAACTCTTGGCCACCGCTGCTCAGTGGGGGTTCCCAATAGCCTTCAAATCGATGAAATAAGAGAAATGAAGATGCGGCATTGCAGCATTGAGATGGTAGTAGTGATACACGATTAGAATTAAGAGGAACAAAAGCAAAGAAAAACCTGAAAATGTGAATCAACGGCTGGAACTCGGAGTCCCCCATAAATAGGGCATGTTTATGTACCATTTCAATTGTGGAAGAAGAAATAGTAAGGAATTCAATAATCGTAGCAGGAGAATTGACTAATTTCACCAAGGACGAGAGCACGAAAACCAAGTAGTAACTTTGATAAGCATTAGAAATTACCAAAGATACAGCCAACCGACCACATATCGACATCAATAGAATAATGCGATGAACCAAGGAGGACCTTAGGCGCCCTATGGTAGAGAGTGATATTCACATGCGTATAGGTCTTGAGAGGAACAATAAAAGTGCGGCCGAGACCGAGATCAAGATTAACGATCTTTAGGATGCCTTTCTCCTTGTCAATGAGGAAATTCTGAGGGTTGAGGTTACGATGAAGAAGTTGGTACAGAGCAAGAAAAAGAAGTTAGTACTGAGGAAGAAGAAGCACACGCAGAAGCGAAGTTAACGGCATTAGGGCATTTGAGTTATTTTGGCCAAATATTTTAATTAAACAGATTTTAATTAATTTATTAATTCCATAGTTATGATTTCATAATTTTTGTTAATCCAATCGGATAGTCATTAGATCAACGGTAATAATACCGTTATTTGACCATACTAGACTGTAGTGTAGCCCATCAATCGACGGCAAAATTGCAATTACATAGAAAATAGAATGACCGAGAAAATCAAGGGGGAGAAGGTGAACGATTGTAGATGATTGAATGTTGCCGCCGCATATTTCGACCCACTTGATATGAACCTGAAATGTATGTAGACATTAAATTGGACTTGTTTGTAGCAGATTTTAACTCTTAAGAATATGTTATTAGTTGTGGATTTTCTATTAAACACATGTTAACACTTTCCAAGTGGCAATTTCTATTAAACAAATTGTTAACCACCATTGCATAAATATCTGTACTCAGCCAGAGTCTGGTTATGTTGAATATACAAGAAGTTTTCCATTACCTTTCCTTTTCTTGTTTGCTTTCCATGGAAATTATCCTTGTGTGCTAAGGTTAAGGTGTTGTTGCATATCAATTGATATCAGAGGGTGCCATTGAATGAAGTCGTTCCCTTCCTGTGCATGCCACTCGTAAATCGAGCATGCTACCATGGATAACTGCGTTTCTAATCTTGAAATGAATATGAAGCAAATGTCAAATGCATTTGATAGATTTCAAGGATCTATCAATCATGATATCACCAATCTAAATCTAAGCATGATTGCTGATTTTGAGAAGTTGAGAAAAGATTTGTTGCGTGTGAAACATGGAGTTGCCGACAATGAAATTTTCCAAGATTTTGATGCAAATCGTCCAAGAAAAGGGGAACCTCCAGATGAAAGAGTTAACACTCTGTGAATTCCATGTCAGCAAAGACTTGACAACAACACCACTGTTACTGCAAGTTTGCTTGAGTGTGGGGAGTTTAGATTTCCTTGCACATCACCTTCTTTTGGCAACCCATTTTGGGATTTTGAAATATGGAAAGGGTCCCCCAAATTCTTTTGTTTTCTAAGTAGAACTAGCCTTATCATTTTCAATTTCATCTATAGCCGCGAAACTCGCTTCAGTGTAGCTCGTGAAGGTCTTGTACTCAATGTAGCCCTAAATTCCTTTATTTTGACCCATTTTGTGTTCTTGCCATAATTGGGGAAGGTCTCGCTCCGCGAATTAGTGATAGGTTGTGTAGCTCGTGAAGAAGTTTGTTCTACCATTGACATCTAAAGTTCATGATGTTTCAATTGAGATAAGGAAAGGCTGAAGAGTTTTATGAGTATTTTTTTTAGGTTTTTTTATTATGTTTTACAATGGATTTTTTTTACATTTTTTTTATAATTTGTAAAACATTTCCACATAGAAACCAATTGTGAGGCGGTCAAAGTGCCGCATGTACATTTGGCTACCCGAAAGTTTAGAAAACTTACCAAGTGATGAGACCTCACTATAACAAATTAGAAAGTATGGTATGCAAAATGCAATTTTTGAACAATGGGTGTCCAAAATCGAACATGACATATCTTTGGATGACCAAAAGTGATATTTACCCTATATAAGAGATTGGACAATAAGAACATTGTGTATTTGACTCTCTACATAGATGACATATTGCTAATTAGAAATAATGTAGCAACATTGTCATCGGTTAAAATTTGGTTATCTAATCAATTTAGCATGAAAGACCCGAGAGAAGCGAGATATGTTCTAGGCATCAAGCTAACGTGAGATCGCGGATCTAGAACTTCAGCTCTTTCTCAATCTATATACATATAGAATATATTGGTCAAGTATGCAATGAATGACTCTAAGAAAGGTTTATTGTCCTTTAGACATGAACTTCATCTTTCTATGGACGACTATCCTAAGACATATGAGAAAAGGTAACAAATGAGTAAGGTATCATATGCTTCGGTAATTGACAGTCTCATGTACATCATGATGTACACTAGACCAAAAATTTGTTGTTTAGTAGGATTGGTCAGTAGAGATCCATCTAACCCATGAATGTATCAGTGGACAACGTTAAAACATATATTCCAGTATCTTAGGAGATTAAAAGATTATATACTTGTTTACTATAGGGATGAGATCATTCTACTATGCTATACTAACTCAAACTTTCGGGCAGACAAGGACTCTATGAGATCCACATATGATTATATATTTACCCTTGATGGTCCAGCAATAAGTTAGAGGAGTATGAAGCAAACTTGCATCTCAGACTCCACGATGGAAGCCCAATATGTGACTGCTTCAAATGTCACAAAGAAAGCTATATGGTTAAAGAAATTACTTTTAGAATTAAAAGTAGTTCCTAATATTGTGAGGCCTATGATCCTATATTGCGACAATATGGGTTCCATAGTTCAAAGTAAGGAGCCTCGCTATCATAGCAAAGGTAAGCACATAGAATGCATGTTCCATTTGATAATAGAGTTCATACAGCTAAAGAAAGTAGAGATGCTAAAGATAGATTCAATACATAACTTAGCAGATCCATTTACAAAGGCCTTGCAAGAAAAAGTTTTTTAGCTCATGTTGAGGAATGGGTGTCAGGATATTCTTGCAGTGTGTTCTTTAGTGCAAGTGAGAGTTTGTCCGAATGATGTTTGCAATTCTAAAATTCAAGAATAAACATTTGATGACTGCATTTGTGTTTTTTTTTAAATATTTTATTTACTTTATTTTATTTACATGTGAATGTTCTATCAAGGTCTAAGGATGTTAGACATATGAATCTTGGATACTAAGATACATTTTATATGTGACTATAAATTGACACATGATTCATTATTACATACTAAATCATTGGTCACAACCAAATTGACAAATCTGGGCACTTCGTTGATATATGTTGTACTGCATGGAAATATCCAATTAGGGAAACAGTTTGTCTTGACCATTTGAGAAGATTCTCGGATTGTTGCACTAGTGTATATGACATACCAATTGATGGACTTACATAGGAATGAATAATTATAAATGTCTTATCAAAGAGTTATTCAACCTATAATTGTGGAGTACAGTATATCTCAAGCTTGAGTAGGTCAATACATTTATGTTTATAGCGTGTGCATTTTGATTCATCAATAAGCGAGACACGAACTATTGTCAAGAATCTTGATGAGTTGAATGTATGCCACTAGGGTATGAGCACATACCTACAAAATAGTCATATGCACTTTTAAGGATGGTAAAATTTAACCGACCCGCCCGGCCTCGAACAGGTTTTCCACGCCCTGATTCTTTGGTGGAGTGGGGACGGGGTACAAAATTGGATTATTTGGTGATAAGTCCTTTATATCGATTTCATATTTCATTTAGTCTTTTTGAAAAATTTGTAGCCCAATACATCCCCAATTATTTGAAGCTTAGTTCAATAAGGACAACTTTAAATTTTAACCTCTATTAATGACAATTTTACCATCCCCTCATTTAAATCTATCTTTATTTTTATTAGTACATGATTGCTCTTTATTTAGAAATTAATTATTATAATAAAATAAATATAAATACAATCCCATAAAGTTTGGTGAAAATTATGTCTTTTATCTATATGTTTTTAAAGATAAACTAATATTTTCACTTTTGATGAATCAAAGTAAAGAGTCGATCAATCCATTTTTTTTCCTCCTGAAAATCAAGTGCATGCACTCACATTCACAAAATTCACTTGACTTAGTAACCTATGCATATGAATTAAAATATGTGAATCACTATATTATCGAAATCAACAATGAAACACTTATGAATCAACAAAACGTTAACCAATACAAATGTCAATATTTTTATTACATTGTTCACTAATAATCAAAGCCAATAACTTATGAGAATAATATCATAATCAAACTCAATTCATATTTCAAACAAAATCAAATACCAAAACAATTTATAGCTGTTTTGGTGACTTTTGCGAAAATCCTATGAATTTTGTGTAAGAAATTCTCTAAATTTTTTTTTTACAATTTCAAAAACTCTTCTGAATTGTTTTGGTGAGTTATGTAAAATCCTCTGAATTCTTGACAAGTTTGAAAAATTCTCTGATCATCTAAATTTTTGGTTGTTTTTTTTGTTTCATTTTGATAAATCCTCTAAATTTTTTTATAAAACATTTAGATGATTTCTAATAATGAGAAATAAATTTTTGGGTTTTGAAGTTTAAGATATTAGAGTTTAGAGTTTAGGGTATAAGGTTTTGGGGTTTAGGAGATCATAATTTATTATTTAGGATTTTGGGGTTTAGGACTTAAGGTTTAGGGTTTAGGAATATAAGATAGTAAAATTTTATGATTTTCTTCTTATTTTTGTAAATTCTTCTTAATTATTTATAAGATTTTTTGTTCAAACTTAAAATTAGAATTGTTAACATTATAGGATTTCTGAAAAATTCAGAGGATTTTTTATTATAAGGTTTAAAGTTTAAGAGTATAGAGTTTAAAAGATTAGAGTTTATTGTTTGAAGTGTATGATTTTAGGATTTAGGGTTTTGAGGTTTAGGATTTAGAGTTTGGGGTTGTTTTTGTTTGGTTTTCAAAAATTCTTATAATATTTATTATATATTTTATGAAATCCCCTTTTTTTGTTGCTTAATTTCAAAAATTCCTCTGATTTATTTTGGTAAATTTTGCGAATTTCTCTAAATTTGAGACAAATTTATGAAATCTTTTGAATTTTTTTTTTGTTTATTGTTTGATTTTCAAAAGTTCTATATTTTTTTGATATATTTTTATGAAATCATCTGATTTTTTTGGCTTAATTTTATAAACTCTTTTGATTGGTTTTGATAAATTTTTGAGAAATTTTCTGAATTTTAGATAAGTTTGAGAAATCTTCTAATTCATTCAGAGGATTTGACGAATAAATATTTAAACATATTGATTATGGGTCTCATTGGAAAGAGTTTTTCGTGTTGATTATGAATATATATATATATATTTTAAAAATCCGACTTATATTTTAAGAGATAAAACTATTTTAAAATTTTTAAAATAAAAAAATAAAAAGAATCTGATGATATGAGCATATGTTATACAAATAAGGATTTATTGGAATAAGGATAGTTTTGTCCATAATTATTTAAAGGTTGTTTTGGAAGATTGCAAAAAATTAAAGGTAGTGAATGAAATATACATTTTGTCCTGAAGGCAAGGTGGGCCGAGAATGGGATTTCAAGTTTTCCCACCCTGTCCTGATACCCTGCCTTGTACCCCTTAAGAAATATATGTTATATATATGTGTATATATATAGGTTAGATTTCTATACAAGATAGATGCATTTTATTTGTCATCTGAACCTTTGTGTTCTTGTACTTTCGTTTTTAGGCTATCTTATAGATTGTAAGTTGTGCGGTGCACCCGTGGCATTTAAGAATTTAACAGCTAATTTTGACTTGTGGGGTGACGAGGGCAATGAATTGCGGAGCGGGGGCAGGGATGGAACACCCATATTCCATCCTTAGCCCGCCCAACTACCACCCGTATGTACTTTCAATTACAAAAGTGTAAACCCATCTGAGTGGTGCAAATTAATTTATCCAGAAACTATGCATTGTAATTTTTACAAATAAAGCATTGTGTATGAAATTAATCGACATGTCAATTTAATACCCTTAGAGAATATAAATAATTATCATATAATTACTATTTATAAATTCATTAAATTTCATAAAATCAGTTGACCTCTTGAGCCAACTGATTGAAGCTTCAAAAAATATTATCTCACGTAGACGCACGGTCGGTTGTAAAATAACATTGAGAGCAACTACAATGGGTAAAGTATCATTTTTTTTTATTAAAATCAATATTGGATTACTTAAATATTGAACCCACATGCACAACAACATTAGTAAAATACTTTTGTCAATATAGTCATATGAGCTTATACATTATTTCTTCCCTATTTTATTGTATCTAATAATATTGTTGACCTGTATGTTATGTACAACAAAATGGACCCAATTGAACTACACAAATACACTAAAATTACTACTGAATCACACTTTTAATACACAAAAAACAAGTCCATTAAACTTGTCATATCAACAAAAACATGTACATTCAAATCAACAAAGGCAATTGCTAAATGCACATTTATTTTTGCTGCAAGTACACGATGTGACATGTACCTATATAAAGTATTGGAGTGACACTGTGTGTTAGATAAATGTTGGAGACCTAACTTTCCACATACCAAAATGACCGAAATTCCTATATTATTATTAATTTGGAAATTTTTAAAAAACGACTACGTAGGACTGTAGTTATTTATAAAAAATATATATATTTAGCATATAAGCCTTATAAGGAGTGCGCACCCAGTTTGATTCCTATTTCGTCTTATCCCGCACTTTGCATTTTCCAATTTTGAATTCTAATTGATCGCATCTAATACTATTGTAATTTTTATTAAGGATTCGTAATGATATTTTTCACCCTTAGGGCTTGCTTGATGCATGGATTGGGAGGATTTGAGTGCACAACTAGACTTGTCCATTCTTTATAAACACATCTCTCAAAAAATTGACCACGCAGTTGCACTCTCATATCTGAAGTAATGCCACTGAGGCATAATGGTAGGCATTGGGTAACCCCCAGCTAAGGAAACCTATACGTAGTGATTATCACTAACGTGTCCAAGGGCGATAGCAACATGTTGATATTGAGGTGGAGGAGTTGATCACAGTGTTAAATATGTGAAGCTCTGTCGTGAACTAACAACATGTAGTATGACATTGTACCTGGAAGCAATCAAGAGACCCATGTCTGACATTATTATCCAATGCTGAGTTGGTGCTGCTCTATCTAATTCAAAGAAGTTCAAGGTGTTGTGAATACCCAATGCATGCTCTTTACTGCCAAACATTGCAACATATTCTTGCCAGAATGTGCCCAACTCACTTATTAAGTCACGACGAACAATATCCCATACATGTTCACCAAAACCAAGACCAGTAGATATCGCCCGAAAGCCGCAATTTCCATCAGGTATTACACCTTGCAGAGCCACAATGTAGGGATGTAATATTGGTGGAAACTAACGAATATAAATATTTTCATATGTAACATTACTAGATTGAGAACTGTAGAGAGATGAACAATTGTGTCTCCTTGGTTGTTGGGAATGATGACGTGAATTTGTATGAGTTACTCAATCTGCCTTTTTCATTGAGGATAGGCTTCCCACTGAAATACTATACCTACTTTGTTCAACTGAGTCAGGTGCGATAGGATTACAATGACTGCATTTTTGCCTTTTTCTTCGATGAGGGGTGCCCATGTGTACTTTTTTTCACAACTGCATCTTGTACTATGGTAGTTGAGGGTTTAATTATCTCCATGATCTTTCTCAACGGACTAAACTTTCCTAAACGTGAGTGGCGCTTGAATTTTTCTACAAACATTTGTAGCTCAACAGTACAATGAATATCATCATCTCTAAGAGAAACACATGGCGATAGGTCAAGTTTCTTCCAAAACGCATCGATGGAAGAAAGTAGTATAGGTTGACTATCGTTTACGTATATTGAAAGCTCGTGTGCACATGGTAGTCCGTAGCTTGTATAAAGTTTATAACAGCAGGCGTACGAATCATATCTAACAACTTGACATTTCTCAGATTCGTTGAAAATCAGATTCAACGCAGCAATAGAAACAAAGCCACGTAATTCCCTGAACTGATTTGTGTTGAATAGATGCTGGACAATATGTCCACTCTTCTCCAAAGTAGCCTTGATTGATGTGGCCTGCATTTTAACAAGTTAATGAATTAAAGATACTATTGACTCAATGTCTGATTGTGATGATCCCAGATATTTATTTAACTTTGCATGTTGACTCTCGACCCTATTAGTGGTCAAGTTTTCAAAATGCAAATAAGTATTCGTCCAAGAGGAGACAAACATTTCTTTATATGGTGTCAACTATACATCTTTAATGTAATTAACCACTACTATGTAGTTTTGTAGGATTAACTCTAGGTACGACAAATTGTACACGTACGCAATCTCATTTTCGGATTCCACCAACGTATTCCAGGAGGAGTAGTATGCATTCCATGATCCTTTGTCTTGAAAAAACTTTTTTGCAGTTTGCTAAAATTGCCCTATTTATATGCCATCTGCATAGTAGTTTATTTGCATCAGGAAAAATCATGCCACATGATTTCATGAGCGCCAACTCTCTATCAGTGACAATAACTCTTGGAGAAATTGATGATCGCAAACACGTTGAAGCCCATGCATAATTGTCCTGCTTCTCATAATTTAATAGCACAAATGTTATGCAATATGTCATATTTGTTGAAGTCACCCCGACAATCTCAGGAAGAGGCATCCTAAACCTGTTCGTCTTGTATATTGCGTCCATTAGTAGAATATGTGGGAATGCACGTAGTAATACTAATGAGTCTGGATGAGCAAAGAATAAATCTTAGAGCTCGTTGGTTATATCATTGGTTCGATAATAGAAAATGTAGATGTGCTCGTTAAGGAATGACATTAGAGACTGAATGTGTGATTTATCGGCTTTTTCTGAACTTCAGAACTTCTGTCGTGCATTGTATATTGTTTTAATAGTGGACGCATTGTTCAATCTCTTTTCTTCAATGATGCGAAGATGTCTCGTGGCTTGACATGACTGCTGAACATATCTACCATCATCTCAAATTCAAATTCAGAAAAGCGATCGACATACGGATGCCGCTCCATATATGATGCAGGGGCATAGTTTTGCATTCCACACAACACTCTTACCATTCAATCATCAGCTCCATGTAATTTCAACCCTTTAAGTCTGAAAGAACAATCAAGCTTTTTTGCGTCTGTTTGCTTCTTGAAGGTTTTCTTCCCTCTGTACATGCCACTACGATCGCATTGCAACAATAATGATGAGCTCAATGAGCTTCTTGTGATGATAATGAATCCCAAATTTCTTCCTATTGCTTGAATCCAATCAGTCAAGGATTGACGTGAATCGAACACCTGAAATCATTTATAAATGTTATAAATTGAAACAAGTTTGCTAAAGATGTTAAAATAATAAGACATGTTATTTTCCTAATTGTTATACCGTCTCGGTTAAAAATTGTTTTGTAATGTCAACTTCTATTTTCTCTTCATAATCATCCGAAAGTTTTTCTTTTTTCATTTCATTTCTGATAGTACAATCCTATCAACAAAAAAAATCACTTGAGTATCTGTAATTAATTAAAATATTCAAAATATTCAGTATCTATATTTACCTGATCACTAGAACTACTACTTGACAGTCATAAATTTTGGGCCCAAGCTCTCATTTCTTCCAAATGGTCCATATTCACAAGGATAAAAATTGAGTAAGAGGTTAAAAATAAGGTGAGAAGTTAGAGAGAGGGTGTGTGACAATTGATATTGAGAAGTGTGAATTAATATTGTGTCATTGTGTTATATTTATAGCTTGAAGGTTTATAGCCAATTGTCAAATTTCTAGCTAACGGTCAAGTGCTAGCTAACGTTGAATACAAATTATTATGCATAGTCTAATATCTCTATTTATGTGACATTTGAATGATGCCCCTAGTCCTATGCCTATACAGACTTCTTTGCACGCCTTCCTTCATATGGGTGAAAGAACAAAAAATAACAAAGTTCGGATGACACTGCAACTAGGCATCACTAGAGATAATAATGAGAAGGACCATCACATGCTGTGCACGGACAAATAAAATGTTGTTTTTGAATTTACAAATAGGCACAACAAATAGACATAGGCACGACTACGCGTGAAGCCAAGAAATCTGTGACAAAACCAATGAAAATTAGTAAAAAAAGTCTTTTGAGTTGACGTAACTTTCTACTATTGTATAAGGTGCATTTAGTAAAATTTATGTGCAAATAGATGCACCCAACAACAAAATACATAATGCATCATCCCTTCTTCGTTAAAATTGCACTGTGTTATTCTGTAAGCTTGACATGGCTTTATCAGGGACTGCCATCTTGTGATAACAAGATGGCGTATAATACCTTGGAGGCCTGTGGCACTGATTCTGCTCAGCTCCTATCAGATGAACTGAAAGTCTCCATCTTTTATATATGCACGCAAAGATCTCTCCAATACCCCAAATTCTCCTCTCTTCCACATCAGGTCTTCCCTTTGTAAAACCACCTTCACCTCATTTTGGATCCTTTGCAACTTGGCTTACACTAACACGTCAGAGAAAACGCATTTCAACGGTTCTGATTCTCTCATCCTGGTCAGTCTCTCTTTCTTTGTATCTTTCATTGTAAATTTGATTAAATCATGATGGATTTTGGACCGTTAGGTATTGGAAATAAAGTGATGGAGCTTGATGACATGGCGGTTTTGGTGTCGAAGAAGAGGCAAAAACTAACCCAGTACTCAAAGTTTACGAAAGTCGCCATGTTGTAACCTCTAATAGGGATTCCTACCTCGAAACCTTTTAACTCGGGTCGTATCCTCTGTGTCCAGCCATGTCCATTGTAATTTTTTTTAAATAGGACACTTCCCGGACGCGTGTCCAAGCAGTGTCCGTGTCTGACACGGGGACTTTGCTCTTGTAGACATGTCCGTGCTTCTCAACTTGAATCCCTATATGGTTCTAACTTCTAACTCTCAAGGGTTGCAAAAGGCTCTGAAGGTAAGCTTTACCCTCCCAGCTTCATGTTATGCAACCTTGGCGATAAGGGAATTACTGAAAACATTAACTTGTGTATGTATCTTTGTTGGATATTTTTACTGCAATGCAACTTCCTATATATAAATTTTTAGTTCTTCGTTCGCGTGTAACTTGGATTAGGGGGTGGTGACCCAAATCTTTTGGCAATACAATTTGGATTTGAACTAGAGAGGACTGGCCAGTTGCCTGCCATTTATATAATATTTGTTTGCTTAATGTTGCTTTGATTCTTAAGTACCTTAATTTCCAAACGCTAGTAATTTTATTCCATTAACCAACAGTGTGGGCTTTTTCAGGTTGCCTTTAACAAGACTTTAAAGCTTAAACCAGTGAGGACATCTATGCTTAAAGATTTGCACCTTCAGAGCGGGCCAATTTGTCTCGATGAAATGAAATTCAGAATATAGTCAACGATCTTGAATTTAAGAAGGCAGGATGAGGAAACAAGGTCCACTCCAAATCTATGCATTAAGAAATTTATATTGTTCATGACTTTATAGAAAAAAAACCAAAGCATGACCTATTAGTGGTAAAGTTGTTTTGCCATAACCCAGCCTCCACTACGGGTGAATTGTAAACGAGATTTTAACTTTTTCAAATGTGTTTTCTGATAGAGTCCCACATCAAAAGATGTGGTGGTATTGGTGCAGTTGATAAGGTGGGGTATGGGCCTCACCTATTGCCCAAGGTTTTAGGGGCAATGGTCGGCCCGTGAGCAGGTGCTCGACCAGCCTCTGGGCCTTAGGAACAGCTCGGCCCATGTGAGCATGGGCTGGAGTTGGGCCTTGGGGAGTGGGTTCCTAACAAAGGTATCGGAGCTCTATCGATCCTAACTCTTGGCCCAGCCCCTGCAGAGTGGCCGGCCATGGTGCTCGAGCAACGGAGGGTACTCCCTGCCGGAGTGCTCGGCCATGGTGCTCGACCAACGTTGGTGTTGGTGTTCAAAAGGAGGGTATTGATAGAGTCCCACATCGAAAGATGTGGTGGTACTGGTGTAGTTGATAAGGTGGGGTATGGGCCTCACTATTGCCCAAGGTTTTAGGGGCAGTGGCCGGGCTGTGAGCGGGTGCTCGACCAGCCTCTAGGCCTTTGGAACAACTTGGTCCATGTGAGCATGGGCTGGAGTTGGGCCTTGGGGAGTGGGTTCTTATCAAAGGTATCGGAGCCCTATCGATCCTAACTCTTGGCCCAGCCCTTGCGGAGTGGCCGGCCATGGTGCTCGAGCAACGGGGGGTGCGCCCTACCAGAGTACTCAACCATAGTGCTCGACCAACGTGGGCGTTGGTGTTCAAGGGGAGGGTATTGATAGAGTCCCACATCGAAAGATGTGTTGGTACTGGTGCAGTTGATAAGTGATCGATACTTTTTAACCACAAATTAAATTCGCAATTAATAATACCGACTAGTTTACCCAATCGCAGTGTCGCTAAACAGTAATCAATGAACGGGATCGAATCCTCAAACACTGTATTAACTAACAGTTGTCAATTCACGTGATTTAAATGTGCAATTATTAAACTGACATCAAACTTAAATTTAGAAGTAACATACTTCTTCCAAATGTGGTTAGATAGAAGCTTGAAACCTTCATAATCAATTCACTTTAAAACAAAACAAAAAAAAATCACTAAGACTAATTGTCTGAAATTGGTGTCATTTACACTCCAAACTTTCAACAGAGAAATGGTGTTCCAGCTCCCAAACGTTGTCGAACAATCAGGTTGCACCAACAGAGGAGAACGATGAGTATTGCGATAATAGTCAGCAATCGTATCCAGAGAATCCCAAGAGGAACTATATAATAGGGTCCAAGGCTCGGGGAAGGTATCACTACAATAGTAGGATTGGCGTCTTCTAAAGCGCCTCGGGGAAGGTATCACTACAATAGTAGGATCGGCGTCTTCTAAAGCGCCACAAATATGTAAAATGCTCCACAATTTATTTAATGCGGCGCTTTGGGAAGCGTCGTATTAAATTGGTGTTATAATAAAATGCGCGATGCTTTGTCAGCAACGTAATTCACGGCGCTTAGAAAAACGATGTAATTAACATAAAGCGTCGCTGCTTGATTTCCAAAATTTGTTTATTTGCATATTTGAAGCGCTGTGTTTAAAACATTTACGACAGTTAACAAACGTCGTCTGTATTTTAATGTCGACAAAAAATTGAATTAATATTTGTTTTTGTTTTTGTTTTTGCTCTAGAAGCGCATAATAAATAAATTTTAATGTATTTTTATTTTTACATATAGTGGAAAAAAAAATGAATTTTAATGCTACTCACACACCTAGTGAGATCAAAAAAAAATGTTCACCCAAACTCATGATTTGATTCCTCTAGAAAACACAACTAAAAGGCAAAGACACATGAGAAGCACGAGCTGCCATTTCTCATTCACAAGTGAAAATCTGATAAATGGACTTCGGATAATAAATAGATAAAAACTTCTCTCTCCAACCACCGTTTTGAAAACTGAAGATATCGTTGAGCACACAAGAGCAAGGGTTATGCTTCCCCACCAATTTCTAGCCGTTTTGGTGATTTTGTTTTACAAAAATCCTCTGAATTCTGATTAAGAAATCCTTTGATTTTTTGTGTGCATAATTTCAAAAAAAATTCTGAATTGTTTAGGTAATTTTTGTTAAATTCTTTGAATTTTGAACAAGTTTGAGAAATCTTCTAATCAGCTAAATTTTTGATTTTTTTGTTTGATTTGAGAAATACTCTAAATTTTTTATAGGAAATTTAGAGAATTTTTTGTAAAAGGGTATAAAGTTTAGGGTTTTGGGGTTTAGGGTTTAGGAATATAAGTTAGTTTTTTCTGATTTTCTTCTTATTTTTGTAAATTATTTTTAATTATTTATAAGATTTTTTGTTAAAAATTAAAACTAGAATTGTTAACATTCTGAAGATTTATGAGAAATTTAGTGGATTTTTGGTTATAAGGTTTAAAGTTTAAGAGTTTAGGATTTAGAAGATTAGAGTTTAGTGTATAAAGTTTAGGATTTTGGGATTTAATAGATAAGGATTTAGTATTTGGGTTTTTGGGATTTTGGGTTTTGGGGTTATGATTTAGAGTTTCAGGTTTTTTTGTTTGATTTTCAAAAATTCTTATAATTTTTATTTTATATTTTATGAAATCTCCTAAATTATTTTTTTTGCTTAATTTCAAAAATTTCACTTAATTATTTTGGTAAATTTTGGAAAATTTGAGAAAAGTCTGTAAAATCCTCTGAATTTTTGGTTGTTTTTTGTTTGATTTTCAAAATTTCTGTCATTTTTTTGATATATTTTTATGAAATCATCTGAATTTTTTTGCTTAATTTTGAAAACTTCTTTTATTGGTTTTGGTGAGTTTTGAGAAATCCTCTGAGTTCATTCAGACGATTTGACGTATGAACACTTAAACATATCGGTCATATCTCATTGGAAAGAGTTTTTCATATTGATTATGAATATATATTTTTTAAAAAGATCTGACTTGTATAGTTGTATTTTAAGAGATAAAATTGTTGTAATTTTTTTTTTTAAAATAAAATAAAAAGAATATGATGATGTCAGCATATGTCATACACATAAAAATTTATTTAAATAAGTGCAGTTTTGTTTAGAATTATTTGAAAGATGTATTAGAATATTGAGAAATTGAAGATAGTTAATAAAATACATGTTTTTATTAATGGACTTATTGATGAAGCCCACTTATCATAAAACATATGATCTCCAACAAAATACTTATGTCTCAAATTGGCGCGACTTATTATTTTCATTTTACGACGGTTTAATAAAAAGACGCTTTTGTAAAGCGTCGTAAATAAAAACAATTTTACGGCGCTCCTTGTGTTGGGCGTCGTAATAATCAAGACATCGGCACTTATATTGAGCCAGCAAAAGTCACTTTTTGTTTTAAGGACCATCACGCGAGAAGGACTATAAGAAGAAGTCGAACATAGTGAAAAAGAGGTCCATGACCATACTTGCAAATTTCTGCTTCTTAAATCTGTTACTATAGGCCCGTAGATTTAACTTAGTCTTAATTCGTCCTTTTCGATTCAACGCAAGTTCAAGTTTACTTTTTTTTTGAGTAATTAATCTACTTCTCGCTTTTCATTTCCTTAGCGTAAATTGCTTTTCATTCAGTTAGTATTACGTTTATCACCAGCAAGTTGATATCAGTTGAAATTTACACGTGTTACTAGTGGTGTACAAGTCATGTAACTAAATTGGTTAGCTAGATTGGTGATTTGGACATTTACTATTATTAGTATATTAATTAAGCAAGTTGGTTGTAATACTATAAATAGGTTTGTATCTCAGTATAGATTTTTTAATGAGAATATCTCTCTGAAACTTTTTCTTCTCTTTCTTGTTCTACACGAGTTCTTCTCTTCCTTGTTCTTCACAAGTTCTTCATCTGAAACTTCACATTATCAAATTCAATATGGTATCGGAGGATTAAATCTCAGATTTCCAGATTTTCAGATCAATCTCTTTTATTGTTTTACTAAGAATTCTTGCTCAAGATTCCATTAATGGCATCTTCTGATTCTTCTTTGCCTATACTGAAATCATCATCACCTCTTGAAGATCCTCAAAGTCCTTTTCATCTGGCGAACAATGACAATCCGAATCATGTGCTCACTACAGATTGCCTTCATTCTGCCAATTATGGCCCTTGGCGTAGGACGATCATCATATCTTTGCAGGCAAAACGCAAACTAGGTTTCATAGATGGATCTCTTCCAAAACCTACACTGACAGATTCAACATACTCACTTTGGCTTGCTAACAACAGCATGGTACAGTCTTGGCTTGTTAATTCTTGTGTCAAAGAAATTGCTGCAACTGTAGCCTACATGAATTCTGCTAGGGCATTATGGCTGGATCTAGAAGAAAGATTCTCTAGAGGTAATCGTGCAAGAATTTCACAATTACAGCATGAAATCAGTTCTTTATTTCAAGGATCACAGCCTGTTACAACCTACTTTCATAAATTGAGAGCTTTGTGGGATGAATTAATGAATTTTCGTCCAATACCTGCTTGTGAGTGTGTTCCTGCTTGTACTTGTAAGGCACTCTCAAAAGTTGCTGATTATCAACATGAAGATTATATCGTTAAATTTCTCAATGGACTTTCTAAAATTTACAATCCAGTGAAGGATCGTATATTACTTACAGATCCTCTTCCTTCCATCAATAAGGTGTTCTCAATTGTTCTTCAAGCGGAAATTCAACGAGGTTTTCCATCTCATAATGTTGTTCCACCTATGGATGCATCTGCTCTTTTTGTGAACACCAACACCAGCAAGTCTTCATCTAAAAATGCTATTTGTACGCATTGTGGCAAGAAAGGACATACTATAGACAAGTGTTATCGTCTCCATGGTTTTCCTCCTGGTTTTAAATTCACCAAAGGAAAGGTTGCACAGGCACACAGTGTGCAACAACTTGATAGTTCAGTTTCTTCTATGGAACCACAATTTCCTTTCACAGTGGACCAATGCCAGAAATTATTAGCTCTGCTATCTCTATCAGACAATTCACCGTTTCCTGCTACTGCCAATCATGTTGTTCATTCATCCACAGGTATACCTGTCTCTTCCATTTTCTCTACTGCAAATTGCACTAGAGCTCATGTTTCTAGAAATTCTTGGATAATCGATACAGGGGCTACTGATCATATGATATTTGATCCCACTCTTTTCACCTCACCTCCTTCCTTGATTAAAAGCCATGTTTACTTGCCAAATGGTCAATCAGCTCTTGTTACTCATATAGGTGTTGTTCACATCAATTCCAAACTCACTCTCACTGGTGTCCTTTGTGTTCCCAGTTTTCATACCAATCTCTTGTTGTTGAGGGGTCAAACTGACTAGCCATCTTATTGGTCTAGCCCTCCCCAACATGAGCAGCAGCCCAATAACACCCCAACTAAAATGTAACCTCGGCCCAACCCGCAGGAGAGCGTAACGGCCATCTAAGATGTTGTCACTGGAAATCACACCCAGGACCTTAAGATAGTTGGCGTGTAAGCTACTACCACCACTTGAGCTGCAGCTCAAGTGGTGGGAGTAGCAGTCAAACATTACGACCCAAAGGTGCGGGGTTCGAATCCCCCGCACAACATCCCAATGAAATTGCGGCTTGGGCCGTTCTAGTAAAAGGGTTGGTGTGTACGGACTGCTGTCCTCTGTGGGGTTGGGGCCTAGACCAATAAGATGGCTAGGTCAGGTACTGCCTCACTTAAAAAGTGCATTTTTATGTTGTGGGGTCAAACTGACTAGCCATCTTATTGGTCTAGCCCTCCCCAACATGAGCAGCAGCCCAATAACACCCCAACTAAGATGTAACCTCGGCCTAACCCGCAGGAGAGCGTAACGGCCATCTAAGATGTTGTCACTGGGAATCACACCCAGGACCTTAAGATAGTTGGCGTGTAAGCTACTACCACCACTTGAGCTACTGCTCAAGTGGTGGGAGTAGCAGTCAAACACTACTACCCAAAGGTGCGGGGTTCGAATCCCCCGCACAACATCCCAATGAAATTGCGGCCTGGGCCATTCTAGTAAAAGGGTTGGGGTGTACAGACTGCTGTCCTCTGTGGGGTTGGGGCCTAGAGCAATAAGATGGCTAGGTCAGGTACTGTCTCACTTAAAAAGTGCATTTTCATGTTGAGGGGTCAAACTGACTAGCCATCTCATTGGTCTAGCCCTCCCCAACATGAGCAGCAGCCCAATAACACCCCAACTAAGATGTAACCTCGGCCCAACCCACAGGAGAGCGTAACGGTCATCTAAGATGTTGTCACTGGGAATCACACCCAGGACCTTAAGATAGTTGGCGTGTAAGCTACTACCACCACTTAAGCAATATTAACCGACGAAGAATTGGAGTTATTCTTCTTCTTTGCCGCCTTTGGACAATCTTTCTTCCAATGCCCTTTCTCTGTCGTCCTCCTCTTGATTTGGAACGACCCCGCGAGGAACCACCACCATATTTCTTTCTATCTCTCGACCTCCCATCTCTTGCGAACAATGCCTCTGATTGTGAATCATGTGATGCCTCTTTATCCTTCTTTCTGAATTCAAAATTCAACAATGCAGTAGACACTTCATTGTAGTTCAATTCCGTCTTCCCATGGATCAAAGTGTTGACAAAGTTATCAAACTCCTCGGGAAGTGAATTCAACAACAATAAGGCTTTCACCTCATCCTTGATAATTTCTTCTAAATTCGCCAAGTCAGCAAGCAATTTAGTGAACTCATTCAAGTGCTCACTCATAGATGCACCCCTCCTCATAGTGAAGCGATAAAGCTTCCTCAACAAATGGAGACGATTCTCAATGCTCTTCTTCATGTACTTATCCTCTAAAATCTGCCACATCTCCTTAGCAGAACTCACATCAAGTACCAAGTACTTCAAATCCCTCGCTAAGCATTTTCGGATAGTACCACATGCACGTTTGTTCATATGTGCCCACTATTTATCATCAATGTCATCCGGCTTGTCTTCCAACACTTCATCAAGATATTGATGCGCTAAAGCATCCATCACTTCGACACGCCATAGACCAAAATTATTTGCCCCATCAAATTTTTCTACATCCAATGACTCCTTCGACACAACCCTAGAATGTCTACCCGGAACCTTTCCACTACCCGAAGCACTCGCAACACCTTTGCCTTTGGTAGTTACAACCGGAACATCCTCTTCACTAGACATTTTCTAAACAACTTGATTTCAACACAAACAAGACAATAATCCCAAATAGATGACAATCTCAGCAGAAAATCAAGGCAATAGCAACCCAAAAACAACACAAAATTCTCACAGGAATTTCATCAAACACCTTGTGGGCACTAACCTCTCAAATCCTCCACCCAAGCAAAAAACTATTTGGAATCAACAAAGGAACCCAAGAAATCACTAACCTTAAGCTCTGATACCAATTGTTACGATTTGAACCTCAAATACGCAGCGGATTGAACAAATCGCCGAAACCCTTGTTTTGGAAATCAAGAACAAAACCAATGGATTGTGTAGAATCAAGTAGAGAAAGAGTAACGAAAGCATAAAGAACACAAGAATTACGTGGTTCGGCGTTAGCCTACGTCCACGGGGAGAAGGATGATCGATTTTCGTATTTTGGTTGAGAGAATACAAAACTCACACTTATGAAAAACACACACTGGGTTCAATTTTAACCCAGAAAACGCGTGGGCGCCTAGGCGCTACAGTAACTCGCCTAGGCGCTAACGCTCAAAATCTCTCCTGAAATCACACTCTGTACTGGGCGCTACAGTACCCACCAAGGCGCGCTACAGTAAACCGTCTAGGCGCTACAGTAACCACGCCCAGTCCAGATTGTTCACTAAGCAACCACAACACCAAAAAACACACTCTGTACTTGGCGCTACAGTAACGGGTCTAGGCGCACCGCCCAGTACAGTTTTGGTTACTGATCAACACAAATGACTCACGACAACGCGCGGGTATAAACCTAGTATATAAATATAATATGTAATCAACTAGGCTTGTGAGCTTTCGAACCGAACTATCACAAGTTCAAATTCGAGTTCGAAATATAAACAAACTTACTTCACAATTCGCTCGAGTTTGAATTTTTTTCAAGCTTTGTTTAGTAATAATTCAGTTTGGTTCTTATCTGTAAGGGATAAAAAATCCCATGAGATGCGTCCCAACAACAATGCAAAAGCGTGTCCACATCAAATAGCCGAGCCGACGTAGATCATAATGGTAGCTCGTCTATCATATACTCATGTACGACAGAAACAACTCGATTATTATAAGTCGGGTGTAACCGGGCAGACAGCTCAGAACCCGGCCGACCTCTACAACAGGCTCCGACTTCTACAGGCGTATCCCGCCCCTAAATTATGGGGATCTCCTAATTAATTATCAATCAATTGGTTGAGATTGAGTGCAATTTATATCCTTAATTACAGGGATATTATTGACTTCAATCAAAAAACATTCCCTCAATCGAGTTGGACTGGGAAACAAATTCTAGCGTGTAAAACAAGCTACAATTTGAGTCATTGGATTAGTATTCTAGTCTGTATAAATATTAATACATTAGCGCTTGCGCTATTTTTGGTCAATCAATGGGTTACGTCGCAGGAAGTTTGCTACTTCCGCAGTCTTTACACTACTCTCTTGCTCCTCCATCATCTTTGCGTTATTGTTCTACGCAATATGCTTTGTGTTTTGTGAAGAATGTTGTGAGCAACAGAAAGAACAGACCTGCCATGGCCTCTCTGAGCCAAGATGATCGAAGCCACGACATGTTCACTCATGGAAGGGCGTTTCTCTTCGTGGGTCTTTCAGCTCTTCCTTCTTTACGACTCAGGGCGAAACCTATTGAAGATTTGACCAGAACTGGTGAGTTGTGCACTTTCGCTTCTTATCTGTTAATTGCTCATGATAGAAATAAACACATGAGATATATCTTGGAACGTATTTTCTGACATGACTCCTTGAGAATTTAAGGAAGAAACTATTTGCAAACAAGTGCCTGAACATATAGTGTGCGATTGAGATCTTCCCATGATTTGATTCTTTTAGTGAAATGGTATGTTTCAATTTGCTTCAAGAATTAATGGACTGGAATTTGGAACTTGGTTGCTATCCCTATTGTTCAATATCGACACAATTTTTATTTTTGGGTGTGTGATATAAGAATGAAATTATTCATGTTTGTTGAAGTAGAAAGTGGTTTAAAGACAACTGAGGATAACCAGAAAGCAGAGGTCCGAATCTATCATGAGCAGCAGGCACTTGGCTCGTCATCAAATCCAATTTTGTCTCTCCTATTTGTATTTGTTGTATTTGTTGTTGGTACTGTTCTTGGTGCACTCTATGCATTGGCGCAGACAGAGAAGAAAACTTCTAATGAAACGATAGAATCTGTAAGCCACCATTCTCTACATAGAGATTTCTTTTTAATATCACCTGAAATCATAATTCAATTGGAAATTTAAGATAAAATGTCCACTTCATTCCCTTTTGATGCTCAAAATTTCACTTGATATCCACTTTTATCCTTCCCAATTTTTTGTTTTTTTTCCCCTTTTTATTCAGATATTGTGTAGGAGAGTTCAAAATTAAGTTGGATTTTGTGGTTTTCTTTTTGTGTGGATTATTGGCTCTTGGTAAAGCTGCACTTTTTGCAATTCACAGATGACTAAGAAGAAGCTGAAAGAAAAGGAAACGTCATTTGTTCCATTGGAAAAGGACTTTGAATCAAAGCTACAGAAACAAGAGGAAGAGAAACTAAAGCAACTCAGAAAGGCAAAGGAAGAAGCGCAGAACTTAATCAACCAGCTCAATTCAGCTAGCGGCCTAATTACAGATTTAGGACAGGAGCAAGAGAATAATTGAAGAGCTTAAGGTCCAAGTGGAGAGTTCACAAGGAAAACTAGCTGAGGCTGGGGACTTTATTGGAGTCCTAGAAGATAAGCTTAAACTGCTTGCTGTAGAGCTCAATGGAAAGGAAGATACTGCATTTGATTATGAGTCCCAGCTCCGCTCTCAGCAAATACAGTCCCAGTCTCTCAAGATTGCTATCATCGGCTTCGGCAATTTCGGACAGTTCCTTGCCAAAACCTTCGTTTGGCGTGGTCACACCATCCTCGCCCACTCCCGTTCGGACTACTCCGCCATTGCTAGTGACCTCGGCGTCCGCTTCTTCCGTGATCTTCACGATCTCTGTGAGCAGCACCCTGATGTGGTACTCCTCTCAACCTCAATCCTTTCAACCGAAAGAGTCCTCAGGGAGATCCCTTTTCAAATATTAAAGCCGAATACGCTTTTCGTAGATGTGTTATCGGTGAAGGAGGTTGCTAGGGACTGGTTGATCAAATATTTGCCAAATGAGTTTGACATCTTGTGCACCCACCCTTTGTTTGGACCCCAGAGTGGAAAGGATTCATGGGCGGGGCTCTCCTTCGCGTATGATAAGGTTAGGATTGGGAATGCGGAGGGTAGGATGAGTAGATGTGATAGATTTCTGGATATCTTTGCAAATGAGGGTTGTCGAATGGTGGAGATGAGGTGTGCCGAACATGATAAGCATGCTGCAGCGTCACAGTTTGTGACCCACACAATGGGGAGGGTATTGGAGAAGTTTGGGTTGGAGTCTTCCCCAATTAACACGAAAGGGTACGAAACTTTGTTGGATTTGGTGGAGAACACTGCTGGGGATAGTCTTGATTTGTATTATGGGTTGTTTAAGTATAATAATAAGAATTCACAATGGTGTTTCTTTCGCTATGGAATTTTGTAAAAAAACAAATAAAGTAGAATTATAGGACACCATGCAATTGGGCAGCTAGTTGGTTCAAAATTCAGTTTTATTATATTGTTAGTCACTTTTTAGGATCTTATATTTGAGCTTCTATTTGTTAGACGTTTTCATGATTTGGACTATTTAAATAAAACATTATTCTCAAGTTTTGTACAAATTCTGCTAAAATCTCAATGTCCTTCGATATTGCGATAAATCCCATTGTCTCAGTTTGAGTTTGCATTCTCATTTGTTTCATTGGTCTTCGGGAAAAGGAAAGTACTTTGAGATTTGACTTGAATATCGACAGTGGCTACTGTCTTGTGATTTGGCTTTATAGAAGTCAATTGAATGCTGTGGGTTCGCCAAAAATGGCATTTTAGGGTTAGATGTATAAAATTTGGAGATGGCCAGATGGGGTGTGCGAATCAAAGACCAAGTTTATACAAATTTACGGACATATTTAGGCTGTAGAAATGGAACTAACACAAGGCAACAATACCATTAATTTAGAATAAGTGACAAAACATCAAAAGTTGCTAATCATAGACAATAAAGAAAATAAAACCCAGTTTCACATTCCCAGTGACCAGCTCATACATTCCCAGTTTCACGGTGCTTAGAAAAACGGTGTAATTAACATAAAGCGCCGCTGCTTGATTTCCAAAATTTGTTTATTTGCATATTTGAAGCGCTGTGTTTAAAACATTTACGGCACTTAACAAACGTCGTCTGTATTTTAATCTCCACGAAAAATTGAATTAATATTTGTTTCTGTTTTTGTTTTTGCTCTAGAAGCGCATAATAAATAAATTTTAATGTATTTTTATTTTTACATATAGTGGAAAAAAATGAATTTTAATGCTACTCACACACCTAGTGAGATCAAAAAAAAAATGTTCACCCAAACTCATGATTTGATTCCTCTAGAAAACACAACTAAAAGGCAAAGACACATGAGAAGCACGAGCCACCATTGCTCATTCACAAGTGAAAATCTGATAAATGGACTTCGGATAATTAATAAATAGATAAAAACTTCTCTCTCCAATCACCGTTTTGAAAACTGAAGATATCGTTGAGCTAACAAGAGCAAGGGTTATGCTTCCCCACCAATTTCTAGCGGTTTTGGTGATTTTTTTACAAAAATCCTCTGAATTCTGAGTAAGAAATCCTATGATTTTTTGTGTGCATAATTTCAAAAAAAATTCTGAATTGTTTTGATAATTTTTGTTAAATTCTTTGAATTCTGGACAAGTTTGAGAAATCTTCTTATCAGCTAAATTTTTGATTTTTTTGTTTGATTTGAGAAATACTCTAAATTTTTTATAGGAAATTTAGAGAATTTCTTGTAATGGGTATAAAGTTTAGGGTTTTGGGGTTTAAGAGAGTTTAATGTTTAGAGTTTAGAGTATAAGGTTTTAGGGTTTAGAAGATTATAATTTATTATTTAGGATTTTGGGGTTTAGGGTTTAGGAATATAAAGTTAGTAAATTTTTATGATTTTCTTCTTATTTTTGTAAATTCTTTTTAATTATTTATAAGATTTTTTGTTAAAAATTAAAACTAGAATTGTTAACATTCTGAAGATTTATGGGAAATTTAGTGGATTTTTAGTTATAAGGTTTAAAGTTTAAGAGTCTAGGATTTAGAATATTAGAGTTTAGTGTATAAAGTTTAGGATTTTGAGATTTAATAGATAAGGTTTAGTGTATTTGGGTTTTTGGGATTTTGGATTTTGGGGTTATGATTTAGAGTTTCGGGTTTTTTTTGTTTGATTTTCAAAAATTCTTATAATTTTTATTTTATATATTATGAAATCTCCTAATTTTTTATTTTTTTTGCTTAATTTCAAAAATTTCACTTAATTATTTTGCTAAATTTTGGAAAATTTGAGAAAAGTCTGTAAAATCCTCTGAATTTTTGGTTGTTTTTTGTTTGATTTTCAAAATTTCTGTCATTTTTTTGATATATTTTTATGAAATCATCTAAATTTTTTTGCTTAATTTTGAAAACTTCTTTTAGTGGTTTTGGTGAGTTTTGAGAAGTCCTTTGAGTTCATTCAGACGATTTGACGAATGAACACTTAAACATATCGGTCATATCTCATTGGAAAAAGTTTTTCATATTGATTATGAATATATATATTTTAAAAAAGATCTGACTTGTATAGTTGTATTTTAAGAGATAAAACTGTTGTAATTTTTTTAAAAAAAATAAAATAAAAAGAATATGATGATGTCAGCATATGTCATACACATAAGAATTTATTGAAATAATGGTAGTTTTGTTTAGAATTATTTGAAAGATGTATTAGAATATTGAGAAATTGAAGATAGTTAATGAAATACATGTTTTTATTAATGGACGTATTGATGAATCCCCCTTATCATAAAACATATGATCTCCAACAAAATACTTATGTCTCAAATTGGCGCGACTTATTATTTTCATTTTACGACGGTTTAATAAAAAGACGCTTTTGTAAAGCGTCATAAATAAAAACAATTTTACAGCGCTCCTTGTGTTGGGCGTCGTAATAATCAAGACATCGGCACTTATATTGAGCCAGCAAAAGTCACTTTTTGTTTTAAGGACCATCACGCGAGAAGGACTATAAGAAGAAGTCGAACATAGTGAAAAAGAGGTCCATGACCATACTTGCAAATTTCTGCTTCTTAAATCTGTTACTATAGGCCCGTAGATTTAACTTAGTCTTAATTCGTCCTTTTCGATTCAACGCAAGTTCAAGTTTACTTTTTTTTGAGTAATTAATCTACTTCTCGCTTTTCATTTCCTTAGCGTAAATTGCTTTTCATTCAGTTAGTGTAAGTCGTTCACATTTCTTTCAAGCAGATTTAAGTTAGATATTTATCTCGAAGTGTTCTTAGTTGAAGCAAGGTAAAATTCAGCCCTTTTGATTATTCAGTGTCGTCGATTGATACACGACACGTACCTGGCGTCCTTATTGCAATATTGATTAATTTGAGTAACTCGATAGACCTAGAAAGATTTCCCTAGGAAACAAACACAGGACATAATTCAGTAACCAAATGTATAATTTACCCCTTAATTATCACATATTTCGAACATAATTTTCCTTTATTTATTTGATATGGTCAGGATGGCGATACGAGAGATCAATGACAAAACACGTGATATGGAGTATAGTTGAGGAATTATTGTTTTTATTATTTTTTTGAGATGAAGTATAGTTGAGGATTTGTTAATGACGATAAATAAACAGTTTAATTGAAAAAAAAAATTAATTAACAGATTTTTTATTACTTTGATTTCGACCTTGACCTCGGCCAAACGAAATCGAATTTATTCTTATTTCAACGAGTTTCCTTCCTCTTCTTCGAGGGTATTTAGGTCATTTGGTAGTTGTTATGCACAAACTGAAATGCAGAGGTTAGAGTGTATGCTTTGCTCTATCTAAATCAAGAAATCAAGGCGAGAAAAGCTAAGAATAAAAGGTACTTGAAAGTTGAATCAGTTGAGTAATTAGCAAAACGGTGTGTTTTGGTAAAGCTGGCCAGGTCAGACATAATCGATACGGTGCGTTTTACTTCAAGACTGGTTCTTGATCTCAACCTTAATTGCCTTGACCTGTAATCCAATCCAAGCCTTCCATATTGGCGGGATCAAGATCTAAACCAATGACATGATCTATGGATATAATTGTAGCTTGTGAAACAAGCTTGGATCTGAGTCATTAGATTAGTATTCAAGAATGTATAAATACTAATACATTAGTTAGTACTTAGTTGTCCCCGTATATAGAGGTTGTTTGTAGGCTTTTCTCCATCTAAATCAAGAAGTCCAAAATCAAAGGAACAAAGATCAAATCAATGGGTCACTTGCTACTTCCGCAGCCTCTACACCCTTCTCTTGCTCCTCCAACAACGCAGTATGCTTTGGGTTTCTTGACTGATGCTGTGACCAAGCGGAAGAATCGACCCTACCTGGCCTCTCTGTGCCAAGACGATGTGGGTGTTCCTCCTTCTTTGCGACTCAGGGCTAGAGGTATTGAAGATTCGACGAGCACAGGTGAGTTCTTGGAGTACACTTTCTTATACGGTCAATTAATCTTGGAATGTATATATATTCTGATATGAATGAATCGACCCAATTTTCATTTCTTGGTGTGATTTGCTGTAGAAAGTGGTTTAAAGCCAACTGAGGCAGAGGGCCGAATCTATGGCCAGCACGCACTCCAAAGAGGCTCATCATCAAATCCAATTTGGCGTTGCCTATTTGTTGTTGGTCTTCTTGGTGTGCTTGGTGCGTTGGTGCAGAAACTGAAGAAAGCTTCTGATGAAACAATAGATTGTGTAAGCCACCATTCTCTGCATAGAGATTTCTTTTTTAATATAACCTGAAATCATGAATTAGTCGTCTTCTGTTTGAATTAGAAATTTAAGATAAAAGGGGAAATTGGGAGTTTGATTTTTTGGTTGGGAAACTTGAGGCTTTATAGAGCAGCGGAAATTTTGCGAGTAGGCAGAGAGTTTAATCCCTGTCATCCCTTAATCTTCAAATATTTGAGTCGAGAAGGAGGCTGGTTCTTCTTTTTCTTTTAATCTCTTTCTGTTGTTCTTTGCTGGCGAGTTGATCTTTTCTTGCCATGGAGGCTGGGTTTAGAGGCTTTCTGGCTATTGGAGTTTTTGTCTCAATTTTTGAAGAAGTGGTTCTCAATATTCTTTGATTTGGATTGGCATTCTCGCATCTGTTAGGCTTGTTACACTCACTTAATAAAATTCTCCTTATTGATAAAAAAAAAATAATGTCACTTCATTTCCTTTTGATGGTCAAAGCCTCACTTGATTTTATTTGTATCCCACTTCTAAAGCAACTCAGAGAAGCAAAGGAAGAACAGCAGAACTTAATCAACCAGCTCAATTCAGCTAGCGGCGTAATTACAGGTTTAGGACAGGAGCTGAAAAATGCGCAAAGAATAACTGAAGAGCTTAAGGTCCAGTTGGAGAGAGAACTAGCTGAGGCTGTGGAGCACCCTCAGGTGGTACTCCTCTCAAGCTCAATCCTTTCGACCGAAAGAGTCCTCAGGAAACTGGAGGAAAAGCTGGACTTTATTGGAGTCCTAGAAGATAAGCTTAAACTGCTGAGCAAGGGAAAGGAAGATACTGCATTTGATTTCAGGAAGACATGGACCGAGATCGGGAGATTGGTTGCTGAGAAGGGTTTGGAGTTGGATAATTTGGGCTAATGAGCTTTTGAAGAATACTACCAAATAGCCAATATCTGAATATTCTGTACCACCATGAGGCATGAGATCAGACAGTCGTTTTTTGTAAGTTTTTGCTTGGTTTGATCATTTTAGTAAATGTGTAACAAAATAAACTTTTTGTCCGTTGAGAATATTGAGATTTTGATTTGATTTTCAGATTATGCAGACGATAGAGGCATTAAATACTTGATTTTTGTCTCATCTTATGTTTCAGTGAACATGAGGCATATTTTTTTTTTTTTTTGGGGTGAAAGGCAGCAGTTAATGTGTTAGCCTACCTCAGATATTCAGAGTACTTCTAAGTGTGTGAAATTAAATCATCCAAACGTTTTAGTAATTGGTGATATACCCCGAACCAATAGCGAACAACCAGAGGAGTGAATACTGAATAATTATCAAGGTATATCATCAGATTAATCTTAAATCATGAGGAAGTGCTAAGTCAGAGATAGTCAGAGTAGAGAGCAGGTAGAAAAGCGATGTAACCACAAAATAACCTACCTCAGATATTGCAGTGACCTCTAATCGTGTGAAACTAAATCATCCAAAGGTTTTAGTAATTGGTGATATATCCTGAACCAATGGTGAACAGCCCTAGGAGTCGATAGTGAATAATTTTTAAGGCATATCATCAGAAGTAGCCTTTAGGTAGCCTACATCATGAGATAGTGGTAACCCAGAGAGCAACTCAATAAATGATGTAACAACAAACTTGCTTACCTCAGATATTGCAGAGTCTTTCTGAATGAGTGAAATTAAATCATGAAAACGTTTTAGTAATTGGTGAAAATTAGGAGGAAGTGCTAAGTCAGCGAGCAGGTAATATAACCACAAACCAGCCAACCTTGGATATTCCTCAGCTCTCCGATCATGTGAAAATCATCAAAAAGTTTCTATCCATTCGACTCCACAAAACCACTAGTTACCAAGTATGGAAACATACCAAAAATTAGTTACACACACATGAAACTGGGCTATTTAATATTAATACTAGATTCATGCGTAAAAAATAGTGTAATTAACACTATTTAATTGTCACTCATTTATGGGCTGTGATGAAAACAATGGTAAAACAAGTTATCACCGGTAATACCTATTGAGTTAACTCTGTAATTTATCATTGAGGATAAGAATTGTTTTCTGGTCATGGCAGCCTGAGTGTCAAATTACATACAATAGTATTGATATAATTTAATAAACATTGATTGTACGCAATAAATTTCGCGTATAAATTTAATACACTTAAAACTTGGTACAAATTAAAAATTTGTAAATAAAAGTGGACTCGATCTCTTCTCTTTGAACGTGATCGTCACGTGCGTAAATCCTCTGATTATTGATTGAATGGAAGAAGAACGTAACGTTCTTAATCGGATTAAACAATCTGTTCTAGGACTTGACTTGAACTTGAAACTTCGAGGAATTCTAAGAATTCCGAATTTGGAAAACTTGGACTTGATCTTGAAATACATGAAGGAATTCAAAGAATTCCGGATTTGAGACTTTTGGATTTGAGACTTGAAGAACTTGAAGAAATTCAAAGAATTTTAGATTTGAAGATCGACTTGAACTTGGAGGAGAATTTGAGAGAGTTTTCCCAAAATTCGTAAAATTTATTTTCCCTCCCTGGAGGAATTCTAAGAATTCCATATTTTGGAGAACTTGAACTCCAAAGAGATTTGAGAGAGACTTTGGAAAGTTTTATAAACTTTTTCTCCCTCTCTAGAGGAATTATATGAATTCCATATTTGGAGAACTTGAACTCCAAAGAAATTTAAGAGAGAATTTGGAAAGTTTTATAAAATTTTTCTCCCTATTTTTCCATGAATGAGCTTGGTATTTATAGGTAAAGGGAGAGGTGAAATTTACGTGACCAACCATTGGCCTCAACCCTTTACATCAAGGATATTCTAGAGAAACCACTTAATTAGTGATTATCTCTTTGATTTTATTTTTATTTTTATTTTAATTTGATTTGATTTGATTTAATTTGATGTTATCTCAAACTTGATCTAATCAACTATCTCAATTTGATTTGTACTCTTCAAAAATTAAATTAATTTAATTTAGAGTCTATTTAAAACTCATAAATTTTATTTAATTGGGCTTTAGTAATTTTTTGATGTCGACAAATGCCCCTCAAGACTTAATTTATTAAGGATTAGATAATTTAAGTCTTGAATTATCTAACCAAATTTGACTTGTATTAGGTAACTTGTACCTAATCTTACTTCATATAAGACACTAGAATGAATTTAGAGTTATTTTATACAAAACCCGTCTATTTGCCTTCACTTGCACGCCACTATTGGTGAAGAGAATGCAAATCAAATTCCATTAGTAGTGGAATTCTTATATAGATATGCTTTAAGTGGTCTTCATCTAAGTTAGTCTGTAACTTTTGATGCCAAGAGAAAAAGTGCATGGGTAGCTGTCACATGGAGACATGAACTCAAGTTGAAATTTATTGTATCTTCCAACGAAGTCGATAACAGTCGATTTGGAATCTAATGAATTCCTTATCAACGTAAGACTTGGTCAACAAAGTGTCTTCCAATTTATCTCTGTGTTTGCACACATCCATTAAAAGAAGTCCATAAGTTAGACCTGCTTTTTGATGACTTTTTTTTAATGTGTCACGCCTTGATCTCGAGAGTTTGCTTCTAGTGGCACAATTTTGCGTTGCACTATGTTACCAAAAATATTTTGGTCGATTGGTTGCGGCAGTACACCCAACTTCATTGAATCACTAACATATGTTTCCCAATACTTGATTTATTTTCAGCCTTTTTTGCACACATGTGATGTGTGGAATTGGGACCATATGTTGTCTTTATATCTACTTTGGAATCGTTTGAGCGCTGATTTTTTATTTTTTATTTTCATCTACTGATGATTCCTTCTTCTTTTTTAATTCAGATATCGCTTCCTGTAAAGCACATTCAGTTCTGAGGACGGATTCTCATAATAGCTCAAACTCTAATCCTCAATGAATTACATAATCTAGTAATCCCAAACTTAAAGGGAAAACAATTCATTTTTCGATGGCTTTTGTTGGATTTCACTCTTTTACGGCACGCAAGGTCATCTTAAGTTCCACGTCAATAGTGCGATGACTGGCCGTTTTGCTTTCCCTGACGTAAATTGATTTCAAGGTTTGGATATGTCTTTGATTGATAGATCCAACGAACTGACATCCAAGGATGCCCTTCACTCTAGCCTACCTCACTTGTGTATTCTTCAGCGTCATAATGAGGATGACTTCATCCCACAACCTTTGATTGCCAAGAATATTGGAAGTAGACATATTAGATGGGGGACATCTTTGAACTTTAAAGAATAAATTTAATATCTCAATTACTTTTGGGACTAGTCCAAACGAGTTGATAGACTCCTCAGAGATAGAGCCTTGGAGGACTTCTCGCTAATAGTTCAAGCAACAATGATGGAATATCATTATCCCTTTTTGGCATATTGAGCTTGATGCGAAGTATGATGCCTTGAAACTGATACCTTTGTAACGAGGCATGGAGAAATTGGGTTTTCTCTTTAAAGAAAGGAACTTTAAATCATAACATGAATATATTTTTTACATGTTTTGATTTTGTCCTTTCGAAATGATAAGGTATAAAAGACAAAGTCTTTTCTTTCTTCTACTTTTTTTTTTGATATAGAAGACAAAGTCTCTTTTTTACTTAAAATTTGACTGAACTTGGAAATTCCCAAACTGCCTACGTACTCCTTTTGAGGAGATCAAGTCAAACGTAGTTCCATGCAAGGTGGTTTTTTTTTTGCCTAGATCGCCCTTTCGGGTTTTCAATCTAGCGAATTTTTTTTTTTGCCTCCCTTTTAGGTTTTCAATCTAGCAAGTTTTTTTTTTTTTTTTTTTTTTAATGTCATTCACAGTTTATACTCATATGGGCAAGGAGTATTACAATTTGTTTCTAAGCGTAAAAATGCTTCAAAAATTTTGCATTGATAGGTCCGATCCGTAGACCGTACTTGTCGACAATCTTGTAAACACCATTTGAGTAAACTTTCGTGACTACATAAGGTCCATCTCATTTGGGTAGGAACTTGCCCCCAGTCCGACGAGTGATCACGATCGGTCTCCTTATAGCCAAAACCAAGTCTCTTACTTGGAATGATCGAGGACTTACTTTTTTATTAAAATCTCTGGACATACGAGCTTGATAACATTCTAGTCACTTTTGAGCTTCTAGTCTTCTTTCATCTGAGGATTCAAGTTCTTCCAACCTTAATTGGGCATTTTGCTCCGTTGTAAGGTCTTCCTGGATAGCAATCTTGGGAGACGGAATTTGACATTCCAATGGTATCACTGCTTCAACGTCATAAACCAAAGAATATGGTGTGGCTTGTGTTGGTGTTCGATAAGTTATTCGGTAGGCCCACAAAGCCTCTCCTACCCTTTTATGCCAATCCCTCTTTGACTTGGAGACAACTTTCTTTAGCAAATTGCAGAGAGTTTTGTTAAAGGCTTCTGCAAGTCCATTTGCTGTTGTGTTGTACATGGAGAAATTATGTTGGCCAAAATGAAACTTTTGACAAAGTTTGTCCATTAGACTATTATAGAATGGCTTCCCATTATCAATAATGATTATCGGGGAACTCCATAACTATAGATGATTTGACCTTGGACAAAATCTACAACAGTTTCTTTTTTAACTTCTTTTAATGGAAGTGCTTCCGCCCATCTTGAGAAATAATCCATAGCTGCCAAGATATACAAGTGGCTAGCAGAAGATTTTGGATTAATGGGTCTTACAACATCCAAACCCCAGGCATCAAAAGGCCATGAAGCAACAGTCGGATGTAAGGGCTCCGGCTATTGATGTATAAAATTTGCATGGACTTGACAAGCTTCACATGTTTTGGCATGGTCCATAGAATCTTTTACCATGTTCGGCCAATAATATCCCATTCTTTATATTCGGAAGTGAAGTTTTGGTCGAGACTGGTGAGCTCCACATATCCCAGAATGCGCCTCTTCCAACACTTGATTTGCTTCTTCTTTGCTTAGGCATCAAAGAAAAACACTGTCAAAAGAACGCCGATAAAGCATGTCTTTGTAATAAATGAACTTGGGTGCACGTCGTCTCACTTCAGTCTTGTGACGATGATCACTTGGTAACTTTTCGTATTGAAGAAAGTCAATGATTGGTTGCCTCCAATATTCATTTTCAGTTTCGACTACTAAGATATTATTATTGACTTTCACTTCATCTCCATCTTCATCTTTAAGTGTCCACAATGAAATGATCCATTTTTGAGAAATGGACTTAACTGTGATGTCTTTTTCAGAATTAGCTAACACAATAACTAAATTAGTCAATGCATCTGCTGGTAGCATTCCTTGGGACATGGATAATGCTAACCAAGTCAAATTGTTCCAAGAGCTTAGCTGCATACTTTTGGTAAGGAATCAAATCAAGCTTCCGAACTTCATATTTTGATAAGAGTTGGCTGACTATCAACTTAGAGTCTCCAAAAACTTCAAGTTGTCCGAGTTGTATTTCCAAAGCCATTTCCAAGCCAATTATCAAGGCTTGGTATTTCGCCACATTATTGGAACATGTTTTCATCAACGTGAAGGAGAAAGACATGACTTCATTTTGAGGAGTAACGAAAACTACTCCAGCTCCCGCACCATATTTTCGAGCAGCACCATCAAAGAACAATCTCCATGATGGTATTACATCGGTGAAGAAGATTTCTTCATCCGAAAACTCTTCTGGAAGTTCCCACTCGGCTGGAATCGGATGGTCCGCTAGAAAATCTGTCAAGATTTGTCTTTTTACGGCCTTTTGAGGCACAAAGACAATATCAAACTCCGGTAAAAGAAGTGTTCACTTTGCAAGTCTTCCAGATAAAACCGGGAATGACATAAGGAATTTAAATGGATTTGCCTTTGAGATTAAGTGAATCTCATGTGCAAGCATATAATGTCTTAGCTTCTTTGTTACAAAAACCAATGCTAGACATACCTTTTCAATTGGCGTATAATTTAACTCTACACCTACTAACGTATGACTCACATAGTACGATGCACTTTCTTTCCCTTCGTCATTCACTTGTCCAAGAAGTGCTCCTAAGGATCGCTCTTGGGCAGCAATATATAAGATTAACGGCTTTCCAGGAATTGGCGTCATCAGTATAGGAGGATTTAAGAGGTACTCCTTGATACTATTAAATTCATTTCGGCAAGTATCATCCCATTTAAATGGGGTTTTCTTTTTCATCAACTTATTGAAAGGATGACATCGTCCAGCAAGGTTTGAAATAAACCTTCTAATATATGCTTTCCTTGCAAGCTTTTCAGCTCATGTAAATTAGTTGGCTCTGACATTTTTAGAATGGCGTCGATCTTTGTTTGATCAATCTCAATACCTTGATGCCTTACAATGAACCCAAGAAAGTTTCCAGAAGTGACGCCAAAAGCACACTTGAGAGGATTCATTTTTAATTGGAATCAACGAAGTCTTTCAAAGATAACTCATAGATCCTCTAAGTGATTTTTATGATCTTTGGTCTTTATGACTAAGTCGTCCACATAACATTCCATCCTTTTATGCAACATGTCATCAAAGATTTTTTGCATGGCACGTTGCTACGTGGCCCCTGCATTCTTCAATCCAAAGGACATAACTTTGTAACAATATATCCCTTTTGAAGTACGAAATGCAGTGAACTCTTCATCCTTGGGGTTCATCCGAATTTGATTGTATCCAGACGAGCCATCCATGAAAAATAACACTTCATGTCCAGTAGTTGCATCCATCATTAGCTCTATAATAGGTAATGGAAAATCATCCTTTAGACATGTTTTATTTAGGTCTCTGAAATCAACACAGACCCGGAGTTGTCCATTCTTCTTCATGACTAGAATAATGTTTGCTATCCGTGTAGGGTACTTGACTTCTCTAATAAATCCAGCTTCAATTAGCTTATTAACTTCATTCTCAATCTTTGGGATCAATTCCGGTCAGAATCGCCTCTGAGTTTGTTTGATGGGCCGCACTCCATGTTTGATAGACAAGTTATGGAGAGCGATCCTTGGATCCAGCCTGGACATTTCTTTATAAGTCCATGCAAACACGTCTATGTATTCTTGCAAAAGCTGGACGTATTTTGCTTCTTTTTCTAGACTTAAAAGTGTGTTAACAAAGGTTGGTCTTGGATCAGCTTTAGTTCCAAGATTGATCTGTTTAAAATCGTCAACCGTAGCTTGCCCTTATTCTTCAAAGGTAGGAGGTGTCAATGTAGTCTCTTCATTAGAAGATGACTCGGAACCATGTTCCTTTTCACCAATTTCTTCAATAGTGATATGGTTGATGGAAAAAACCATCTTTTCTTTACCTTTACTTCCAGCTGGAATGTTACGTCTACGACGTCTTTGTCTAGTCTGTCTCTTTGGCTTCTCTTTTTGGACTTTTGGTCCGAGTTTAGAAAATACATAGACATTTTGGATGGACTTCACTTGACTTGATGTTGATGGATTATCACCTAACCGTTCAAATACCAAAATTCGAGTATTTTACTCTTGTATTTGGCTCGAAGCAGGAGTCTCCACTGGCTTTTCATCCTCATACTCAAAGATTTGCACCATGATTGGGTTCGCTGATGCTTTCTTTGCTCTAATTCGGATAGGGCGTGAGCTGCAAGACACATGTCCCAATCCATGCTTTGGATGTGGAATAGACATTCCTTGTTTATTTATCATCGGAGCTCTTCCGCTAGAAAGAACGGTATCAAGGTCACCAAGTTTGCGAGGTTCCCTTTTTCCATATCCAACTTTCTCAAAAAGTTTCTTGACGTGTGGATCAAACCATGCATTTGAATGGTCTTTTGAAGTTTTGGGAAGCTCAACTTCCCTAATATCTTCTTGTGTAAGAATCACTTTCTCAATAGAAGGAGTCGGAAGAGTCAGATCTCCTTTGAGAATGTCGACATCACATTTGGACAACTCAATTTTTTGTGATTCCTTTGCAAAAATTCGAGACAAGATGTTCTCAGTTGAGTCATCTTTTTCTTCATTTTTAGATTCTGGAATCAACACTGGAAGAGCTTCTTGGGGAATATTTTCTTTTTGATAAAATTTAGCGTCCGCAAAATGAGACTCCTCGCTTGTGAACGGTCTTGACTCAGCTACAATGCATTTCTCTGCACCATCTCGGGTGTACTTGAAGCATTGGTGCCATATTGAAGCAATTACTCATGTCTTATGCAGCCAAACACGTCCTAGAAGTAATTCATAGGATATTTTTGAGTCAATTACATGAAATAAAGCCGATGAAACTAATTCTCCCATCTCTATTTTCAACCGGATTGTGCCAATGGCACGTTGCCCTTTTTGATTGAAGCCTTCGATCGTAAGTTTTCTTTTGGAAAGCTCATTCACCGAGATTCGAAGCTTTCTCAATGTATGGATTGACATAATGTTTACAAAAGGTCCGCAGTCAATGAGGATTCGAGAGACATTGTGCTCTCGTATTAGTCCACTAACATAAAGTAGTCTATTATGAAGTCTTGTCCCAAGTTGTAAGTCATCGTCTGTGAAAATAATGGTTTCCATACAATCAACAACACTAACTTTACTTATATGGGAAAATACTTTCCCTCTATATTCTTTCGGATTGAGCAACGTTTGAACTAAAGTCAAACGAGTATCCGTAGGGAGGTCAAGAGCTTCTGAGATGTTCATATTGGAGGGAATTTTTTGGAGTGAAGTAACGACTCCTTTTTCCTGAACACTGGATGCACGTCCTCTTCGACTTCTTACTTCCACCCAACCTTCATCTTGGGCCAGCAATTCTTCCATATAATACCAACCAGTTGGTTGGTTTTTTGAGCACCATTCACTTAATTAGTGATTATCTCTTTGATTTTATTTTTATTTGTATTTTAATTTGATCTTATCTCAAACTTTATCTAATCAACTACCTCAATTTGATTTGGACTCTTAACAAATTAAATTAATTTAATTTAGAGTCTATTTAAAACTCATAAATTTTATTTAATTGGGCTTTAGTAATTTTTTTGATGTCTACATTGATATATTTATATAATAATTTCCATATTTTTATAATAATATTAACATTTTTAAGAATATATTCATTTATACTTAATAATATATTTAAGAACTAAGGGTATTCTCGAGATTAAACAGAAATAGCAAGGGTATTATAAACATTTTATGTCGAAATGCTACTTTTTTACTCCAAAAATGCTTCAAAAAACAAAGGATTTGAAAATTGTGCGAAAAATGTCATTAAAATGCTGTTCGAAATTATCATTTGGATTATCCTAACATCTTGAATAGTATACTACTTGAAATGCTTATCCAACGAGCGCAATGAATAAAACTGATTAATTAATGTTGTTTCTTTTAAGGGAGAAAATTAAAAAAAGAGATTGTTTCCTAAAATGTTTCCCTTATTTCTTTGCTGGTGCTAGAACTTTAGAAGGAATGGAAATTTTCTTTGTTCGAGGTCAAGATTTGTCCAATTTAATTTGAAGGTCCTTGATAACTCAAATACAACTTAAAGTTATTCTACAGATAGTGAGCTAATAAAACATGAAAGAAAAAGGAAAATGAATAAAAATTGAATAAGGAAATGATGAAAATAAAATGGTCTCATTTGATTGTCGCAATTAAATTCCGACACAAACAAGTAATGAAAATGTGAATCACCCGTATGATTGGTTGCATCAGTAATAAATATAGTAACAATGACTTACAACGTTTAATGTGCTTAATATTTGTAAAGATAAACGAGAATTTATTTATTGACCTTAATATCCTTATAAAATGAGAATATAGATGAGATATTTTTGCTATCTGAGGGGGCAAGAAATTTTGCCAGATGTCGACCATTTCCCTATACTAGCGGAATAAACATTCATGGGTTACCATAGAAAATGGTCATTACAGCTACCTTTGTACTTACTATTGCGATTACAATGACCAACTATTTTACCACACATTAACATTGTAATAAATTGTTATAATAGCCATCCGTATTTCATAGTTAGAAGACGTATACATTTCTTTCTTTTATCTAAAGATAGTTCAAAATTTTGTAATTAGTAAGGGATGTCTACATCACAACGTATCGTTGGTTGAGATGATAAACTTGACATCGATAAATCCTTACAATTGTTATAGGTCACGAGTTCAAATCTCATATGTGTCATTGTTTGTAATTGCGTGAATGTGTATTTGCTCAACCAATGTGTGTTAAAATGCTGGTCATTAAGAATAAGCATTGCCCTTAGTTAGTTTTGTGTGAAGATCCGATACTGAGGAAATCGTCCATCGGACGATTATTGTTTCGGCCTTTGTCAATGATTTGCATAAAAACTATTTTGTTGAAACTACCAAATTTGGATTTTAGAATAAATTATGGTTTTTCTAAAACATTTTAGCTTAAAACATGTTTTTCCTTTTTAAAAATAAATAAATTCAAACACGGTTACCGTTTCGTTTTTCGAATAAATAAGGTTTTTTCTCAAACGTTCAAACAATGGTGTTCCTTCGCTGATCCCGGATCGATCCCACTATCAACCCCAGGATCAAGCGCAAGATGGAAGATTCCCCGTTCGCGTCGGCTACTAATCTCTCCGAATGCTATTTCGATTTGGATGTCCTACATTTGCCGGCGAATGCATGGCTGATTCCATTTCTAGAACAGAGCCAGTTAGGGTTTTTGTACAATCCAGCAACCTCATGGTCTTCGAGAGGCACATCCAGGAATTCTACATGCCATTGAGGTGCCTGGAGCCGCCACTGGATTCTCCAGATTTGATGCGATGTCGCACGTCGATAGCTAGACAGGAGTATACTTTTACTTCTGCTGATATGTGTCACATCTTATGATATGCCTCAAAGTTGATTGTTCACTACTGACTCAGGAATCAGGATGTAATGACCAGAAAACAACTATTATCCTTAAGAGACAATCAATGTTTGTTTAATGCCACTCTTGAAGGCTAATCTAGTGGTATGCCTCAAAGTTGATTATTCATTGCTGACTCAGGCTGCAATGACCAGAAAATAATTCTTATCCTTAATGATAAATTACAGAGTTAACTTAATAGTGTTACAGGTGATAACTTGTTTTACCATGGTTTTCATTACAGCCTTTATATGAGTGATAATTAAATAGTGTTAATTACACTCATTAACTGCTGCCTTTCACCCCAAAAAAAACTCATTTTTAATCATCAATGACATTGTCGCCGCTAAATAACTTACTCCCTCCGTCCCCTTTACTATTTCGCACAGTTTAAAGAAATATTTAATTCTTTTTCAATTTGACGTTTATATCATTATTTATAATATTCATGCTTATTGAGTTAGGTTAACACATTAACTGCTGCCTTTCACCCCAAAAAAAAAAAATATGCCTCATGTTCACTGGAACAAAAGATGAGACAAAAATCAAGTATTTAATGCCTCTATCGTCTGCATAATCTGAAAATCAATTCAAAATCTCAATATTCTCAACGGACAAAAAGTTTATTTTGTTACACATTTACTAAAATGATCAAACCAAGCAAAAACTTACAAAAAACGACTGTCTAATCTCATGCCTCATGGTTGTACAGAATATCTCAGATATTGGCTATTTGGTAGTATTCTTCAAAAGCTCATTAGCCCAAATTATCCAACTCCAAATCCTTCTCAGCAACCAATCTCCCCATCTCGGTCCATGTCTTCCTTTCATCAAATGCAGTATCTTCCTTTCCCTTGCGCAGCGCAGTTTAAGCTTATCTTCTAGGACTCCAATAAAGTCCAGCTTTTCCTCCAGTTTCCTGAGAACTCTTTCGGTCGAAAGGATTGAGCTTGAGAGGAGTACCACCTGAGGGTGCTCCACAGCCTCAGCTAGTTCTCTCTCCAACTGGACCTTAAGCTCTTCAGTTATTCTTTGCGCATTTTTCAGCTCCTGTCCTAAACCTGTAATTACGCCGCTAGCTGAATTGAGCTGGTTGATTGAGTTCTGCTGTTGTTCCTTTGCTTCTCTGAGTTGCTTTAGAAGTGGGATACAAATAAAATCAAGTGAGGCTTTGACCATCAAAAGGAAATGAAGTGACATTTTTTTTTTTTTATCAATAAGGAGAATTTTATTAAGTGAGTGTAACAAGCCTAACAGATGCAAGAATGCCAATCCAAATCAAAGAATATTGAGAACCACTTCTTCAAAAATTGAGACAAAAACTCCAATAGCCAGAAAGCCTCTAAACCCAGCCTCCATGGCAAGAAAAGATCAACTCGCCAGCAAAGAACAACAGAAAGAGATTAAAAGAAAAAGAAGAACCAGCCTCCATCTCGACTCAAATATTTGAAGATTAAGGGATGACAGGGATTAAACTCTCTGCCCACTCGCAAAATTTCCGCTGCTCTACAAAGCCTCAAGTTTCCCAACCAAAAAATCAAACTCCCAATTTCCCCTTTTATCTTAAATTTCTAATTCAAACAGAAGACGACTAATTCATGATTTCAGGTTATATTAAAAAAGAAATCTCTATGCAGAGAATGGTGGCTTACACAATCTATTGTTTCATCAGAAGCTTTCTTCAGTTTAGGCACCAACGCACCAAGCACACCAAGAAGACCAACAACAAATAGGCAACGCCAAATTGGATTTGATGATGAGCCTCTTTGGAGTGCGTGCTGGCCATAGATTCGGCCCTCTGCCTCAGTTGGCTTTAAACCACTTTCTACAGCAAATCACACCAAGAAATGAAAATTGGGTCGATTCATTCATATCAGAATATATATACATTCCAAGATTAATTGACCGTATAAGAAAGTGTACTCCAAGAACTCACCTGTGCTGGTCGAATCTTCAATACCTCTAGCCCTGAGTCGCAAAGAAGGAGGAACACCCACATCGTCTTGGCACAGAGAGGCCAGGTAGGGTCGATTCTTCCGCTTGGTCACAGCATCAGTCAAGAAACCCAAAGCATACTGCGTTGTCGGAGGAGCAAGAGAAGGGTGTAGAGGCTGCGGAAGTAGCAAGTGACCCATTGATTTGATCTTTGTTCCTTCGATTTTGGACTTCTTGATTTAGATGGAGGAAAGCCTACAAACAACCTCTATGTACGGGGACAACTAAGTACTAACTAATGTATTAGTATATATACATTCTTGAATACTAATCTAATGACTCAGATCCAAGCTTGTTTCACAAGCTACAATTATATCCATAGATCATGTCATTGGTTTAGATCTTGATCCCGCCAATATGGAAGGCTTGGATCGGATTACAGGTCAAGGCAATTAAGGTTGAGATCAAGAACCAGTCTTGAAGTAAAACGCACCGTATCGATTATGTCTGACCTGGCCAGCTTTACCAAAACACACCGTTTTGCTAATTACTCAACTGATTCAAGTACCTTTTATTCTTAGCTTTTCTCGCCTTGATTTCTTGATTTAGATAGAGCGAAGCATACACTCTAACCTCTGCATTTCAGTTTGTGCATAACAACTACCAAATGACCTAAATACCCTCGAAGAAGAGGAAGCAAACTCGTTGAAATAAGAATAAATTTGATTTCGTTTGGCCAAGGTCAAGGTCGAAATCAAAGTAATAAAAAATCTGTTAATTAATTTTTTTTTCAATTAAACTGTTTATTTATCGTCATTAACAAATCCTCAACTATACTTCATCTCAAAAAAATAATAAAAACAATAATTCCTCAACTATACTCCATATCACGTGTTTTGTCATTGATCTCTCGTATCGCCATCCTGACCATATCAAATAAATAAAGGAAAATTATGTTCGAAATATGTGATAATTAAGGGGTAAATTATACATTTGGTTACTGAATTATGTCCTGTGTTTGTTTCCTAGGGAAATCTTTCTAGGTCTATCGAGTTACTCAAATCAATCAATATTGCAATAAGGACGCCAGGTACGTGTCGTGTATCAATCGACGACACTGAATAATCAAAAGGGCTGAATTTTACCTTGCTTCAACTAAGAACACTTCGAGAAGAATATCTAACTTAAATCTGCTTGAAAGAAATGTGAACGACTTACACTAACTATTGAATTTGATAATCTGAAGTTCCAGATGAAGAACTTGTGAAGAACAAGGAAGAGAAGAATTCGTGTAGAACAAGAAAGAGAAGAAAAAGTTTCAGAGAGATATTCTCATTAAAAAATCTATACTGAGATACACACCTATTTATAGTATTACAACCAACTTGCTTAATTAATATACTAATAATAGTAAATGTCCAAATCACCAATCTAGCTAACCAATTCAGTTACATGACTTGTACACCACCAGTAACACGTGTAAATTTCAACTGATATCAACTTGCTGGTGATAAACGTAATACTCCCCCTCAAGATGAATGGATAGCAATCAAATTCATCTTGGAAATAAGATACTGAAAAGGTGTAGCACCAAGGGGTTTAGTCAGAACATCAGCAATTTGATGTTCTGTGGAGATATGCAATGTTTTTAGTGTACCAGAAAGTAACCTATCACGAACCACATGACAGTCAATCTCGATGTGCTTTGTTCGTTCATGAAAAACCGGGTTGTCAGCAATATGTAAAGCCGCCTTAGAATCACAGAAGAGCAACGCTGGGTGAGGATGAGGAATATGTAAATCACGAAGCAAATAAAGCAACCAAAGGATTTCACAAGTAGTATTAGCCAAGGCGCGATATTCAGCTTCACAAGAAGAACGAGAAACAGTGGCTTGTTTCTTGGATTTCCAAGAAATCAAAGAGTTATCCAGAAAAACACAATAACCGATAATGGATCTTCGTGTATCAGGACATGACGCCCAATCAGAATCACTAAAAGCCTTCAACTGAAAGGTGGAAGTGGCTGAAAAGAATAAACCCTGAGAAGGATTACTCTTAATATAACGAAGAACTCTGTAAGCAGCATCCAAGTGACATTGAGCTGGATTTTGAAGAAACTGACTTAACTGCTGGACTGGAAAACAAATGTCCGGTCGAGTAGTAGTCAGATATAACAAGCGCCCAATGAGTCTTCGATATAAGGCAGGATCAGCTAACAAATTTTCAGTTGTCTGAGATAATTTTAAATTAGCCTCCATAGGGAAAGATATAGGCTTACAGCCTAAATAGCCTGCATCTTCCAAAATCTCCAAGGCATACTTCCGTTGACATACAGAAATTCCCTTAGCAGATCTAGCAACCTCAAGTCCTAAGAAATACTTAAGAACTCCCAAGTCTTTGATTTTGAATTTATCATCCAGAGCAGCCTTCAAAGTGATAATATGAGTAATATCATTACTAGCCACTATAATGTCATCAACATATACTAACAAGGCTGTGAAATGTGAAGGAGTTTGCTGTGTGAACAACGAATAATTAGCCTTAGATTGTTGGAAACCTTGACTGAACAGAAAAGATGTGAGTTTAAAAAACCACTGCCGGGAAGCCTGTTTTAGTCCATATAAGGACTTGTTAAGTCTGCAAACTAACTTTGAATTAGAAGATTGCTCCCCCTTGCTGTGATAACCTGGAGGCATTGTCATATAAACTTCTTCATGAAGTTCTCCATGTAAGAAGGCATTGTTGACATCCAATTGATGGAGATGCCAACCCTTAGAAGCTGACAATGCTAGAAATAATCTGATAGTGGTCAGCTTTGCCACAGGGGAAAATGTTTGAAGATAATCAATACCAAATTGCTGATTGTAGCCCTTGGCCACTAAGCGGGCTTTGAATCTCTCGATAGAACCATCTGACTTGTACTTGATGCGATAAACCCACTTACATCCGATAGGATGTTTGGAAGGAGGCAAGGACATAACAGTCCAGGTATTATTGATCTCCAATGCATGCAATTCAGCAGCCATAGCATTACACCAATCAGGATCCTTAGAAGCCTCTTGATAGGATTTGGGTTCAGTTTTGGTAATGATGGACAAACAATATTGTTTGTGGAGGGGTGACAAGGAATTGTAAGAAAGAACATCAGAAATAGGATAAGCAGGGGAAACACTAGTAGGTAGAGGACAAGGTTGACCAGTAGCAAGGTGGCAATGATATTGAGTTAAGTAGGAAGGTGGTTTGGTTGGTCTTTTTGATTTTCGAGGAGAAGGAATAGCTTGTGGCATAGAAGGTAAGGTGACAGATGTTTGAGGAGAAAAAAATGGAATAGATGGTGACAAGGGTGGTAGAGAAGAACTAGAAGCAGTAGGTGGAGTGATAAATGTGGGTGGTGGAATGGAGTCTGGACCTGAATTGGAGTCAAGAATAGTTGGAGTAGAAAGATCTACAATGGGTGGAAGAGAATGATCTGGATTGACTGAAACCAAAGAGTGCATGGTAGAAGGATTCTGATATGGAAAAACAGTTTCATGAAAAATCACATTTCGAGAGATGAAAACGGTATGAGTAACTAGATTATACAATTTGAATCCCTTGACACCATTTGGATAACCAATGAATATACAGGGCACTGCTCGAGGGTCAAGTTTTGTCCTGTGTCTTTGCAAAGTTGAAGCAAAACAAAGAGAACCAAAAACTCTTAGATGTGAATAGGTTGGAGAAATGGAATGTAATTTTTGGTAAGGGGTTTGATTGGACAAAGATGGTGTGGGGACAAGACTATCCCCACCAGTGTTCTCCACCAAATCCAACAAAGTTTCGTACCCTTTCGTGTTAATTGGGGAAGACTCCAACCCAAACTTCTCCAATACCCTCCCCATTGTGTGGGTCACAAACTGTGACGCTGCAGCATACTTATCATGTTCGGCACAGCTCATCTCCACCATTCGACAACCCTCATTTGCAAAGATATCCAGAAATCTATCACATCTACTCATCCTACCCTCCGCATTCCCAATCCTAACCTTATCATACGCGAAGGAGAGCCCCGCCCATGAATCCTTTCCACTCTGGGGTCCAAACAAAGGGTGGGTGCACAAGATGTCAAACTCATTTGGCAAATATTTGATCAACCAGTCCCTAGCAACCTCCTTCACCGATAACACATCTACGAAAAGCGTATTGGGCTTTAATATTTGAAAAGGGATCTCCCTGAGGACTCTTTCGGTTGAAAGGATTGAGGTTGAGAGGAGTACCACATCAGGGTGCTGCTCACAGAGATCGTGAAGATCACGGAAGAAGCGGACGCCGAGGTCACTAGCAATGGCGGAGTAGTCCGAACGGGAGTGTGCGAGGATGGTGTGACCATGCCAAACGAAGGTTTTGGCAAGGAACTGTCCGAAATTGCCGAAGCCGATGATAGCAATCTTGAGAGACTGGGACTGTATTTGCCGAGAGCGGAGCTGGGACTCATAATCAAATGCAGTATCTTCCTTTCCATTGAGCTCTACAGCAAGCAGTTTAAGCTTATCTTCTAGGACTCCAATAAAGTCCCCAGCCTCAGCTAGTTTTCCTTGTGAACTCTCTAATTGGACCTTAAGCTCTTCAATTATTCTCTTCTCATTTTTCAGCTCAGCTAGTTTTCCTTGTGAACTCTCCAATTGGACCTTAAGCTCTTCAATTATTCTCTTCTCATTTTTCAGCTCCTGTCCTAAACCTGTAATTACGCCCCTAGCTGAATTGAGCTGGTTGATTAAGTTCTGCCCTTCTTCCTTTGCCTTTCTGAGTTCTTCCTCTTGTTTCTGTAGCTTTGGTTCAAAGTCCTTTTCCAATAGAACAAATGATGTTTCCTTTTCTTTCAGCTTCTTCTTAGTCATCTGTGAATTGCAAAAAGTGCAGCTTTACCAAGAGCCGATAATCCACACAAAAAGAAAACCATAAAATCCAACTTAATTTTGGACTCTCCTACCCAATATCTGAATAAAAAGGAAAAAAAAAACAAAACAAAAAATTGGGCAAGGATAAAAGTGGGTATCAAGTGAGACTTTGAGCATCAAAAGGAAATTAAGTGGACATTTTATCTTAAATTTCTAATTGAAACAAAAGAAGACTAATTCATGATTTCAGGTTATACTAAAAAGATATGTGATAATGGTGGCTTACATATTCTATCGTTTCATTAGAAGTTTTCTTCTCTTTCTGCACCAATGCATAGAGTGCACCAAGCACAGTACCAACAACAAATACAAATAGGAGAGACAAAATTGGATTTGATGACGAGCCAAAGACTGCCTGCTGCTCACGATAGATTCGAACCTCTGCTTTCTGGTTATCCTCAGTTGTCTTTAAACCAATTTCTATTGCAAAGTAAAAGCGCATCAACAAGCATGAATAATTTCATTGTTAGATCATAGATATACACCCACACCCATAAATAAAAATTGTGTCGATAATTGAACAATAGGGATAGGAACCAAGTTCCAAATTCCAATCCATTAATTCTTGAAAGAAATTGAAACATACCATTTCACTAAAAGAATCAAATCATGGGAAGATCTCAACCACACACTATATGTTCAGGCACTTGTTTGCAAGTAGTTTCTTCCTTAAATTCTCAACGAGAAAATACGTATATCTCATGTGTTTATTTCTATTATGAGCAATTAACCATATAAGAAGCGAAAGTGCACAACTCACCAGTTTTGGTCAAATTTTCAATAGCTCTCGCCCTGAGTCGCAAAAAAGGAAGAACTGAAAGACCCACGAAGAGAAAGGCTCTTCTATGACTGAACATATCGTCACTTCGATCGTCTTGGCACAGAGAGGCCATGGTAGGCCTGTTCTTTCTGTTGGTCACAGCATTCTTCACAAAACACAAAGCATACTGCGAAGAATAATAACGCAACGATGATGGAGGAGCAAGAGAGTAGTGTAGAGGCTGCGGAAATAGCAAACTTCCTGCAACGTCACCCATTGATTAACCAAAAATAGCGCATGTATTAATATTTATACAGACTTGAATACTAATATAATGACTCAGATTGTAGCTTGTTTTAGACGCTGCAATTACATCCAGACTCAAATGTGGTATTGTCTCTCTTCCTTTTATACTACTTATAGAATTTGTTTCCCAGTCCAACTCGATTGAGGGAATGTTTTCTGATTGAAGTCAATAATATCCCTGTAATTAAGGATATGAATTGCACTCAATCTCTACCAATTGATTGATAATTAATTAGGAGATCCCTATAATTTAGGGGCGGGATACGCCTGTAGAAGTCGGAGCGTGTTGTAGAGGTCGGCCGGGTTCTGAGCTGTCTGCCCGGTTACGCCCGACTTATAGTAATGGAGTTGTTTCTGTCGTCCTTGAGTATATGATAGCCGAGCTCCCATTACGATCTACGTGGGCCCGGCTATTTGATGTGGACACGCTTGTGCCCTGTGGTTGGGACACATCTCATGGGGGTTTTATCCCCTTCCAGATAAGAACCAAACTGAGTTATTACTAAACAGAGCTTGAAAAAATTCAAACTCGAGCGAATTGTGAAGTAAGTTTGTTTATATTTCGAACTCGAATTCGAACTTGTGATAGTTCGGTTCGAAAGCTCACAAGCCTAGTCGATTACATATTATGTTTATATACTTATATACTAGGTTCATACCCACGCGTTGTCGTGAGTCATTTGTTTGCTTTCTATTGTTGTATCTCAGCAAGTACAAGCAAGCAGAAGATAAAAAAAAATGAATAAGGAAATACCTCAATTTTACAAAGGAAACAAAAGTTTAGAGATCATATTTCATCAAGGCGCGTTATTTTTTTTCACAACCTACTGCCCAATCAAATATTTTCATGAGGGAGAGGAATGTATGTTGGTGGAGGAGGAGCAGGATCATTATCAAAAGAGTTTCCATTATCTGTCATATTTTCGGAGATCTAGGATAAATATATTGCAAAATTGGAATCTACACCAGTAGCCAGATCTATAAGGCATATATATATATATATATATATATATATTTCAATAAGATTTAATTATATTAATTGTTTAGAAAGCTATACAATCTGGACAAGCTCAGCAAACCTTAACCAAGCCACAAGGCGGAACAACATGAAAAAGGGCCCCCGCTAGAAGCTATTCTAGTCTACCAATATACATTAAGCCCACAAAATATAAGTCCAAATTCTAAACTAACATAGAGTAGAACCATAGTATGAAGGACAAGCCAAACCAAACGACAAGGCCACAAAATAAGGAAACCCGATTATATAAGACCCAAATTAATCATGTAGTAATTTCAATCAAGAAAGCAGCCCCCTATAGATTAGCTCAAGTTTGGGCATTGCCACAAAGACCCGTAGATAAATCTATGAAGGCTTAACTTATTCCACAAATAGATATACCTGTACGCCAAAGCAATGGAAGAAAAGTTATGACCTCACTTCTCTCTATCCACTTATGGTCCGCTCTCTAGCTCGTGTTTCCCTTTTTTTCAATAACCCCCTCCCTCATGCTCGTGTTTCCCTCCCCTTCACAGCTTTTCAAACCCTCTTTTACTCGTGTTTCACTCATAAAAATCCTAATTGGATACATTGTATGAACAAAAGACTCCAGCGAATAAGTTCATACAGCATTCACTCAAGTGATCTTGCGACCACTCGAATTTCACTCAAGTTCTTCACTCGTGTTTCTGTTGGAAATGAAGGTTAAAACTATGATTTTAACCTTCATTTCCAACAGTTTCCTCATAACCACAAAAGTCCTCTCTACCACTCGTGTTTAGCACACACATGCCTCCCAATTCAATCGTGTTTCCCACCCCCAAGAGCTACCAAATTCACCTTGGCTAGAAGAAAATCACCTCATGAAGCCAGCCGGTGTGGTTAACCAGCAGCTCATAAAACACACACCAGCTGCACAAAAGCACCACATCTATAAGGAATATGTATAAATGATTCCAAGGTGACACGACTGAGATGGTAAGCAAGATTTTTAATGTGAAAAGAGTTGCCACACAGGAATAAGAAAGATAAAAGGTGACACAGAACAAAACCTGTGGAAGTTTCAACAATCTTCATCTCTGTTAATGTCTCCTCTCTAGCCAAACCAAGTTCTCTGTCGAAATCATTGCTTTATATGAGAAATTGCTAAGAATTTAACATGCACAAGGGGGAAAGTTAGTGTATAACAACAGATATGCCAAGTTTGTTAAATGCAGATGAAAGCATTAATAGCTCCTAACTAACAAATGATGAATAAGTAAGAAAATCATAATTATCCACTACTAACCAACTAAATCTCCTCCCTAACAATTCATGTGCATCAACATAAATTCTCCAAACATATATAATAACATAAAGCTGTGGTTTAGCTTGGGGTGGCATTTCTTAGTGCCAGTGACGAAGAGCCAAGTTCTCTACATGATAGTCACAATTAAGAGACTTTTGGGTTACTTGATTCGCAAGAAGGTAAAAACCCAGCATCAATAACTCCAAGTTCGAAGTAAAATACTTCTTCCAAATGTGGTTAGATAGAAGCTTGACACCTTCATAATCAACCACTCTAAAACAAAACAGAAAAATCACTAAGACTAATACTCTGAAATTGGTGTTCCAGCTCCCAAACCTTGTCTAACAGTCAGGTTCACCAACAGAGGAGAACGCTGAGTATTGGCATAATAGTCAGCATTCGTATCGCGAGAATCCCGGGAGGAACTATATAATAGGGTCCAAGGCTTGGGGAAGGTATCACTACAATAGTAGGATCAGCGTCTTCTGAAGTGCCCCAAATATGTAAAAAGCTCCGCAATTTATTTAATGCAGCACTTTGCATGTTTGAAGCGCTGTGTTTAAAACATTTACGGCACTTAAAAAATCTCCGTCTGTATTTTAACATCGACGAAAAATTGAATTAATATTTGTTTTTGTTTTTCACGGTGCTTTAGAAGTGCATAATAAATAAATTTTAATGTATTTTTATTTTTACAAATAGTGGAAAATAACTCCTTTTCTTTTAATTGTTAACCAGTTTATATTATGCTAACCAATACAAAATCTGCACAAAACAAAGAACGTCCAAGCAGCCCAGCAATTGCACAGAATATGGCTAGTGTTCTTAACTAGCAACCAATGTTCACCCAAACTCATGATTTGATTCCTCTAGAAAACAAAACTCAGAAAACACAACTAAAAGGCAAAGACACATGAGAAGCACGAGCTGCCATTGCTCAATGGCAAGTGAAAATTAGATAAATCGACTTCGGATAATAAATAAATAAAATTTGGGCATTACGAACTAGTAATGGAACAATTACTCAAATGGTTATAGACATGTAAAAACATAAAGTTGTACCCAATGTCAATGTGAAGTTGCAATTATAATAAAACATAAGATCTCCAACAAAATACTTATGTCTTAAATTGGCGCGACTTATTATTTTCATTTTACGGCGCTTTATTAAAAAAAATGCTGTTAAATAAGTTAATATACGGCGCTTTTGTAAAGCGTCGTAAATAAAAACAATTTTAGTGTCGTGATTGACAGTCTTCTTGTAGTGTATATTTTCCAGAGGAATCAAGACATCGGCGCTTATATTGAGTCAACAAAAGTCACTTTTTGTTTAAGGCCGATCACGCGACAAGGACTATAAGAAGAAGTCGAACATACTCACAAATTTCTGCTTCTTACATCTGTTACTATAGGCCCGTAGATTTAACTTAGTCGTAATTCGTCCTTTTCGATTCAATGTAAGTTCAAGTTTACTTTTTTTGAGTAATTAATCTACTTCTCCCTTTTTCATTTCCTTAACGTAAATTGCTTTTCATTCGGTTAGTATAAGTTGTTCTCATTTCTTTTAAGTAGATTTAAGTTTAGATATTCTTCTCAAAGTCTTTTTAGTTGAAGTAAGGTAGAATCCACCTCTTTTGATTATCCAGTGTCATCAATTGATACACGTCACGTATACCTGACATCCTTATTGCAATATTGATTGATTTGAGTAACTCGATCGACCTAGAACGATTTCCCAGGAAACAAACACAGGACAAAATTTTGTAACCAATTGTATAATTTACCCCTTAACTATCACATATTTTGAACATCATTTTCCTTTATTTATTTGATATGGTCAGGATGGAGATACGAGAGAGCAATGACAAGACACGTGATATGGAGTATAGTTGAGGAATTATTGTTTTTGTTATTTTTTTAGATGAAGTATAGTTGAGGATTTGTTAATAGTGATAAACAGTTTAATTGAAGAAAAAAAATTAAGAAACATATTTTTTATTACTTTGATTTCGACCTTGAGCTTGAGCTTGAGCTTGGGCAAACGAAATCGAATTTATTCTTATTTCAACGAGTTTCCTTCCTCTTCTTTGAGGGTATTCAAGTCATTTCGTAGTTGTTATGCACAAACTGAAATGCAGAGGTTAGAGTGTGTTTTGGTAAAAGCTGGCCAGGTCAGACATAATTGATACGGTGTGTTTTACTTCAAGAAAGAGTTCTCGACTTCAACCTTAATCGCCTTGACCTGCAATCCAATCAAAGCCTTTTATATTGATGGCATCAACATCACCAATGCCATGATCTATGGATGTAATTACAGCATGTGAAACAAGCTAGGATATGAGTCATTAGATTAATATTCAATACTGTATAAATACTAATACATTAGTTGTGTATAGAGGTAGTTTGTGCGCTTCCCTCCATCTAACAAGAAATCAAGAAGTCCAAAATAGCCTTAGAAAGAACCAAAATCAAATCAATGGGTTACTTGCTACTTCCGCAGCCTCTACACCACTCTCTTGCATCTCCAACAACGCAATATGTGTTGATGCAAAAACTCGCACCGACGTTAGAGTTTCCTGGATTGAATGCGCATTGCTAAGGAACTGAATTGAAAGGAAAAACACACAACAAATATACGTGGTTCAGCAAGAATAACTACGTCCACGGGTAGAGTCTGTATTTCTTATTATTCCTCTAAATGGTTACAAGTGATCTATTTATAGTACAATGAGGTAACCGTTCTCCTGCTTTATCTCCTTACAAGAAATCCCTATTTGAATTTTGAAGAGGAGTTCCAATTGAATTTTGAAGCAGAGTTGAGAATATCATGATCATCACCAAAGGTAGGGTGAGGTTATTCAAGTTACGTATCACACTCCCAACACGTCTTATCGTCTTTTGCTATGTGCCACCTTCAGGTGTCCACTGTCTCCCTACAGCCACGTGGCATCACACTTTTACACTCCAGAATAGCCCCCAGCCTTTTTCTTCTTCCCAAAGGAATGAATTACTAAGGCTTGAATCACCTTAACAAAAGCATGCAGTGGTTCACTTCTTCGGCCTCTTCTTTGGCTGGGTGCCAACGCATTCTAGCTGCATACCAGCCCTTCCTAGGCTAGATGACTATGTCTGGCGCAAATGCGCACTAGCCACCTCTTAGGCTGGATGCTTATGCCTGTCACAAGGGTGCCTACGCCTTCGCTGGGCACCAGCCCCCTAGGCTTGATGCCTACGTCTAGCACAAGGTGCCTACGCTGGGCAACAACACATCCTAGGCTGGATGCCGACGCCTGATGCAAAGGTGCTTATGCAGCCCCTTCTTAGGCTAGATGCCTACATTTGGTGAAAGGGTGCCCACCCACCAGCCCCTCTTAGGCTGGACGTCTACATCTAGTATAAGGATGCTTAAGCCTTCATTGGGCATCAACCCCTCCTGGGTTGGATGCATTGGTCTGGCACAAGGGTATCTACCCCTACGCTGGGCACCAACCTCCTCCTAGGTTGGATGCATATGTTTAGCACAAGTATGCCTACGCAGCCTTTTCTTAGGCTGGATGCCTACGCCTGGTGCAAGGGTACCTACGCACCAGCCCCTCCTAGGCTGGACGTCTACATCTGGCATAAGGCTACCTAAGCCTTCATTGGGCATCAACCTCTCCTGGTTTGGATGCATTCGTCTGGCACAAGGATATGCCTACGCTGAGCGCCAACCTCCTTTAGGCTGGATGCATACGTCTGGCATAAGGATGCCTACGCAGCCTCCTGTTAGGCTGGATGCCTATGCAAGGCACAAATGTGCACCAGCCCCCTCTTAGGCTGGATGGCTACACCTGGTGCAAGGGTGTCTATGCACCAGTCTCTCATAGGCTAAACGTTTACATCTGGCGTAAGGCTGCCTAAGACTTTGTCGGGCATCAACCCTTCTTGGGTTGGATGCATTCGTCTAGCACAAAGGTACCTATGCCTACGCTGGGCACCAAACTCCCTTAGGCTGGATGCATACGTCTGGTACAAGGATGCATACGCAGCCTTTTCTTAGACTGGATGTCAGACAGTCATCTCTTAGGCTGGATGCCTATGCAAGGCATAAAGGTGCACCAGCCCCCTCTTAGACTGGATGCCTACGCCTTATGCAAGAGTGCCTATGCACCAGCCCCTCCTAGGCTGGACGTCTACATCTGGAGTAAGGCTACCTAAGCCTTCGTCGAGTATCAACCTGTTGGATGCATTCATCTGGCACATGGGTACGTACGCCTACATTGGGCACCAACCTCCTCCTAGGCTGGAGGCATACGTTTGGCACAAGGATGCCTACGCAGCCTTCTCTTAGGCTGAATGTCAAACAGCCTCCTCTTAGGCTGGATGTTAGCAATCTCTTCTTAGGCTGGATGCATTCATCTAGCACAAGGATGTCTACGCCTACGCTGGGCACCAGCCCTTCCTAAGATGGATGCCTTGCTTGCTTCAACTCTAGCTGGAGAGTAATGATCTCACTCAATGGGAAAATGACGCACCAGCCCCCTGTTAGGCTGGATAACTATGACTACACTAGACACCAGCCCCTTTTAGACTAGATGCCTACGTCTAGTACAAGGATGCTTGCGCAAACACTTCCTAAGCTGGATGTCTTGCTCGCTTCAACTCTAGCTAGAAAGCAATGATCTTGCTCAATAGGGAGTTCCGTTTCATAGCTTTTGCGCCTTACGCCCCCGCTCCATCATAGGCATGAAACGGGATGCCTCCGCCCCTTCCTGGGCAGGGTCCGCTCTATAGCTTATGCCCCTTTCGCTCCATAGAGGCGGGAGAGGAATGCTTCCGCTCCATAAAGTAGGGAGCAAAACTGGGATGCCCCATCCATTTTTTCCGCTCCATAGAAGACACTTCTTTCTGCCTCTTACTGGACAAAAAGAATTTTTACATTTTCTTTTTATAAGTTTCTTTGACTTTCGATTAGCTTTCAACTTTTCTTAAAATTGCCAGCCTCTTTGGCTTTTATTAATATTGTCAGTCCCTCTAGCTTTCTTTAATCAGATAACCTCTTCTACTTTTTTTAATTAGAGTCTCTTTGGATTTTCTCAATAATGTAGCCTCTTTAGCTTTTATTTTTTCAATCAAATAGTGTTTTTAGCTTTTCTTAATATGTTTAGCCACGTGCCGCCTCCAGGTGTCCACTGTCTTTCTAGAGCCATGTGACATCGCACTTTTACGCTCCACGGTATGTTTTTTATTTCTTGAGGAATGTTGTGACCAAGAGAAAGAATAGACCCAACATGGCCTCTCTGTGAAAGGGGTGGGAGCTTACGCAACCTCTTCCTAAGCTGGACACCTTGCTCGCTTCAACTCTAGCTAGAAATTAATGATCTCGCTCAATAGGGATTTCCGCTTCATAGCTCTTTCGTCTTACGCCCTTGCTCCATCATAGGCATGAAGCAGGATGCCCCCGCCCCTTCTTGGGAAGGGTCTGGTATATAGCTCCCACCCCTTTCGCTCCATAGATGCAGGAGCGGAATGCTTCCGCTTCATAAAGTAGGGAGCAAAATGGTATGCCTCGCCCCTTCTTTCCGCTCCATAGAGGGCGCTTCTTTCCGCCTCTTACTGGACAAGAGGAATTTTTACGTTTTCTTTTTATAAGTTTCTTTGACTTTCGATTAGCTTTCGACTTTTCTTAAAATTGTCAGCCTCTTTAGCTTTCATTAATATTGTCAGTCCCTCTAACTTTCTTTAATCGGATAACCTATTCTACTTGTTTTAATTAGAGTCTGGCTTTTCTCAATGATGTAGCCTCTTTAGCTCTTTTTGTTTTAATCAAATAGTGTTTTTAGATTTTCTTAATATCTTCAGCCACGTGCCGCCTTCAGGTGTCTGACACTTTTACACTCCACAGTATGCTTTGTGTTTCTTAAGGAATGCTGTGACCAAGAGAAAGAATAGACCCTACATGGCCTCTTTGTGCCAAGACGATGACATTTTCAGTCAGAGAATTGCCTTTCTCTTCATGGGTGTTCCTTCTTCTTTGCGACTCAGGGCCAACACTGGTGAGTTCTTGGAGTACACTTTCAATTCTTATACGGTTAATTGATCTTGGAACGTATATATATATATATATATATATATATATATATATATATATTCTGATATGAATCGACACAATTTTCATTTCTTGGTGTGGGGTACTTAGTTTTTGTGATGCTTATATTTGCAGTAGAAAGTGGTTTAAAGCCAACTGATGATAACAAGAAAGCAGAGTTCCAAATCTATGGCCAGCAGGAACTCCAAAGATGCTCATAATCAAATCCAATTTGGTCTTGCCTATTTGTTGTTGGTGTTCTTGGTGCATTGGTGCAGAAACAAAAGAAAGCTTCTGATGAAAGAATAGAATGTGTAAGACACCATTCTCTGCATAGAGATTTCTTTTTAATATAACCTGAAATCGTGAATTAGTCGTCTTCTGTTTGAATTAGAAATTTAAGATAAAATGTCCATTCATTTCCTTTTGATGGTCAAAGTCTCACTTGATACTATTTCTATCCCACTTCTAAAAGCAACTCAGAGAAGCAAATGAAGAACAGCAAAACTTAATCAACCAGCTTAATTCAGCTAGTGGTGTAATTACAGGTTTAGGACAGAAGCTGAAAAATGCGCAAATAATAACTGAAGTGCTTAAGGTCTAGTTGGAGAGAAAACTAGCTGAGGCTGTGGAGCACCCTGAGGTTGTACTCCTCTCAAGCTCAATCCTTTCGACTGAAAGAGTCCTCAGGAAATTGAAGAAAAGTTGGACTTTATTGGAGTCCTAGAAGATGAGCTTAAACTGCTGTGCGCAAGGGAAAGGAAGATACTGCATTTGATTTTAGCAAGACATGGACCGAGATCAGGAGATTGGTTGCTGAGAAGGATTTGGAGTTGGATAATTTGGGAAAGTCGGCTTTTGAAAAAGGCTTGTGTAGGGAGCTTGAGACAGAAATTTCAAATGTTATGTCTGCGTTTCCAGATGCTTGGCAAACATTGCAGAAGAGCCTAAATGATGCAGAACAAAGTGTTGAAGCGCTCGCTAGGAAGGTAGCGGTAACTAATGAGCTTTTGAAGAATACTACCAAATAGCCAATATCTGAATCTTCTGGACTCAAAAACGTTTGCCCCCCTCCAACAATGAGGCATGAGATTGACAGTCATTTTTTGCAAGTTTTTGCTTGGTTTGATCATTGTAGTAAATGTGTAACAAAACAAACTTCTTGTCTGTTAAGAATATTGAGATTTTGAATTGATTTTCAGATTATGCAGACCATAAAGGGATTTGATCATTGAATACTTGAAACCAAGCAAACGGAGGCAAGATATATATATATATATATATTTGGGTGAAAAGGCAGCAATTAATGTGTTAACGATCAAGGGTTGTTGTTATATATATATATAAATTCATTTGTTTTCTTTTTTACGTTTTTTATGCATGTGGTACCATGTAGTTATGTACTTGTTAAATTATTATTTACTTATTGAATTTTGAAATCACATTCATTATGTACTTATTAAATTATAAGAACATGCATATTAACTTTTTAGATTTTATGTATCAATTTTTTCTATATTAAATTAGAAGATCGGGAGAAAATTATGTTTGTAAATTAACTTTTTGGCTATATATTAATTGTAGAATTTTACTATTTACCATTGCATATTATCCTACTTTTAAGTCCACCATTGCATTCGATATTTATTTATGTTTGTAAATTAAATTAAAAAATGTCTCCAACAAGAAAAAAATTCTTATTTCACTACTTTAATATGCAGAATGAAATGATCTATTGACAAAAATAAACAAAAATATAATTATATTCATATCAGTCTTGTTCATATAAGTATTAAACCGTTAACAAAAGAAAGGCTAGATACCTCAATACTTTTATGCTTACGAGATTGTAGGATGTTAGAATTCAAAGATTCATTTTTAGGAGCGGTGGAAACAAGTTTATGAAGTGGACCAATTTACTTTGATTGCTACCCCAATTTCTTTGTGTCTTTAAATGATCAAAATTTATTAGATACTCTTAACTCTAAACGTAAAAACTCACAATTATAAATGATTGTTGGTTCTCTTTCAATCTCTCTAATTTATAAGATTCATTTACAGGGTCATGTCTTCCGCTTTTGGTTCAAAAGTCTTACGAAAATCTCCAAAAGGAGAAACTTTGTTAATTCAAATAGATATAGCCAGATCCAACATGACAATTTCAAAAATAATAAAATGGAATGAAATCACTTTTCCTAAAACTTGCGAGTTACAAGGGGTTGTACCTCCTAAACAAATCGAAAATACTAATATTGAATATATCACTAAAGCCATTGATGGAGCAGTTGAAATTACATCTAGCTCTAGAAGACATTCAATTGATGTCCAAAACCTACATCTAGATTCCTCCTACAAAAGTGAACTAGGAATATCACCAAGAAATTCTTTCTCTTCAGCTCCTTGTACATCTAAAAAATCTCGAAATTCATTCTCCATAGGTCCTAGTACATCTTATAAACCTAATATAAGAGGAGTCGACAATTCGAGTGGTATAATGTCCAGCACCTAGACTCTGAAACCACTTCAACATGTAAATCCCCAGATAAAAAAGAGTCTCCACAAATGTCACCAACTTACTCAGAAATGATCCCGAATTATTAGTTTTAGAAAATATTTTTGTTATCAATAAAGAATATTTTACGAAACGATTTTTATTCTTTACAAAATAAAGAAAAAAGAGAATGGTTCTTACAAAATTACACAGGTCAACAAAAACAGTATGTTCACAATACATATTATGCATTTATGAATCAGTACAAAATACAAGTCATTTTTTTTTATTGTTTTGAAATGGATGCAGAAGAAAGGGATATCAATTATCCTTTTTCTCCATATCAATCAATACCACAACCAAAATACAAACATAGCATGATACCACCCAAGTTACAATAATTGACTCTGAGCATCCCCTACCGCAAATAACTTTAAACTGTAAAAATAGTTCGATACTAGCGACTCCATTTAAAGCTAAAAATGATGAAGAATTTAAAACTATTATAGAACAAAATAATTTTACAAACCGACATTTAGCAACAATAGGGCAACAACTTTGTAGAATTGAAGATTATGTCCAAAAACCAAACCTCCACAGAGTATTAGAATGACCTCTTTTTAAACCTTATGAAATCCTAAAATCTCTAGTTAATACTCTTGCTAATAAAGATGCAGATTTTATGGAAGAATTAGATAAAAATTCCAACAAATAAAAGCTGAAATTACTCAATTCCCAAATCTACAAATTCCAAACACACCTGAGGCATCTAATGCTAGGTTACATAATCTTGACTAAACATATAGAGAATAATATTACTCAAATTTTGAGATTAATAAAATGAAGTGACAATCCCCTCAAAAATTATATTACTCAAGAAAAACTACATCAGATCTTCTTTTAGAAGAAAAATAAACAAATGAAAATAAATATAACTCAAATACAATCTACGAATGGAATAGAGATTGTTGTCTGATTATAATATCACAATCAATTACAACAAATGACAATGATAAGTAATGCTTATGAACAAAACAAGGATTGACACCACCGAGGAAGCAATAGTAAACTTACTAGTATCTGGTATCATTGGTCAATTAAAAGAATGGTTGGATTATCATCTTATATCTTCTGAACAAAATGAAATTTTAAATGCTATCAAAACTGCCTTTTATGGCACAATTATTAAAACAGAATTTGGAGAAGCAATCCAAGATGTTATTGCATCGCTAATCTTCTCTATTTCAAAACACTTCGCGATCCTTCTAGGATTAGAGATAGATCTTAGCAAACCTAAAATGTAAAAAACTTCATGATTTTTTTTCAATATACAGATACATTTTAATAGGAGTCATGAAAATAATCAATGATTTTGGAAAGAATTTTTTTTCCTAGTCTCCCTATATTATTAAAAGATAAAGTCTGTGAAAAAAATTAAATCCAAATATAATAACCAAATACCTTATGATCAATTAACGTATGGTGATTTAATAAATTACCTTCAAAAAGAAGGATTACAATTATGTTATGATATTTAATTATATAAAAAAATGGTAACAAAATCGATATAAGAGTGAGCTAAGATCCTTTTGTAAACAATTTAGTTACGAGGACAACTGTTAAAAACAGAAAGAAGCACTCTCATAAACAATATAGGCCCGACACATATAGATCTAGATTTCACAAAAAAATCATATAACTAAAAACCAATTTTTTATAAGAAAACAAAACTTTAGCAAAAACTCTACCCAAGATAAAAAAAAACAAAAAATGAAACCTAATACCAAGCCTGTAGTTTGTTATAGGTGTAATACTCCATGACATATTGTTAACTACTACAGAGTCCGTAAACGAATTAATGAATAAGAATTAGATGACATTATTCTTACAAAACTAGAAGTTCTTCTTTTAGAAACATATGAAGATGAGACAGATTCTAATTTTAGTAGTTTTGATGATGAAATTCAATTAGATGAGATTTCTTCTTCTTCCTCCCCCAAACTTAATAAGCTTTCTTACGATCAAGAGTTTTTACTAATGTGGTCTATCATATTAATGATCCCCAACATAAACTAGATTACATTGAGAAGTTGAAACACACTTCTCAAAAAACATATAAGGAAACAGAAACGACTACAACCACTTATAAAGGGAAACTTGATTCTGAAACTCCAGGCGAATTAGCTCAAAATGAAAGGATAGATAAAATAGAACAAGAAAGAATTCTCACAGAAAGCTCTTTCAAAGAAGACAAAGATGGTTTTCTCATGCACTTATCTCAAATTACATATCAAAAATGGTTTATTAGAGTTACCATACGTGTTCAAAGTACATTTTCTTTGGATACAATTGCTTTAGTTGATTCTGGAGCTAATCTAAATTGTCTGAGGGTTGTTTTAGTTCCTAGAAAATATTGGGAAAAAACGATTGAAGGCATAAAATTAGTTATTAGTGAACAACTTAAAATTATTTATAAATTATTTGATGTGGTGATTTAAAATTCAAATACATGTTTTAAAACTACCTTTCTTGGGATAGAAGACGTCACAAAATATGTTATTTTAGGAACACCATTCTTAGAATTAATTACACCACTTAAAGTCCAAGATCATGGGATTCACACTATGGTTTTAGGAAACCGATTACTCTTTAAATGTATTCACAAACCCATCCCAGAAGATATCAATTTATTAAAAAAAATTCAATTTATGAAAATACATTAAGTTTTCTTATTACTAACAAAGAACAATAGCTAGATTACCCTGCAGAAGAAGTTGATTTAACTATCATCGCACAACAATTGTCAACACCTTATGTTCAAAAAAGGATTGTTGATCTTCAAAATATTTTTGAAAAGGAAATTTGTTCTGATATTCCTATTGCTTTTTGGAAAAGAAAAAAACTTGTAGTTCAATTACCATATGGAAAAGATTTTCAAGAAACACAAATCCCTACAAAAGTCAAGGGAATCTAGATGAACAAAGATTTAGAAGATCATTTTAGAAGAAAAAAATACAAGAACTCCTAGACAAAAAATTGATTAGGAAAAGTCAATCACTTGGAGCTGTGCTACTTTCTATGTTAATAAAAATGCACAAATAGAGAGACGTGTTCCATGATTAGTCATTAATTACAAACCTTTAAAAAAAATCCTTGAAGTGGATTAGATAACCCCATTCCAAATAAAAAAGATTTAGTGAGGAAATTATATGTTAAAAAACTTATCCGAATTTGATATGAAATCCGGCTTCTGGAAAATTAAAATTTAGGAAGAGATAGATACAAAATAGCATTTACAGTTCCATTTGGACAGTTTGAATGGAATGTGATGCCTTTTGGGTTAAAAAAGGCTCTTTCCAAATTTCAAAAAATTATGAATGATATTTTTTATGTTTTTTTTCAAATTCTTAATTGTTAATATTGATGAGATTTTGCGACTTGCATTTATAGCAGTCATGGAGGAAGTAGAAGCATAAATGTCGTGAGTGGATGCTTGGTTTTGAACCAGCTCCGATACCATAAAAGACTTAAGATTGAGAATGTATGAATTGAGAACCTTCATTCAATTAATTAAGAACCTTCATTCAATTAATTAAGAATTACAAGAAAGCAAACATATATAAAAGTTACAAAATAGTATCATTAAGAAAAAAAATAACAATCTAAATAAAAAGATAAATGTAGTAGTTAGACATAATACATAAGTGGACTTATGAGGAGATAATCTAGGTTGAGAGAGTAGGCCTTTTTCTAGAGATCTCTAAGCTATTTCTCTGGTACTCTTTTGTCCAGAGGTCTCTATAACTTCTAGTGGATTCATACAAGAGTTATCAAGAATTTAGAGCCCTAGTCTATCCAAGTTCCAAAAAATATTGTTTTTTTATGAAAACTCTAACATTCATTTGCTTAACCTGAAAATTTGCTTGTAAACTCTTTTTAGTTTCATGCTTGAAACATGAGATAATTCGGCTCAACTAATCAATCATTAAGTATATAACATTATATCATATATCTATTAAATATATATAATCAATGAGATTTGCATGATTTTGTTGTGAGTAGTGTTCATTTGGTTGTAGTCACACGAGTTAGTAAAAACAAGGGTTGCAGATATCCTTTCCTAATTTGGTGTTGTATTTTTTATGTGTCATTTCTTTTGTTGTTTTTATGCTGTGAAGTGAAATTGTCATTGTTATATCATGCTAGGGATAAAGCAGAAGGAAAGCTCTGGAGTTTCTCTTAGTTCATGAACTCTCAAGGCAAAGGTAAAGGTCTTAATTGCAGTCAATTTTGCGATTCTCCCCACCAAACCCTAGCCCTAACCCTTTTGATTTCCCCTTCATCTTAGACCACCTCACTTCAATCCTCGATCCTTCTGACTCGGGACCTGATCATTGTTCGTCGGTCCCTCTCACTCAATTTTTACAGTACATCGACGCTTTCAATCTATTCATTTTTCTGCAAAACTACATTCAGACCCTATGTGCCGATGGTGCTAATATTCAATTTATCATTGAGAATGACTCCGGTGGTGGAGACTTAAGCCCTAGTAGGTTTAGTGGTGGTTCTACTTTTTGACTTTTTCAATCCAAGATTTATGATGAACACAACAAATAATGGAACTATAGTTACTATCATCAACTTCATCTAGTATGTTCAATTTCTCAGCTTTATTTGCCACATATTTCCCTATCGGCTGCATTCACACAGTGAATCATTGTATTTAGTTGGAGATCATCGAGTTTATCCTCAATTGTTTATCTTTGTTTGTTGTTTTTCGTCTTAAGTGTTTTCAAATTGGCTATTATATTTTTGGATTTCCTCGTCTTTGAGTAGATCTTCATATTGTGTCGACTTAGCTGCAAGTTTATAGAAGTGTCGAAATTCCAAACCTTTAAATTTTTTACAAAGTTTAATATCAAGGCATCGTTGAGCCATCTTTACGTATTCAATCTTGAGAAGGAAGATCTTGAATCAATTTCACATATTTTTAAACCTGGTTAAGAATGCGTCTGAACTTTCTCCAAACTGTTGTAACAACCTAGACAAATCAGTAATGCAAACTTCTGGTTCAACTCTAAAGAATTATGTATGGAAAGTCCTCTCAACTTTGTTCCAAGAACCAATAGAATTTCTTGGTAACGTCAAGAACCAAGTGAATATGGTCCTATCTAGGAGCTTATGCAGTCTAAAATTATCAAAGTTCTCAAAAGTTAGCTAACTCACCGCACTGAACAGTAAAGCGTCCAAGGTACTCAACAGTAGATTGTATCCTTTGGGTGCCATTGAGGGAAGCAGAACAGAGGTACGGACTATCAATGGAAGCCTACTCGCGTACGACAAAGATGATGGGTACAGGGTTTTTACCAGAGAAGACCATTTCGTTTCTCTAGAAAGAAAGACTAAACCGTCCCATAATATCTGATGTGCCCAAACAATGGAAACAAATGCACCACCCCACATAAGACTGACACTTGGCACACACACAAAAAGTAGTTGTTGTTGTAGGCTACATGAAACAACATGGCCATAAGGAAGCCTACATAAAGGCTGCATGGCCGTAAGGAAGCCTACATGAATGTTGCTTTTTTAGTGAGAGTTAATGTCGTGGGGGTTATAAAATGTCAACATTTTATAGTAGTTAGGAAGTAACGTAATGTAATTTTATAAAAATAGGAACTTGGACTTTGGTATTGTTTCAATTTTGAGATAGACAGTAACATTAAAATATTTCGGCTACTTTAATTGTTACTTTTTTAGTGAGAGTTAATGTCAGTGTTTCTAAAAGAAAAAAGTCAGTGTTTTCGTTTTAAAATGTCACTATTTTGAAGTCGTTGGGAAGTTATGTGATGTAATGTTATTGCTACTGTTAGTGTTAGTGTTAGAGTTAGCATAAATGTAAAGAAGTGTAAAACTAAATGAATATAAAGATAAATGTAAGATTATTTATTTGCTTTGGCCGAGGCCCAGTCAAGGAAGCACGATCCGAAGTTCTGTGCATGGGTAATAGCTTCGTGGGAAATAAGTGCTGCTTCCAACTCGACCCGCGCGCTTGCACATTCAATAATATTCCATACTCTTGTTCGGGTCTGCATCCACTTCAAGATGTAGACTCCACATGAATAATTGTAAAAGCAAAGACAATTAGATGACGCATTAAGCTTTCGGGGAATACCACCAGCTGAAATTCAAAATTAACAAAGGGTATTGGAATTTATGAACTAACCCATCAGGCTGTTGGGGGACCTTCAGGTACTGAACTTCAAAGCTTTTTAACCTTGGAATGGTGGGCTGCGTTGCCTTCAAACGAGAATGTGCCAGTAACTTACTAAGAAAAGAAGCCTATGGCGAAAAGAAGTTGAGTGTTAGTATGAATAGCGTAATACATGCACACAATAACCTGAACGTGAATTCAGGGAAGGGATACCAGTTGAGTCACACAATGTATACGAGTATGTTTAGTCTTGGCAGAACGAAGAGAGTCCACCATATAAATCCTTTCCTCAAGGAGATCAAAAAGGCAATATATCCAATGACCTTCAGTCAAAATCGGAACAAAAATTTGGAATTGGAAAAAAAATGTAAGTACAAAGTGTAATGCCCTCAGAGTGTAATGCATGAATTTTATCAACACAAAAACTCGCTCAAAAACAATTTTCGGTTTAGCATATGCGAGTAAAAAGAGGGTTGTTCGGTTACCGAAAGCAATATATATGACAAGTGTGAACACCAAAAAAACCCTAGATGATGGCCTAAAAGAATGCACAATTGTGACCCACGAAATTAGTAAAAGATTGTGCCATAATCTTGGAAATTGGAATCAAGCCCATAAAAGATGATTTTTCACACAAAATAGGAAAAGGACAAATCTTAAATAAGGAGCGCAGGATAATCATTCCTAAAACAAACTTAATTTTATTCCAATCAATCAATTTAACCAAATCAATTAATTAAATATAATCAGTTACCAATTATCACATAAAATCAAGTCACGTAAAACCCAAGATGCAAGTTTCCAAAAACTGATACTCATGTAGGCTACGTGCAACTTACCTGGAATCACTGAGGACTCATATAGGGTACATGCAGGTTACATGAAAGCTTTGTTTGATCTTCAGCTGTAAACCAACCTGTATTCTAACCTGATGTGGATCCCAACTATTCTAAATTGGAATATTACATTGATCAAGCATAGCGTCACACAATAAAACCTTACATAATTTACCCACATTTATTGTGCATCTTTATCAATAAATGACATTAAATTCTAGCAATAATAAGGTGTGATGGAGTGGTCTTAATGAAAGGGTATATTAGGAGGAAAACTAATTAAATTTATTGTTATAATCGTATTAATTGAGTTTTCTTAATTTGTGTGAAAAAACAAACAAGTCTATGAAATAGGAACGGACCGACTGAGGGAGTATTTAAATTCATATAAATGTAAGCAAAAAATACATACCTGAGTAAATTGTCAACTAGTTTGCCAATTCTATTACTTTTTTACCGGCGTAATACTGCGACTTAAAGGAACATTCTGTGATTCAGATCAAATTTGGTTAAGTAAGATTCAGAGCAAAATGCTAACCAAGATAGTGTGAGAAAGGAACCAAGGACGCCTCCGTTCGGATGAGGCAAGGATATCATCCGTGTCGCAACCGAAATCACGACGCGTACCGGCGCTATTTGAGAAAATGTCTGTAAAATGTAAGAAAATGTAAGAGTCGCCACCAATTGATTATAGTGCAATTGGACACTAAATGTTAGGCCTGCGAACCAGAAAAAATGGGTAAGGGGGTCTATTGAGTGTGGGGAAGGTGTTAGGCACCCCACAACTCCCTAGTCGGTTGCCTTTTAAATTGTTTATGTCTTTTCTTAAAAAATGTTTCATAAATATTTCAAATTGTTTTAATAAATTTCATGTGTCCAAAAAATAATTTATTGTCAAATGTGTGGAAGAAAACTCCATTAATTTTGAATAAATGTTAAAATAATTTATAAGTGATAATGTAATTAAAATTTTGGGTCAATAGGAGAAAGATTGAAAAGTTTGCGTTATTATTATTTATGAATTATATTTCTCAAAAATAGAATATTTAAAGAAACCAATACTTTGATATTCCCAAACATCTATTCAAGGAATTTAAACTTTGTTTTTTTAAAAGAAATGTTTCGAGAAATCAATACTTTGAAATTCTCTAACATTATTGGATGTTTGAAAGAAATCTCTCGAGAAACCAATACTTTGATATTCTCTTAAGATAATCGAGTATTTGAAAGAAATGTCTCGAGAAACCAATACTTTGATATTCTCTAAACAAGGTTGGATGATTTTGAAGGAAATGTCTCGAGAAACCAATACTTTGATATTTTCTAAACAAGGTTGGATGATTTTGAAGGAAATGTCTCGAGAAACCAATACTTTGATATTCTCTAAACAAGGCTGGATGGTTGAAGGAAATGTCTCGAGAAACCAATACTTTGATATTCTCGGATGTTCGAAATTTGGCAGGTTGGGTATACAAACCTTATCAACCTGGTAAAATAAATCAAATGTTTGAAAAAAATGTCTTGAGAAACCAATACTTTGATATTCTCAGATGTTCGAAAGAAAAGTGTTGAGAAACCAATACTTTGATATTCTCGATTGTTCGAAAAATGATGGATGAGAAACCAATACTTTGATATTCTCAGATTTGAATAAAAGGCGTCGAGAAACCAATACTTTGATATTCTCGGTTGCTTGAAAAATGATGGATGAGAAACCAATACTTTGATATTCTCGGATTTGAAATTTGGCGGATTGGGTATACAAACCTTATCAACCGTATGATTTTGATTCTGCTTTTGGGTATTCTTTGGCGTACAGACTAAAATAATTTGAGGATTAAATCCAACACATGAATATTAATATAACCTATATCTACACTACTTTTACTATTTTTATTATATTATTACATTTGTTTGAACTTAAATATCATGAAAATAACAACTCAACCCAACCTATTACTAAAAAAACCCAAAACAAATCCAGCAGGCCCAATAAATTCAGAACCCAACACACCTTTAAAATTATGAATACAAACCAAAACACACAAACCCAGCCCATTATATATAAACAGAACCCATCAAAAACACAACAAAATCGGCCCACAATGATACAAACAGAAACCCGGCCCAACAACCATCAAATCTACCACCGGCCCAACAACCATCCCTGGCCCAACGTCCCACTACTGTTCATCGTCTCCTCCAGCACACGTCCAGAAGCTCCTTCCCTGCCGCCTCTTCCCGTCCAGCCTGCAAACAAAGAAACAGAGCAGCAAACCAGCAAAACCAGATCCAAAAATCCACAATAACCTATTATTACAGTCACCTTCTATCGGAAATCGGGGTAAATAGACACCTTCAAATGGCAATCGCACCGATCAAAATAAAGCTCCAAGTGTTGTGAAGTTACTGTCCAAATTTCACTTCGATCGGACCACGGATCTTTCCCCGATCATTGATTGAAAAACCTGTGTGCAGTGTCTCTTCACCCCAAAATTGCAGTCAATTTCTATCGGAAACCGGGGTAGATAGACACCTTCAAATGGCAATCGCACCGATCAGAATAAAGCTCCACGTGCTGTGAAGTTACTGTCCAAATTTCACTCCGATCGAACCACGGATAGTTCCCCGATCGTTGATTGAAAAACCTGTGTGCAGTGTCTCCTCCCCAAAATTGCAGTCACTTTCTATCGGAAACCGGGGTAGATAGACACCTTCAAATGGCAATCGCACCGATCAGAATAAAGCTCTAAGTGTTCTGAAGTTACTATCCGAATTTCACTCCGATCGGACCACGGATCATTCCCCGATCGTTCCGTCCAGAAAACTGGCGCAGCACCTCCAAATCCACTCTCCTTCCTCTTCTTTTTTCTTTTCCTCTTTCTTTTCTCCCCTTTTAAAACTCATCTCTCCTCTCTGTTTTCCACTACCTTTCCCTTTCCGCTACCTTCTCCATTACCTGCTGTCTCCCACCTTCCCTCTTACTTTCTCCCGTCTAGTCCCCCACCTTTGACCTCTTGTGCCAGCGCCTCCCATTCACCAAAAGCTTTTCTTTTTTCTTTCATCAAGTCTTTTTAGGGCTAGGGCTAGGGCTTAGGTGGATAGTTTTGATGTAGGGTTTGGGCCGAAATTGTTGGGCTTTGGTGCATTTTGGATAATGGGTTAAGCAACGGGCATTTGGTTATTTGGGCTTAATTGGGCTAATTTGGGATTGATTGGAGATGCTCTTTTTTATTTGTTTTTTCCTTTTTTTTCAATTTTTATTATCATGTTATTAAAAATAACAAGTGTCCGGACAAAAATGGGGTACTACAATCCGCATTCCACAATCGCATGGCAATGTCAACAATCTGCCGTAACGGTATGATTATTGAATAAAACATTTTAATTGCCTTCCATATCCGAATTTCAACAGATGATGCACATGAGGAAATACAAACCTGGCTAGACAACCAGCTTGACCCTTGTAGGCTGGTGAAAGCCTCTCGTGTCACATCATAATTGGAGCAGCTAATAAGTATCTCACTACAACCATTAAAAGAATTAGCAACAATAAATGATTGAGATGTATTTCCATGAACAATTAAATAAATATGGCAAGTAAAGGTAAATATCAACCCGGGATCTAGTTGACTGTCCCATGCATAAGCAGCTAGAACTCCCTCGGGTCCTTCCATATAAGGTATCTGCTATTTTGAACTCCTTCTTGGCCGAGACTATCGATTCGATGGGTGTACCGCCTCATTGTAATGATAAAATGAAGGATTCTCACATATTAAAATGCGAGGAAAAAATGTATGCAACATAAATTTAATTTAATAGTTATCTCGTAGACTTTGTACGCATACCACTTTACGTTTCTTCACAATCTTTTCACAATCCCTCTGCAAGGCAGACCCCGAGGGAGAGGTTTCATCTACATCAATTAATTTGAATCCCTTTGTGCCTTCAACAACAGAAGGTGATTGTAGTCTCAAACTCCTTCTGAGCACCGATGTGCAAACTGGCTGCTTGTAATGGCCAAATGAAGAATTGTCATGTACGGGAATGTGCGATCGAAAACATGTATAACAGAAATTGGTGAGACTAGTTATGAAATAGGTTTACCTCTTTGTGCTTCTTCACCGGCAAAGAGCAGTCACTCTGCATGGCGGTCCTAGAGGGAGAGGTTTCATGCCCACCAAGGTCAGCCCTTCCAACGGCCCCAAAACCCACCTTTGTATCTGGTGTATTCGATGGTCCGACATTGTCTACATCTCTGTAAGTTGCGTAAGTGGATGGGATCCGTGCATCCAATGCATTTCGGACCACCTCTTCAAGTGCATCAAACTTGGAGTTCAGATTTTGGATCTGCTGGGACAGACAGCCAAACCTTTCCTCCTAGAACACCTTCAATGATGCCTACAAAATGAGTTTCCAAATCAAACAATGTTTAGAGATTAACAAATATATATTAAATACTATGATGAATTTTGCAGAATTAAATAGAAAATTAAGAGCAATTACAATGTCTGCTGGAACGGCCGAAAAAGTGAGAACTCGTCTTCGCGATCCTTCCTAGCAGGTGGGGAGTGGTCCCCAGAAACTCCTTGAGAATGCTTGGAGTATCCTTTATGAATGGCGGAAGTAGTGAAGTGTTCCCCCAGGAAGTCCCTGAGAATGAATGGAGTGAAAAAGACTGGTAGAAGGAATGGAATAGTCTTCAGGTTGACGAATGACTTGTATACCAGTGGAGGAGATCCCACCGTGTTCATCCAAGTACCTAATAATTTCCTTCACAACCTCTGGTTCCAAATGCTGGATGCGAGGTTGGGGCTTTCGCCTCATATGCAACGCCCGATTTTCTCGGTGGCGATGCTCTCAAGGTAGAATAACTAAAACAATAAGACATTCAAAGGATCAGGAATAGAAGAACAATACATTTACATGTGAAATAGCTTAAAATTTGTTTTGGTGAGGAAAGAACTTGATACTTGCAAGAACAGTCTGCATTCATCTAGATAAGAACAATGGTTGTTCTCATTGCTTAAAGCAGAATCAACCACACCTTCAAACACATATCTGGCCCAATTGGAATCCTTCAGTTGGTCCAAATATGGCAGCAACTTCCACATGTCCGATGAGACGTTGGTACCTGCCTCTGGTCGCAAGAAAATTAAAATGCTGAGCAGCAAAAAGCAGGCACGGTGGGAAGGCCCTGCCTCCATTTTTTGCAATCTTTCCTCCAAGTATTTGGCCTTCATCAGACCTGACACGGGAAAACCATATTTATCTCTCAACTCAGAAATAGAGATATCACTAGAAGACTTGAGGAGCTCTTCAAGAGAACTACCACTATTCCTCAGACCCATCACAACCTCGATATCCCTCTCATAAACGGGAATTTCTGTTCCGTGGGCCATTAAAACATGTCGACCTCTGTCTAAATTTCCTATCAGCTGCACGACCAACTGGTGGCTTTGACGGACCTTTTTCATGTGCAGCAGAGATTCCAGGCCAAGAATGGCAATGTCATCCTTTTTAGCTATGTCATTCGATATACTGATGAGATAATGAAAAAGGTGCGTGGGAGAACACCGCATCATCGTTGAAGGACATCGCTACACCAAATATTAAAATATAATTTTTTCAATTAAATACAACTAAAATAACCTCTAAAGAAGAAAAGGTCATACTATATGAAACAGTAACCTTGACAAGTGAAGCACTTTCCACGGTTCTTAAAGGTTACAATCTAGATAAATCTATGAAGGTGAGAGATTTTCAAGAATAGAGCCTGGAGAGCCTCCAAAAAGAAAAGGTCATCCTTATGAAATAGTAACATTAAAAACAAGTTTACTGTTTCATAGTTAATAATGCTTCAACTAAAGAATAACATCCTCGAATACCTCCAAAAACAAATGTTCATAATGTAAAACAGTATCATTGGTCACAAGGGAAAATGTTTCATTTGCCAACTGAAAATCGTTTCATCTTCTTTAATTCACCAGACAATGATCTGATAAGTGCCAGAATATACATTCTTAAATTGATTACATATAGGCATTTATGAATGATTAAGGTTTAAAGTGATGTTTTTGTGCATTAAAATCCAAATATTATTTTGGACATCACTTTATTATTTTAAATGTAATTTTGCTTCCTTATAATCCAAGCCTAAGCAATTGTGGAATTGTTGATCTATAAGTTGAGATGCCATTTATGACATCACCATTATTTTCAAAATAAAAATCAAAGATATTAATATAAAAAATATCATGATATTTGTATATATGATATTTGTATTTATGATATTTGTATATATGATATTTGTGTTTACAATATCATGATATTTACATAAAATTTTGTCTATAAAAGGAAGGGAGGTCTTTGGTGATTAGGGGAAAAAAAGGAAGAGAGATTCCAAGATTTCAAGGGTTGAAGATTTGAAGATTTGAAGAAGAAGAAATCTTTTCGAAGAAGAATTAAAGGGTTGTATTTCTTAGCTACTTATTTATTAAGTTTTATGTTTTATTTGGTTATGTATAATTAAACTTTTGTAGTTAGGGCTTAACTTTGAAGTCCTAAACATGATTTCAATTATATAAGTTGTGTGGTATGGATTGTATATTTTCTTAAAAGTATGGTGATTTTGGTTTCTATATGTTATGTGAATTTTGATACTTCGTTTATTTGAGTAGCTAACTTAGGGACATGCATTGAGATTAATCAGTTGTAAAACATAAGTCAATTGTCATATTGATTATGTTTTTATTTGCAACACATAATTTGGATAAGAATGAATTATGAGAAATCAATTCTTGAATATCTAAGTACAAATACCATGTATTAGAGTTCTTGTGACATTCATATTATCTTTTCTCTTATTGGATTCTTGATTGTTAATTGAAGCAAATACCATGCTAGATTTCAATTGAGAATACACGTATTGATGTAAATGCCATACACCTTACATGCACCTAAGAGAGAATCATACAACTTGAGTTTGACCATGACCTTGTTGTGGATGTTGTCATCATAAACTTGTTGAAAGTTTCAATCTACCATTTCTTATAAATTGTTTAATTGTTTAGTGGTGGATAGAATTGAACTCATTACTTTCCATTCTTGTTTTTAGCATTAATGATTTTATTTTCATTGTTATAGTTTACAAGATTTAAACCCCTCTTTTATAATTATATGTAAATTATATTCGAGTGTTAGATTGTATATTTATTATTATCACTCCTTGTGGGATCGACTTTTATTTATCCATTTTATATTATTTGTATAGTTATAAGATTATATTAAATTGTTATTAACGACATAACATGATCCATAGGAAAGCCCGCCCGAAAATCAAAGACTTCTCTTCCCAGTGTTCTTATGGATCACAATCTGGATAAATTTTTGGACGACAAGGTTACTTTATTTAAAATAGTAACTTTGACTATTGTTACTGTTTAAATTTATAACAGACAGTAACATTAACAGTTATTGCTAATTCTTCAAAATATTTGGGATGTAGTGTCGAGTAATTTTATGAAAACAGTATTTGCCTATTGCGAATGTTTCAATTTTGAAACAATAGTAACACCAACAATTTTTGCTACTTTACATTATCAGTTAGTGTTACTGTTTTGTTTTTAGTATTAGTCAATTGGTATATGTTACATTTTTAAAAATGTTATCGATTCAAAATAGTTGTGAAGTAATAATATGTAATTTTCTTAAAACAGTAAACATTGACAATTGTTCGAAACAGTAACAATACCTTATTGATGTATTTAAAACAGTAACATTCATTTATCATTCAGCTACATAAGCATTAAGTAATTAAATTGAGTGTTGTTATTTTAATTATCATTTCATATGAAGAATAGCAGCAAGGATAATCTCCTAAAAGGAAAGGTCATAATGTAAATAGTAACCTTCCACTAAAGATGACTGTTCCAAAATCAAAATCACTGGATCATAGTAGATAAGCAGTAGATTAATTAAAACAATAGAATATAATGTTTTGACTAACCATTGGTCGTGGAGAATCTTGTGCATCAGAATCGTCTGAGTATACGATGTTTGGTTTCCTGATCCTCATTTAATTCAATCCTGTTCAAACAACTATAACAAAGTATATAGATATTTGTATCATCATTCTCTTAAATAGTAACATCTTTTAAACTTCATGAGTTTCGAAACCATAAAAATAACTCCTTTTAACAAGAACAACCTTGTGCACCAGTTCAATTGCCCACTAATTATGGTATCCTATACACAAAAATAACAGAATCAGTAGAACACGTTGCTAGCTAGTCGCTTGTCTTTAACTCAATCAGCGTGTGAAAAAGTGAAAAGAACCTCGGGATTCAGAAGATGAGAATCCCCTGAGGTTACATCCCTACCAAATTGATTTTAAACATAATACAAAAGACATGCAGTTTAGCATTGTTGTAAGCATGACACAGAAGCAAATCAAATCAGACAACCACTTTGAAGTAGACCATGAAAATTGAAAATTTTAATGTTAGTATAAAGATATGAGGTTCGTACCTGTGTCTCCTTCGACGCCGTCCTCTAACAAAATCTGGTGTTACCAGAAAAAGGTCTGTGTTATCTGTTTGGGTGAATTGTTTTGTAATGCCGATTCGAGAAAGAAGAAAAGAAGGGTGATCACGATTGTATATTAATTTTATTTAAAAAATACAGTCAATTCATTATTAAAGGTAATTTCATTTAATGGCTAAAATATATTATAATGATCAAACGGTTAAAAAGTGGGGTATGGGAGGTGAGACAAAGTGGGGTGGGACCGCGGGACGCGGAACTGTCCCGTCCATTTCCATTATCTTTTCTTTTTCTTCTGTGTTTTCAGTGGCAAACCCACAAACACGAGCGCACTTATTTCCATTCCATTCCTGTGTCGTTGTTGCCCACCAGAGATAATATTTAATACTAGTTGTTAGTTTGATGGTGATGCCAGACAAAATTCTCTTGCTCGGAATCTCCTAAACTCCAAACACTCCAAGATACCCTGTTTGACTCTCACTAAATTCGGTGATTGTGCTGCTACCATTCTCTCTTGTTTGATTCATCAACGATTCTCCTACTCTTCCTTTTTCAATCCTACAATGCCCATCGCCTCTTCCCTTCTTTTCCCTGCCAATTACGTCATCGGAGTTGCCGGTTGCGGTTCAGTGAAGACTCGGAGGTTTGGTTTACGGTGTTCGCTCGACTCGGATGTTTCTGACATGAGGGTTAATGGTACGCAATTCATCGTTTCTGTATCTGCGTTTCCAATTTCTTAGTGGAATTGGGCTTTTTTGTTTGGCTGCTTCTGTGCTTTACTGATTTCAAAAAATTAATGGTTTAAATTGCATTTGTTTTGAGGGAGAGGTTTTGCTCTGGGTCCAGGTTATGTGTATCAATGATGCCACGGTAGAAAACCCATGGGTTAGAATTGATATTTTTAGAAAAATTTGAGCAGGTTGTATTTTTGATGAGCCAAGTCTTTTTGTGAGTAACCCTGGAATTAGTTTTTCTCTGAGGAATTGGAAGGTGACTTGAAATTATTATCTCAGTCCTAAATCTGATAGAACGAGTAGACCTAAAAATGCAGGAAGTGGGTTGATGATTGTGGAAAAAGGTGCAAGATTTATTTAATGTCTGCTCATAAGAAAGATATTTGATGTTTTGGTTCTCACTAGATATGTTTGTATGCTCTTCAGCTCCGAAGGGGTTGTTTCCACCTGAGCCAGAACATTATCGGGGCCCGAAGTTAAAGGTAGCTATTATTGGAGCTGGGCTTGCAGGCATGTCGACTGCTGTGGAGCTACTGGATCAAGGCCATGAGGTTTTGTTCATATTACTTCTAAGGATTTCTAGAATAATCCTTCGATGATTCACCACATTTTGTTTGAAATTTATCTTAAATTTACATGTCCAAAGCATGTTTCATTCCGATGTTGCATTCTTCCCTTGAGACAATCTATTTTAGTCGTTATCATTACTGTTTAAATTCAAAAAGTGATCTTGTTTCCCCAGTCCCCCAATACATTTTAACAAATATTGGAAGTTACTAAATACTTTGCTTTCAGGTGGATATCTATGAATCGAGACCTTTTATTGGTGGTAAAGTGGGTTCTTTTGTTGATAAACGTGGAAACCACATCGAAATGGGATTGCATGTTTTCTTTGGTTGCTACAACAACCTTTTCCGCTTGATGAAAAAGGTTGAGAATGCTACTTGCTTGATAATGCTTATTTGACATTTTATATTTTCATTAAAAATCAGCTAGTTTTCGCTGGGAAACATATGATGACATGTAGAGACCTGACTGGAAAATTGTTGAAAATTACTGGTATCCGGACTGCTAGTTACCTTCATACACTTTTTTATCAGAACTGACAATGTCCCTTAATAATGTTACACAATCCATTCTCTTGTAATTTACTTATAGGTCTGGCAAAGTTCTATTATGCTGTATATTTTCTCAAAAATGAAAAGGATAGATCAATTCAGTGATCCAGTTACTGCAGGGGTATAACTAATATAGAGTAAAATTATCGCAGACTCTTATATTGTGCATATGCATTATAATACTTTTGGAAAAAGAAAAAAAGAAGGTGTTAAATGAGTTGTGCAGTGTAAAACGAATGCATTGCTCATGACCTACTAGTGCTATGTCCAGGCTACCTATAAAATTCCTTTTTATGTGAATTGAGACAAGGCAATTAATTGCTTCTTTCATTTAATTCCATTAGCTTGCTTTTCATGATTGCACTTTTTTATTCTCTTTTATATGTGGTTTCAAGAGAAAACCCCTTGACCTGGTCCTAAAAGTTTCTTCACTGCAACAGAGAGGTCATAAATTCAATTCTTGGAAATAACCTATCCTCTTTATGGGGATCAAGGCGCTGTCTACTGTGTAACCATGAGCACTGATGTTGTTTAGATTTGTGTCTTCCTAGTGGTTATTGCAGAAAATCCTCTCACAATCAATCTATATGATTATCATAATTGAAATTCTATTCCTGTGGTCTACTTTCTGAGAAAAGGAGCAGTTTTTATGTTGTCTTTGATTATTTCTTTTGAACTTATATCTAGGTGGGTGCAGACAAAAATCTTCTTGTGAAGGATCATACTCACACATTTGTAAACAAAGGCGGTGAAATTGGAGGTAGGTCCAGTCCTATATTTTAGTTTATCCTGCCCAACAATAATTGTGTTTTATTTTACTGATGCCTTCTTTTGGAGTAAAATTTGTCTTTATTTTGGATTTTTTATGTGTAAAAGTGCCAAAATGTACTTCTTGCCTTCTATTGCAGAACTTGATTTTCGTTTTCCAGTTGGAGCTCCATTACACGGGATCAATGCATTTCTGACTACAAATCAGCTTAAGGTACTTTTCTCTGGAATACACTCTTTTCTGAATTAAATGATATTTGACTGGCACATCTGCATCTTTATATCACCGGAAAAACCATATTGCTTCCCTCATTGTTGGCTGCCGCTCTAACTCTTCTTCCGCTTCCATCTACTATATAAACTCCCCATAATTTACAGTTTTACTACTTTAGCATCTCTTCCACTGTATTTTAGCATCTACTACATAAACCCCTTCATATTCATGGACAATTTTCCAATTTCTAGCTGAAAATTACTAGGTTCTTTGAAGTTTAAGTAACTTTATGAGATTCTTGTTTTCATGGAAGCAAAGAAGCAGATATACATAGTTAAGAGTTTTCGTAAAACTGAAGCAAATTGATATTATTCTCCTTTTCTCAATGGGAGTTTGTTTAATGGGTTATCTCTAAATATGTTTCCAACTGCAGAGTTATGATAAAGTGAGAAATGCTTTGGCTCTTGCTTTAAGTCCGGTTGTGAGGGCACTTGTTGATCCAGATGGTGCATTGAGGGATATACGAGATTTGGATCGAGTAAGACTAGCATCTCTGATTCTCTTTGGATTTATATTTTGTCGATTTCCAGCAGGCTTTTGTAAATAGGCTTGTTCTTTTGGTTGCTCCATGATCCATCCCTATTTGACATGAGCCCTTCTGAGCGGTAGTTTCTGGATGGTATGTTGGGGAAGAGAATGAAACAAATGTTCATATGTCCTTTGACATGAATTAAATATGTTCCTCCCACCCCTGCAATTCTGATTGCCGTGCAAACTTTCATATATTAATTGTGTTTTGCTCAAGATTGTAGTTACTTTGTACAGGTAAGCTTCTCTAATTGGTTTTTGTCTAAAGGAGGCACACGCAATAGTATCAAGAGGATGTGGGATCCTGTTGCATATGCCCTTGGGTTTATTGACTGTGATAACATCAGTGCTCGTTGTATGCTTACTATATTTGCATTGTTTGCCACTAAGACAGAGGCTTCCCTGCTCCGCATGCTCAAAGGTCCTCCAGATCTTTACTTGAGTGGCCCCATTAGGCAGTACATTACCGAGAAAGGGGGCAGGTATACATGTTTGCTTTAGCTCTCTCATTATGGTTGGAAAATTATTAGGATTTGTTGTGTGCTGTCTTGTCTGATACTTTTTCTTTCTCTATTCATTTTGAACTTTCTCGTTTATTATGTGTTGTGTGCTGTCTTGTCTGATACTTTTTCTTTCTCTATTCATTTTGAACTTTCTCGTTTATTATGTCCCACTTTTTCCCTCCTAAACAGGTTTCATCTTAGGTGGGGATGCAGAGAAATTCTTTATGATAGATCTGCTGATGGAGAAACATATGTCACTGGACTTGCCATGTCTAGAGTAAGTTCTTCTCCTTTTAGATGTTAGAAGTATTCTGAATGTGGTCTTAGATGTGTGACTATCAAATGATTATGGATTTATGGGTTTTGTGACCTGTGAGACATGTGCATTGCAAAAATGGACTTTAAATTTGTTTTGTCGTTTTATAAATTTTAATGTGCATCCCCGAAAAAATAAACGCAAATCAGGATGAGAATTAAAACGAAGTCTATGTAAACAAGGTGGCATACATGGATTTGTCTGGGTGATAGGCTCTGCCATCATGAAAAAAATATATATTTTGGAACATTTTTGTGTGCTAGAAACATACGTCACTGGACTTATGGTTTACCTCAACGGGACTAAGTAGTGGCCTTTAGATAATGCATGTCAAGGTTCCTTTAAAATCTCATGATATTGTGCTAGAATTTAAAAGCGCATGCAAACAGTTTCAACCGTTTTCTCTTTTAGAAATTAAGCTTATGTAAATGAAAATCTTATTAGGTCAAATGTTGCATAAGTAGTGAATAAAATAAGGGTAAACCTAATAAAACCTACTAACATATGTCAAGTTGACATGCATATCTTTTAGATGTCCTAATGAAGAGTCAACAAGTGCTGATCAAACATTCATGTTGTTCTACTTATGCATGTGCAGAGTGGCAAGCTAGACATAACCCACATCTCTGGTAGATGTCTAAAATGTATAAATTTTCAAGTTCTGACAACTTTATCTATGCCTGAAATAAAAATATTTCATTTTATTGTAGGCTACAAACAAGAAAGTTGTTAAAGCTGATGCTTATATTGCAGGTTTGTGATTCAGTATTTCAGTGTCTTAATCTATTATAATATTCTTTTATCCATTTGTTTCTTCTTCTTCTTCTTCTTTTTTTTTTATCTTGTGTTTCTATTTGAGGGCAGTATTTTTTTTGTCGGTCCACTTTTTATCTTGGATGTCAGCTTGCGATGTTCCTGGAATAAAAAGATTACTTCCGCCGCAGTGGAAGGAATGGGAATTTTTTGATAATATTTATAAGCTCGTTGGAGTGCCTGTGGTCACAGTGCAACTCAGATATAATGGCTGGGTTACAGAGTTACAGGATCTAGAACGTTCAAGGTGATTCTCTTATCTACCCTTGACTTATCCAGCATGGGAAAGCAGGATTAAAACATTGAATTTGTTTTGATTTATTTTACTGTGAAAGACATCTTCATGGATTCTATTTTTTGATAAGTAGGAAATTGAGGAAAGCTGCTGGGTTGGATAACCTTCTGTATACTCCAGATGCGGATTTCTCTTGCTTTGCTGACCTAGCTCTTACGTCTCCAGCAGATTACTACATTGAGGGACAGGGTTCATTACTCCAGTAAGACTAAGCACTTCTTTAATCTCATTTTTTTTTCTTCTGGGTTCACATTATAAATACTTTTATGAAATGACCCAAGATTGTCGTCTTTCACAGTCCGATATCTGCTTTGAAATTGTTTATATACTACAATAATCTTAATGATATTTTCTTTTTCCCTTTAGGTGCGTTCTTACACCAGGTGATCCTTACATGCCCTTACCAAATGATGAAATCATAAAGAGAGTATCAAAGCAGGTGAGTTGCATCTGAAGGTTACCCATTCATGACTTTATTTAATGGAACTTAGGAGAGACCGAGTATATGTTGTTTTCTCAGTTTTTCATTTTAAGTTGTATTGATAAGTTCTGGAAATCGCAACGAGACTTCATCTGGTTAAACATTCAATAGTTATAAACTCATAATGGACAACCTAAAGGTGAACATATCATTTTATTTTGGAAAAATATCTATAGCTTGGCCTACTTTTGTTTATCATCAGCCTATTACAAGAAAAACTCTCTTACATACCTGTGGCCTTGAAGTTGGTTTGAAATCTAAGTGGCTCTGCTCCTTCATGCGTTCTCAGTGTCTGATGAGATAATGACTGAAAAACTTGCCACCGCCTGGATGTGAAAATAATATTTCTGAGGACCATTTTAAAAAATCATGCATAATGCGATCAGGATTCAGGATTGCTCATCCTCTAAAAAATCTAGGACCATTATAATTTCTGCTATACATAAATAGTTAAAGCTTGGACATGAACAGTTATTTGACTATTCTCATTTGCTTTGCTTTTTTCTCTTCTTTTTTTTAATTGGAAATAACTATGCAAATCCTCATTGGAATCTTTTCCTTTTGGTATTTTCCACAATCAGGTTTTGGTATTATTTCCATCATCCCAGGGTTTGGAAGTTACTTGGTCATCAGTTGTCAAGATTGGGCAATCTTTATACCGAGAGGGTCCTGGTAAAGATCCATTCAGACCCGATCAGAAGACACCAGTGAAAAATTTCTTCCTTGCCGGGTCATATACAAAGCAGGTAACATAACCTTTCTTGAACCCTTTGGCATAGTTGTTAAGTTTTGCATAGTTATATGGAATGCTACTTCAGTCTTTGGCCCATCTATCCTCTTGTGAAAAGAAAGACGGGGAGGGAGTGTGTACAAGAACAACTCAATTGTCACGAACTAGTATTCTTCTAGGTCAATTGAACTAATACTAATTCTAAATGTTTCTACATGACCAGGATTACATAGACAGTATGGAAGGAGCAACTTTGTCCGGCAGACAAGCTTCGGCCTACATATGCAACGCTGGTGAAGAGCTAGTAACGTTACGGAAGGAGCTCATTGCCATTGAATCTGAATTAAACAAACAATCTGCTACTATTTCTGACGAGCTGAGTCTTGTATAAATACCTCACTATGAACATTTGTTTGTCTGCACACCCAAAAATTGGCTGGAACAGATAATAGCTCCGCCAGTGGTTTGTTTCTTTGTGGTTTATGTAAACCAAAAGCAAAATAGTGAAAAAATACAAAATTTAGATTCCATCAAAAGAGCCCAATCCATTCGATGTTATTCGTTAAGTCATTTTGTTGGTAGTTTCCAATTTTCCATTGTATGCAAGTGACCTCTATGAATTACAGTCTTCTAAGTAATATGTAGAGTACAGACCATCTGTAATGTGTGTACGGAACAAAGCATCCGTCCAAGGGTAGTGGAAATTGTGCATGTTGACATTTTTGTATAACCCAGAACAACATCCGACAAGTTACACCCTTTGAACATTTTTTGGGCCTAAACTCAAACTGTCAAGCTCGCGTGCACAGTAATTTTTTAGCTGATGACAGGATAAGTTATGCATTCGAATTACTTCACAGCTGACGAATCTTGCACCCATCAAAGGTCAAACGCCACCCAAAATCAATGTTATTATGGTTGTATTTTAATGTGATTAATTCACCCAGAAATCAATATGAGCATCTGTTACTGTACTTTAAAAGGAATTAAAGGCTTTTAAATTCAATTCCAAAGTTACTTTTTGTTGTGAATTGATTCTATTTAATGTCAAGGTTTCTCAGTTAGCAGCAACTTGAAGTCTTTAACTGGTTTAAGAAAGTTCAAAATTTTCTTAGTCAATTAAGGTGAAGGTTTTCTAGTACTCCATAGCCATGGAGGGATTTCCTACCAAAGGTATCCTACAGAGCGAGTCTCTAAGAAAGGTTAATCTCTAACTTTAGTTTAATTCTATTACTGTTTGGATTGTGATTTGTGATTATTATCTGTTTGAGGCATGCAGTACATCTTGGACACTAGTGCAAGTCCTAGAGAGCATGAGCAACTTAAGGAACTAAGGAAAGCTACAGCAGAAAAGTATGGAAATTTGTAAGTAGTTCTCTTCTGTCTTGAAATATTTGCAATATGGAATTCAACAAGTAAAAAAAGCTGTGAGAAGTAATAAAACATGATCAACAATTTTACTACAGTGTTGAGGCATGTGTGCCAGTTGATGAGGGACAGTTCTTGTCTCTCCTAATGAAACTCATCAATGTTAAGAGGACATTAGAGGTTGGTGTGTTCACAGGCTATTCTCTTCTAACCACAGCTCTTGCTCTTCCTGATGATGGTCTGGTAAGTAACATCACTGCATATGTACTCGTATCATTTCTTTTTTTGGAAGTTCTGTTTTTTCCTTCTTACTATTTTTATTGGATCCGAGGGGCTCTGCAATTTTCCAGAATCTAAAATTCACATCCAATGACTTAGAAGGTTTGTCAAGCCGCTCTGTCGGATTGTTTCTGCACTGTTACTCTGTTAGATACTAATTCAGACTCTGTCGAATTGTAGAGTTCCTCCATCCAAGTCACATCCAATAGCTCCTAACCCCTTATCTTCTTCTTTTTTTATCTGTTAACTTTGCTAACAGGTAATAGGAATCGATACGCTTACAGAACCTTTCAGTGAAGTTGGATTACCGATCATTCGCAAGGCCGGGATGGAACACAAAATTAAGTTCATCCACTCCAATGCTATTTCAGCTCTGGATGAAATTCTGAGCAATGTACGTATGCAATATTCACAATTAAATTTCTTCGTTTTTGGGTTCGATTTTTTGGTGATTGATGTACGAATTGTGATATTTTGAGACAGGAGGAAGGTACTGCAGGATTCGATTTTGCATTTGTAGATGCAGACAAGGCCAACTATGTTCAATACCACGAACAACTAATGAAACTTGTTAAGGTTGGAGGTCTGATTGCTTATGATAACACTCTTTGGTTCGGACTGGTGAGCCAAGAAGAAGAAGAAGTGCCAGAGCATTTGCGGGATCAAAGGAAGTCTATAATGGACTTCAATACATATATAATCTCAAATCCTTGTGTTGAGGTTGCTCAAGTTTCTATTGGCGATGGTCTCACATTGTGTAGGCGTCTCTATTGATAAATTATATTTATTAATAGAATATAAAATGGTAATAATGGTTGTGAGGAATGATTGAATTCAATAAATGGTATGTTTGACTTCTTTTTGCAAAATTTTCATAATAAGATTCCCATCGATTCGTTATTTTTTTTAACATAAAACCCACAACTTAACCTACGATAATTTGATAATATAAAATTTTAGATATAAAGGTCAAACTAAATGTCATACAAACTATTTTTTAACTTTATTTCATTCTTTTTTTTCTCTCATATGAGTCATCAATTAAAATTTCAAGGTCTAAGAGCCACAAGTGCAACCACACTCCCTAATTAATCCCACAACTCACCTTTTATGTAGGAGTTGAATCCGAGGCTCTAGTGGATAGCCCTACTACCATTGGACTAACCATTGATTCCTTGGTCATTTCATACGTTAACGCGATCATATAATTATAAAATTGATCCACATTTCATGAGTTCCAACGTTACAAAACATAACCTTATTGTTTGAAATTTTTGCATATAAAAGAAAATATAAATTAAATGGGGAAGAAATAGTCATTCATGTATTTTGTTTTTTTTTTTACATAAACCCCACAACCATATTTTCTAATTAATATTTATATTTATATTGTAAATGCAGTTTTTGCATCTGAGAAATTGTCTGCTTTAGGATACCTTTGCAGACGTTTCTATCACTCCGCTTCACAAATTTATTTTAGAAAATAATCTAGACTCCTCCACTCTTAGAACTCATAATCTCTTTAGTTTGTTGGAGTGAATACCCAACTTACAATATGGATGTGATTTAAGCATATGAGGAATTTGTTACGAAATGAACCGATTCAGGTGAAGAGTATATGAACAATTATACCACAAATTACACCAGGTACCACTTAAATACCAATCTCCTTAGACAGAATTTTCCTAGACATACAATTAGTAGCACAACATATCATAACAATTTATCTGACCGAAAAATATACCGAGGAATCAATAATAATAACAACATCAGAATTTAATGTGGAAAAACCACGAGACCGTAATCCAGCTAAAAACTTCCACTAATAAATAATGGATACAACAATCTTCCGTTGTACACACTACTACGGGATACAAGAGTAAAACAACAGTTTGGAATAACTCACCCAAACTCTAAATACCCCCAGTGTATAATCACTCAATTTCTCTCTCTCTGCAAATACACTATGCAGGAACTCTCTCTCTCTCTCTTTGTTGTGTGTGTGTGTATAATTTGTATGACATATACTTCACCTATTTATAGCAAAATGTTGAAGCTTGTGAAGTTAATGCAGTTGAGCACTCAACTGCATTACTACACAATTTTCAACATAACACACGCACACATCCTGCACACCACAAGAAGGAAAAGTAAGCAAATTGCATTTGTATGCAATTCATTGTGGTGGGTCCCACATGAGGGGTACCACCACAGCCCAACGAATCTCCCCATACAACCTCATGTGGGGAACTCCAACAAGCCCGCAATTCTCTTGCATACCAATAATTTTCCATTGGTAATACTTTAGTCAGCATATTTGACCCATTATCATCTGGGTGAACTTTTTCTGTCTGTATTTTTCCCCGAGAACGTCCCGGATCCAATGATACCTGATCTCGAGTGAAACGTCGAATTCTTACACAGATGAATAGCGCTTTTACTGTCACAATGAATGACATACTTCTTTTGCAACATTCCTAACTCATGCAGGAACTTCTTCAACCACAACATTTCTTTGCAACCTTCAGTAACTGCAATGTACTCAGCCTCAGTGGTTGACAATGCTACACATTTTTGTAGCATTGACTGCCATGACAATGCTCCCCCAGCAAAAGTAATTAAGTACCCAGAAGTTGATTTTCTGGAATCAACATCCTCTGCCATGTCTGCATCGGTGAAACCATCTACCACAATTTTGTTAGTGCCATAACATAAACAAATATTCGAATTACTTTTGAGATACCTTAGAATTCATTTCACCGTTGTCCCGTGTTCTCTTCCAGGATTGGAAAGAAGTCTATTTACCATACCAACTACATAAGTAATATCTGGTCTTATACAAACCATGACATACATCAAACTACAAACTGCAGATTGATAGGGCACTTTCTTCATTTCAGCCTTTTCTGCTGCACTTTTGGGACTCTGGCTGGAGCTTAGCTTGAAATGATTTGCGAGTGGAGAGGAAACTAGTTTCTCTTTGTTCATGCGGAACCTCTCCAACACCTTTTCAATGTATCGCTCTTGAGATAACCACAACTTTTTATTTTGCCGATGTCTAGAGATTTTCATCCCAAGTATTTGCTTTGATGGCTCCAAGCTTTCATAGCAAAAGACTTACTGAGCTCGTTCTTCAACATATCAATCTTTGAAATATCTTGACGAACAATCAACATGTCATCAACATATAACAAAAGGATAATGAAATTACCGTTAGAGAATTTCTTGAAATAAACGCAGTGGTCAGAGGTGGTTTTTCCATATTTATGATACATCATAAATGAGTCAAAGCTCTTATACCACTGTCGCGGTGCTTGCTTCAATCTGTACAGGCTTCTTTTCAACTGGCACACCAAGTGCTCCCTGCCTTTAGTTTTGAACCCTTCTGGCTGCTCCATGTATATCTCTTCTTCTATATCACTATGAAGGAATGCAGTTTTTACATCTAGCTGCTCAATTTCCAGGTTCAAGTTGGCTGGTAATCCGAGTACAACTCGAATTGAATTCATTTTCATGACCGTGAGAATATTTCTTTGAAGTCAATCCCTTTCTTTTGACCGAACCCTTTCACCACTAGTCGAGTCTTGTACCTTGGTTGATTGTCTTCTTCAATTTTCAACTTAAACACCCATTTGTTCTTCAGTGCTCGCTTTCCATTAGGAAGCTTCACCAAATCATAATTATAATTTTCATGCTGGGAATTCATCTCATCTTGCATGGATTTGAACCATTCATTCTTCTTTTCATGAGTGATGACTTCATCATAACACTCAGGTTCTCCCCCGTCAGTCACCATCACATACTCATTTGTTGAATACCTTGTGGAGGGTTGACGCTCTCTACTGAATCTTCTTAAATGAGACTCTTCTTCTGGAGCTTCCTCAATTTCATCAACTTCTTGATTCTGGTTATCATCAACCTGCCATCTCCACTGTTTCTTATTCGAAAATGATAAATAAACTCAACTTTGTAAACCCAACCCTGTAGGTTTACTTTTTGACATGAGAGTTGACATTTACGTGCTACCACATCTATATCATGTCTCATCCCCTTTTTTTCATTTCTGTCACATGAGGCTCACCAACGATCAAATATTCTTAAAAAAAAATCTATTTGATGTCAGTTTAGAAAACTCGTGTTATTTGCGCCTAACTTTTTATTTTACTTTATTTGACAAGTTGGGTTTAAAGCACATGTGGGCAATTCATACCCAGCAAATATAGGAAGAGTCTCTTTTTTTCAAAACATTTCTTTTATTAATTTACCTAATAAGTTAATAAGTTAGAAAATACTTGATATATCCTAAACCATTAATTATCTAAGTTAAACCTCGTTTTCTTTTCGTAATTTACTAATTTTAAAAAATATATATTTATTTCTTTAATATTTAAGTTGACGAATCACACATGTAAATCAAACTCATAATGAAAATTAAAAATTTTTGCACTTGGCATTTGAAATGATGAAATTTATGCATCCACTTTCAGATATATTGGATTAATATAACTAATTAAGCACGTGAACAAAAATTTCAGAAGAAAATATGGACTTCAACGATTACATGTAGGTATCAAATCGCTCCGAATACAAAATAACCCATGTAGAAGATTCTAGCCTGTGTTGGGCAAGTAGACAAATACGATTATCATTATGATTGACACATGTCCTCATTGCAGTTGTAACTTGCAACAGCAACATCGTGATTATGTGAATTTCATTTTGTTGTTTTTTATTATTTAAATAAATTAAATAAATCCTAAGACTTTTATTGCAAAATTGAAAACAACTAAGGTCAAGGACATATGAGGCCCATGATTTGAGTTTACATATCGGTATAATAGGTTTGGGTTTATTATATAGGTATCATAGATTTGGGTGTATTTAGTGCTAACCTTTCTTATTTTTATCTATGTTCTGTTTTAGGTATTAATGTCTTTATCTCAGTGACATGACTATCTTACCCTTTTCCCATCCTATGTCACTCACTATGATTACCACAAATGCTGATACTGTTGTCAACATTTTGCTATTACCAATACTGCTTAACTTGATAGTTTACTTTATTTCCTTTGAGTAATCCCTTCAGATAACAATAACAAAATTTGGTAGATTTCTTAGTTATTAGGATTTTTTTTTCTTTTGTGACGCGAGTTTTAATTTTTGGTAGTAAGTAGGAATTCTAGGAAAATAACGACTGTTTTGGTTTATTTATTACTACTTTAATTACTTTTCTAGTCCTAGCAACGCATGTCTATATATAAAGATGGGGTTAATAGAACATGACATCACCCAAAGATTGTCCATGTTTCATTTTCGTCACCTAAAGTTCAAATGTTTCCACTTAATCACCCAACTTTTGTTTTTGTTCCACATCGATCACCCGGGCAGTTTTGCCCAAAAATCGGGCAGTCAAATTGGTGAGTCGTTTTCCACATGACATATTTTTTCCACATGGAAATATGTCTTATTTTAAAAAATAAAAAAAGTTGGACAAATTAGAGCCCGCAACATGGAGTTACCGTTAAATAAGAACTAAACATATTTGTTTCACAATAATCACTGAAAGATAATATTCGTACCTAAACAAGACAGAGACATTTTCCACCTAAACAAAACAGAGTAAGAACTAAACATATTTGTTTCCCAATAATCACTGAAAGATAATATTCGTACCTAAACAAGATAGAGATATTTTCCACCTAAACAAAACAGATGCAGTTCACCATACCTACACAAAAAAAATTTAATCCTATACCCGAGTGTCCAAAATGTGATCCCACATGATCAAAATATATTTCTGCACAAAACATAATAAAATTATGTACCCAACTTCCAAAATGTGATCCCACATGATCAAATACATCATCACAAGCTCTAAGACAAAATATAATCCTAATCCAAGCTACCTATATCCATCTCCTATCTATGCAGCTTTCCTTGAATCAGAACCATGAGTAGCATTCAACATTGCATTATACCTACTGGTGGATCTTGCACCATGAAGAGTAGTTGCGGTTGTAGTAAATGGTCGGTAAGTAATATTGATGCTAGGTTCAGGAACTCGGGTGCCCCTCTCATCTCCCAGATATCGATTCAAGGGTGCCTTTCTCACTGGAAGCTTCTGTGGAAGATCTCTACACTTCATTGCAACATCAATGGCACATGAGAATCCCTTTCGAAGTAGCCCTTTTGAACTTGTTTGTGGACTTGGTAATTAGTCTTATTGCTACAGGCTTCATCATGTCAGAGCACTGGACATAGAACAAGAGATTATGTTAGAAACCCAAAAACAAGGGTTACAATGTGCATAACATGTGGCCAAAATGAAAGGTAATTGAAGCCCATGTTCATACGGGCATTAATCATGCGAATAAATGTGCAAAGACCAGAGATGCTTCTAGTACAACAAAGGATTTTGTGAAGATATGATCAAACTTACCAGTGAGCCTGATTTAATTTTGAGGTTGAACAAAGGATGAGATTGAATCTTCAAATAGAAGCCAATGAGTATGCTCCAGTGGGTTTGTGACTGTGATGGAGAAGAAATGAGAAATATAGAGGATGAAGAAAAGTCATTCTGCATGGGAAAATGGTGATGTGAAAAAGAATGGGGAATTAGGGTTTTTTGTCTCGTCTTTTCTAAGACACGTAACATCCGTTTGTCTAGTCGTTGTTTAACCCCTTCACGTAGGTAAACTATGACGGATTGTTAATAGTCAACGACAGTTTAATTGTCTGATTTTGGCAAAACTGCTCGAGTGATCGATATATAACAAAAATAAAAGTTTGATGATTAAGTTGAAACATTTGAAGTTTGGGTGACGAAAATGGAACTTGGGCAATCTTTGGGTGATGTCATGTTCTATTAATCCTGTAAAGATGTAAGTAGCATTGTTGTGAGAAGTCTTAAAAGCTTAGTAAATCTTCATTGTCTCTTTCTTATAGTCTTAAGACTGTAAAAGTTTTGGGATGAAATATTGTAGTGTTGGTGGATTAATGTGTATATTTTATTTAGTTTCCATTAAACTTTACCTGTCGATATGCTCTTCTGATAGTAGCTCTTCCATTTTACCTATGGATATGGAGTTTTGGATTGAAATTTAAACTAGCTCCCTATTGCACATGAAAGATACATGTGGTGCAGTTTGTCTAGCACTCAATACACGGTTATGAGCTCCTTACATGAACGATTGATCCAGCTCTATGACATGCTTGATGCAAGGATTCTCAAGAGCTATAGATGAGAGCATAAATCCATGATCACAATTCAGAACATAAAGATACATCAATCTTTTTGTATTCCTTATGCGACAAAATCTTTTTAAGGTGAATTGAAAGTGTTGATGGAAAATTTGCACCGATGGAATGAAGTGCTTAAGGAAATAACACAAGAATATACATGGTTAAACAACTTGCCTACATCCATGGAGTCTGATCTTTTATTCAGTGCTGAATGCATATACAAATGTGTGGGATTGATTTGTATTTATATGTCTTAGGGGTTTGACATTTAATGCAATTATGCCAATCCTTGAGATGAAATAACCACCTTGGTAACATCTTGGTGTAACTGTTGTTAGATAATCGCTTCTAGATAACTACTTATGAATGAAGGCTTGAAAATTGTCAATCTTCTCGAGTCGTATTAACATACGAAAATTAGTGTTATGCTCACTTTGACATACAGAGGAGTGTATTATTCTTGATTAATTCTTGAATCTTGATCGCTTCTCGCTTCAGTCTTGGTTTATGTGGAGTATCGACATCTAAATTTAGAAGAATCTGGAATATACGTGTACATACACAATGGAATGATTAAATTAGGTTAATTATATTGATTTGTGTGATTAATCACAACGCATCAAAATTTCTAATGCAATTGTGCTTCCTCTTTACTCCAGCTGCTCTGCCCCTTCTCGATACCAGAACTCCCGCGATCAAGCACACAAATAACACGAGTATCACAGAAAAATAATAGAGGTGGTAGATCATCTGCTCCAAGTTTGTGGGATAGAGTTGGTGGTCATTCTGAACATGTGACTTCTAACTCTAAATCAGAGATAAATAAGTATTTGGCAGATGATCTTGAGTCACCAATAGAAGACTTTGATTTGTTGAGGTTCTGGCAAGTGATGGAGGGTAGATTTCCCATTCTTTCATCAATTGCACGTGATATATTTGCAATCCCCTCCTCCACGGTGGCTTCATAATCTGCTTTTAGCACCGGTGGCCGTGTTATTACGGATCGTCGTAGTTCTTTGTTGCCAAGAACTGTGGAAGCTTTATTGTACACACAAAGTTGGTTGAAAAATGTCATTTGCATTGAAACGAACGAGGAGATCTTAGATGACGAATTCGCTCAAGAAGTGGAAACCGTTGCTACGGAAGGTAAGTTAATAACCCCTATTAATTTTTTTGTATGTTTTTTTTAAGAAAATTTATTATCCTGATTTTTTTAAATTAATGCTGTCTTTTTTTTTTGAGCAGAAATGGGTGATGGTGGCAGTGGTGCTATCTAGAAGACTCTTGATTGATGAAATTGGTTTGGATTTTGGAACTTTGGATTTTTGTTTGGTTATGTTTTAAATTAATGCTGTCTCTTTTTTTTAGCAGAAATGGGTGATGGTGGCAGTGGTGCTATCTAGAAGACTCTTGACTGATGAAATTGGTTTGGATTTTGGAACTTTGGATTTTTTATTTTTTTTGGTTATGTTTGGTTTGATTTGTGTTGTATGTCTTGGAAGTTGGAATTGTGGATTGTAAGTTTGCAATTTTAATTTCTTCTGTTTAGTTTGTGAATAGTGTATATAAATTTTCATCTATTGGACCACTGCTAGTGCCTATTGCCTAGATAAGTAGATATAGATCACACTGGATTTTGCATGAATTTTTGTTTCTATTTTGCACAGTGATAGTAGGCTCTGGCAACCTCATTTCCATATCACATTCTTATCAATTTTGATAATTGTTGGTGTTCTAAAGAATGGAAACTTATTCTCAAGTCTCAACTACTATGGCATGGATCCTCAATTTTTGTTTCTTTGTACAAATATGGATATGATGTGAAAATGTGAAATGTAGTGCTGCTGGAATGAAGATGAAACAAGTCTTGGGCTCTTGGCACATGCAATTGATGCTATATATTAATATATTTTGAAGATGAGTTGGTTAGATGAAGCAGGTTCAATCCATTGCTATGCATTGAAATTTGATGAATTTGTGTCCATTGTCCAGCTATATATTAATCTATTTTGTACAGGTGCTCGGCTGCTCCTATATATTGAAGTTGATGAATTTGCACAGCTGAATATATATATTGAAGGATTTTGTCCAGTTTCAATTTGTGTTCATGCATTGTGTCCACCAGATTCTAATTTCTAAAGTATCAGTGTACAACCATCTTTGTAGTTTGTTGTAAAAATAAAATTTTATCAAAAAAAAAAACTCAATTTACAACCGAGTTACCCGGATGACTCGAACCCGGTAGCCCAGAACTTTAGAGCTATTGGACCGGGTTTGAGGCTTTAAAAACTAATCGGGTCAGGTCAAACCCGGTCCGATAACCCGGGACCCGACCCGGTCTGCAGCTCTAGTTCTGCCTTTATTGATTCTGAAGCCCATGAAAATCGTGGCCCATTCTACCACGCTGGAGATACTGCTAAACTGCGCCGAGATGTGTACAGGCTCCTTATCTATTATCCGCTTCGCTTCTTTCGCACTTCCCAGGAACGGAGCACCGACAATGGCATCCTCTTCGTTCACATCAACAGTGACCCATACTTCAAATTCTCCATTTTTTCCGAAGAATCATTCCAAAACCCCATCTTCGCGACTTCTATCCTTCATTCATAACCTCAATCTGTTCCCTTCGAATCCCAAATTTCATTCTCTCCAAAGAAAACAGAGCAGAGAGAACACGATCAAGGTCCAGAATTTTGAATTCTCGGACTCATTATTCGAAGGTGGATTCGGTTCGGGCAACGACCCAACATCTCCTACAGGGTCGGGCATCACTGCTGTGGAAGACAAGGAGGAGATTCCTTGCCCACCGGGTCTTCGACAGTACGAGACCATGGCTGTTCTTAGACCTGACATGACCGAGGAGGAGCGCCTAGTCTGTACCCAGAAATACGAGGAGGTAATATCTTTCTAAAGTTGCTGGCTCTACTTGCTTGTTGTTTTACTCGCTTATAGTTTATGATTTCATCGGTATTTACTGTTTCGAACCCCAAAATTCGAACAAATTAGCTTTGTAGCGTTTGAAATAGTGGGATGGAAAGTACATTGCTAAGTTTAGAGTCGGCTACACGATTATATGAGAAAAATCAAAGGAAATTCACTACATCTATTCCTTCCGCCATTCATTTCTACCGTAAGTGGTGGGGAATAATATTTAGAGATGCACCATCAATTTGATGAAGAACTTCATGGCTTGAAACAAAAATATCTCATCTTTAGTGCATTCCATTATCTTTGTGGAGCTAGATTAAATTTCAAAATTCATATTCATGGGTGTGTTCCGTTATCTTTTTGAGCTCGAATGTGAGAGTATTCAATCGAGACATTTTGAGAGTATAGGATACTACTGTATGTTTCGACTTGCAATTTACTTTTCCTTTCTTGCCTTTCTTTCGGAAAAAAAGGAACCTTTCCTCTCCCCAGCCATTTCGCGTTAAGACTTTTCCGGCGATACAAACGTATAAAAGTAATTGTCGTTCTGTAAGACCATAATGAAAACGCATAACACCCAGAATTGTTGAACTCAATTGATTGGGATTTGAGTGAAACAGATCCATGTTTGAATGAAGTTGGAGCTTATACCAGCTCAAGTACTTTGAGGCTTGGAGCCAAATTCGAGCTTGAGTTTAAAGGTTACGTTTATGAAATTTTGGAATTATGTTCTTTTGGTGAATCACTTCCTTGCCAAAATGGAAGACTGAAAATTTGGGATTGCCCCATGATCCACAGTTGCAACTTCTACATCTTAAGCTGGTATGAATCGGCATCAACTTCAAATAGGAACATATGATCTGTCAAATGGGAATTTAGCCTTATTGTCATTCATTTGTGCTAGTGTTCACATTGACTTGATGGAGAAAAGAAAGTGTGGCCCTTCCTTGGCTCTTATTAGTACAATTGCTTTCGGTTGCTTTGTTCAGATGTCCGCATATTTATATTTGAGCTCACATGATCCTATATGCTATTGCATGGCTCACTCTCTTTTTTTCCATTTTGACCAACTACTATGAACTCCAAATAGCCAAATAGGTAACAAAACTGTTGCCATATTTTTTTTCCATTAAAAAGAAAACCGATGCTGTGTTACCTCTGGAAATCAATACAGTTCATGAGTCGTATCTTTTGTGAATTTACAATGAGTATTTTCAATGCAATATTGGTATTTTCATTGAGGCAAGCGAGGAATATATGGTTGATATGGTTCTGATATTAAAGCTCTTCATCTACCAGTTGTTGCTAACTTGTTTTGTGGGCTTGCCTAAATTTGGTCGTCTTGCAGATGCTTGTTACCGGTGGTGGAATGTATGTGGAAGTATTCAACAGAGGGCTCATCCCTCTAGCCTATGCCATCAAGAAGAGAAACAAAGCTGGGGAGTCTAACACTTACTTGGACGGCATCTTCATCCTCTTTACCTACTTCACAAAACCCGAGTCCATTTCAGCTCTTGAGGAAACCCTGAAATCTGATGATGGCATTATTCGATCATCCAGTTTCAAAATCAAACACAGGAAATACTGATGCATTAGCCCTGAGAGCAAATTTAGGTAAAGTAATTACATTTTCCGTTAGTATGAAGCTTGTCGGTTTCTACCACTGTCGTGTAATTCTTTTTTGCTACAGAACCCTATTATGAGGCATTAAAAGGTTGTTTGGCATTCTGCACTCTTTGATGCAAGCTATTTAACATAGCATGAAAAGAAGATTTGATTTCTTTGGTGATTCAGGAAGTTATTCAAAAGAAAGACAAGTAAAAAGGAGGGAATGTAAATCTCAGTGAGGTTTGGGCATTTGTACTTGGACTTGGTGCTGAAAAAATCCAGTTGACACTCATTTCTTAACAATCTATGCGATGATAAAGATTGCGAATTCGAGACTTGTGCACGGGTGTTGTTGACAGAAAGGTTTTACTTATGCCTCATAAAACCGGAGCATGAGGTAGTCAATGGAGTGCATGAAACCTAACATTGAATCCTAGTAAATTGTTTAATGGATAATTGTCCGATAGAAGGATTTATTTTCAATCTCACTCCACATAAAGCCTCATTGTGCATCATCCACAAGAAGCAAAGAGCCTCCAAGACTCATCATCCCCCGCACACAACTGCATAAATGATCTGGCAGCAACTACCATACCCAGCAACTGCATAAAAATATAGGTCCTACAGTCCAAGTCACACAAAGCTCCATTGTGCATCGAAAACCTGCAACTCCATGAATAAGCTATAGATATCTAGATCGGCGAAGCTGCTAGCAACATGACAACCAATTTGCCACGCATAAATATGTTCATCTCCAGAAAAGATTTAACAGAAGAGATGGGAGAAAATTAAACCAATAAAATGAACACGACTCGACTCAATTTTCTCATAGAGAGAATGTTTTCACGAACTAACTCGTCATCTAAATAAATCTCTAATACGATATATACATTACTGCCAATCCATTAACACAAATATTACAAAACACGAGGGTGAGAAGACTTCATCCCACCCACAACCCTACCATCAAAAAACAGAAGTATACATTCTATCAGAAGTTTTCAACAATGCCTTTTGCCCCTCAAAAGTTCTATGCCCCCACCCTCGAAACATTATTCACACTAAATAAATAAAGCAAAAGCCTATTTACCACCCTTGAATAAACAAAACGAACCACCGCCAAAAGAGAATAAAAGGAAAAGGGAAAAAAAAGGTTCCAATTTAATTAGATTTTTCAGCTGTATCTGAGCGTAATACGGTCCCCTCAACTACCAGGGAACACATGGGAAGTTCACTCCCTGTGCACATCATCTTCACATCTTGACTTGAGCATATAAGGATTCTCCTCACCATGTTACAAAATTCACTGCAACAAATTTGAATCGAGCTTAGGAAAAATATTTACTAACTTTTGAGGGCGTATTTTCAAAACTTGTGATGAGTGAAAAACACTTACAACCAGGGGTCATCCCCAACAAGCATCATATCCCCCTCATCATCGGTATAGACAATTTCCCACTTATCGCGGGGATGAAGCTTTCCTCTAATGTCAAACATGTCCTCCAATTCATCAATAAGCTGTTTATACCCTTTCAACATGGTTAAGTCCACAGCTCAGCCAACAGCAACCCCTTGCATTTGAACCTTTTGGCGCATACAAACATTAAACCCACCATATTAGCCCACCTATATCAATCTACCGAGTATCAAGAATATCAATGCATGATTGGTACCTTGGTTCGACTTCGGGTAGAGGTATAGCTTTGCCAACCCTGGCTCTCTTTGGGAAAAACATTCTAGTTTCTTCTCTTTAGAAACCTTTGAAATGTCAGCTTTCTCATCTGAATTGAAAGCCGATGGAGAATTAACACCACGTACTTCAGTCAAGGCACTAGATATGCTAATTGGTTGGCCAGCCAACTTCTCTACATGTGCTGAGCTTGTAGAATGATTTAGAAGATCAAAACCAAAAAAAGGATAACTAGAAGCAGTCTCATATTTCCTTCCTATCTCAACTGCGCCAACTGTGGTCTCATTGTTCGTCCTTGATGAATGGGGAGTTGAATGGCCCGATAGAAGAGGCCATTCAACTACACTCTTGCGATCCTCCACATCCTTAAATTGATGCTGAGAAACATTCAATTGATGTGACAATAGCCCACCTTCATCAGTATGAGTCCTTGCCATAGAATTGCTATGGTTAATATCTGTCTGCTTATGATGCCACGTCATATGATTCTCATTTCTTTTGCTCTTTTGCCTTCAGCTGTAACACTCAAATGTGATAAATCTTGCGACTGAGTCAATCCAGACTTCCAAGGAGCCGACACGCTTGATGAAAGATCTACAATCCAGAGAGTTACAGGAAATAATTATTTAACTCCTCCAGCAAAAAGAAAATGGAATTTCATATTAAGAACAAGGCCACTTAATGAAAAGAAGAAGAATAATGCAAAACAGTGAGGGCGTAAGCTCGAGGGAATCAAGAAGGTTTGTACTTATCGTGGGGGATTTAACCGCTATGTTTTGTTGCGACGATTAATTTTTTATGATAAGGTCAAGTTAGGGTTCGCAGAGGAAGTATCGGCTTTGATTTCTGTTGCTGTTGACTTTGAGTAAAGTTTGTATGTTCAAATGACGGCGAATCAAGGAGGGTCATTTTTGTTGGATTAAATTATCAAATGGACTAATGTGATCTAGTTAATATTTGTATTGCTCATTTAAGTAGACAATCTATGATGTATAAAAAAGTGACTAGGCTCAAATTATCCTAAATTATGGAAATGAGCTAATCTTAGTGATTAATGTTTATTGATAGCCAAAAAACAATGCTATTGAGTTTTCATGCTCAAGCCCTATACAAGTAAGCATTGCGCCTTCACTTTACAAGTATGGTATAAATATCAATTTGGCATGTGTTGGTAGGTGTGGAAAAATCTTACCTCTTGGAAAAGTGAAGCACATATCCTTCTCTTCTACGTTTTCTACTTCACCTTCACTGTTTTGCTCTTCTTTTGTTTTTTTGTTCCTTGATTTTGCTGGTTCTGTTTTGATCTTGCTAGAGCATAAATTGGAGGAAGGCATGCATGGCTTTGGTACCAACCTCTAGTGTTGCTGGGAGTTCTTCTACAAGTGGTATGTTTTTTTGTTTTTTTTAAAGAGTATATATACACATATGTTGATTCTTGTATGATTGAGTGTAGTATCTAGTTGGCTAAATGTCAAAATTTAAGGATTACACACATTTATGTTACTGTGATAGAGAGAAGTTCATGTGTGTATGTGTAGTTTCATGTTCTGGAAAGATTTTAGTTCAATAATGGGTTATGGGCCCACTAGATTACTACCTTGATCTATGATTATTTAGGATCTACTAGTAAAAGTATGCAATTTCATTTCTTGTATGAACCCTAATTTTCATAAATTGGGGATTTTGTGAGATATGTGTTTTTTTTTTGGAAGATTGTGCCTTTGTTTACAACATGTATACGATGAAGATGTTGGTTTTCATAATCCTGTGCATTTGTGTTAACCTCACTGACCAGCTAGTGTGCAAAGCTATTCCCATAGCATTACGTAGGCTTAGCTTATCCTTTTTCTCTACATACATTTAAATATGATAATATCACCAAGATGCCACACTAATAAAGCAATTCAATCTGTCACTTGAAGAGCCGCAAGAGATTATACTAAGCTATTTATTAGAAGTTACAACTTTTTGCTTGTATGAGTTATTAAAATTAATTGGATATGGCTAAGGGTAGAGATTATCATTTTTTGTCTATATATTCTGGTATTCCTAAATAGTGGTGCTCTTTTCTATTGTCATTGTTGCTAAAATGGTTAAGGTCATTCTACTCATGGTAGATGTCCTTGTTTTATGGGACCTGTTCCATTTTTAATACAAAATGGCAAAGCAAATTAAATAATAATAATAATAATAATAATAATAATTGTTTGTCACTATTCTTCATTTCCTTGAGCTAAATGCTTGCTAATATTAAGTGGAGCTGAGCTCAAAGCTCGATTCTTAAAAGCAAGCTCAAATCCTATTACTCTATTAACGCATCTGGTATTATGGTACACACGCCTAGGTGCACATATGAATTGCTTTAAATTATTTTAGAACTTGATTAAAATTGTGGTAATTCCTTAGAGCTATCAACAATGAGAATGCCATGTGTTTTTGGACATATTCTTCGATGTGTACAAGAATGACAGGAAAAGTAAATAATGTGCATGTTATATATATCCTTCGATGTATATACATGTGATAGATTGTTTGATGGGATGATACAATCCTAAGAGAAACTCATTGTTCATAGTTAATTGTTTACCATAGTTTGATTGAATAATCTATGTCAGTTAGCTTATCACCTCTATGTAATTGGATCAGTGGCCACAGAATCAGCTTTGCCTATGCAGTACAATGCCATCAAGACTCTCTATTGGAATTTTTTTGAGGAATGTAGTGAGTCTTTAAAGGTGTATCTAGCCATGTCAAGGTCTGATTTGGCACTGAGATAACTGAACCTAAGCTTACTGACCAGAGCACAGCTAGTGACATAACTCATCATGCTTAGTGGGTGGAATCAAATAGGCCCTGTTTGATGATTATGGAATATACCATTGACAGAACCATTAAGAGGAACATTAGGAAAGCCAGTGAGACTACTGCCACTGAGTATTTTAAGTTGGTTGAGGGTAAATATACGAAGTCTGATAAAGTAGAGAAAGGGAACATGATGAAGCTGCTGACTACTATTAAGTATGATGGGTCTGGAGAAGTTAGGACTCATATTATGAAGCTTACTCATTATTTCAACAAGTTGAATGATATGCAGATGAATCTACCTGAGGGTTTTCTGGTCTGGCAGATTATGGAGTCTTTGCCAGAGACTTATGAGAGCTTAAAAACCTCTTACAGAGTTCAAAGGGGAGAGTGGAATTTGATTGAGCTCACATCCATAATTGATGAGCATGAGAGTTATTTGAAGTCAACTGGTATAGCCACTGTCCAACTGAATACTCACGAGTCTAAGGGCCAGAAAAGAAAGAAGAAGAACTGGAAGAATGGTGACAAATCTGCTAATAAAGGGAAGAAAGTGTCTAAGCCTAATGATGCAACTAATGAGAAATCTAGTCTTTGGGGGAAATGTTTCTTTTGTAAGAAGGGTGGTCATAGGAAGGCAGAATGTCTTAAGTATAAGAAATGGCTAGAGAAGAAAGGAAGGATAGGTACAAACTATATCTTTGTTTGGTTTGAGTCAAATTTAGTTAGTGTACCTCTTAATTCATGGTGGTTAGATACAGGAGCCTCAATTCACATTACTAATTCTTTACAGGGGATAAGAAACAGAATGAGACCAAGTGATAATGAGGTGACTGTCAACATGGGGAATGGAGCTAGAGTTGAAGTCTAGTGTAGAGGAACTCTAGAGCTTTTGTTAGATTCTGGTTATGTAATTAACTTACCCTATGTGGTTGTAGTTCCCTCTATAACCAGGAATTTACTGTCCATGTCTTTGTTAGATCAAGCTAGTTACACTTTTGTCTTTGGAAATGGACAAGTATTGTTATCTTATAAGTCAACTATAGTAGGGAAGGGAACTCTTATGGATGGTTTGTATAAATGAAGTATGAATGAAAGTCTTGTTAATTCTGTTACAATGCTTGATCATATATCTATTAATGAATCTTCTTCAAGTTCTCTTAAAAGAAGGAGAACCCCAAATTCATCTTCATTATTGTGGCACAAGAAGTTAAGTGACATTTTGTAACATCCTGACCTAAATTATAGTAAAAATTTCAGGAGATTTAGATGAACACATTTTATAAGAAAATTAGGACCGATTTAGATAAAAATCTAAATGGAGTCAAAGTAATTTTAATAAATTATAATAGGAAAATAAAATTGAAGAGTACAAGAATTGTTCAAAATGGAGTTGTAGTGAATCTACTATGAATTATAGAAGTTAAATAAATAAATAAAAATATATCATAATAAATGGATAACAACTATAAATGCAGTATATTTAGTATAATTGAGTAATAAGGTTTGGGACAGAGTTGTCAAATGGCACAAACTCAAACTAAGAAACAAAATTAAAATAAAATAAAATAAAGATGCACGGGAACCGAGGGGAACCCTAGGTTCCAAACCAAACTACGATCACCAGTGAAGAAGGCGGCGACGGAATCGGGTTTCCCATAACTGAGACGAATGGCGGATCCGATTGCACGAGTAGGACGAGAAGGAGAAGAGGAGTTCAACAGTAGTGGTTTCGGATCGAACGGCGGGCGAATGTGCGGCCAACGAAGGAGGAAGAGAAGCTCACGACCGCAAGCTTTGGCACCAGATTTCTTGAGATTCCGACCACCGATCAAGGGGAGGATTGCGGCGCTGAGGTCGTCGTGTGTTCAGCTATCCCCAGATGTTGGAGGTGAGATCCACCGTTCTCTTTACTGGCGGTGACCCGACTCATTTGCTAAATGGGTCAGTTGACTCGCGTGATAGGGAGAAAGAGAATAGGCGGGTTGACCGACCTAATTGGCACACACAACATGTGGGTTGACCAGTTTGACCAGAAAATAATTAGTTTAAAGAACTTGTTAAATAAATGTTAATAGGCATGAGTGTTATTATTAATTTCAGGAGGAGTCCCTTATAGTTGAATTATTGGAATTATGAAGGTGTATTGAGGTAAGTAATACTCAACTGTATTACGAAACAATGTAATTTATTGGTTATATGCGCTATTACCTGTGTTAATTGTTTGCCTATTAATACGAATTTGATTGAAATCTTATGATGAGTTATATGTGAATTGTGTAATGAATGGTTAATTTATGTTATAGTTGTATTGAATGTGATGTTTGTATACTATGATTTGACGACTGAACTATTAATGTATTTCTGTGTGGAATGAAATGTGTACTGTTATGTGCTTGAACTGAATATGGTGATGAGACTGATATGATGACGATTTTGGTGTTCTTGAAGGTGATGTGTTATATATGATTTGTTGATACATTAAATATTGTTCATGAGCACGATGCATTGCATTGAATGAAAATGAAAAGTTCAATTTAAGGAAAGATGTGTTTTTACGAACCAGGTATTACTGCTACAGGGAGGGTGTACTGAAAGGTTAAGATTGAGGTTTACTGGAAATGGAAATGAAAATAGAAATGATTTTGACTGGAAAGTGTTCTTTGGTAGAACACTTAATTAAAGAAAAATACCGACCGGTTGCTCTGCAGCAGTTTACCTAGGTTAAGGGCCCAAGTACTGGAAAAATGATTTAAATGGCTGACTGTTTTTTAATGATGATGTTCATGTGCATACACGCATAAGTGTTAGTTGCTGGGCCTCGGCTCACTATGTTCCGTGATACAGGTATGGAGTCCTGTGACGATTTTGCTGACATAGGAGTTGATGGCGCCACGGATCCATGAAAGGGATACTCATGTGCAAAAGTTAGGTTTTGATGGTTCATAACAAGAATCTTAAATTTTATTTAAGTTTTAAGGTTGATGCTAGTATTTTAGATTTATCGTGATTAAACTAAAGTTCGCAAAATGACGTCAAGAAATATGTATTGCATGTTATTGATTTAATTACTATTATGAGGTTATAATTTTTAAATGCTCATCAGAATTAGAATGTCTGATTTGAGCTATTTAATGAGTTTAGTTAATTGGAGATAGATGATGCTTGGCTAAATTTATTCTAGCATTAATTGGGTTCTTATTATATATAGAATTAGGTACTATTGGTGGACTGAGATGTGTTATAGGTAGCGTTCTATACTACGAGCTCGAAAATTAGAGTTTCGTGGTACGGGGCGTTATAGTTGGTATCAGAGGAACGGTTCTCTAAAATAAGATAATTAATAAGATATATATATATATATATATATATATATATATATATATATATATATATAAAGAGTTCATGTTTAGTAAAGTTACATGAGCATCATGGATCGACACAACCATCAACAAGTAAGTGCTTTAAATTTAATTTATATTATTCTGTTATGAATGTTTAATTATTTATGTATGTCTCCTATAATATGTATAGGTACTGAAATATACTAGTACTAATTGAGATAATAATATGGATTATTTATGAGTAGGAAGATGAATTTTGATAGGTCAAGTTGGAGAATTAGTATATTAAAAAAAATTGAGATACATGACCACATGATATTATATTAGTATTGGCACGATAGGTAGTAAGTACTTAATAGAGGTGAATAATTAAAGGTCCATGAATGAGAGAATATGATTGGACTTATAGAATGTTAGTGTTGGGATGATTTAAATTAGCATGAGATGATAAGGTGGCGATAAGTGGAATACTAGATTGTTACATAATAAATTGTTTCGATCACTGTGATATTGAAGAAAGATAGACCGTAAGATAATACAACATAACAACCTAAAATTGGTAGTTATGGCATCAATGATATTTTCTACACCGGTCCGCGAGAAGTTAAAATCTATTGGAATCACATATATTAAAAATAAATAAATTAGTAAAAGTAATTTTACTAGTAATTGTTTTACTAGGAATGAACCATTATTTGTTCCTAAAAGTGTTCTTGTGAATATTTAATTAAGATATTTGCATAAATGTTCCTTGGAAATGTGTATTAATTGGAATGAATTGAAATATGGTTTATTATGTTTTATAGTGAATATAGTATTCCTTTGAATTTTTCTGGATATATATACGAAGGTATAATGCATGGATTGTTTGAGTTACAAACTCACAAGAGGTAGTTAGTGGAAGTAATATGATATTTAATTGAAATATGTTGGTGAAGTGGAATGAGTGAGAATCACACAAATGATCTCTAGAATGTTGTACATAGTGGAATATTGGCATGTTGAATTGAGGTTCTTCCGTGAATCATGAAAATTATCTTAAATTGTATGAATAGTTTTGTGATAAGTTTTACACCTGTCTGGAATAGGCATATGAACTGAAATACTTTAATTATAATTGGTAAATAAGTTGCATGCACTATATGATAGAGCTAAAAGAAATAGTATTGAAAATATATGACATCAAATTAAAGATATCTATAATGAAATATTGACGTACATAAATTGTAAATTGTATGAGTTTGCAAACGGAACAATTGATATTTAAATAAAGTGAATGTATGAACAGAATTTTGTAAATAGATATTCCTAATTCTATCGTAGTCTATGAAACCGAAAAAAATAAAATAAAATAAAAATAATAATAAAAGAGTTAATGTTGATAATATATATCTCTATGTGTGTGTGTGTGTACGTATACATGTGGGGCATATTTAATCCGGTTTTACTAGGTATCCCAACTACAAGTATCCCAAATCATCCAAAATGATGTGGCATGCCATGTTGGCAAAGTGACTCAGCGTTTTTAAGTTTTTGAAATTCAAAAACACTACAACAGCTTTTGTCAAATCAAAGGCTTGGGGAATATGATATTACAGTCAAGCCGTGTGGTTAGTGTAACCATAGTAAGAGTGGAGCTCCAAAAATTGAAAATCGTGCAGCTCTATAAAAATCCCAAAGGAGACCTCCGGAACAAATCTCTTTATGTTCGAAGAAGCATTCCGGCCATCATCGAAGCTCCGTTAGCTCAAAATAGAAGCTTATTACATCCAAAGCTTAGATTCCTTGCACAGCTATCTTTTTCCGACAATGTAAGTAAACAATTTTGTATTTCCCATTTTATTGCAACCATTTATCCCCAATATTTCGTAAAATCCGGTAAACCCTACTAATTCGTTGAACCCACATATTTTGTATCTTATTTATAACGCATGTGAAGGTATCCCGTTAATCAAATAACAAAGATATTTGTTATTACATTTTTAAGGGTTAACAAAGTTGGAACCTTTTCGTCGACAAAGTTGAGTAATATGATTAATTAGCTCTTAAATGGTGATATCATTTTGGGTTTTTTTATGACATATGTTTACTCAGATATGACATTGTCTTGTTCTAGTGCAATGTTTTATGTGTATATCTGAAGTTATTTGCATATTAATTACACTGGGTTTTGGGGGAGTTGTTGTGAATTTATTAATGCATTTGGAAATTTGGTAGTGTTTACTTTGATTACATTGATCAGGTGTGTTGTGACATTCTGAACTGATGTTATGACATTGGTTTTTTGGTTTGTCAAATTGATTATGCATACTAAATTTATTTGTTATTATTGATGAAAGTGATCCCTTTGATTATAGAGAAATAATGGCTATGATAGTGGTGTAAAGGTTTATGACAATGTATTTTCTTACGAGTGTTGATAATAACAAAGTTGGGAATATTGGGAATTTTTACATTAAATATAGCTCTATGTTACCTTATGCTTAGACGTTGAATGACCTCAATTCAATTGGAGTTTCATCATGGTTCAATTAATGAAAATGTTTCACTATGATATGACATTGCCTTAATATGATATGACATTGTCTTAAGCATCGGTCTGTTGTGAATTTATTAATGCATTTGGCTATTTGGTATTGTTTACATTTATTACATTGATCAGGTGTGTTGTGACATTCTGAACTGATGTTGTGACATTGGATTTTTGGTTTTTTGCATTCATTTTGCAGTGTAAATTTATTTGTTGTTACTGCTAAAGGTGATCCCTTTGATTACAATGAAAATAAGGGCTAAGACAGCTTTATGAGGGTTGATAATAACAAAGCTTGTTATTTTTACATTAATTTGAGATCTGTGTTACCTTTATATTGCATGTCGAATGACCTCAATTGCATTGGAGTTTCATTATGCATCAATTAATGAAAAATGTTTTCTTATGATATGACATTGGCTTAAAATTATATGACATTGCATGTTGCCATAATGCTTTGCAATGTTTTTTGTGAATAGTTGGAGTTAATTTTTGATTAATTAGGTAATGTGATAGTTGATAATTTGATTGCATGGTTCGGTTGTGTTATGACATTCTGAAATTTTATTATCACGTTGGATTATTAGAGATAAAACAGTGAGTTTTAAAATGTTAAAATGTCTTACTATGATATGACATTGGTTTAGCTAATGCGATAGAATATGATTGCATGGGTATGTTGTGTTATAACAGTGTGATTTAATAGATTGGTTTAGCTAATGCGATAGAATATGATTGCATGGGTATGTTGTGTTATAACAGTGTGATTTAATAGAGTTAGTGAGATATGACATTGGATTATTGAGCACTATTATTAATGTCTCTTTGTAGATGGTGAGAGGAACATCATCAAAATCAAAACACAGTGCCAAGAAGGTGCTGGAAGGAAGTCAGAAATCTGTGAAAAAAGTACAAAAACCTTCACATGAGATGCAGTTTAAATCGAATATTGGCGCAGTCAAGAACCTGCTTAGAAGCTTGAAACTTACAAACAACCATAAAGCCGCACTCAATGTAATATGGGATTCACAATGTAATTACCCTATTGTTTAGGGTATTTGGCCAACCATCCAATGTAATTGAGTACTACCCTGTAAAAAATAGTAATGATCAGATGCTATCATGAAGAACCACCAAAAGTCATGCAACCTTGAAAACTATGTCAATTATAATAATCACTATAATTTTTTTTATTTACATTGTTCTCACATGTGCAGATATTTATTACATTGTCAGGATATATTCTCATATAACAAAACGACACACATGCTACATGTAATTACAAAAGTGCACATGATTCTTTATTACATTGTGCCTATTCTTTTCTTCTTTTTGTATGAATTATTTGCTATGCTGTGTTTTTTGAGATTGTTGGTCTTGATTATGGAGTAATTTGATTGTTGTTAGAATTACATTGTGACAGACAGTGCCTAATACATTGTTGGTAAGTCTTATTACATTCTCAGAGGAAAAATGTAATATGACAAACATATTTTGATTAACAACTTACTCATATCACACACACAAAAAAAAAAATTCAAATAAGTCAGGTGTTTATTACATTGTCAAGAAATAAATCAAGAACACAATACAGTAATTACATAGCCCTAACATATTGCAGACTTTTATTACATTGTGAAAACATTATCGAGTACGCATAAGAGAAAATATTTTAATGAAAAATTTTATTTACGAATCCTCAACAATGCTTCTTAAAAAATCTATGATAACATAGATCTATGCTATTATTACACGGACACTCTTTGCTGTGGCATAGAAAGTTTGCTCTGGCTTGAATTTGAAAGGAGAAAAGTGAGGGCTGTACTGTGACGCCCCGATCCGGGCACGCCACGGGTGTCCTCCGGCACTGTCCTAGGCCACTAGTGCGATCATCCGGCAGATCGAAAATCCGGCGGCATCTCCCCGTATATCGGAGAGTCCCCGCCTGCATCAGAAACACGCAGCATAAATTCAATCCATAACACTAGCAACCTAGCTAGGTCTCAGGCCTCAATCACATGCAATCTTGACCCTAGGGCCTCAGGCCATCCACTACCAGCATGAACAAACTGATAGTAATAATCACAACATCAAAGTTCATAATATCATATAACCAAAAAAATCAATACTCAGCATACAGCATGCATACACCCTCTGGTGCCAATCGGTTATAACAATATTATGAACAAACATCAATACATCGTAAACAAAATACGTGCTAGAGTACATCTCTAACACCCATATCCTACCCAGGGCCATCCATGTCACATCCCGCCCTAACTGATCCGCTCCACCGGTACCTGTACTAGTATCTCCTGTGGGAAGGAACAGAAAGTAGAGAGTGAGCAAGAAGCTCAGTAGGGTTAAGAGTATAAAGAGTATAAAGGCCGAATCCGAACAATAGGTTATGCAACAATATGAAATCTACCACATTCACGTATACTCAACAATCACACAGAACATCAATCCGGGCAATCCCCTCAATTAGCAAACCTCATCAATACCATGACTTGTTCCATGTAATATCGAATGTGAGCAAGCTCACAACATCAACTCATCAATATCATGGTCGCTATCCATGTAATATTGAATAGGAGCAAGCTCCCCAACATCAAACGCTCTTGGATTACCTGGTTGCGTGAACCTATCACGCCCGCACCATTCCAGGCAAGGTCTCTCATTAACCATACCTCTAGTGCGTTATCCTACTTAGAGATCACATGAATCGGTGGTAACTCTCATCACCTCGTCATCCCTCCAAGTAGCTTTCAAGAATCCTAAGGATCTCCGAGTCCATACTCGGACTCCAAAGCAACTCTAATGCATTTATGCCATGACATGCCAAAAAGATATATATGAACAACCTACATATATATATATACATAACTACCATGATGCATGAACGAAAATAACATCGTGCCCATAGATGATGGAACACACACAATCGAGTCATGCAACATCAAGAATTAACAATATTCCACAAGCAAGGTTCGTTTCCCCTTAGAAGCAATTAAGGCAAAAGCACAAATAAAATGACCAATGAGGAATGAAAACGCTCTTTAAAATATTGAGAACAAACGATAGAAAGAATGGTTGGAAATCCCCTACCTCTTGTTGAGTAATTTACCAAAATCCCACAATTAGGGTTTTAAACCCCGTTTCACCAAACCTAACAATTTACCCAATGTTGTACTCATTTAATCATCTAAACATCTCAATATATCATATAAATAATGAATTAAACAATCAATCAAGAGAAACTTACTTTCTCTCTCTAGAATTTCTTCTAAAATCCTCCAAAAATTCCACTTAGCTCAACTCAACATCAAACCACGAAATCAACCTACATATATGTTCCAAATCAACATATAAACAACATATCCAAAGCATAGAACTCAACTCTTCAAGAATCTAGCAAATCTAGAAAAACCTAGAATTTCCAAAAACTAAGAAAAACTTACCAAATCACCCAAATCAAGCTTGAATCTTCCTTGCTTAGCTTCAATGATCACCAATCTACAATCTTCAAGCCAAAATCTAACCAAAAGCTCCTTCTCTCTCTTCTTATCTCTCTCTTTCTCTCTCTAGTTGGGTTCCTCCAAGTGATGGAATGCAGAAATGTCTAAAATTGGGCTTAATATCTGATTTCCCGACAGCCATCCAGACGCCCAATTATCCATCCGGACGGCTAATTTATTCGTCTGGATGGATTATTGTTCACAAAACTATGTGTTCCTTCAATTTTATTCTCCGGCTCGGTCTTAGCTTTGATTTGATATATTATGGGCCCGAAACGGGCATGTATACCAAAAGTTATGGCCCATTTACCGAACCTAGCTCAAAAACTATTTTTCCATGATTCCGTACCTCACGGATCATCCGTAATTCGACTCAAAACTAAATTTTTGGGTCGGAGTTTCACATGTACTGAGAGTGGTAATTGATATTGGCGGCTATTTTCGCTGGCTCTTCCACCAACGGATAGGCAGTGGTCGAGATCTTTTCAGAAATTCCAGATGCAACTGTGGCTCCATTGGCTTTCCCAGTGTCTGCCATTGCAGATTCTCTCTCTAGCTACCACCACAACGGATTGCTTCAGCGAACATAAAAATACACATTATTGCAAATAACAAATACCCAAAATGCAACAATGAAAGGTGGGCATAACACGTTCGACGCATTGAATCATTGGTCTAGATGAGAGAGTGCAGGAGAGAGAGAGAGAGAAAAAAAGGTAGCTTCAATCTTCAAGAAAGATGTACTAACTATGGTAAAACATGTAGTTAAGATAGTAATGGAGAGAGAAGCGGGAATTGCTAACCCCTAGGCGGGAATCAGGTTTTCCAGTAAAAAATTGCTCCTTGACTTTTCTTGTCCTAATCTATGTGGCATGATGACAAGTCATGCCACATAGATTAGGGATGTTTTGGGATGATTAGCATTTTCCTATTTAATCAAGTTTAATGTTATGACTGTTATTACTGATAGATAATGTTTGATATTATTAGGGTAATTGAGCACTGTAGTTAATTAGTAACGTATCAGAGACCATGTTTTGATAAATGATTCCTTAGCCTAGATTAAATGCAAGCACTACATTCTGGGTATCAATTAATTAATCGTTACATGAGTACGTTATATTTGTCGTTATGTCATAAATTTAATTAGATAAGCACGTAAAATTATTCAGATATCATATATATGTACCTAGAATGTATCAATATATACATCTATATTGGAAATAAGTTAAACAAGCAAAATAATCGCGTAAGAAGCAGTTAGTATGTATGATATAGTAGAAATATTGAAGAAAACATACTATATGTTGGATACTTAATCGAGAGCACAAAAGGGACATCAGACGAATTAGATACTACATGATTAGTTGATGAAGTAGTACAAACAAATACTATAAACTTAACCAAAGTGACAGTAATAGTAAGTGCTAGGTTATACGAGCGATTGTATTTATGAACAAATTATGATTAATAAAATCGAATGATATTTTCTTTATGGGACAAGGAATAGGTTTTTGCTGGATTAGTTGATAAATGAAGTATTTAATATGCTTATCTGGATAAAGACATTAGTTTCATATTTCAAATAAAAGTAAAGTCATGGTTGAGACTATAACAACTGATGTTTAACTATAACATTTATTGAAAATGTCGTCATTTTAGTTAACTAATTCTACTTGAGGAGTTATAATTAGGTGGAAGTTATGGAAGTAGTTTTGTATAAAATGAATATTCTTATATCTATGCTAAATTTTAGGGTAAGTATATAATGTAATATGAGTAGCACTCCGGCCTATTGGCCTAGCAGTTAGAATAATTGTTTTGCTACATATTATACCTTGATAGTGATACGGTGTGGATCTAATTGTATATATTTACATGTAAATAAGTATACATCTATGTCTTATGAATAAATTGTTTGTATCATATGACAAGGATATACATATACCTATACATATACACATAACTATATAAAAAGTCATTGTAGACCCTTGATACTTAATTTTGAATATAAAGTGATATTAAATAGTTTGAAAATGATCTAGAATAATTGAGAACGTACTAGGAAATGAAGTATGGCTAATTTAGGTATTGGAATATATAAACTGACAATCATCATTTTATTATAGTTGATGGAGTAGAAAATCTTTTGTATCGATGATGTGGAGGACTTTTTTTTAAAGTTACAGTTTTACTAGTTATTGATGAAAGTAGCTTCAAACAAGTTTGGGTTTGAAGTTGACAATGTGATAATCTCATATAGGGTTGATATGGTGATGAGTCTGTATACAATAGGCTCGGAGTTGGGATAAGAATACCACTAGTTGGATCACATAAGATATACGGATAGGATAGAATGATAGAGCGTTGAACAAACTACTTGATGTGCATAGTCCATTATCAGTACAAACTTGGTTTCTTGAATTGGAGAATTAATTGAGGTTAACGATGGTTTGGATGCTTTGCAATTAAGATAGAACATTGGTATAGTACGACATTAAATTGAGGGATAGGTTGTGCACCAAAATTTTTCAGACATGGTAAGTGCATATATATGAAGAGTTTAATTAAGATGATTGTTGTGATTATTGTCATTATAACTACTAGGGAATAGTAGAAGAGCAAATCAATAACTCAACGCTATTATTGGGGGTATATGAGAACTTGCTTCGATATGTGATTTCTTAGCGTAGATACCATGATTTCAAGGTTAGAATAAACATCTCACAATAGTATTAATTATATAAGTTGAAAGTTAAAGGGAATTCTTAATTGGTTGTGAGGGGACTTGAAAACCAGGTTAGAACAATGATATGTTACTTGGGGGACTAAATAAGGAAATAGAAAGAAAAATAATGAATCGATGAACTTAGTCCTAGGCAAATTCAGTGTAACACAATAGACAAAGTAAATTATTACGGGTAAAGTATGGAGATTAATATTTACTCAGGGCCTGGGTGTCACCAGCTACGAATAAAGGCCAAGGGATCTAGAGTAATTTTGGTAATCAAATTTCGAGAACGAAATTTTTATAAGGAGGGGAGACTGTAACACCCTGACCTAAATTATCGTGAAAATTTCAGGAGATTTAGATGAACACATTTTCCAAAAAAATTAGGACCGATTTAGATAAAAATCTAAATGGAGTCAAAGTAATTTTAATAAATTATAACAGGAAAATAAAATTGAAGAGTACAAGAACTGTTCGAAATGGAGTTGTAGTGAATCTACTATGTATTATAGAAGTTAAATAAATAAATAAAAATAAAAATAAATAAATAAATAAATAAAAATAGATCATAATAAATGGATAACAACAAAACTGTAAATGCGATATATTTAGTATAATTGAGTAATAAGGTTAGGGACAGAGTTGTCAAATGGCATAAACCCAAACTAAGAAACAAAATTAATATAAAATAAAATAAAGATGCACGGGAATCGAGGGGAAGCCTAGGTTCCAAACCAAACTATGATCGCCAATGGAGAAGGCAGCGACGGAATTGGGTTTCCCATATACTGAGACGAATGGCGGATCCGATTGCACGAGTAGGACGAGAAGGAGAAGAGGAGTTCAACAGTAGTGATTTCGGATCAAACAGCAGGCGAATGGGCGGCCAACAGAGGAGGAAGAGAAGCTCATGACCGCAAGCTTTGGCACCGGATTTCTCGAGATTCCGACCACTGATCAAGGGGAGGATTGCGGCGTTGAGGTCGTCGTGTGTTCAGCTATCCCCAGATGTTGGAGGAGAGATCCACCGTTTTCTTTACCGGCGGTGACCCGACTCATTTGCTAAACGGGTCAGTTGACCCGCGTGATAGGGAGAAAGAGAAGAGGCAGGTTGACCGACCCGATTGGCACACACACCATGTGGGTTGACCCGTTTGACCAGAAAATAATCAACTAAAATAATTAGTTTAGAGAATTTGTTAAATAAATGTTAATAGGTATGAGTGTTGTTATTAATTTCAGGAGGAGTCCCTTATAGTTGAATTATTGGAATTACGAAGGTGTATTGAGGTAAGTAATACTCAACTGTATTACGAAACAATGTAATTTATTGGTTATATGCGCTATTACCTGTGTTAATTGTTTTCCTATTAATACGCATTTGTTTGAAATCTTATGATGAGTTATATGTGAATTGTGTAATGAATGGTTAATTTATGTTATAGTTGTATTGAATGTGATGTTTGTATACTATGATTGGACGACTGAACTGTTAATGTATTTTTGTGTTGAATGAAATAAGTATTGTTATGTGCTTGAACTGAATATGGTGATGAGACTGATATGATCACGATTTTGGTGTTCTTGAAGGTGATGTGTTATGTATAACTTGTTGATACATTAAATATTGTTTATGAGCACGATGCATTGCATTGAATGAAAATGAAAATTTCACTTTAAGGAAAGAGGTGTTTTTACGAACCAGATATTACTGCTACAGGGAGGGTGTACTAAAATGTTAAGGTTGAGGTTTTCTGGAAATGGAAATGAAAATAGAAATGATTTTGACTGGAAAGTGTTCTTTCGTAGAACACTTAATTAAAGAAAAATCCCGACCGGTTGCTCTGGAGCAGTTTACCTAGGTTAAGGGCCCGAGTACTGGAAAAATGATTTAAATGGTTGACTGTTTTTTAATGATGATGTTCATGTGCATACACACATAAGTGTTACTTGCTGGGCCTCGGCTCACTATGTTCCATGATACAGGTAAGGAGTCCTCTGACGATTTTGCTGACATAGGAGTTGATGGCACCGCAGATCCATGAAAGGGATGCTCATGTGCAAAAGTTAGGGTTTGATGGTTCATAACAAAAATCCTAAATTGTATTTAAGCTTTAAGGTTGATGCTAGTATTTCAGATTTATCGTGATTAAACTAAAGTTTGCAAAATGACGTCAAGAAATATGTATTGTACGTTATTGATTTAATTACTATTATGAGGTTATAATTTTTAAATGCTCATCGGAATTAAAATGTTTGATTTGAGTTATTTAATGAGTTTAGTTAATTGGAGATAGATTATGCTTAGCTAAATTTATAATTTTTAAATGCTCATCGGAATTAGAATGTTTGATTTGAGTTATTTAATGAGTTTAGTTAATTGGAGATAGATTATGCTTAGATAGATTATTCTAGAATTAATTGGGTTCTTATTATATATAGAATTAGGTACTAGTGGTGGACTGAGATGTGTTATAGGTAGCGTTCTGTACTTCGAGCTCGAAAATTAGAGTTTCGTGGTACGGAGCGTTACACATTTCTAGGCAAAGAATGGAGAGATTGATAAATGAGGGGTTATTACATAACCTTGATTTTTTAGATTTTGATACTTGTGTTGATTATGTGAAGGGAAAGCTGACGAATAAGACTAGAAAGTCAGTCACTTGCAGAACACAAAATGTCCTAGATCTAATCCATACAAATATATGTGGTCCTATCACACCAGTTGCATTAGGAGGTTTTAGATACTTCATAACTTTCACTGATGATCACTCAAGATATGGAGGAGTGGAGTTTTTGAAAGAGAATTGAGAGGAATTTGAGGTGTTCAAAGTGTATAAGGCAGTAGTAGAGTTGAAACATGGGAGAAAGATAAAGGCAGTAAGATCTGATAGGGGTGGAGAGTACTATAGAAGATATGAAGAAAGCGGTAGAAATCTGGGACCATTTGCCAACTATTTACAACAATGTGGTATTGATTCACAATACACACTGCCTGGTACACCACAACAAAATGGTGTGTCAGAAAGGAAGAATGGGACCTTGATTGAGATGGTGAGATATATGCTGAGCCATTCTACTCTACTAGAGTTTTTATGGGGTGAAGCACTCGAGACAGCTTCTTATCTTTTGAATCAGGTGCCTAGTAAATCAGTTGACAAAACTCCTTATGAGATTTGGTCAAACAAAAAGCCTTGCTTCACACATCTTCATGTGTGGGGATGTAAAGCATAGATAAAACCCTACAACCCACAATCCAAGAAATTGGATATGAAGACTGTAAGTGGGCATTTCATAGGCTACTGTCAGCACTCAAGAGGGTCTAGGTTTTACTGCCCAAATCACACTCATAGGGTTATGGAGTCTGATAGGGCTGTGTATTTTGATGAAGGCACTTCTAGTGTCACACCCAGACAGATTGAGATGCATGAAGAGATTGTGGAGGTCCCTGTTCCCATAATTCAGTTAGGAGATCCTCCTAAGGTGGAAGCTGTAGAACTAGAGGATCAACAACCTGCTCCAACTTCAGAAATTGATGTTGGTACTTCAACTCAAATTCCTACTCAAGAAGATCAGAAAGAGCTAGGAAGTCAGCAATTGCAGATGATTATGTGTTGTATTTGAGTGAATTTGAGTATGCTGGGAATGAGATTGTTGATCCAAAGAGCTATGAAGATGCGGTTGATACACCACAGAGGGAGCAATGGCAAAAAGCAATGGATGATGAACTGAGTTTAATGGAGAAAAATGAAGTTTGGAATTTGGTGGATTTGCCCAAATGGTGTAAACTAGTGGGTTGCAAATGGGTGTTCAAGACCAAATGTGATGCTCAAGGCCACGTAGAGAGGTACAAATCAAGATTAGTGGCTAAGGGGTATAATCAAAGAGAGGGAGTTGATTATAAAAAGACTTTTTCACCGATTTCCACAAAGGAGTCCTTGAGGGTGATTATGACTTTAGTAGCTCATTTGGATCTGGATTTACATCAAATGGATGTAAAGACAGCATTCTTAAATGGTGAACTTGATGAAAGTGTGTTTATGACACAACTAGAGGTCTTTGTGCTACCTGGAAAGGAGCATATGGTGTGCAAACTGAATAAATCAATTTATGGGCTCAATCAAGCTTCAAGGCAATGGTACTTGAAGTTTCATCAAGTTGTGATTCTTTGGGGTTTACAGAAAGTGTAGCTGATGAGTGCATCTATACAAGGACTAATGGGAATGTTTTTGTGATTTTAGTCCTATATGTGGATGACATATTGCTAGCTAGTAATAGTGGTGACTTGATAAATAAGGTTAAACAGCTACTATCTTCTCATTTTGATATGAAAGACTTGGGTGAAGCATCTTATGTTCTAGGGATTGAGATTTTGAGAAATAGGTCTAAGAATATGTTGGGACTTTGTCAGAGATCTTATGTTTCTAGTATATTGCAAAAATACAATATGCTGGATTGTAATCCTATTGTAGCTCCTGTTTTGAAGGGTGAATTATTGTCAAGGTCTCAATGTCCTAGAATTGATGAAGAAAAGGCATAAATGAGCAAAATCCCTTACTCTTCAGCAGTGGGGAGTCTTATGTATCTACAAGTTTGCACAAGGCCAGACATTGCCTTTGCAGTCAATGTTCTGGGTAGGTACTTAAGCAATCCAGGTGTGCCACACTAGAAAGAAGTGAAGAAAGTACTTAGGTACTTACAAGGGACTAAGGGATTGATGCTCAGTTACAGAAAGACTAATAACCTTGATGTTATTGGTTATTCAGATTCTGATTATGCTAGTTGCAAGGATGGCAGAAAATCTACCACTGGTTTTGTATTTATAATGGCTAGAGGTGCAGTAGCATGGAAAAGTGTGAAGCAGTCTATCACAGCTACCTCTACAATGGAGGCAGAGTACTTAGCTTGCTATTCAGCAATCAAGATTGCTTTATGGCTCAGAAAATTACTAATAAGTTTTGAATTCTTCCCAAGAATTTCAAGACCTATTATCTTATATTGTGACAATACTGTAGCAGTGTCTTATGCACGTGGTTAAGAGTTCAAGTCAAACAAGGCATTTTGATGTCAAGTATAACTATGTTAGGGAAAAGGTTGCTAAATCCCTTATAAGCATATAGAATATAAGGAAAGAACACATGATAGCCGATCCTTTAACTAAAGGATTGACTGCTAAGGCTTTTCGAGGTCATGTTGTAAACATGGGATTGATTTTGTCAATTTAAAGAATGTATCATGTTTACTTTGTATCTCCTTTATATATGAGAAATATATGTCTGTGTTCTATAAAGTGATTATGGGATTCTTATGTTTAAATACATTGTTGGAAACCTGTAATTGCCACATAGCCTCAGTTGAAAGATCACTGTAAAGCTAAGCTATGGTAAATAAATAGAAAGTAACATGCTGAGTTTCTACAAACATAAAGTTTTAGCTACATGTATCTTTCTAGTGCCCTATTATGTATTAATCATTGGCATGTGGAGATCCAATTTTATAGTAAATTTACACTCCTTCGAGTGAGTTTACTTACAGCTGTTATGGTACACATGCATACAGTTAATGATCATGGTTAGTCATGTTTGACATTATAGATTGTTGCTTCAATGTTGGCCACATTAAAGATTGAGCAATTCTGGATTATAAAGGTATCTAGTTCACATTGTCCAAGAGGGAGATTGTTGGATTAAATTATCAAATAGACTAATGTGATATAGTTAATCTCTGTATTGCTCATTTAAGTAGACAATCTATGATGTATAAATAAGTGATTAGGTTCAAATTATTCTAGATAATGGAAATGAGCTAATCTTAGTGACTAATGTTTATGGGTAGCCAAAAAACAATGCTATTGGTTTTTCATGCTCAAGCCCAATACAAGTAAGCATTGGGCCTTCACTTTACAAGTATGGTATAAATACCAATTTGGCATGTGTTGGTAGGTGTGGAAAAATCTTACCTCTTGGAAAAGTGAAGCACATCTCCTTCTCTTCTACGTTTTCTACTTCACCTTCACTATTTTGCTCTTCTTCTGTTTTTTTGTCCCTTGATTTTGCTGGTTCTGTTTTGATCTTGCTGGAGCATAAATTGGAGGAAGGCATACATGGCTTTGGTACCAACCTCTAGTGTTGCTGGGAGTTCTTCTACAAGTGGTATGTTTTTTTTTTTAAAGAGTATATATACACATATGTTGATTCTTGTATGATTGCATGTAGTATCTAGTTGGCTAAAGATCAAAATTCATGGATTACACACATTTATGTTACTGTGATAGAGAGAAGTTCATGTGTGTATGTGTAGTTTCATGTTCTGGAAAGATTTTAGTTCAATAATTTTCACAGTCAACGGAAGGTGAAGTTTGATTTTTTTTCCTATTTGTTTCTCGAAAATTCTTTCGGCATCTCGTGAGGAATGATTGAGATGTTTCTATTTTGGAGCAGTTGGTGGAAGGGACGATCTGTACACGGAGCTATGGAAGGCCTGCGCGAGCCCTCTCGTGGATGTACCTCGAGCAGGAGAAAGAGTCTTCTACTTCCCACAAGGTCACATTGGGCAAGTAAGTAACTATTCAGAATTTTCGATCGCAATTTCGTGTTTGTTTCCCGATGTTTTATGAAAATTCTGAATCTGGTTTTTGTTTCTTTGTATTTAGTTAGAAGCGTCAAGAACTGATGAACTTCAGAGGATTCCACTTTTTAATCTTGCTTCGAAGATTCTTTGTCGTGTTATGAATGTGCATCCGCAGCTATTTATATCTCTTCCTTAGCTTGACTTCTCTTTTTGAGTATCTGATTTCCACCTCTATGCTTGCTAGACGAAAATAGTTAATTTTAACAACTGCTTACTTTGTAGACAAGAAGCTTCAAGTCTCACTAATGGCTGAAGATTTAGATGATCCTATTATTTTGTTTATCGGGTTTTATTTAATTGATGATTAATTTAAGTAGCATTAGCTGATGCTGTTAAGCTATACGAGTACATTTTTTCTGTAGTTTTCTTTTGTGATTCGCGTCCTCCCTAATCAAATAGATCAGTGTTTAAAGAAATTTTAAAATATTTTATCTTTTAAAATGCATGTTAGATTTTAAAAATAAAACCACATATCCGAAATCAACGAGAAACTCAGTTGGGAAAAAATCTTGAGTCTATCAAGTGACTATCCTTGAAACAATTAACTCTGAGAAGCAAGATTACATAGATATCAATCCAAGTACATCAATTATTTCAATGTATGTTTCAATCACAATAACACACCTCTGTTGTCAATGTTTTGGCACCTATCAAAGACTTCAAGTGAGAAGTTATTAACTGAATCTTCACCAATGAATGAATCACTCACCCTTAATCTAATTTATATTAACACACTTCTCCGTAAAATATCATATGCCCAAACAACACAACGCAATAAATGAAGCTAGAACGTCTTTTTGCATAAGCTTCAGTGTCTTCCACAAACACTTCCAGGAGTTATATAGATGGACTGGATTGGAAGAAGATAGTCCCCAAACGTGTTTGTGTATAGCCATAATTCAATAAGAGAGAAGGTTTTTATCTTAAATCATTATTCTCCTTGTGTTTCTATACAACCACAATTCAATAAGAGATAAAGGTTTTATCTCAAATAATTATCCTCCTTGTGTTTATCTCAAAAACTAATCACTCTAATGTTTTATCTTATCTCAAACCTTAAACAAAGTTTATCTAATGAAAACTCATAGATAGAGTTCTATTTCAATCCTATAAAATTTTTTTTGATATAAAATACGTCTATCCAAGTCAGCAATTAAGTAAAACACGAAGGGCATGTTTGGATCTGCAGTAAAATTATGATTAGAGTAGTCTACACTATAAATCAAGTTATTTCACTGGCATAGGCTAAGGTTGATTGCATCACTGCACAGAATAAACTACTAATAATTTTGCCCTACAACTATCATCAACAAGGGCGGAGCAGGAAATAATGTTGGGGGTGGGCTACTACTAAAATAATTTCACATTGATTCACTCGGAAAATTTGGTGGGATCAATAGGCAACAACTCGGAAAAAAAATTAGGGCTATTTACAACAATACACTTTGTTTACATCCTAATTATGCATAGATTGCGTTGAACATATTTCAAGAATTGGGCCATGTGCTAATGGATCGATCTACAATCTATTTGGGCTAATTTAGTGGATAAGACATAGAAATGGGCCATGCATCACTAAAAACACAAAGCATGTTTGGATCTGCAGTAAAATTATGATTAGAGCAGTCTACACTCTAAATCAAGTTATTTCACTGGCATAGGCTAAGGTTGATTACATCAGTGCACAGAATAAACTACTAATAATTTTGCCCTACAACTATCATCAACAAGGGCGGAGCAGGAAATAATGTTGGGGGTGGGCTACTACTAAAATAATTTCACATTGATTCACTCGGAAAATTTGGTGAGATCAATAGGCAACTACTCGAAAAAAAAATTAGGGCTATTTACAACAATACACTTTGTTTACACCCTAAGAAGTGGAGTTTATCATTGTTTGTTACCTACTTTGGTGGAACACTATATTACTCAAATTCAACTTATCATGGAGCATGAATGAGCATGTTCTCATGGTTTGTAGTACCATTGAAGCACAAATAAGTCATTATCTCAGCAATTGGGTAAGGTAGAGCACACTTGAGGAATTTTCGGATGGTTGCAGTCATGGAATTATGGGTAGTTAATTCGAAGAGTTGTGAAAGGATATAAAAGCACGAAGAAGAAAAACACAGGGTAACACTCACAAACCACACGAATCCAGCTCAACGGTTTAAATATATAATATTTAATTCTCAAGCTTTTAAGCATTCTAGCTATTGTCTATCTATATTCGGACTTTGCTTTCAAATTCAAATTCTCTTTGAATTTATTTCGTTCATCACTGAAGTATGTGCATTTAGGCATTTTCTTTTGGAGTGATTTTCTAGTGAAGTGCTCAATAGTGGATCTAGAGTTAATTGAAGTTCCATAGTGAGATTAAGATTTAGCCATTTTCTTCGTACAAACATTTGTTTTAGAAGTCTTATTACAAGTGCAACCATATTTCATCTTATTTGTAATACTTTGAGGCTGACTGCAAGTTTTGGCATGATCGCAATAGTCGTCTCGTGACCAGAAGGGATAGGATTGAAAATGATATCATAGATAAACATTCATCTTGATGTTTGGTTTTATATATTAACCGAAAATTTTAAAATAAATATATATTAAAGTTGATAAAACTAAATACCATATAAGATGAAATAATATCGATCGAAGTTGTGCCTGAGACTTCAAGGAATATAATCATGTATTACTGAATTTAAATTGACTTTCTCAACAAGTTGTCGTTTAATGTAAAGAACCTTGCAATTAGCAAGAAATTCATCATCCATTTTGTTGCGAAGTATCGTTTTAACATGATTTATCGTCGAAACTGCTCGTTTTGTAGTGATCGTGAAAACATGAATAAGAATTAACACTAGATGAATCAATCTCTCAATTAGATAATAATTCTCTGACTTTCTTGGTGCAGTTAATTCTCAACATACTACCCTGAAAAATACAAGTTACTATGTTAGGGCTATTTAGTTTTTGTTTAATTTATTTTTCATTTAAGTATATATTTATTTTAATCCTATAGATGTAGAAGTATAGTTTTCAAAAATTAAAAAATTGTGTTGGGTTATAGCCTAGTGTAACCCAGCCTTCTATCCACCCTTGGTCATCAATATGTTAGGGTGAAAACCCAAGAATTTCTATCATTCATTTCTATATAGGCTCGTACTTTCATGTGCTCATATTGAATTTGTCTTCTTTTTTCTACTCCTTCAAGCCATGTCTTTTTAGATCGTTTTCTTCACTTCATACTTTCTCCTAGGCCTGTACAAAACCCGTACCCAACCCGCCAATCCGACCCAATCCGATAAAACCCGACCCAATCCATCATGAAACAGTTCTGGTATGGGTATAAAAAATCTAACCCGTTTTATAAATGGGTCGGTTATTGGTTTAGTGTAAACCCGATCCATATATATCCGACCCGACCCTATTAATTAAATATATATATTTTTTATAAAATATAAATATAGACATTAGTACATTACGCATGATGAGAGTTAGACAGCTAGATTAAATAAGTAAGGACAAAAGTAAAGTAAAGACTAAGACAACTAGATTAAAGAAGTAAAGACAAAAGTAAAGACTAAAGTAAACAGTGTTTACTAAACACGATGCAATATGCCTTATTTCCTTTCATTCTCTCAAAGTGAAAGTTGAAAAACCTAGCCGCTCTACGCCTCTACCCAGTACCCACTACCCATTTCTCAGTCCCCACTTCTCAGTTCCCACTACCCAGAATCCAGATCGAGGATGGAAGGCTTAGCCATAGCCTCTGGTGTTCAAGGTTGTCTTTCAATCTATCCTTCACTAAATAGATTATTGATTGACTGACCTATATAATATGTTAATATTAATTGTGTGTTTGGGTTTTCATTTTTTGATTTTCTAATTGTCGGTACTATTGTCAATTTTTCATTGATGTTGGGATGTTTCAATTTTCTAATTGAGGTTTTTAGTTTATGTTTCAGTTACTTCGATGGATGCTGATGGTACTGCAAATCCTCAAAGTTTACCTGATATAGACACCACACCTACTATGGCAGATCCTCAAGAACCCATCAACAAGGATAATGCTGCCAACGACAATGCAGACAGCCCTATTAAGCGAAGCGGTCGTAAGGGTAAGCGCACTTCTGAGGTTTGGACTCATTTTAAGTACATCATAGGACCACCAGAATCTGCCAAATGCAATTATTGTGGTTCTAAGTATTTGTGTTCATCAAAGAAGCACGGAATTTCAAATTTGAAAATTCACCTGTCCAAATGTGAGAAGTCACCTCTCAGGAAATTAGACAAGGGTCAAAAGACCCTCCTTTTTAAGTCTGTAAAGAAGGAGGATGGTTCAGGACCTAGCCTCCGGGCTGTTAATTTCAATATTGATTATGCTAGGACAGAGTTAGCAAAGATGGTGATAATTGATGAGTTGTCATTTAGGTCCGTAGAAGGTGAAGGATTTAAGAAGTTCGTAGAGTCACTCCAACCATTATTCAAGGTCCCTTCTAGGATAACAGTGCAAAGGGATTGTTTGAAGATTTATAAGGAAGAGAGAGAGTCATTGAAAAAATTAATAAAAAATGAAATGGTTTGCATCACCACTGATACTTGGTCATCAATACAAAACATCAATTACATGTGCATTACAGCGCATTGGATTGATAGTGACTGGAAATTGAATAAAAGAATCATAAGTTTTGTTCAAATTCCAAGTCACAAGGGAGATGTGATTGGGCTAGCCATAGAGGTATTATTGTTAGATTGGGGCATTGAAAAATTATTCACTGTCACTGTGGATAATGCAAGTTCAAATGATGGAGCTCTTAAGCACTTGAAGCTTGTCACTAAGGAGTGGAAGGGCAATGTGTTAGGTAATGAGTATATGCAAATGCGTTGTTGTGCGCATATTCTAAATCTCATTGTAAAAGAAGGGTTAGATGAGCATGATCAATCCATACTAAAGATTCGCAATGTCGTACGATATGTGAGGTCTTCACCGGCTAGGTTACGTGCTTTTAGGAAATGTATAGAGATGGTGAAGGTCGATTGTAAGCAATCTTTGTGTTTGGATGTTGACACTAGATGGAATTCCACCTACCTACCCGACAACCCTATTAACCCGACCTCACTCAACCCATATCAAATTAGGATCAGTTAAGGGTTGTAAGTATATAACCCGAACTAGATCGGGTCGGACAAACTAATTCACCAAAACCGACCCTACCCGACCCATGAACACCCCTACTTTCTCCTTTACAAATCATCTCGATTCTTCTCACAATCACACCGCTATAGAATTTTCTCTTTCTTCAATCGCATGGATGCATTTTTCCATTTCATCCATTCATTTTTAATCCTATTTATTACATCTTCATAAATGTCCCCGTCATCTTGAAAAGTTAAGCCAAAATATTTAAAAATGCTACCCTTTTTTACTTCTCTTCTATCCAATTAAATCACTCAAACTTTAAAACTTGTGTCTATATCTTAAGTTTTGAGCCAACGCTCAATATAAATACACCACCTTGAATTTGTCGTGTGAGTCATACATCACTATAACAAAGATGAATTGGATTATTGTCGAACCCTAATACAAACATATCATGATGAGAAACTCTGGTGTAACTCTTACATTAGTCATAACACTAACTACATCTCCTTCATAAATATCCTTGAGCAAAGTAATATAACTAACCAATCTCTTCTATTATAAAAAATTCACCACATCACTAATTCCCTATAAACTCTATCAAAAAATTTCAATGTAGTGTAATTTAGAACAAGATTTATAAATTGTTCTCCAGGGAAGTTTACTGTGAGTATTTTATTAATTTGTTTGGTTAAAAATTAATGATTTTATTTTTTAAATTAAAAGATTGAATGTGATACAAGAGTCAGATCTTATGTGAGTAAAGTATTCGTTTGGTCACCGAAAAATTTAGATTTCTCAAATTGATAATCTAAAGTCTTATAAATTAATCATTAGTGCAGTTTTTTAAAATTTTAGCCAGCTATTTTGTTGACATATCAAGTTGATCGCTTATTTTAGGTGAGCTCAACAAACAGCTTAATTTTTTACTTCATGATGCTGACGATGTTGACGTGATAAAATTTAAAAATAAAATAAAATAACCTATACTTCTCTCTCCCCCCCTCTCCCCTCTCCCTCCTGTGTGCCATCTTCATGAAATCTTCCATCGTTTCTTCTTCTTCTCTCTACCTCTCCCTCTAGGGTTGTGCGATTTCTAAAGTATTACATCTAGACTCCAAATCTTGCTCTTATTAAGATTCTCCACTCACCAAATCTTGATATGATTAAGAAGATCTGATGGGTTCATACCTATGCACCAGTGCATGCATGCAGAAGTCAAGGTTTGCATGCAGCAGCCGCCAACTATCATCGGTATAGTAAGTCACCGGTGATACAGTGAGTCCGCCTACTAGTATTGACTTGTGGCATCATCCAAGTTTTGTTTGTCAACAACTGCAGCTCCTTCTATGACTTAGTTTAGTGTGTTCATAACTGTGTAATATCCCTATATAAAGGGTGTGGTAATGCGTGGTAGAGAAGTGGTGCAGTGAGTTAGAGAGAAAAGAAGAAGAAAAAAAAAGAGTGTTTTCGTGAGAAAGTGTTGGTGTAAGGTAGAGGCACCAGAGAGTGTGAGTTGAGTTGTTGTAATCTCCTCCTCTTGTATTATCTCTTAATAAGAGTGTGTTTCCTCTCCCGTGAACGTAGGTTGTTAGTGACCGAACCACTTATATCTCTATGTCTTTCTTTCATTTTTATTTTCGTTGTTTATGTCATATTGACCCGGTATTCACAACAAAGTGGTATCATAGGCAGAGGTTATGATTTCCAGCTACCGAAAATCATTCCGGACAGAAAAAGAGCATATTTGCTCTCGGGTCAATTTTTTTACTTCAACGAAATCAAGTTTTGAACACCTCTGGGTATTCTTCATCACCATACGAGTCTCCTGATTCAAAAATCATTGCAAACGGACGTCGGGATGAGCCACGCTCTCCATCTGAAGTTTTAAGGTACCATTCACGCAGTTGGAGGTTGAAGACAAAGCCATGGCATCCAACACGTTAGCAAGTCTGCCACATCATGAGGCCACGTTGTAGTACACCATTTTTGTCCGGAAAGTTTGTTTTGTTTAAAAATAATAAAATAAAAGAAAGAAAAATAAAATAAAAATATACTAAATAATTCATCCAAATTTTGACCCAAACTTAAGCCCTAAATAATCAAATACTACAACTACCCAATTTAATCAAATTAAACCCAAAATTAATTGGCCCATTGCCCAGTTGGCCCAGCCCATTACTTAACTAATTCAGCCCGTCAGGCAATCACCCAAATCCCGGCCCAGTTACCTAATTAAGCCCATAAACCGAAGCCCATTTGTCTCTTAACCCCCAATACCTAAAAGTTTTGATCATAGGAAGAAGGAAGAAGCCCATTACCCTCACCCAAAACTCACCTAAACCTAACCCCAAAACATTTGAGAGGAAGTGCCCGATAGTTGGAAGAAAGGAGAGGCACCGGCCAGTGGAGGAAAGAGAGAAAGAAAGGTAGGAAATTCATAGAAGAGTGGTTGAGAAAAGAAGGTGGCCGGCCAAAAGGAGGAGTGGATGAAAAGCAAAGGTAGTGGAGGGAGTGGTTGATGATGAGTTGGAAGGCAGAAGAAAGGCACCGGTTTGAGGCTATAAAAGCCGGAAGCTTGATGGGGTGGGAAGAACGGAAAAAACGGATTTGGAAGAGGAGGTTTTTTTGAGGAAAATTTCAGAGGAGACCGAGAGCTTTGAGGGATTTTTCGGAGGAGATTTGGAAGGATTTTCGGAAGGAAAAACTGAGAGATTGGGAGGAATTTTTGAGTTAGTTTTTGAGAGTAGACATGAGAATTTCTGAGTTGTTTTTGGAGAGGGAAACGCAGAAAGATTATAGAGAGAAAAGGGAATTTTCGGAGGAAGAAAACACCGAAAGATTGAGGAGGTTTTCGAGGAGAATCCAGAAAATTTGAGAGCAAAAGGCGGAGGGGATCCAAGAACTTTTTGGAAGGAAAGATCAAGAAAAGAAGAGAAGAAACCGAGCAGAAAGATCTGGAGGTAGTTTCGATCTTAAGTTGCAATTTCTTTTTTTTTTCTCGTATTTTTATGTGATGCTAATCATGCATGTTAAGGATTCTGTATAGTCGATTCAGATTTTCTGCTGAAACTTCTTGTTCGTATTAGTCTGTGCCTCGATTTTGCTTGTTGTTTTGTTTTGGTTAGTGACAGGAGGATTAGACGGAAGCAGAAGTCAGACGGGATCCGCGAATACGCCGTTGGGGATGGAGGAGGATGATGAACAGTAATGGGCCCGAAATTTTTGGCCCTGTTTCAGATAGTTATGGGTTTTGGTTTCTGTGTGTATGCGATTGGGCTGAATGTTTTAGTTTTGGTTTTTGTTTCAGATCATTTGTTTTGTTATAGATGGGCTGGATACTGTAATGGGTCGGGTCAGATGGTTCATCTGATAAATGGTTGTGTTGTTATTTTGTTAGGTGATGGTTTGGGCTATAGGGAAAATAAATGTATTGGGCCTGCAGGTTGGTCTTGAGTTGTATGGGCCGGATGTTTTTTGAAATGTATTGGACTGTTCAGATAAGTTGGGTCATTAAGTGATGTTGGGCTTGTAGATCATTGGGCCGTAACTGGTTTTTGTATATTATGAAGGATCTGTTTGTATATGCTAGTGGGCTTTAAGAAATGTATGTTTTCATTGGCTATTCTTAGGAAATTTGGGCCTGCTGGATTTGTTTTGGTTTGTAGTAATAGGTTGGGGTTGGGCTTTGTTTTTATAATTATATAGGCCCAAGAAATGTAATAATGTAGTAAAATAGTGAAAATTGTATAGATAGTATTACTTAGATTAATATGCATGCTTATATTTAATCCCATGATTTATTTTGAGGTATATTTAAATAATTTCAAGGAGAGAATCAAATCATACGACTATATATGTTCAACGTACCAAACATTCATCCAAACTCGAGAATATCAAAGTATTGGTTTCTCGACACATCTTTCATCCAAATTCGACAATATCAAAGTATTGGTTTCTCGACACATCTTTCATCCAAATTCGAGAATATCAAAGTATTGGTTTCTCGACACATCTTTCATCCAAATTCGAGAATATCAAAGTATTGATTTCTCGACACATCTTTCAAACATCCGAGAATATCAAAGTATTGGTTTCTCAAGATCTTTCTTTCAAACATCCGAGAATATCAAAGTATTGGTTTCTCAAAGACATTTCTTCCAAACATCCGATTATTTCAGCTCCGTTCAAAGGGATTTTACAGTATTTTAAAACAATTATTTTCATCATTTATTCAAAATTAATGAAACTTTTTTCTACCAATTTAACCATAATCGATTTTTCCGATACATAAAATTTATTAAAACAATTTGAGACATACAAAAATATTTTTAAGGAAAAGCATAAATAATTTAAAAGGCAACCGACTAGGGAGTTGTGGGGTGCCTAACACCTTCCCCACACTCAATAGACCCCCTACCCATTTTCTCTGGTTCGCAGGCTTAACATTTTAGTGTCCAATTGCACTATAATCAATTGGTGGCGACTCTTACATTTTTAATCTCTTTTTCTCAAACAGCGCCGGTACGCGTTGTGATTTCGGTTGCGACAACTGGCGACTCTGCTGGGGATACCAGGTTTTTACTGAAGGGGTCGAGCCTTTATATTAATGTTTATGCTTTTTCGTAATTTTTGATTTTTGTTTATTATGAAGTTTAATATCATAGTTTATTAATTTATATGCCATCGAAAACACACTATTTATTACACACACGTAACCCTATACCCGGGTTTTCCTTGTGATTAGTGAGGGTTGACCTACCACCTTTTTGGGATTTACTTCCCTGCGTAGGTGGGGGAAGACACTCTCCTGGATTGACGTCCTCTTAAAGTATTAAGGGATGGACTTTTGTTATCCAAGTATGGATCAAAAGTCACATAATCTAGTAAACCTCTCGCGTAGACGCGTTTTAGTTTAGATACACAACCCAAATGCACATTAGACCTCCAGATATGTTAGGATTTTTCTATCGAACTAGGAACAACAAGGACATCCTTATTTCTAACAGTTTATTTATACATACTTTGTATACTCTCTTATGATTATCTTAATTGTACATAATTGTGCATATCCAAGTTATGGTTTGTTTTACATGTCCTAAATTGCAAATCCCTTCTTACTTTTTGTTCATACATACACCAGAGTACAAATCTTTGTAATTTAATTAGATAGTACTTGCAGAATGATTATACCAATAGGGACCAAAGCACTAACATTAGAAGATTCCCAAGAGGTCAGGGAGAAGTTAGAAAATTACAAGAAAGATAGGGAGACAGTTTGAAAGAAGATTAACCTTTGGGACTAGTGAAGAAAATTACATTTCTAACACAAGCACCAGCAGCCCTAGCTGAGTTATGAGAAGAACAAGATTTGCATACAATGAAAGCTTTCAGAAGTGCCTATGGACGAATCAACTATCTGTTGACCATATAAAAACATAACTCTGTGCCCAAGTTTTCCCTGGAATTAGTGAGGGTTGACCTACCACTTTTTTGGGATTTACTTCCCTGTGTAAGTGGAGGAAGACACTCTCCTGGATCGACGTCCTCTTAAAGTATTAAGGGATGAATTTTTGTTATCCAAGTATGGATCAAAAGTCACGGGATCCAGTGGGCTCTCGCAAAGTTTCGCTACCCATATGCACATTAGATAACCCCTAGATCCGGTTTGAGACTTTCAGAAGTTTGTAGGAACTCGAGCCCGATTAAGAACTACGAGAAACACTTATGTTCTTGACTCTACTTACTCCTTGTATATATACATTTGCCTATCATTTGCATGTTCCCTAACCACTCATACATGTCCATATGTACCTTTCATACACATTATTCATGACATTTGCATCCACAATAATTTAGAGAAAATCCATCAATTGATTTTACGATAACTTTATGTTTAGAATTTTTCTAAGAATTGTCAATCTGTCCAATATTGGGGCAATTTTGAGGAAATTAATTCTTAACCTTAGGGTTGGACAAATGTGAATGCATCATGCTAGAGGAATATTTGGGAACCTATGTGAGCAATTTAAAGAATTTCATGGGAAAGGATCCGAACTCTGCTGATAATCCTTGTTATGTCATTTCTCGACCATCGTGTATTGATCATTAACTGGAGCAGTTTGGGGATTTCCAATCTCATATCAATTGTCTCCAAGAGTAATCTCCAAGGTGCACCACCATTTATGTTTTATCATGATTTGGATTTGATGAAGTTTTATAGTACGAAATTTGCATATTTCCATTATGTCCCTTGTGAAGTAAAGTCCATATTCCAAATTTCTGCATGAATTCGCCCTCATTCTTCATCATTTCCAAATGTTAAATCTTAATCATTCCATCCAACAAGATTGGAATTGATGATAATGAAGAAGATGAGCCTAATAAAACCTTTTTGGGTGTGCTCCCCAATGACAATGTTTGAATCTTCCTCTGGCACTAAGACTGAATTTGAGATATCGTTAGATTGGCTTGGATATTTCATTCGAGAATGGATTCACTCAAGTACACTTTTTGAGAAGCCATCTGTTGTGGGGATGATTGAAAATGACAAATGTTATGCTGTACAATGGTATTAGTTTGTTTGGCAGAATGAGCGGTTGATAACTTGTCACCAATTATAGTGGTCAAAGTTCACTTTCACTGGTCACCATCTGCAATCAAGTTCATGCCCATATTGTCAAAAGCAGTGTCATATCACCATTATGTGATTCAGGCTTATTTTTCAAATTTCTACAGTCTACTATCAATTATTTTCCGACACGAGATCTTCTCCGTTATATTACTGGAATACCCTGTTTGAAGCTCTTCACCAAGTGGGCAACTCACTACCTTTCTCTCTTTGAGAAATCCTTCGCTCCTTTAGTTAAGTTTCTTTCTGATACACGTTATGCCTTCCAAAAGACAACGCACACAAGCCCTTCAGATATATGATGAAAATCTTTTTGTGAGTCAGGAAGCATTTGAGAGATACCAACGATCAGTTGGTGTGCGAAATATTATCCCGGAGAGAGGCATCCAGGTTGTTTATACAACGGAGCCCACTATTGCTAGAATAATTGCTGAGCGAGGTTGGGAGAAGCTCGTTGCACAGCCAAAAGCTGCAGTTGTTCAGTTGGTAAGAGAATTTTATGCCAATGCAATGGTAGGATATGAACAGATAAATGTTCGAGGTGCGAGAGTTTCATTTGATAGCCAAACCATTAATGACGTTTACAATCTTCCAAACTTTGTCGACGATGATTTTTCTAAGTTGTTAGAATCTGATGTTGATATGGATGCAGTAATTCGTACAGTATGTAAACCAGGCGCTGCCTGAAAGAAATTTAGAGGGGTGGGAGTCTCATTCCCCGCAGCAGCTATGACCAGGAACAGCAAGGCTTGGATGCGTTTTATTTGGGCGAAACTCATGCCTAGTACTCATTCAGTTGACATTTCCAAAGATAGAGCATTGTTGCTTTATTCTATTCTGTCTGGAAAATCGATTGATGTTGGGAAAGTTTTACACAAGTCTATTATCCACAGACTTCATGCTACAACAACTATAGGGCTTTGTCTCCCTTCTCTTATTAGTACATTGTGTATGAGAGCTGGGGTTCATTGGGAATCGCATGAAGAGGTGCAGAATCCCCGACAAGTGATTGATCATAGGATAATCAATCGTTACAAAGATGATGAGATTGTTGACGCTTATCCAGAGATTGGATCTTCTACTGTTCATTATTTCGGTTCATCAGGAATCATGGCTATAGCTGAAAGGATGACGCAGATTGAGGCATGTTTGGATTACCTGTCTAAAAGTATTGATCAGTTAATTGCACATATTACAGGCTCCAATGGGACCATGGATCAGATGCACAATCAGCTGGCCAGCAACTTTGGAGTGCATAACATGCAGTTTTCGACTTCACTAGCCCAACAACAGGATCTTTATCCTCTGGAAAATTATGAAAACCCAGGATTCCAATCAGAGAATTTCTATTTTCCATCATTTCATTAAATGTTGAACATTGTGAGCCTTGTACTGTTGTTGTTTATGGAGAGTTAGCTAATATGTTTTAATCTCCATGTCTGTCCCTTGTTGCTTGTTATCTTCAAAGAAAGTATTTGAACAATTATGATCGACTTGATCCTTGAGCAGTATAAAAGTTAGCATCATGATGGTACAGTTATTCATTCGACAGGTAAAAAAAAAACAACGCGCTTGAGTGAAAACCTGAAAAGGCATTCTTGGCAAAAATTAGGGTTTGTGAAAAAGCAAAATGCTAGAGTAAAAGTCAGAAATGACGCTCTAAAAAAAAGAGAAAAAAAAGAAGGCAAAAAGAAGGCAAAAAGAAAAAGTAAAGGGTCTGCACTTTAAATTCAGGCTGCATGTTCTGGTTACTTGAAGAGGAATTGATGAGACATAAACCTGTTGCATCAATGAGCGGTGTTGATTTGGTCAGTACTTTGTCTTAAATTGATATGGATGAATCAGATTCATGGTGTTTAGATTGAATAACAGTGAATGGGTCACGCTCCAAAACTGGGGCAGTTTTGGGAGCAACATTTTTGATAGCTTGGCAAAGAAGTTAGGTTGGCAGACATGGAAAATTCTGGCTTCATAACAGTTAATTGCACATGCGTCAAAACTGGGGCAGTTTTGGGTGCGATGTTTCTGTTTATCTTGACAAAGAAATTTTGGTTGGCAGACATGGGAAATTCAGGCTTCATGACAGTTAATTGCACACGCACCAAAACTGGGGCAGTTTTGGGTGCGATGTTCCTGTTATTACAATTTCATCGGGGATAAATCATACAGAAGAAGGAGTTTGAAGACAAATATGTTTGGATGAGCGACTACTTCATGAGTTCTGGATTTGACTGTTGTTAATTAGGTGCACACCAAAACTGGGGCAATTTTGGCACAATTTTTGACTTATCACATATTTCATCTTGGAGAACTTCGATTTACCTTCCCTTTCTTTTCCTTCTTTCTATTTCTGTATGTATCTTGCTCTAAAAAGAGTTCCTTGATTACCATTCATTTTTTTATTTTATCATGAGGTTATCCATTTATTTGACTTTGCTACTCATTCCTTCCATTTTCATATTCTGATTCCATATCCCAAAATTTCATCTTGGGGAATTTCGATTTATCTTTTCTTTCTTTCCCTTCTTTCTCTTTTTGTATATATCTTACTCTAAAAAGAGTTCCTTGATTACCATTCATTTTTTTTATTTTATCAAGAGGCTATCCATTTCTTTAGCTTTGCTACTCATTCCTTCCATTTCCATATTCTGATTCTATATCCCAAAAATTTCTCATTCTTGGCATGCTTAGTCGTATTATTGAACTTATCATTGATTGAAGTATCGACAGTGAATGTTATGACTGCATTAGGATATTGCTTTTGAAAAAGAATTGATAGATTTTGGCACCCTCAACTGAAAAAGACCTGATGGATAAACATGTGGTCGAGGCAAGTATTATCAGAAGAGGGACGATCCTGATTATAAAATTTGAGAATTAAAATAAACAAAAGACGTTTTAGTAAACATGAATTGTTGAAACCAGAAATGTTTGTACATATAAAATTTGAAAATTGCACAAAGTTGGTTTTTGAGTGAATGACATTTTTACCATTTAGTGAAGACTTTTTGAGTAATAAGGACAATCCCTATAAAGAAATGTACTGCTCTAGGGATCCACAATTGCACGCGTGTTTAGGAATGACAGGGTTTTTGAGAAGTCGTGAATTCTTTAATGAGAAATTCATAAAAATGACTCATTGCATACATCATCATTGCATATCCTCTGTGTGTTGTCGCAAGTTTGTTCGAAATGTTTAATTTTGAAAGTGTCATTTTTCTAGAATCAGGTTCTGAATTACATATCCTATAAAGCCTGATCAATCATTTCACCATTGCCCTGACGGGAGGCTATAAACCCCGATCAATTCTTTCAATCTGTATTCATGACCTGTCACTCGTACGCATCCATGGGGAAATTTAATATAAAATAAAAAAAGCAAACAAAAAGAAAAGGGAGAAGACATATGTGACCCTGACTTTCGGCATTTTTTTTAAGTTTTGGATCGCTCTTTACATTTTTTGTCTTTTCTGGTCAAATAATTTTGCTTTCATCACGGAGTTGACATTTCTCTATCACCACCACCGTGCCTGATTTTGATATTCAAACCACTCTCTGACAAGGACGTAACGTTTCTGTAAAGGCGTTGTCTGTCCGGTCACATCTTTCAATTTCTCATAAGACGACGTTTTCCCACCATGTGAAATTCTAATTTTTTCCATTGTCCCTTGAAAGACTCGCAGTTCACCTATAATGTTCTGTCTGCTCTGGCCCAATCTTCTTTCTTTCTCTTCTAAAGCTGCACATCTTCGTTGTTGAATCTGTTCATGTTCTCTTTTCTGACTACCTTCACCATCACTTCGTCACCATTCCTGATTTTGTTCGGATCGTCGCACATTCATTTCCCTAACCTTTTCAGATATACCGTCTTTCGACCTTTCGAATGGACGATAGTCTATCATCCCGCTCACAAACGATTGTATCGTTTGCTAAAGCAGAAATCATACCTGAGCGACGATTTGACTTTCATATTCTTAGAGATTCCAACGCCCGTTGGGCTATGAAATACCTCCAGGATCACTCCATGTCATTTCTGATTAACCCCGATCCTGAGGGTGATTTGTCAGTGTATCCTCGTATAGTTCGTGGTTTCTGCGAAAGTTTAGAAATGTTACCACCAAGTGCAGAAACCAAATCCCAGCCGGTTTATCAAGTGGAAATAATCGGTATGAAATTCCGATTCACCATAGCAGACATATGCGAATGTCTAGGGTATTCCCCTTCTTACGAAGTGGTTACTGGTTTCAAAGCACCGGTGGCTGTCTCTAAGGAGGAGATAATTGATGACATGTGTGGAGGACAGATCGATGAGAAGGTAAAGGCTACACGTCGCTCATATCTGCCATCAAATATGTGGTTGCTGGACGATGCTGTCCGACACAACCTCTGCCCCATTGGTCACCACTACCAGCGACGGGGTAATATTCTCTACGCCTTATATTACATGTATAAAGGAGTTTGGTTCGACATTGGAGAATTCTTTATGGCTACTATTCTGAAGGCACAGAGTTTTGTGGAGAACAGACCGACGAAGGTGGAGAAATTGTATTTCCCACGACTCATTACCCGACTAGTTTTGAGCAAACACATTCGTCCTTCTCTAAACCAAATTTCCCTACTTTATCCAGTAATTACTATGCAAAAAAATAACTGGCGGAAGAGTATTAACCAAATGGTCACTACTGCAAAGAGACCACAAGCATCACGGTCTCAAGTTCCAGTACTAGGAGAAACATCCTGATCTGCTGCTAAACCACCATCACCTGACCACACTCAGGAAACACTAGTTCAAAAGCAACAATCGGAGGCCAGAAGACAAATGTGGGAGCAACTGTTGAATGTTGTCGTGAATGTGGACAGGCCCAATTGAGAATTTTACAGTGATTGTACTATTTGCCCAAGTCCAGCCCATGATACAAAAATTCCATGTAAATATTTGTGTAAATATAAAATAACTAAAAATTCATAAAATTGCTTGCAAAAAAAAAAAAAAACAAAGAAAATAAAATTCAAGAAATTCATTTTTCCAAATTCAGCTAAGTGCAAATTTCTTTATGTAATCAAAATTCAAAAATTATTTCTTCAAAAATTTAGCCAAGCCAGGAGTGGCTACATGATCTTTCTTTGTGTAAATACAAAATAAAAAATGCAATTTATTTTTTCTTCAAAATTTCAGCCAAGCTGGAGATGGCTATAGTGATCCCGAGTAATTTTTATTACCAGCCAAGCAGGAGTGGCTACGTGGTCCTGTGCAAATTTATTTTTGGTAAATACAAAATTCACAATTTTAATTTATTAAAATTTCAGCCAAGCCGGAGATGGCTACAATGATCCCGAGCAATATTGTTTTTCAAAATGTCAGCCAAGTCGGAGATGGCAACAATAATCCCGAGCAATTTAATTCTTTCAAAAATTTCAGCCAAGCCGGAGATGGCTACAGTGATCCCGTGCAATTTATTTTTTCTTCAAAATTTCAGCCAAGCCGGAGATGACTATAGTGATCCCGAGCAATTTTAATTTATTCAAAATTTCAGCCAAGTCGAAGATGGCTATAGTGATCCCGAGCAATTTTATTTTACATGCTTCAATTGGTACAAAAATCAGCTTTCTACTCCTTTGTGCGTCATTTACGATGTAAAGCCACACAAAGGGGGTAGCTGTAGTACCCCATTTTTGTCCGGGAAGTTTGTTTTGTTTAAAAATAATAAAATAAAAGAAAGAAAAATAAAATAAAAATATGCTAAATAATTCATCCAAATTTTGACCCAAACTTAAGCCCTAAATAATCAAATACTACAACTACCCAATTTAATCAAATTAAACCCAAAATTAATTGGCCCATTGCCCAGTTGGCCCAGCCCATTACTCAACTAATTCAGCCCGTCAGGCAATCACCCAAATCCCGGCCCAATTACCTAATTAAGCCCATAAACCGAAGCCCATTTGTCTCTTAACCCCAATACCTAAAAGTTTTGATCATAGGAAGAAGGAAGAAGCCCATTACCCTCACCCAAAACTCACCTAAACCTAACCCCAAAACATTTGAGAGGAAGTGCCCGATAGTTGGAAGAAAGGAGAGGCGCCGGCCAGTGGAGGAAAGAGAGAAAGAAAGGTAGGAAAGTCATAGAAGAGTGGTTGAGAAAAGAAGGTGGCCGGCCAAAAGGAGGAGTGGATGAAAAGCAAAGGTAGTGGAGGGAGTGGTTGCTGATGAGTTGGAAGGCAGAAGAAAGGCACAGCTTTGAGGCTATAAAAGCCGGAAGCTTGATGGGGTGGGAAGAACGGAAAAAACGGATTTGGAAGAGGAGGTTTTTTTGGGGAAAATTTCAGAGGAGACCGAGAGCTTTGAGGGATTTTTCGGAGCAGATTTGGAAGGATTTTCGGAAGGAAAAACTGATAGATTGGGAGGAATTTTGGAGTTAGTTTTTGAGAGAAGACAGGAGAATTTCTGAGTTGTTTTTGGAGAGGGAAACGCAGAAAAATTATAGAGAGAAAAGGGAATTTTCGGAGGAAGAAAACACCGAAAGATTGAGGAGGTTTTCGAGGAGAATCCAGAAAATTTGAGAGCAAAAGGCGGAGGGGATCCAAGAACTTTTGGGAAGGAAAGATCAAGAAAAGAAGAGAAGAAACCGAGCAGAAAGATCTGGAGGTAGTTTCGATCTTAAGTTGCAATTTTTTTTTCACGTATTTTTATGTGATGCTAATCATGCATGTTAAGGATTCTGTATAGTCGATTCAGATTTTCTGCTGAAACTTCTTGTTCGTATTAGTCTGTGCCTCGGTTTTGCTTGTTGTTTTGTTTTGTTTAGTGACAGGAGGATTAGACGGAAGCAGAAGTCAGACGGGATCCGCGAATACGTCGTTGGGGATGGAGGAGGATGATGAACAGTAATGGGCCCGAAATTTTTGGCCCTGTTTCAGATAGTTATGGGTTTTGGTTCCTGTGTGTATGCGATTGGGCTGAATGTTTTAGTTTTGGTTTTTGTTTCAGATCATTTGTTTTGTTATAGATGGGCTGGATACTGTAATGGGTCGGGTCAGATGGTTCATCTGATAAATGGTTGTGTTGTTATTTTGTTAGGTGATGGTTTGGCCTATAGGGAAAATAAATGTATTGGGCCTGCAGGTTGGTCTTGAGTTAGTATGGGCCGGATGTTTTTTGAAATGTATTGGACTGTTCAGATAAGTTGGGTCATTAAGTGATGTTGGGCTTGTAGATCATTGGGCCGTAGCCATTCTGGGTTGAAGCAATTCGTGTGGCCCGTTACTTGATCAATAGATCACCGTCAACACTGTTGAATTTTGAAATTTCAGAGAAGGTGTGGTCTGGATGAAATATTTTTTTACTCTCACTTGAGAGTATTTGGGTGCAAAGCTTTTGCACATGTATCCAAGGAGCAAATACAGAAGCTTGACAGCAGATCCACTCCTTGCATTTTCATCGGATATGGAGATGATGAATTTGGATACAAAATGTGGGATCCAACTACTAAGAAGGTTATCAGAAGCAGAGATGTTGTGTTCCATGCAAATGAAGTGTTTGAAGACTTGGACAAATCCACCAAGTCTATTATTCCTAGTATTGAAACACTATCCCAGATTCTATACCAATGATTCCAGCAGATAATGATGAATTGTAGGAGGAAGATCACACAAAAGGTGTTGAGTAGGGGGGGCCACAACCTCCTCCACCAGAAGTTATAGAACCAAAACAACCTCCACCAGTTGATGAATCTCAGCCAGAAAGATCTCTGAAGGGTCATACTTTGATTCAGTCAAAAAGATATCCGGATTTAGACTATATTCTGCCTACTGATGAGAGGGAGCCAGAGACCTTTCAAGAAACTCCCACTCATGCTGAAAGTAGTGAGTGGATACAAGCTTTGAAAGAACAGATGAATTCCTTACAGAAAAATCAAACTTATGAGTTGGTGAAACTTCCTAGAGGGAAGAAAACGCTGCAGAACAAATGGGTGTTCAAGCTGAAGAAAGATGGCAGCGAAAAGATTGTGAAGTACAAAGCTCGGTTGGTCGTCAAATGATTTCAAGAGAAAAAAGGAATTGACTTTGACGAGATTTTCTCACCTTGGTGAAGATGACATCTGTCCGAGTCATACTTGGGTTAGTAGCAAGTATGAATCTGGAGCTTGAACAAATGGATGTAAAGACAGTTTTTCTCCATGGTGATTTGGAGGAAGAAATTTACATGGCACAGTCAGAAGGCTTCGAAGTTCCTAAGAAGAAACACTTGGTCTGTAAACTACAGAAAAGTCTCTAAGGCCTTAACCAAGCATCGAGATAGTGGTACAAAAAATTTGACTCATTCATGGTGGGTCATGGTTCTAAAAGGACTATCGCAGACCAATGTGTTTATGTCCAAAAGTTCCCCGACGATAATTTTGTGATATTATTGCTCTATGTGAATGACATGTTAATTGTTGGCCAAGATGTAGCCATGATTAACAATTTCAAAGCCCAGCTATCCCAGTTCTTCGACATGAAGGACTTAGGTCCAGCTCAGCAGATACTGGGTATGAAGATTGTTCATGACAAAAAAGCCAATAAATTGTGGCTGTCACAAGAAACCTATGTTGAACTGGTGCTTGAAAGATTCAACATGAAGAATGCAAAGTCGGTTACCACTCCACTAGGTAACCATTTCTAGCTGAGCAAGAAATCTTGTCCCTCATCAGAGAAGGAGATTGAAGATATGGAAGCAATCCTTTACTCTTCAACAGTCGGTAGTCTGATGTACGCAATGGTGTGTACAAGACCGGATATTTCTCACGTTGTTGGTGTTGTGAGTAGATTCCTTTCCAATCTAGGGAAAGAACATTGGGAGGCTGTTAAATGAATTCTCAGGTACCTAAAGCGTACGTCAAAGTTGTGCTTGTACTTTGGGGGAGCAGATCCAGTTATGGATGGCTATATTGATTCAGATATGGCCGGTGATTTTGACGGTAGGAAATCTACTTCAGGGAATGTTTTCACTTTTGTAAGGGGAGCTGTTTCATGGCAATCAAAATTGCAGAAGTGTTTTGCTTTATCTACAACAGAAGAAGAGTATTTTGCTGCAGCGAAAGCTGGTAAAGAAATGTTGTGGTTGAAATGGTTTTTCTAAGAACTGGGTATTAATCAAGAAGAATACCGCCTACTAGTGTTGATTTGTGGCACCGTCCAAGTTTTGTTTCTCAACAACTGTAGCTCCTTCTATGACTTAGTTTAGTGTGCTCATAACTGTGTAATATCCCTATATAAAGGGTGTGGTAATGTGTGATAGAGAAGTGGTGCAGTGAGTTAGAGAGAAAAGAAACAAACATACAGTTTGTTTGGATGAGCGTTTGGAGCGTATACGCTAGCGTATTGTGGAGCAGCCAAACACGTGTTGTACGCTGGGAGATATGCTCAGAAATATGGTTGCCTCATATAACAACACGTGGCACCCAACAGCCAACATAAACCAAAAAAATACTAAAATGCTCCTAATGAGATACATGCCTTTTGCCCTAAGTCCAAACAGAGGGTGCACGTGCTGCTGCAATTCGACGAATGCAAGCGGAAGCCACCCACAAAGTTCTCACCGTCAATCGATTGTCTCTATGCTGATGAGGAGTCTCGACAATCAGAGGTATCGTCTCTGGCCCTATATTCTCCCTATTTCTCTCCACCCGAGTTGTCCCCATTTCATCTAGCCTAAGCCTGTTTAGGGTTTCCAAAATTACTTTCAATTTTGTACATCTGGAAATCGCAGAAATAAACTGAAAAGAAGACCAATTCATCTTGGCGGGTGTCTTCACAGTTGCTGTGGTGATGATTTCTGAAGCTCCAAGGGTGATTTCTTGCGTGTGGATTCTTGGAGGTTTGTTAAACCTTTATTAGCTTTAAATGTTTGTACTTTTTTTGTTTTGGACTATGATTTGTGATGCTTGGAGTAACTCTTGTAAATCTCAAAAGGGTGTACCTTGGTTTGAATCAACTTTGAAGTCCTGTTAATTTTTGTGGTGGTTCATTGCTGTTTTTTTATTTTTATATCTGATTGATTAGCCTTATATCTGGAACTTGGGTTTGTTGAGCCTCATTAATCCCTGCATCAGATGCTACTAATTTCTAGAATAGCTACATGCCTAGATATGCAAGAGTTGATCTGTTACTTCATTGTTCAATCAGGTGATGGTATTGAGATAAACATTATGTTTTCAGTTGCTTATATTTTCCCTTCTTGACTCTTGAACATGCATGATATTCTATTTATAGGGTGTTCTGTGTCACAATACAGATGAATTAAGACTTTAATTGAAATATGATGTTTCATTTGAGGGTCTTCTTTCATTCATATTAATATATTTGATATGTATTATTAGATAATATATCATCTCTGCACTTATTGTATTGTTTACAAGCATTCTCCTAATAAACAACTTTAATCATGCTAGAAGATGCTGAGGTGAATATAACTACTTAGTGACTACAAAATGTACTCATGTTTATGATGTTAAATACCCAATCTTTATGAGGCTTCTAGCACAAAATACTATCCAATTGTGTGATTTAATGACAGGTACAGCTGGATGCTATTTATTTGGAAAAGTTGAATTCTGGGTAAAAGTGAGCCAGGCGCGACCTACGCTCGGCTGCGAGTTGCGGGATTTACAGAAACGGGCCCAGCTGACATGGCAGTGGGGACAATAACTTTTTATGGTTAAAGACTAAACCCTAGCCGCCAGATACCATTGGAGATTTTCCAGAATACAGAGGGCAGAGAGGAGGTATTCCAAGCGTGGCAATTCCTTCATCTTTCCCATCGATTCGAACAATTGTCTCGAGTATTTTTATGGTTTTTAGTATGAGTATGCGTAGCTAAGTACTTTTTAGCTAGGATTTGGTATTTTCTTCTACTGAAACTTTGTGCACAGATTGATTGTTGATTAGACTGGATTTAATTCATTGTTCTCTGAATTTATTGTTGATTTCCTATTGTTATGCATGTTTGGCCATCATCATAATATTTAGGAATTGTTAGTTGAACATATTCGACTGACGATGACCCGGTGTTTGACGAAGTGACAAAAACTTGTTTTGCGAGCATTGAACATAATTGATTGGGTGATAGACCATTGCCTTAGGTTATGCGATTGTCAATTTCCATGTGCTGATGTTCATCTTAGGAAATTCTTAGGAGAGACCAAACCAAGACTCCTTTGATAAGAAAAGACCTTGAGCTGGACCAAAGTCAGGGTCGTTGTTTAGGGAAATCTAATTGTTAGAGTTGGACCATAGTCTTTCAATTGACGTCGTTAAATTCTTAATTTGTTTAATTGCGAATTGATTTGTGTGCACAGGTGAAAGTAGTTGAACTAGCCAAATCCAAGCTAATTTTCATCAATTGTTGAATTAGTTATTTTATTTGAACTAGTTAATTTTTCCATCATTAATTTAAGCATCCAAATTAGTTTACATTATTGTTTGTCTTTCAATTAGTTTTTATAACAGTCCCTGTGGATTCGATCCCTTTCACTGTTACTGCCTTGCGACCGTACACTTGCGATTGGGTAAAACCAGTCGGTATTTACTGTGATAAAAAAGTATCGACCAAGTTTTTGGCGCCGTTGCCGGGAACTGTTTGATTTATTTTGATTGTTAAACGACAATAGTGTTAATTTTAGTTGGTTTAATTATTGTGACATCAAACTTACATCGTCTAAATTGTTTGTAGGTACTTATTGGATCCTTGCAGTGCATGGTTAATACACGTTCTCATCAAGAGCCATTGGAAGAGTTTGATCCTGAGATTGAGAGAACAGCTAGAGCATTGCGACATAGGACAATGGAGGAGAACAACAGACAGTTGGTCGATGGGATTGCAGGAGCTGCCGATGCTAATGTCAGAGTACCAATGATGAATCGGTATATTCCGCAGAACATTGCTCAGCCTTCGTGCATTACTTATCAACCTACAGGGGCTTCCAATGTTAATTTATCACCACAGTTGTTGAATTTTGTGCCCCATTATGAGGGGAGATTTGATGAAGATCCTCACTTACATTTGAAGGATTTTACCGACTTGTGCCGAACTCAACACATGACTGGAATTACTACCGATAATTTAAAGTTGGTTCTTTTTCCCTTTACTCTAAGGGGTGGTGCAAAGATGTGGTATAATGCTATTGAAGCGGGATCTATCGGTACATGGGAACAGATGTCAACAAAATTTTTGAGGGAATTTTTTCCAGCTCATAGAACCAAGCAACTTGTGAGAGAAATCCAGAATTTTCAACAAAAGGATGGTGATTTGTTTTATGAAGCATGGAAGGATTTTAAGAGTAAAGTAGCTCGTTGCCCAACCCATAATTTACACAAAGATGATATGGTTTTGCATTTTTATGAAGGTTTGAACGAGGCTAATAGAATGAAAGTTGATTCTGCTTGCAATGGAGTTCTTATGAGAAAGAGTAGCGAAGAAGCTATGGAGTTATTTGAAGAATTGAGTGAAGACTCTCAACAATTTTCTACAAGGGGTAGAAGCTCAACAAAGCAACAAGGCATATATGAGGTGAGATCTGATGTCAAAGTTGAAGCAGAGATGTGCAATATTAATCAAAAAATAGACATGCTTGTTGAAGCTTTGACAGGGGTGACTATAAAGGTTCTATCACAAGCTGAGACCCTTTGTGCAGTTTGCTCTAGACAAGATCATGTGACTAAAGCTTGTCCATTGATATCAATGAATGATCAAAAGCAAGTCAATTTCTTGGGAAATTACAACACATGGAACCAAGATTATCCTTGGCGCAATCACCCTAATCTTTCTTGGAAGGGTGATCAAAACACAATGAATGCAGTAGTCCCAACACCACAACCAACAAAGAAGATTGATTTGGAGACTACCATGATGCAATTCATGCAACAAACAACTCAGGCTATCCAAAAATTGGAAACCCAAGTGGGACAGATAGCGAAGGAGGTGAGCGAACGAAAGAAGGGAGAGCTGCCTTCTCAACCTCTCAATAACCTAGCTGGGCATGAAGAGTTGAAAGCCATAACCACCCTTCGAATGGCAAGATTATTGACAATAAGGTGCTGTCACCAACCCCTGACGCAGGGTGCAAGCCGGTCGCACAGGGTGCAGGAGGGTCGCAAATCTGGACAGAAAGAAGTCAAAGTTGGGTTAGAGATCCTCCGCCTTTCCCACAAAGGTTAGTCAAAAAGAGAACTGATTCTAAGGTGCATGAAATTTTTGAAAATTTACGCAAGGTAGAAATCAATATTCCATTGCTTGATGCCATTAAACAGATTACTTCTTATGCTAAATTTCTCAAAGATTGTTGTACTAAAAAGAGAAAATTTTCTGCAAATGAAAAAGTTGCTTTGAATGAAGAAGTGAGCGCTGTGTTACTGAATAAACTTCCACCCAAGCTTAAAGATCCTGGTAGTTTTACCATACCTTGTAAGGTGGGAAATCAATTCTTTGAGAAGGCATTGCTAGATTTAGGAGCGAGCATCAATTTAATGCCCTTTTCTTTGTATAAGAAATTAGGATTGGGAGAATCGCAAGAAACTTTCATCACTTTGCAGTTAGCTGACCGCAGTATTAAAAGACCTAAGGGAATTTTAGAAGACGTGTTGGTAATTGTGAAAGACTTAATTGTGCCTGTTGATTTTGTTGTGTTGGATATGGAGGATAATCCTAGTTCGTCCTCTATACCTATTATTCTTGGTCGTCCTTTCATGACTACTGTGGATATGAATATTAGTGTGAAAAAGGGGACTATAACAATGCAGGTGAATGATCAAAAATTGGAGTTTCGTGTGTTTGATTCTCTTGAACTTCATGATGATAAAATTATTGTTGTGGTATTGATGTTACACATGATCTTGTGAGTGAGATTTTTCAGGTTACAAGTCTTGATCCAGTTGAAGCAAAAGACATAAAATATGAGAGCCAAATAGAGGAAGTAATAGAGTCGTTGCATCGGGCCCAGTCGTATGTTGGTAAGGGTATTCCTCCTTTTGAACAATTGATACCTACTAATATATCTCTTGTTTCTTCTACAGTTAAGGCACCTACTTTGGAGTTGAAACAATTGCCCAACCACTTGAAATATATTTATTTGGAAGAAGACAAGACTTTATCAGTGATAGTGGCGGCAAATCTCAGTTTAGGAGAAGAGGAAAAATTAGTACAAATTCTGAAAAGGCGTAAAACGGCCCTTGGATGGTCCAGTGATGACATCAAAGGAACCAATCCTAATAGATGCATGCACAAATTTTGCTTGACGCTGATGCAAGGCCAACTAGAGAAGCACAAAGGCGGCTACATCCACAAGTGAAAGATGTGGTGGAAACTGAAATTTTGAAATTGTTAGATGTGGGGGTGATCTACCCACCTTCGGATAGCAAATGGGTTAACGGGCATCGTGTGAAGCCTTATTGGAAGTCGGTTCCACTCACAATGGAAGAAGTCGTACGATTTAATGTTTTAGATCCTTGACGAATTATAAAGCTGTGTCCGGCTAAAGACAATAAATTTAGCACTTCATGGGAGGTAACCCATGTGGAGGAGGAGCATCTTATTCGACATCTTTGAACAGCTAAGTCTCTTCACCCTTTTCTTTTATTGCACATTTAATTTTCGTCGTCGAAAATTTAAATTATGTTCTATTTCTTTCACATTGAGGACAATGTCGAATTCAAGTTTGGGGGAGAAGGGAATTTGAGTTTTGCCAAAAATTTGAAGTTTTTAAAACTTGGCACCCTTTGCTTGATTATCATGACATGCTTTGATAACTGATAGTGTATTTCCTAGCATGATTTTTTTGTGATGAAGGTCTGCTTGGTTTATATGTCATTTGAACACTAAGTAGCCATGTGAGAAGCCTTTAAAAATTCCGAGTGCATTGAATTTCATGACATTGTATTCCTAGAACTTGCCTTAAACCAGCTGAAGTAATTGTTGAATTTTTGTTCCATGAAAGTGACAAAGGCGTTCTAATCCTTGCCCATCTATATTTGTTCTTAATTATCCATATTTCCCTTCCCATTCGCCTTATTCGATCTCTCTGATGTGTTATGCATGTGCCATTGAGTTCAAAAGTTAGAATACCAACATAAGGCTGACAGGTGAGATGAATTTTGGGTGATGAGAAAGTGGAAAGTGGTGGTGACGTGCCTTAGAGAATTTTGGGGTAAGAAAACAAGTCTACAATACTGAGAGATGTGCGACCTAAGCGCGGCCGCACAAAAAGCGGTGATTATTTTCATAGATGAACAGTACCAGAGATGTGAGACCTAAGCGCGGCCGTAAAAGTCGAGAATTCTATAAAAAAAAATTGTTTACACTGTCTGGTCAACATCACTAGTTGACTGAGCAGAAGAAAAAGAAAAGAAAAAAAAAGTGAATTGTAAGCCTTCTTCGAGCTAAGGGCGGTCGCAAATTCTACTTATTTAAAATGCTGTGCATAAGAGACATAACTCCAGCTACATCAGATGAAATATTTCTAAGGGCATTTCCTTAAGCAACAACAAGAGATGATTGATCAATTAGAGATTGTACTATGCAATGATGCTTGAGGATTGATCGTGTTTGGACTCACTTTGTTGGGATTTATTTTGCTATGTGTTATTGACTAGTATTAGATGTAGTTGGCTTTGTGTTGGTTGCCTAATTTTGGGACTATTTGATGCGCGGCATAACCATTGGTAGAAGATTTATGCACCATGACAATCTAGTTCTTGATTAATTTTCTTCTCAACCTAACTTCTGCCATTTGATGCCTTTACTTCTATACCTGCTTGTTTTGAGCCTACCCAAAAACCAAATTAATCCTTTCAGAGACCTTTTGATTCATGGAATGAACATTCTAGCATAAGTAAGTTTGGTCGACATGCAAGCCTATGGCTACATGTTGTGAATTCAAAGAAGATTAAACACCACCCTCTAAACACTTGAGTGAACACTTCAAATTTATAAATATTGCGTGAATCTTAGTGCGTTGGTGTGAAGATGTTATATATGCTATGGCAGTAGTGAGCAAATTTATAATTGTGCAGATTACACTTGATGAATCATTGCATTGATTTGATGAGAAAGTATATGGCTTGCCAAGTTATGATGTTGTTTTTCGAAAGAGACATGCAACGCTTTGAAATTATTTTCTTGAGTTTTTGCTTGAGGACAAGCAATGTTTAAGTTTGGGGGATTTTGGTAACTACAAAATGTACTCATGTTTATGATGTTAAATACCCAATCTTTATGAGCTTTCTAGCAAAAAATACTATCCAATTGTGTGATTTAATGACAGGTACAGCTGGATGCTATTTATTTGAAAAAGTTGAATTCTGGGTAAAAGTGAGCCTGGCGCGACCTACGCGCGGCTGCGAGTTGAGAGATTTGCAGAAACGGGACCAGCTGACGTGGCAGTGGGGACAATAACTTTTTATGGTTAAAGACTAAACCCTAACCGCCAGATACCATTGGAGATTTTCCAGAATACAGAGGGCAGAGAGGAGGCATTCCAAGCGTGGCAATGCCTTCATCTTTCCCATCGATTCGAACAATTGTCTTGAGTATTTTTATGGTTTTTAGTATGACTATGCGTAGCTAAGTACTTTTTAGCTAAGATTTGGTATTTTCTTCTACTGAAACTTTGTGCACAGATTGATTGTTGATTAGACTGGATTTAATTCATTGTTCTCTGAATTTATTGTTGATTTCCTATTGTTATGCATGTCTGGCCATCATCATAATATTTAGGAATTGTTAGTTGAACATATTCGGCTGACCATGACCCGGTGTTTAACGAAGTGACAAAAACTTGTTTTGCGATTCAGGTTTGGGAACATTGAACATAATTGATTGGGTGATAGACCATTGCCTTAGGTTGTGCGATTGTCGATTTCCACGTGCTAATGCTTATCTTAGGAAATTCTTAGGTGAGACCAAACCAAGAGTCCTTTGATAAGAAAAGACCTTGAGCTGGACCAAAGTCTTTCAATTGACGTCGTTAAATTCTTAATTTGTTTAATTGTGGATTGATTTGTGTGCACAGGTGGAGGTAGTTGAACTAGCCAAATCCAAGCTAATTTTCATCAATTGTTGAATTAGTTATTTTATTTGAACTAGTTAATTTTTCCACCATTAATTTAAGCATCCAAATTAGTTTACATTATTGTTTGTCTTTCAATTGGTTTTTACAATAGTCCCTGTGGATTCGATCCCTTTCACTGTTACTACCTTGAGACCGTACACTTGCGATTGGGTAAAACCAGTCGGTATTTACTGTGATCAAAAAGTATCGACCACTACTCTCCTAATAAACAGAGCACTTTACATGGCTATCAAAGATGAATTGTAGGTTACATGCCTTTCTGACTGATTATATCCTCACCTGATTGATTACATGGGGTGCATCTTATATACTTGATCAAGTAATCCTATTGTCTTTACAAGATAAAGGCGACTAGTGATCAAGAAAGTAGAGGAAAACCCTAAAACAAGAAAGAAACATTTTAGGATGTCGTAAAAACATATTTTTAGGTGATCGACAAACTTTCTGTGTGTAGCAAAAGACAATTTTTATATCTGATTTCCTTAGTTAAACCATAAGTCCATAACTATTTTTCTACGAAGTATGAGTTTCTAGGCATCCATGAACTAGCCTTTCTGTACTGATTCTCTCAATTGTAAATGTTTGTTTCATTCCTCTGATATCCACGCATAAAAGTTCTTAGTTTTATTTTTTTTGACTTTGACAATGCTTCACTTTAGTAGTATTTAAATCCCTTGAATAGTTGAATCCGCCCCCTGCTTGGATTATTTCTGCGTACTGCAATTCTTTTTTTTCTTTTCCTTTCTTTTGAAAGCTGTATGAATCTCAATTTCATTGTCGTGTATGTGAATTGCAATCTGAAGTGGTTTGGTTATGCTTTCTCTTACTGGAGGTGTCATTGTCCACCACCTTTTACAATTTAACAATTTAGAAAATGTCGAGACACGGGAAGTAGCCATGTTCCCAATCCGAGGCTGAAAAGACCAGATGGGAAGAGAGCTCAGTTGATGCTTTAGTTGACATTTGCGTGGACACTATTCAGTCAGCTATAAGGACACCTGGTTTCCCGGTTTCCAAATTCGAATGGGTCGAAGTTAGAGACAGATTTCAGGCAAGCACTGGTCTGGCTTTCAAAAAAGAAGCCCTAAAAAATAAATGGGACCAATTGAGAAAGGAGTGGACTTTGTGGACTCACATGACCAAGAATAATACTGGATGGGACTCCGTGACCGGAAGAGTTGATATGAGTGATGATTGGTGGGAGTTAAAAATAAAGGTAGATTGTACTGGTATTGTGAAATTTCCTTATGAATTGCATGATTTTTTTGGCTTAAATTTTTCTTATTCAACAATCTTGTTCTGACAACAATCTTTTCTTATGTTTTTCTTATTCAACATTATTGTTCTGACAACAATCTTTTCTTCACAGGAGAATAAAGACTACGCAAAGTTAAAAAAACATGGCTTTCGCTATCGTGACCAGCTAGATTTCTGCTTTGCTGGAGGAGTTGCAACTGGCCAGTATTGTGCCCCTCCAAAAGTTGGACTCCTAGGGAAAAATACTCCGACAGATGAACTACCTCTGCATCAGACAAATTGGTTCAAAAATGATGATGTGTATACCCCGCAGCCCGTGGAGCTGGAGACCCTTATGGAAGATGTGAGATCTACAGCCACCTCTCCAAGCAAAGATGAGTTCAATACTCCTATTTCTAGGCGCTGCTTCACTGCCCCCATTTTCGGCAACATAAGCAGCCCACTCATGCCACCATCATCATCTTAAAAAAAGAGTTCAAGTTCAAAGAAGTGAAAGTCTGGATCACAGGGAACTGGAGATATTGCAACTATGACCTGGATTGCAAGTGCACTGGAGGTCCATAATGAGATTAGTTTCTCTGTACTGAAGGGGAGACTTGATTCAGCGCCTGCCTCTTCTCCGACCTCTGCTGCGGGTTCTACTGCATTTGAAACTACAGCTCCTACTGAGAAAAGAGATGAAGCAAGGGCATGCCTTAATGAGTTAATGAAAGCTGGAGAGCTATCAGCCGAGCAATATTACTTTGGTTTGGAGTTGGTGACTGAACCCCGGTACAGGGGAATCTTCCTGGACATGCTGCCATCTTTTCGTAGTGGTTACATTATCAAGAAGTTTGAGAGTGGTGGACAGTAGTCCCTTAACTTGTCTTCTTATAGTTGATTATTGTTATTTTTGTGCAAATATTGTTATGTTTTGCATATGGTTTAGAATTGTTTTTTATCCAGGATTGTGCTACATTTGCATAATTGAGTGTTCTGATATGAGACATTTTTTTTTGCTTTTGATTATAATTTGATTGAGGTACTAATCCAATATTCAGGCTGCCTTCATCCTTGGATATTTTTAAGATTGGATGAGCTTTTCTGGATGCATGTTATGGCTGTAGATATTGAATGAACTTTTGCTTGGAATTTTTTAAGTTTGGATGAACTTTTCTGCATTTTGTTTTATCATATGCATGTTATGGCAGCAGCTATTGAATATGGAAATTTGATATGGATGTTTTTTATTTATATTTTTATAGAAATGGACAACGCTCGAGTTCTGATGATGAGCACGATGATGTGTTTGTGTTAGCTGCTGCTGCAGCTCAATTTTATACCGTCCCTACACCTTCTGTGTCGCGAGTCCGTTTTAGGACATCCGCACTTACAGGGGCGTAATTTGTGAGAGAAGTGCTAACTGGACATCCGACTCGGTGCCAGGAAAGCTTTTGAATGCCAGTTAATGTTTTTTGGGCCCTTTGTAATGACCTTGCAACGTACTACATGCTAGCACCAACCCAGAACATCGGAATCCAAGAGATGGTGGGCATATTTTTATTTACACTAGGCCAGGGTGGTAGCAACAGGTTAGCAGCAGAGCGGTTTCAACACTCGACTGAGACAATAAGTAGGTTGATCCACAGAGTTCTGGAATCCGTAAAACTATTGGCAGTGAAGGTGATTAAGCCGAGGGAAAACCAATTCTCTGACGTACCGGCTAAAATTATGAGAGATAGAAAATTACATCCTTTTAGGAATATGATAGGAGCTATGGATGGGACTCATGTACCAGCTGTGGTTCCTCGGGATCAAAGAATTCCATACATTAATAGAAAAGGTGAAACGACCCAAAATGTATTGGCAATTTGTGATTTCGACATGATGTTCTTGTTTGTTGCTGCTGGGTTCGGGGCATGATGCATGTGTCTTGGACCACGTTCTTTCAATACCAGGATTTAACTTTCCTCATCCGCCTGAAGGTGAGTTTTATTTCTATGAATCATGTTTTGAAATCAATTTTTATATATGTTATATTGACGTGCTTGAAATTGATGTAGGAATATATTACTTAGTCGATTCGGGGTATGCGAACAAGCCGGGGTACCTCGCACCTTATCGGGGCGAGAGGTATCATTTTTCGGACTGGAATAATGGACGACGGGTTAGCGAACCACGTGAGAGATTCAACCGTAGGCATGCATATCTCCGTAATGTCATAGAGAGGACATTCGGAGTGACAAAACAATGATGGAAGATTTTGCGGGATATGTCTAATTATGAATTCCCAACACAGGTCGACTTCATGTATGCGTGTTGTGGGTTGCATAATTACATTCGTCGGCAGACTGGGAGTGATGAACAATTAGAGGAGGTGGGAGGAGATTCTAGTAGCTCCGCAATGGATGAAGCAGAGACATCTACTGGAGAGGATGACGAGTTTACCGACGATCACAACATGGGTGCCGTAAGAGATAGAATTGCTGCTGCACTACGATAGGTGTGAGGAAACATGTATCTTGTATGTGTGATTGATTCAAAAAAATATTGCACGTTCAGCTATAATGTATGTATGTGTACCACGTGTATTTGTGAAACATATATGTTCTATGTGATTGGAAAAAAATATTGCGAGTTTATTAATATATGTTTGTGTGTTCCACGTGTATTTGTTCAATCTCTATGTTGTACCAACTTTTCATAATAAATTTTTTTCTTGTTTAAATTAATTTAAAAAATTAATTACAGTAATTTCCATTTGAAAATTGAAGTTGAATGTAAGTTTGAAAATTCAAATAAAATTGAACAATTTTATTATAAATACATTTATGAATAAGTGGTTAAATAATGCCCTTAAAGGTAAATTTAACAGCTTATACTCTATGCATGAGATACTCTCATCCAAACACCACACAGCTTATTTGAAAGCTTATTTCACAGCTTATATTACACGAGCGTATCCGCCAGCTTATACGCTCTGACAATACTCTGGTCCAAACGGGGGGATAGTGTTTTTGTGAGAGAGTATTAGTGCAAGGTAGAGACACCAGAGAGTGTGAGTTGAGTTGTTGTAATCTCCTCCTCTTATATTATCTCTTAATAAGAGTGTGTTTCCTCTCCCGTGGACGTAGGTCATTAGTGACCGAATCACGTATATCTCTGTATCTTTCTTTCGTTTTGATTTTCGTTATTTGTGCCATATTAATCCGGTATCCTCAACAAGATCCACCACCTCTATTGATTTGGTTTGTTGTTAAGAAGAGCTACTCACCAAATCTCTTTCCCCTCATGTTCGACATTGTTGGACTGACGAATCATGATGAATTTGAATATGAATCACCGACTGTGCTTTACTCCGACTGCTTTTCACATGTGCGGAATCGTGACGAATTCAAAAACCCTCATGTTGTGTTTTAGAGCATGTTCAATGGTGCACTTGATAATGATACTAGAAGTTTTGAAGTGTGTAGAGAGAGTGATTTGAAAAAAAATTGTATTGGAAGATGTGTAGAATGGTAGAAAAAAAATGAAAAATGGTAAAAAGTATGAGAGATATAGGTTGATAGTTGAAGTATTTGTAAATGGAAAGTGAAAAAGTTGTATTGAAAAATGTGTTTTGTTGATATGACTGTATTGAAAGTCATGTTTTGCTGGAATAAAGATGAAAGTACACTGAAAAATTTAAAGTGCTTGAAACACACTCCCCCATTAGAGTTGTTTTACTACGGTTGCTTTTCACATATGCTAATGAATCTAAATCGCCGAATTTTTTTGAACTTCATCACTACAGCCCGTTTGTCTCGCCATTGCGAATTGACGATTTTGGAAGTACGCCTGATTTTGAGTTGAACTCAGGCATCAAAATAGTCAATGATTTTGAGTTGAATTTGTTTAGGTCGGGTGGGTCTCAATTTTTTGTTCTAATTGAATTATTTTTTTAAAAATGGAGCGACATTTTTAATTAGGGTTTTTAGTGTACAAAAAATGAGGCGACATTTTTAATTTAAGATTTTTACTTTTGCATGCCACGTAAGCACAAACCTTATCGAAATCGTGAAAAACTGACTAAGAGACTAATTTGGTATAAAAAAATCTTTTGATGATCAAATTGAGAAACTCAAAACATTTTAGTGACTGAAATAATACTTTACTGATCTTGTGTAAACATGTCATTAACATGATGTTTGCAAATGGAGTCACAAGCAAAGCCCTAAAAGAATATATATATATATATATATATATATATTAAAATGCTCACATACGGACGTTCGTATGTGAGTATTTACGTTTCTCTCTTTCGTTTTTCTCCCAAACTAGAAGTGTTTTTCTTGTGGAGTTCATTGTTTTGGCCCCACAAATTTTAAATCTGTGAACAATTGGTGAACGCTCGTCAGTTTATGTTGGACTTGGGCTGGGTCGCCCATGTGGGCTAGACTCAGCCCAGGCCATTTACTTTGGGAGTTGAGGCAGTTGTCTTGGAGACAACTACTCTCAACTGCCAATATACGTTAAACATATATTGGCAAGGAGAAACAGAGTTTCTTCTTCTTCTATTCTATCTCTCCAGATTCTGAAACGAAAAACAAGAAATCAGAAGTGTGTTTGAGATTGTGGATTTAATTTCGGTTTTAGTAATTGGAGTTACGAGTTGAAGCATTGGAACCTACTACGATCCTGTCAAGTTTGTCGTACCGATCAAGAAACTAGTAAGTGTTTCTTCTTCCTATTATATCTACAATGGTATCGGAGCCATTATAGTATGTTCCATGCTCGATTACGTGTTTTGTATGGTTAAATCGGGTTAGAATGCATTAAATACCATGATTTCCAATGAAAACCGAAACTTTAGTCTGCATTTCGAGCATTGTCATTTCATGTTTTTGTTTCGTATATGGTATGGTTGGAAAGCTCTAAACAAGCTTTCCAACGAGTATTTATGCATATTTTTCTGATTAGTGAGTGCTTTGTTATGATTTTTCGAAGTTGAATGATCGAAATTGTTTAAATTTGATTTTCTAGGCACAATTTTCTGGGAAAATTGTGTTCTTGAACAATTACAGTCGTGGATTGACTATGTGATCATCAAACATCATAATTAAAAACTCAAAAAATTTCGGAAAAATGAGAAACAAGATCTGGATGTTTTTTTGGCCCGGTTCGAAAAAAAATTTGACCAGAAAACACAACTGGAATGCGGCGCGTGAGGATCACGGGCCAGACGGAGCACTCACGCGTCCAGCTCACATCAACCGGGTCAAGGACCCGGGTTTGACCCTGTACGGGACCGCGGGTCGGGTCTGACCCGTGGTCCATTATTTAAAAAAAAATGGCACGCGTTGACCAGCTTCTTGACCGCGCGTGTAGTACACCGCGGGCTCTGATTGGCTGGCTGTTTTTGGCGCGTGTGGGCGCGTGCAACCTTGGAAAATTATGATTTCTTTCCAGATGAATTAATTTTTTATTTTCTAATTATTTATGATTTTCTGGAATTTTTTGAATTTCTGAAAAAATTTGTGCATTTTATAATTAACTAATTAATAACTTAATTATTGTTTAATTGATTATTTGTGTATGTAGTGGCTACACGAGCACAAATTATTCATTTATTGGCATATAAGAAGAGTGCATCGCATACGATTGCTGAGCATATAGATTATATGTATATGTATTATTGGATATTAAATCTGTGGCACCGTGATGTTCATGAGTTCTTCATCGAGCAACAAATCGAGATTGTGCTTGATGCTCTGCCAGACGAATGGGATACAGTTCGGCAAGCCTTAAAGCAAAGGGTAAGCACCTTGGACTTTAATACTCTCGCTGAGGAGTTACTGCTTGAGAGGGAAAGTCAGTTAAAGGCGAAGGGTATTCGTCGGACTGGACGAAGCGCAAGGTATTTGGACCCTGCTCCTCGATTCGTTCCATGGTATGAGGTCTATGAGCTTGGTGGACATGACGATGACGATTTGGATGATATGATAGATGATCCTGATTATGTACCTGGCATGTGATTTATGTATGGTTATTATCACATTGTACATATTTCCGTTTTATTGAGCTTTGTATGTACATATTAATGTTTATGAATCTTTATGAATGACATTAAATGTTTCTGAATGACATATTTATTTATATATTTCATGTATAATTAATATGTCATTATTAGTGGGAGGTTTCTAGATTTGTAGATTTTAAATATCTCATCTAATAACCAAAATGTTGCGCATGTTTAAATTAACTAATAATAATTGGACTATGCTGACAGAAATTGATTGAATGTGCAACATTACTTTTGTTACTGTTGCATGTGTTAGATTATTATTAATTAATTTAGGACATTGTACCGACACATTATTTTGTAAATTGAGATTGTACAAGATCCTAATTTAAGTAATTGTCTCTATATAGTTGAAATGGCTGCAACAAAGAGCATTGTCGCTGATTTGAACCATGGAGACAAGCTGAATGAAAAGAATTATGATGTTTGGCATCGTAAGATTCAGTATCTCCTGGAGGAGCAAGACATGCTGGAAACCATTACACAACCAATGGTTGAACCTGAGCAAGGTAACACTGCTCAGCATAGGCGAGACTTGGAAGCCTTTCAAGCCTATAAGCGCAAGGATCGTGTTGCTCGCATTACGATGTTGAGCAGCATGAAAAATGATTTAATGTTGCGATTTGAAAGGCACCGTTCAGCCCAAGCAGTTTGGGATGCTGTTAAGGTTCAATATGGTGGAACCTCAGCAACGAGACTTTGTCAGTTAACCCTCAAATTCGATGGCTATAAGAAGAGCCAGAATGAAACCATGAGGCAGCATCTTACGAACATGTCTAACATGATTAGTGAATTGAGATTTGCAGGGCATGACATGACTGATGAACAGCAAGTTCAATCTGTTATTCGCTCTTTGCCGAGCAATTGGGAACACATGCGTGTTAACCTTACCCATAATGAGAACATCAAAACTTTTAAAGATGTTGCTCGTCATGTTGAGCTTGAGGAAGATCGTCTTCTCTCAGAGAAGCCTAATAATGAAGCTTTCATGACAGAATCCAAATCGCGAGGAGCAAGAGGCTCTGGACGCAAAAATTGGAAGGGTAAGGGTTTCAAAAAGGGCAAAAGAGTAGATGAAGCAAGTTCTAGTGGACAAAAGCGCAAGAGTGGGAAACGCGGCGGCACGAAAAGCAGAAACAAGAATTGTTTTAACTGTGGTAAACCTGGTCACTTTGCTCGTGATTGCACTGAGCCAAAGGTATTGTTTACACAAATTCGTCCCTCTAACTTATATGTTAGTAGTTGTTTAATGCTTGCTGAGACTGTTCCTTTCTGGACTGTAGACTCAACAGCAATCGACCACATAGCAAGGGACCGCACAACATATGTGGAATTTCATCGAATTTCTAAAGGAAGTAAGAGCATATACATGGGGAATAATGCTTCCGCTGACGTGCTTGGAATCGGTACCTGCAAACTAGAGTTGCGGGGTGGTCGCACGCTTTATCTTCATGATGTGCTCTATGCTCTTGAAGTTCGACGAAATCTTGTTTCTGTTCTTGTTCTACTAGACCTAGGTTTTGAACTTAAGTTTGCTAAAGGTTGTGTAAAAGTATTTATGGACAACGTTTATTATAGTTCTGGCTATGTATTGGATCGTTTTATGGTGTTAGACACCACTAACATTGTAGTTAATGACTATCCATCTATCTATGTTGTTGATAATTCCAGTTCTGTTCCTAATACTGAAAGTATTTTATGGCATGCTAGATTAGGACACATTGGGCAAGACCGATTAAATAGATTGGCTCGAGTAGGTCTCTTGGGATCACTCGCCAAAGTAGAATTGCCCACATGTGAGCATTGCCTAGCTGGAAAAGCAACTAGATTTCCATTTGGCAAAGCCAAGAGAGCCATTAGTCCATTACAGCTTATTCATTCAGACATTTGTGGACCACTGAATGTGAGGGCTAGGCATGGTGCTGACTATTTCATCACTTTTATAGATGATTTCACACGTTTTGGTCACGTTTATTTGATTTCTCATAAGTCTGACGCATTGGATTGCTTCAAACGATATACCAATTTGGTAGAGAATCAATTAACCATGAAGATCAAAACTTTAAGGACCGATCGAGGTCGTGAATATCTATCTGATCAATTTAAAAGTTTTTGTGATGAAAAGGGAATAGCTCGACAGCTAACTATTCCTTATACTCCGCAACAAAATGGCGTTGCAGAAAGAAGGAATAGGACCCTCTTAGACATGGTTAGGTCGATGATGGCGCAAGCAAATTTACCTATTTCCTTCTGGGGAGATGCGTTATTAACTGCTGCCTACATACTAAATCGTGTACCCTCCAAATCTGTCTCATCCACCCCATATGAATTATGGACTGGCAATAAACCTAACTTGGGAAAATTGCATCCTTGGGGGTGTGCAGCTTACATTCACAATAATTCTCGCTCGCCAATATGGGAAACTTGGTCCTAGGGGGAAGAAGTGTATTTTTATTAGATACTCTGAAACCTCCAAAGGCTTTGTTTTCATTGGTGAAAAAGCTGATGGGAGCGTGACAGAACTTGAGTCCCGTGATGTCATTTTCTTAGAAGAAGACTTTCCTGTGAGAGGTGAGGTTAATAAAGATTTTCAATTTTATGAAAATCAAGAAAATAGAGCCCCAACCGCAGTCGAGGGATTAGAGGACACTCTTAATCCTCCCGTAGAACGTGGGAGCGACATCATACTTCATCCGACTCCTATGGAGCAAGATCATGAGCAATCTCAACCTCGTCGAAGCATCCGTGAACGCATCCCACGTCATCGATTTGAGATTGAGGGGGAAGCATTCATGATTGCCCCACAGGATGATGAAGAGCCACAATCGATTAAAGAGGCTCTATCCGGTCCTAAGGCTAAGGAATGGAGTAAAGCTATGGAAGAAGAAATGGAGTCAATGAATGCTAATCAAGTCTGGGACTTGGTTGATCTACCGCCAGGGCGAAAATCCATTGGAAATAAATGGATTCTCAAAATTAAACGTAAGGCGGATGGGTCCATAGAAAGATATAAGGCTCGACTAGTAGCAAAAGGCTACACACAAGAAGAGGGAATTGACTATGAAGATACATTCTCTCCTGTTGTGAGAATTACTTTTGTTCGCCTCGTTCTAGCTATAGTTGCATATATGGACTTAGAATTATACCAAATGGACGTGAAAACTGCATTTTCTCAATGGAGAACTAGATGAAGAAATCTATATGGATCAACCTTTGGGTTTTGAATCTAAAGGACAAGAGCGCAAAGTTTGCAAGCTCAAAAGATCTATATATGGTCTCAAGCAAACATCTAGGCAATGGAACATCAAGTTTCATCAAGCAATCCAAAAGGATGGATTTACAATGATGGAAGAGGACCATTGTGTGTATTTAAAACGTTCGAGTGATGGTTTTGTAATTTTGTCCTTATATGTCGATGACATTCTAATAGTTGGAAACAACAAAGAGATGATTGATACCACTAAAAAGTGGTTATCGTCAAACTTTGAAATGAAAGACATAGGTGAGGCTAGCTACGTGCTTGGTGTGAAGATCATAAGAGATCGCGCTAAAAGGCTTTTGGGCTTATCTCAAGAGACTTACATCAAAAAGATGTTGGAGCGCTATCACATGCAAGATAGCAAGCCGATGGATATCCCTGTCGAAAAGAGTTTGAGCCTAAGTCTCGATATGTGTCCCAAGACTCCAGAAGAGAAAGAAAAGATGTCCAGAGTACCTTATCTCAGTGTTGTTGGGAGTTTGATATATGCAATGATGTGCACATGTCCTAATATATGTTATGTTGTTGGTTTGGTCAGCCGATATCAATCAAATCCTGGTCAAAAGCACTGGATGGCAGTCAAGAGGATTTTGCGGTATCTGAAAGGAACTTCAGACTATATGTTATGTTATCAAGGGAAGAAGGATTTGCGCTTGATAGGTTACTCCGATGCTGATTGGGGAGGAGACGTTGATCAATGCAAATCAACTTCAGGATATACTTTCTTGCTAAACGATAGTGCTATACTATGGAGTAGCAAAAAGCAATCTTGTGTAGTCTTATCCACTATGGAGGCTGAATACGTAGCTTGTTCCGCAGCAACTCAAGATGCTGTTTGGTTAAAGAGTTTCCTGCAGCACTTAGAAATTGTCAAATCACATCAGAACCTGTGACAATTTTCTGTGATAACACTGTTGCATTGGCTGTTGCCAAGGATCCTAAATATCACGGAAAGACCAAACACATCAAGAAAAGATATCACTATATTAGAGATGCAATTACTGACAAGGACGTGGTCCTAAAATACATTTCTACCAATGACATAGTGGCAGACCCACTCACCAAGTCAATCGCTAGGGATGTTTTTATTAAACATGTAAAATCCCTAGGCTTGAGTAGAATGTAATCTGTAGTTAGGATGCTTACAGTTTGTTAAATATTTGAATTTGATTTACATATTATTCAACACTTTGAAATATACTGTGAGAGTTATGTTGTACAATTCAATAAAATATGTCGATAGACTAAGATTGGCTCACTCACACGAGCAATCGCCTCTAGCGCTTGGAAGGCGAGTAGAGATGAGACTATTTGAGTTATAGCGCTCAATAAGCAACTTTGGCGCAGTGGGAGCAAATTTAATTCAAAACCATTAATTTGGAGTCGCCTTGATTAGGATCAAGATGAGGTTCTAAAATAAGAGAACCAACATGAATGTATCCCCACCATTCATGTGTCTATATGATGAAAGCCGAGTATGAAATTAATCATCTGGCACAATAAATAGTGAGTAGATGAGAATTTCAAGTTTGACGCCTGTGATTTGGTGACGAGACTAAGACTCGTATGGTATATTACCTCTAATGAGGAGAGCAATGACATACATTCTTTGTCTTAAGAAAAGAAAAGAGAAGTTCTGCCATAGCATGCATTTCATACTGCATGTGCTAGTCGACCTATCTGGAAGTGAGAGAATGGATCCCTACTTCTTCACTGTGTGAGTCCTAGAGAAATCTAGACATAGATCTCAATACTTTACCCTTTGCAACTTTTGACTATATCATGATGTGATGTATTAATGTTTGCTACCTTAAGGGTGTATCCTATGGTCATGGAATGATTCGACATAAAGGTGCACTCCTAGGAAAGCGAGTTAATTCAGATCTAATTGATATGAGGGCGAAAGAAAGAACATTTTTTGGCTTTACACCTATTGCTTGTATTTACCGGCCGGGATCATCTCACTCAAAGGAGTTTGATATGATTTAGAATACTTGTAATTGTTGTGATGGATTGAGTATAAAATTCTTGAGGGATTAAATAATACTCAATTATGTGTGATTCAAAATGTTTGGGGTATATAAGTACACTTTCGGGAATAATTATATTTTGAGGTTGATGTCTCTAATATGGCCTGTATGAGGTTTTTATATTAGAGCTCTCAATATCTGTGTGCTTCAGGTCGCACAGTCCGTTCACCTGTATGAATGATTTCTTATGCAAGTATAGATCATGGGCGAGTGAGAGATGTTGGACTTGGGCTGGGTCGCCCATGTGGGCTAGACTCAGCCCAGCCCATTTACTTTGGGAGTTGAGGCAGTTGTCTTGGAGACAACTGCTCTCAACTGCCAATATACGTTAAACGTATATTGGCAAGGAGAAACAGAGTTTCTTCTTCTTCTATTCTATCTCTCCAGATTCTAAAACGAAAAATAAGAAATTAGAAGTGTAATCGAGATTGTGGATTTAATTCCGGTTCTAGTAATTGGAGTTACGAGTTGAAGCATTGGAACCTACTACGATCCTGTCAAGTTTGTCGTACCAATCAAGAAACTAGTAAGTGTTTCTTTTTCGTATCGTATCTACAGTTTAAAATTCATGGGCGTCCGCATATATATATATATATATATATATATATATATATATATCACCTTAATAATGGTTCTTAGGAATTAAAAAAAAATCATCCAAAACAATTACTTGATTAGGAAAGCACTTGAGTGCGTTCTCTACCGAGATTGAAAATTATTGATCCGATCTGACAGTAGTATTGTTCTGTTGTATTATGTTTTGCTACTTTCTAGATGCTCCAATAAATTAATTTCCTGAATATATTTTTAAGAGTTTCCACACCTTATTTTAGCTTGCCTACTAACAATGGTGTTAAGCATAATTAATCTTTAGCCCATTTTTAATTAGGCTAAGTTTGATGATATTTATAATATGGTCAAAATTAAGATGCATTCTCACTATGATCACTACTACACCAATACATATAGACCCTTTGATGGTCAGTTTGAATTCCATTTTCTTATTTGAAGGTGTAAGAAGACTATAATATAATGCTAACTTACTAAATAGTAAATACCCAATTTGGTCATTCAAAGATATGGCTCATTTCAACTCAGCTATCGAATTTTCAAATTGTTTAACTTTGTCATTGTTGAAATTTTTCTCATGACAGATCACTCGGTCACCAAAAAGCCTCTCACCACTCAGTTGGGTTATATAAAATCTAATGTGAGGAAAAGCCTAAACAAAAATTAAATATTATTGTAGTCTACTAAAGCTTGTGATGCTTAGGCTTCAAGTGGGGTTTTAGTCCCATCAAAAATTTGAATGTTATTTTTCCTAATGATACCCTAATCTATTTCAATTAATATAAACATGAACAAAATAAAATGCAATGGGTCAGTAAGGAACAATAGGCTGATCAAGCTTGAGTTGTCAATGTCAAGCTGGGTTTTAATTTAACTTTATTAAAAGTTTAATTAGTTTAATTAAGGAACAATTTCTTTAAATATATTAAACTAGAAAGTAGGCAGAGAAGCACATTCTCTGGTTCAAAGATAATGAACTGATGCAACTTATGATATCCCATTCCATACGGAAAAATGTGAATATAGTCTTGACTTACTATGCCATAACTGTAATTAGATAACATTGTCAAACTAAGAAGAGTAAATGAGAAAACTCAAGAACGTAATTCTGAGAATTAATTCATCTCTGTCATGCTGTCTAGGCAATATCGCTGCCAGGAATCAATGATTTTCGTAAGAGGAAAAACAAATGAAGGGAAAAGATTGCATGCATGCCTTGAGTGAGTTCTGTTTAGGGTGCGAAAGGAGCAAAAACTACCACTGAGTTGTGCCCTCCGAAGCCGAAGGAGTTAGATATAGCTGCAGAGTAGTACAAGAAAACAGAATGAATAAGTTTTGAAGGTGTACTTTCTTTTATGGAACAGATGAAAGATAGACATAATGTTGTACACGTACCAACGTTAACTTCATGTCTTTTCTTCACATTGGGAACAGTATCGATTGTAACAGCTGGCTCCAAGTTCTACAAGTCAAATATTGGCATGAATTGCATCAGGAAACCACTTTAAACGCGTGCACAAAATGGAGAGACGCGTATGCGAAATGCAGGTTTTGTTTGCATACCTCTTGGTTGATAGTCGGATGCAACCAGCCAGTGTTGATTGCTTTTATAGTTGCTATGGCTTCCAATCCACCAGCAGCCCCAAGCCCATGTCCAATTATTGACTGAAACCAGAAAAACGTGCGAGCTTAGCAACAATGCTTTATATTCATGCAATTAGATTTGTTATTGTTAATAGATTTTCTAGTTCACTGGAAATGCAAAATTGAACTGCATGTATGTAGATATAAAGAGCGTTTTTAACCTTAGTCCCATTCATCTTTATCTCAGATGTGTCCTTGAAGACCTTCTTCACTGCACTGACCTCTGCTAAATCCCCTGCTAATGTTGACGTTGCATGTGCATTAATGTAGTTCACCTGTAAAACATTATTGTCACCAAATTAAAACATTAGTCGCCAAATTGAAAAGACTTTTTTCCATGAAAATGAAGTCAAAGATCCCTTTTGTTTCAAGATATCAGTGAAAGCCTCTACCTCTTCAGGGGAAACTTTAGCATCCTCTAAGCTCTTAGTAATGCAAGAGGAAACTCCAAGACCATCTGACCGAGGATCGGTCATATGATGAGCATCACAAGTAATGGCTCCACCCAAATACTCAGCAATTATGGTGGCGCCTCTCTTCATTGCATGCTCCAAGTTCTCCATAATCTACTCTCAATGAACAAAATTGGTGCCATTTATTAGGGAACACAAAAAGATCAAAGAAATGTCAATGCTAACAAAGCGAAAATAAAATTGATGTTTTAGTACCAGAACACCAGAGCCTTCTCCCATGACAAAACCATCGCGACTTTTGTCCCAAGGTCTTGAAGCTTTCTGGGGTTCGTCATTTCTCTGTGACAAAGCCCGGCAAGCTATAAAACCACCAATACCTGTAGGTATAATGGCTGCCTCAGTCCCACCAGCCACCATGATATCTGCTTCGCCTCGTCTGATGTGATTAGCAGCTGCATAGAAGCAATAGTTTGCAGTGGCACAAGCAGTTGAAATAGAATAATTTGGTCCCATTAGGCCAGTGTCTATAGCTAACAATGCTGACCCCATATTGGTGATGGAATAAGGGATAAAGAATGGAGATATCTTCTTGTATCCCTTTTGTGAAAGAGCTTCCACTCCATTGCTAAAAGCTGTTAAGCCCCCCATGCCCGTTCCCACCAACACTCCAATTTTTGTCCTGTCCATCTGTGGGCCAGACAGATACAGGATTTTCATTAGTTCTCCATGTAGTAATAGGCGTAAAACATCTAACAAGAAAGTAAATTGACCTACTTTTTCAAGGACTTCAGTGCCCATGTCAGCATCCTTCAGGGCTCTTTTGCCGGCAACTAAGCAATATCTCCAGCAATCGTCAAGACGACGATCGTTCTTCCCATCAATGTAACCTTCTGTAGAAAAATTACGGATCTGACCACCAAAACGAACTGAGAAATTGGAAGCATCAAATCTATCAATTAGACTGATCCCACTCTCTCCCTCGAGGAGTTTGTTGTAAAACGTGTCAATGTCATTGCCAAAAACTGAGACTAGACCCATGCCAGTAATAACAACTCTTTTCTTGGGATCTTTTTCTCTTTTTGGTGCAGAGACAGTTGCGGAAGCCATTGCCCTCATTGTTCTGCATTTTGGGGCTGAAGGAAGGAAACTACATCAAAATCTAAACATTCTTATAGAGTGAAAATAAAACCAAAAAATTCAATTTTTCTTTGCAATGGCTGATTGTTAATGGATAGTATGTAGAGATTAGACACAAGATATATTCATAAGCAACAGCATCAGTGAAGCAAAAATTTAAACGACGATCAATTTAATTCCACTTAAATGTCCAAAATAGAGAAAGTAGAGACAACTGACAAGAATACCATCTACATCAATCTGTAGTGCAACCAGTGCTGAGTTAGGTGCACTGAAACATGATTTCGAAATTTCAAATATGAGAAGGGAATTTTCAAGAACACCTTACAGGCATGCTTCATTGAGAACAAAAACTCACAATTAAATGTAACAAACACCAACAAATACAACTTGCATACATAAATACTCAGGATAATACTGGATTCGTATATCTCTTCCATTTCGTGATCAATTAGGGACTGATAAGGCTCATACCTGAAGTAGAAAAAAACCCACTAGCCCTAGTCCCTCGCAAACCCATTTTCATGTTCTCCACTGATTTAAGTCCATTGTACTGAGCAAGAGAATGCCTAGTCCCTCCTCCTCCTCTGCTTCCAAACGACACAGTTGAAGAACAAGTAGCTCCAGCAATGACTGCCATTTCTCCTCCCCTCCATCTCTCTGTGACTCGATAGATATATAGAGAAAGAAAGGAGATAAACTACATTGTTTCTGATAACAGTGTATTTGGAAGATACGTCACAAGAAAACCAAAATTGTTGGGCGATGATTTCCAAAATTGAACACTCTTCATACATGTTGTTTTAATCGCTTCACAGTTAGATTTAGAGGTCATGGGCTTACCGTGGGCTGATGTTAAGGCCCAATGACATTTCTTGCTGAAGGCCATTCTTTACTGGCCGGCCACTCAGAAAACCAACAGTTGTGGGCTTTGTTGACAAGGCCTAAATTGACATCAGCTCCGCCTTCACTTGACTCCTTTTTGGATTGAGTAGTGCTAAATAGCCTAAGTTTATGTAACTCAATAATTAACCCAAGTCGCATGCTTTGTAAGCAAATGATATGGAAAATTAAAATTTTGAAAAACAAAATATCTCATTTGAAAAACTCACAACACATTTTTTATTGTTTTCTTAAACAAAATTTTAAAACACTTTATCTCTTAAAATACATATTAGATTTCGAAAAAAAATACGTATTCATAATCAAAAAGTAAAGATCTATCCAATAAGATCTATCATCGATAGGTTTTAATCACTCATTCTTAATTACATTGTTTTTAATTACATTATTTTTAATTACATTGTTTTTAATTACATTATTTTTTTTATACTAATATGTGGGTTACGTAGGTTCTAGTGTTTATGTATGGGTACCGATATGAGCTAAACAATGTAACCTAAACAATAAGTGTTAAACCTTAAGAGGAACGGATTCGCTAAACCCTAACGGGATCGTGTATCGAATTTTCATGTTGTAACCTAAACAGTAAGTGTTATAATCCCAAGGGGAACAAAATTCGCTAAACCTTAATGGGCTCGTGTAGCGGATTTCAACTTTATAACCTAAAAGACTCAGATTTACTAAATCTCGACGGATTCACTACAAAATTCTAATGTTTCAAGTGTTAAACCTTAGGGTCCTAACTATTATACTCTAACGGGTTTAGATACTCAACATAATTTCAATAAAAATGCAAAAAAATAATTAATATATATTATGTTGTAAATGTTAAAAAACATTTACTTAATGTGGATGATACACTTTACCAACTCAACCACTAATCCATCCAAATATATTAATTATGTTATACACCTAATGGACATATTTTAATAGTAGTGGATGGAGTGTTACACACCTAATAGACATGATTTAATAGTGGTGGATGAGATATTAGAATTAGTGGAGAAAATGCAATTAGCATTTATTGTATTAGTTGATTTAGGTGAGTTTTTGCACTATAAATAGGTGCTTAAACTTCATACTTTGTACACATCAATTGAAGAAAGTATTCTCTCATTTCTATGTTATTTCTATCTATTCAATTCTCTCCAAATATTATTCTAAATATTATTCTTATAATACAAGATTCCTTAATCTTGATTTTGGGAATTATTTAATTCCTTGTTTTTCACAACACGTTATCAGCACGAGTCTCCACCGCTATATCAAGAGCAAACTTTTGAGGTTGTAAGTAAGTAATCATCAATTGTTATATTTTCTAAGTTTATTATAATATTTCATTATGTCGAATTTAAAAAGTTTAGATTTCACGGCACTTGATATTTCTGGAAGCAATTATCTATCTTGGGTTGTTGATGCTGAGACTCACTTGGGTGCTATGGGACTTGACAACACCATTAAAGCGGAAAATACTGAGTCTCCACAGAATCAGGCTAAAGCAATGATTTTGCTTCGCCGCCACCTTCATGAGGAATTAAAAGCCGAATACCTCATGGAAAAGAATCATCTTGCATTGTGGATTGATTTAAGGGAAAGGTATGAACACCAAAAGAATATCATACTCCCAAAAGCTCGTTACGACTGGATGCACCTGAGGATGCAAGACTACAAATCAGTCCGTGAGTATAATTCTGCTATGTACAAAATTATCTCACAACTTGATTTTTGTGGTGAGAAACCTACTGAGTCGGATAAGCTAGAAAAAACATTGTCCACATTCCATGCTTCTAATATGATATTACAGGAGCAATATCGGCAGAAAGCATATGCAAAACATTCTCATCTAGTAGGTGCTTTACTTGTGGCAGAGCAGAATAATGAGCTGCTGTTGAAAAATCATCATTCTCGCCCTACTGGCAGTACACCGTTCCCTGAAGCGAACGCTGTTGTACATAATAATCGAGGACGAGGACGTGGACATGGTGGAAGAAGAGGTCGAGGCCGTGGTTATGGCCATCGAAACCATGGAGGTAATTCTGGTTATAATCCATACCACCAGAAGAGGTATGATGGTGAAACAAGTCAGGCAAATAAAAGATTGCCAAATAAACCTCAGAAGGGTAATAATGAAACTTGTTTCAGGTGTGGTGCTCAGGGGCATTGGTCACGTACCTGTCGTACGCCTAGACATTTGGTAGATTTATATCAAGCCTCAATAAAACGAAAGAGCAAGGTGGCAGAAACAAACTTTGCTAAGTTTGATAATAATGATGACTTTGATGATCTTGGCAATTTAACACATTTGGATGTTTCAGATTTCCTAGAAAATCCTGATATATATAAATAAGTTTATTTACTTGTTGAGTTTAATTGTTGTATTGTATTTTGATTGTAAAAGCATTTAATTGCAAGCAATAAAATTTCAGCATTTTATAAATATCATTTTGATAAGTTAAAATAATAATAATAAAAAAAAAAGAAAAAAAAATCCAGAACTGCTGACGGTGGGTTCGATCCTCGGACCTTCTTTTCTAAACTATATTTTATTGGATCTCGCCACCACTCGGCCACCAGTCCCGGACTTGTCAAATTTATACGTTTAATATATTTATATGCAATCTAATATTTATTTATATTATACTTTTGGATTAATATGTGATGCAAGTTATTTTGTTTCTCTTTAGAAATATGGTCGATGAAGATATATATTTAATTGATAGTGCAACAACTCACACTATCCTTAAACATAAGAAATATTTTCTACACTTGACATTTCTTGAAGCAAATGTAAATACCATCTCAGGCACATCAAAAATAATTGAAGGCTCCGGAAGAACTAATATCATATTGCCTAGAGGGACAAAAATATATATTGAGGAAGCATTATACTCTCCCAAATCAAAAAGAAACTTATTGAGTTTCAAGGATATTCGTCACAATGGATATCATTTTGAGTCTGGAAGAGAAGGTAATAAAGATTACCTATATATTACTTCTATCATTTCAAGCCAGAAGCTTGTACTAGAAAAGTTTGTGGCTTTTTCTTCAGGTTTATATCATGCAAGTATAAAATGGATTGAAACACATGTTGTGATGCACCAGAAGTGTTCTGATTTTAAAGAATCTATACTTTGGCATGATCGTCTTGGTCATCCAGGTTCTACTATAATGCGTAGAATAATTGAAAATACAAATGGACATCCATTACGAAACCAGAAGTTTCTTTTACCTAAAGATCACTTATGTGTTGCTTGTTCACAAGGAAAATTAATTGTGAGACCATCTACCCTGAAGGTAGGCGTAGAATCTCCTAATTTTCTGCAACGTGTTCATGGAGATATATGTGGACCTATTCATCCATCATGCGGACCATTTCGTTATTTTATGGTTTTGATAGATGCATCATCTAAGTGGTCACATGTATGTTTATTATCTACTCGTAATGTTGCATTTGCTAGATTCTTAGCTCAAATTATTCGTTTACATGCACAATTTCCAGATTATCCCATTAAGTCTGTTCGATTAGATAATGCTGGTGAATTTACCTCTAAAGCCTTCAATGATTATTGCATATCATTAGGTATAGATGTTGAACATCCAGTTGCACATACTCATACTCAAAATGGTTTGGCATAATCACTAATAAAACGTCTTCAGCTGATTGCTAGACCTATGCTTTTGAAAAGTAAATTACCTTTTGATGCTTGGGGACATGCCATATTACATGCTGCATCATTAATTCGAATCAGACCATCTGCTCATCATTCATATTCACCTTTACAGCTAGTGTTAGGTTCTTAACCCAATATTTCACATCTTCGTATATTTGGTTGTGCTGTTTATGTTCCTATTTCACCTCCACAACGTACTAAGATGGGACCACAACGTCAACTTGGTATCTATGTTAGTTTTGATTCTCCTTCTATTATTCGATATCTCGAACCACTAACTGGCGATATTTTCAAAGCTAGATTTGCAGATTGTCACTTTGATGAATCTATTTTTCCTCCTTTAGGCAACAAAGATTCTCAACATCATAAACATGATGATATCTCTTGGAACACTGTGACACAATATCATTTTGATCCACGAACAAAGCAGTGTGAACTTGAAGTTCAGAAAATTGTTCATTTACAAGGTATTGCTAATCAATTACCTGATGCATTTAATGATACTTCAAAAGTTTTGCAATCACATATTCCTGCTAGAAATTCTACTGAACGTATCAATGTCCCTGAAGGACAAATAGCAAGTGATGAATTAAAACCACGTCAGAAACGTGGAAGACCACTGGGAGCTAAAGATAGATTTCCCCGAAAAAGAAATGTCCAAACTCCTATCAAAGCCTTAGCAGAGCATACTCTAGAAGAGCATATTTCTCCTGTAGAGATTACTCCTGAAGAGAATAAACTTATTGAATCCCAACATTCTGAAAAAATATCTCTTGAAGAGATACAAGTACCTGATGATGAAAATAATGAGCGCTCAATAACTCATAAAGAAATTTGGGATAGAAGTAAGATTATTGTTGACGATATATTTGCATATGCAGTTGCTACAGACATTACCAAAAGTAATGAGGATTCTGAGCCTAAATCCGTTGATGAATGTCGACATAGAAGTGATTGGCCTAAATGGCAAGAAGCTATGAAAGCAGAACTAAATTCTCTATCAAAAAGAGAAGTTTTTGGACCTGTAGTCCAGACACCAGAAGGTGTTCAACCAGTAGGATTCAAATGGGTGTTTGTGCGCAAGAGAAATGAGAATAATGAGATTACTCGTTATAAAGCGAGACTTGTAGCACAAGGTTTCTCGCAGAGACCAGGAATTGATTTTGATGAAACATATTCTCCTGTCATGGATGGAATTACTTTTAGATTCTTAATTGGCCTAACGGTAGCTGAACGATTGACTATGCGTCTTATGGACGTAGTGACAGCTTATTTATATGGATCATTGGATAGTGAAATTTATATGAAAATTCCTGAAGGATTTCGGTTGCCTGAAGCAAAACCTAGAGGATTGTGTTCAATCAAACTCCAGCGTTCACTATATGGATTAAAACAATCCGGGCGCATGTGGTATAATCGATTGAGTGAATATCTTATTAGAGAAGAATTTATGAATGATCCAATTTGTCCATGCGTATTTATTAAAAAGTCAGAATCTGGATTTGTTATAATCGCTGTTTATGTTGATGACTTAAATTTAATTGGGACTCCTGAAGAGCTCACTAAAGCTGCTGATTATTTAAAAGCAGAATTTGAGATGAAAGATCTAGGAAAGACAAAATATTGTCTTGGTCTTCAGATCGAACATTTGAGTAATGGTATCTTTCTTCATCAATCTACTTATACCGAAAAAGTATTAAAGCAGTTCTACATGGATAAGGTACATCCTTTGAGTTCTCCAATGGTAGTTCGTGCACTTGATGTAAAGAAAGATCCATTTCGACCTCAAGATGAGGGGGAGGCATTACTTGGTCCAGAAGTACCATATTTGAGTGCAATTGGATCTTTGATGTATTTAGCCAATTGTACTAGACCAGATATTGCATTTCCTGTGAATTTGTTGGCCAGATATAGTTCTGCTCCTACTCGACGTCATTGGAATGGAGTTAAACATATCATGCGTTATCTGCGAGGAACAACCGACTTGGGTTTATTCTACTCATCAGATCTCAAGTCTCAGTTGGTTGGATATGCAGATGCCGGTTATTTATCCGATCCTCACAATGCCAAGTCTCAGACTGGTTACGTATTTCTTTTTGGAAATACTGCTATTTCTTGGAAATCAGTTAAACAAACACTCACAGCAACTTCTTCCAATCATTCTGAGATAGTGGCGATTTACGAAGCTAGTCGGGAATGCGTATGGCTGAGAGGAATGATTTCTCATATTCAAGAGAAGTGTGGATTACAATCTGTTAAAAGTATCCCAACGGTAGTCTATGAAGACAATGCTGCTTGTATAGCTCAGCTCCGCGGAGGATACATAAAAGGTGACAGGACTAAACACATCTCCCCGAAATTCTTCAGTACACATGAGCTCCAGAAGAGTGGTGATATAGATGTTCAACAAGTTCGTTCTTGTGATAATCTAGCAGATTTATTCACTAAAGCGTTACCACCTACAACATTCAAGAAGTTGGTCTATAAGATTGGTATGAGGAAACTCCAAGATCTTCTTGCATCAGGGGGAGTAAAGACATAAAGACAGTGATATTGATTGTACTCTTTTTCCTTCGACCAATGGTTTTTTCCCACAGGGTTTTCCTTGGCAAGGTTTTAACGAGGCAGTCTTCTCACTGATCTCACTGAGTTGCTATACAAGAATGATGTACTATTTTTCCTTCATTAAGGTTTTTATCCCATTGGGTTTTTCCTTAGTAAGGTTTTAATGAGGCATACTCTTTGTATACGTGATCATCCAAGGGGGAGTGTTGTAAATGTTAAAAAACATTTACTTAATGTGGATGATACACTTTACCAACTCAACCACTAATCCATCCAAATATATTAATTATGTTATACACCTAATGGACATATTTTAATAGTAGTGGATGGAGTGTTACACACCTAATAGACATGATTTAATAGTGGTGGATGAGATATTAGAATTAGTGGAGAAAATGCAATTAGCATTTATTGTATTAGTTGATTTATGTGAGTTTTTGCACTATAAATAGGTGCTTAAACTTCATACTTTGTACACATCAATTGAAGAAAGTATTCTCTCATTTCTATCTTATTTCTATCTATTCAATTCTCTCCAAATATTATTCTAAATATTATTCTTATAATACAAGATTCCTTAATCTTGATTTTGGGAATTATTTAATTCCTTATTTTTCACAACATATTATACTATCATAATATAATAAAATTTCAGCTTAAATAAACACTTTACACATCATATATATGAATTACATTATTTTTAAAAATAATGTAATTGAAAAAACGCAATAAAAACTATAGACAATGGCTCTTATTAGAAAGATTTTTATACGCTGAGTTCGAATATGTAATTTTTTTTGAAATCTAACATGTATTTTGAGAGATAAAACGTTTTAAAGTTTTTTTTATGGAAAACATAAATAAAAGCTGATTTTTAAAAAGAATTCCAACATGGAGTGCCATGTAGACTTGGGTTGAGTTGGGCTAATAAAAGTTAGGTTCCATAACATATTTGTTTTTGATTTATAATTTTGATTACTATTTTATCCTTTAAAAACTTTAAAAATATATTTTACTTATTGTGCCATGGAAAAAAAATAGGGTTATTTATATGACACGAACATAATTACTAGTAATAGTTTCACTCAATAAAAATATTACATATTTATTTATCAATTGTTTTATGTGAGCCGGAGATTCTGATTGTCGGACGACAATAGGCTCTCACTCAAATTTCCCAAATCTTGTGTATAACTGTCTAAGTTGAGCTCTGACCCGTTAGTTGATTATTGTTGGTTGTTGCAAACAACTAGACAATGAGAGGGCTAAGGGCTTAGACTTGAATATTTGGACTAGAATGTGTTGCTTAGGAATTGAGTTGCTTAAACTTGGATGTTGGGATTGGGCAATTAATAGTTAGACTGCATAGAGGGGCCTGAAATATTTTAACTAGAATCATTTTAGCTAACTTTATGATAAAAATATATTTGTCCCTCAACTATACTTTTAATTTTTTACTCTTAAAATGGTTCTTAAACTATTGCAAGGTACTTCTTTTGTCCTCAAGAGAGATTGACGTCGAAAAAATCAAACGTGACACCCAATTGGCATGTCGAAGAAATTTTGCATGGCAAACTATGAAAAAAGTGAACAGTATGCTCCTAAACAATCAAACATTAACACTTTTAGTCTTTTAACTAAAGAAAGCTTAACAATTTGTACAATCAAATCCAAAATAGCTTAACATCTAACAACCAATTTCATAACAACTTTTCAACAATCAAAATAGCTTAATATTCAATCCAAACATTACAAATTCTCCAATAATCCAAAATTCAACATCATCCACTTCTTTCAAAGTTTCACATTGTAAACTTGTAGTCTAGCAACATGTGTCTTCATCATTTAACAAAACCAACAATTCAAAAATTCACACAACAAGAGATAGATTCACATAGCACATATTAATCAAATCACCCAATAACAACAAAAAAATTAATGATTCACGAATTGAAGTACAGGGAATGATGATTGAAGCATTGGAAGGGCATTGACTAACAGACTGAGGAATCTATGGTTTACCTTGATATGTGTTGTTGGGAGAACGAATAGATGATTGACAAATTGGGGAAGATTGCCTGAGTAGTGTAAATTGAGGGAGGTTTGTGAATCATCATACTAGTCTGAATCAAGGGTTGTTCGCAAAAGAGATAAGTAAAAGAGGCATAATGATGAAGATGAATCTGAACTGCCAGCAAGGCGCTCAAAGCCCCTCGTGGTGAGTTCTCAGTCAAAGGGATAAAAATCACATGACATGTGTCCATACCAAAAGGTGTCACATGTCATCATAGATCACCGAGCAACAATTAACCATAATGAAAGATTCACAAATAGCTGAGCTTCTGGGTTCAACTTTTAATAGAAGCAACTCAATTTTCTACAAGTCAAGCACGAGGACACGAAAAGGTAAGAATCTGACCGAACTCTTGAAAGGCACTCCGACCTCTTCGAGTAGTATCCAATCCCTAAATTGTAGGATATCATCAACTAATTAGATGTCAATCAATTAGTAGTGATTGAACAAGATTCTAATACTTGAATTAAAAGGATTTATTATGTTCAAATAGGAAACATTCTCAAAGTTCAAATGAGAAACAAACTCCTCAAAAACTATATAAGAAATGGTAAGTAAGAGGAGAAAGGTACGCACAAAAATTTTCAACAATTACAGTCTTCATTCCGAGTCTTGAGAAATTGACTAACTTAAGTATCGGAGCATCAATGGTGGCCACTGCCACCACTCCGATAATGTTTTTTTTAAGTATTTTATAGGTTTTCAGTCAATCAGCAATCAACACATTGTGGAGGCAAAATCCAACCTCAAAATTGGCGTCGTATATTCGAATAGTATAGAAAGTCAATTTCTACGAGGATGGTGAATACGAGAAGTGGCAGAGTCTTGGCATTGATCATTGTTTTCAAGGGTAGTGAGTTATGCAATACGGAGAAGATTCGATGAGAAACATGGTTGTCAATGAACAAAGCCACCGTCTGACTAAAAAATCTTGAATCAAGAAGAAATAAGCTCTTTGAGTGAGCAAGGAGAAAAGCACTGCTAAAGGAGATTCAAAGGCAGTAGCTTGACTTGCATACAAATTTTCAAAAATAGTAAGACGAGTTACAAGAAAAAAAAATTGTCCGTGCTTGGTTAACAAAGGAACGCCATGTTTCGATGAGTCATCTAGTACCACCATTGTACATAACCACCATTGGAGTCATTCGGATCTACAACGAAAAGGAGTTGTGCTTCCACAGCTTCACGAAGCTTTTCTTGCCGATCTACGACATGTCAAAGAGCAAAGCTAGTTCGGTTATACTCCCTACGATTCTTTTGAGACCTGTTGAGTCGCATTTGGTGGTTGGAAGTGAAGCTCCATTTTCGATCGATTTGGGTATTGTCAGGCGGCCAAAACTTGTGAACTGTGTTCGTGAAGCCACCTTTTTTTTCCACACCTTTATATATTTCAATAGTGATAAATATCTCATATTTTAGGAGCCCATGATAACCTATATATATATATGGCTGCCAACTAGACATATTACTAGCATTTTTGAATTTTAAATGTTACATTTGTCGAGGGAAACAAAATTAAAAACTAAAACAATTGTTCCGTAAATTCCAAAATCATGATAAAAGAAACTACTCTTCCCATTTCTTCTAATACTTTTCATTGTTTTTGAAGATTTAAGCTTCGTTTGGGCTTCGATTGTGATTGACCATCATTCTTCTGTGATTTTATTTTTTGTTTTTTGTAGGCTCTCTTGAAGGAGAAGTACCTCGATTTCAAGATATTTGACAAACTTTGTTTTTTTTTGAGGTTTTCTTCATTTCTTCTAAAATTTTCCATCGTTTTAGAAGTTTTGTGCTTCGTTTGGGCTTTGATTGTGTCTTGACATCATTCGTCTATGATTTTCTTACTTTTGTAGGCTCACTCAAAGGTGAAGCACCACAATTTCAAGGTATTAGACGAACGAACTACGCTTTTTCCTCAAGGTTTTCTTCATACATTAGCATTAAAATACTAGGGTTTTCAAACATCTTGTGTATTTTTCAAATGTGCGAAAAATCAATGTATTTTTCTATTAAATCATTAAATGGAAGTTGAAATTATGATGTCATATAAGTATGATGTGCTACTATGATGATAAAATGTTTCATTAATGATGCTCCTATACAAATTGAAATAAATTATTTTAAAAAAAATTGTATTTGGGGATCATATGTTGTTTGCCACATTCAATTACCAATTATAAACTAAAATTTATTGTTTTAAAAAAAAATTGTATAGGGGATATGATCCCAATTACATTGTGTTTGTATGATTTTTTTTAGGTAAAACACTTTATTTGGATGTCATTGTGGTTTTGTTTTCGACATTAATAATTGAATTACACTGTTTTCAAATCAAAAAAAAAATAGATGGACTAGTTTGTAATATATTGTTTATTGTCTAAAATACATTGATTATTTATTTCTTTTTATTACAAGACATTATTCAATAAGAGTACGAAAAATACATGCTAGGAAGAAAACAATAAAGGTATGTGCCAAAAATGAGAAGTTTGTATTCCCTTTCCAATACAAACCCAACCTAAGAGCAACTGGTAATTTATTGAAGAAGTTGAAACTCAACACTAAGCATCATGAATATATGAGAAAAAAAATCTTTTTGAAGTTTGTTTAACCAATGAATAGCGATTTTGTGTGATATTATGCGTTGATATGACAAGGTAAACCTGAGAGTTAGTATATCTCACCAAGATCGTTAGTCAACAGAATATGGAAACAAAATGCGAAAAATAAACACAAATCAGAACACCAATAATTTTACGAGGAAAACCCAACCTAGGAAAAATCTCGAGTCTATGAGCAACTAACCTTGAGGAACAATCCACTAATAACGAATCAGGAGTACAACCCTATCTTTGACCTAAAGACATCGCTCATACTTCTCATTCAGTGTTTTGCTTCAACCTCGCTCCCATTAACAAGGTAGAGACTACTTTTGGATCTCCCAAAAGATTTTACAAACAAGGAATCACTTTGTCAGGAATGAAATAACCAGAATTTTCCTAACAGATTATCACTAGAATCACAGAACAGAGTAGGAAATGTCAAGCTGTCAGTAAGGGAAAAACCTTGCTGTTCTTGCAAACCCTACAGAGAGAATTTTACGAATAGGAGAAACATAATTTGCATTTCATATATTCATCATAATGATCCAGTACAAGGTCTCGCCCCTATAACCGGACGTGAACTCTGCCAGCTACCAAAACAGACGCGTCACTGTACTGGAGATTCCTTTCAAGAAGAATTACCGCCTAATAACCTAATTACATGCAAGTAAACGTGATTTAACTTACGTACTGCCCAAAACGACTTTGTATGGACTAATACCTAACACTCCTAATTAAGAGACTTACAGGCTGGCCCAATAAGAGTAAGTAACACCAAAACAAATGACCCTATGACAAGCCCAACCCTGAAACCATGAGACATATGTCAAAAAAACTCTCTAATCTCCTAACTGTCAACTAACATACGAAATTCTGCTGGAACTCATAACAGATCCCCCTTCTTCATAAAACCTTGCCCACAAGGTTAGGGAACTCTTCCATTAGCTTAGTGTAAGCCACCCAAGTGGCGTCTTCCTCCTTCTGCCCCACCCATTGAACCAGGACCTCCACAATAGGATATCTTCCGTGTGGAGTCAGCCTTCGCCTGAGAATTTTGGAGGGTTCCACAATGATATGCCCCTGATTATCGACTGCTGGTAAAGAAGACATCGGCACAATATGAGAACTAAGTACCCTTTTCAGCTGGGACACGTGCACCACCGAGTGGATTAAAGAAGAATCTGGTAGTTCCAATTCGTAAGCTACAGCCCCCACCTTCCTCAATATTTTGTAAGGTCCATAATACCTAGGAGCCAATTTCAAATGCTTGCGTTGAACCACTGATGTTTGCCTGTATGGATGTAATTTTAAAAAAACCCAGTCTCCCACCTGAAATTCACAAGGAATCCTCTTTTTGTCAGCAAACTGTTTCATAGAGGCTTGACTTTTTTCCAGATTATATCTTAAGGTGGTTAAGATGTCATCCCTGGTCCTTAACTGTTGTGCCACCTCTTCTAACTTAGCAGTACCAGGAATATAGTTCAATATCTTGGGTGGCATCACCCCATATAACGCTTCAAATGGACTACATTTAGAGCTGGTGTGCAGTGAAGTATTATAACAATACTCTGCCAGTGGTAACCAGGTGAGCCAACCCTTGGGATGGAAAGATGCAAAACACCTGAGGTACTGTTCAACAGCCTTATTTACTGCTTCTGATTGTCCATCACTCTGGGGGTGATAGGAGCTACTGAAATTCAGTTGTGTGCCTTGCAAGGTGAACAACTCCCTCCAGAATTTACTTGTGAATACCACATCCCTATCAGTAACAATGCTTGTAGGCATCCCGTGTAATTTGAAAACCCCTTCCAAGAAGAGTTGTGCCACTTTTGCTGCTGTATAAGGATGCTGGAGAGCCAGGAAGTGGGCATACTTAGTTAGCCTGTCCACCACTGTGAGAATGACAGACTTTCCATGGGAACTTGGGAGGCCCTCAATAAAGTCCATGGTGATTTCAGTCCATGGTATCAAAGGTATGGCCAAGGGTTGTAACAATCCTTGAGGAAGTGTATTCTGATATTTAGTAGTTTGGCACGTGAGACAATCCCTTAGATGAATCTTAATATCCTTCCTAAGTCCCTTCCAGTAGAAGTTCTGTTTTGCCTTTTGAAGGGTTTTGACAAACCCCAAATGTCCAGCCGTTGGGACCTCATGTATCTCATTAAGTAACTTCTTCCTCAAGCAAGGACTGTTCCCAATCAAGAGCCTTCCTTTATAAAAGAAAGTTCCTTGGTGGTATGACATGTTCTCAGGTAAGTCTTCTCCTTCCCTAACCTTTTTCAAAAGTTCCTGAATATCCTTATCTTGTTCATACGATGCATGGATTTCTTTAAGTGTTTCACAAATGGGGCCTGTTAGAGCCATTAACACAGCAGGAGGTCCAGATTGTTCCTCTCCTCTTCTGGAAAGTGAATCGGCCGCAACATTGTCAAGTCCCTTCTTGTATTCTATGACAAAGTCATAGCCAAATAACTTACTAATCCATTTTTGTTGGGCCACTGTACCAAGGGACTGCTCCAATATGTATTTCAAACTTTGATGGTCTGTTTTTATGATAAACTCGTGCCCTAGTAAGTAATGTCTCCACTTATGCACAGCTGAGACCAAGGCAAAGAGTTCCTTCTCATAAGTTGAAAGTAGAAGTGACTTACCCTTCAAGGCAGCACTGAAGTAAGCCACAGGGTGTCCTTGCTGCATCAACACTGCTCCAACACCTTCTCCAGAAGCGTCACATTCCACTACAAAAGGTTCACTGAAGTTAGGAAGTGCTAGAACTGGAGGAGTAGCTACGGCTTCCTTTAATTTTTGAAAAGCTGCGGCAGATTCCACACTCCAATGGAATGCTCCCTTCTGCAAGAGTTGTGTAAGGGGGCGAGCAATCTGTCCATAATTCTTAATAAATCGCCTGTAGTATCCAGTAAGGCCCAGGAACCCTTTAAGAGCCTTGGTGGTTGAAGGTGTAGGCCAGTCTAGCATGGATTGCACCTTAGAATTATCTGTCTTCACTCCCTCCTTATCGATGACATGGCCCAAGTAGCTTATGGAAGACCTTCCAAACTGACATTTCGTTTTCTTGGCAAAAAGTTGGTGTTCCTTGAGTGTAGCCAGGACATATCTCAAATGATGTACATGATCCTCCACAGACTTGCTAAAGACCAATATGTCATCAAAAAACACCAGCACATATTTCCTCAATACGGGTTTGAAAATAGCATTCATCAATGCTTGGAATGTTGCTGGTGCATTAGTGAGGCCAAAAGGCATCACCAAGAATTCATACAATCCCTCATGAGTTCGAAAAGCAGTCTTCTGCACATCTTCCTCCCTCATTCTGATCTGATGGTATCCGGACCTCAGATCAAGCTTGGAAAAAACCACAGCCCCATGAAGCTCATCAAGGAGTTCATCAATGATTGGTATTGGAAATCTATTTTTGATAGTAACTTGGTTAAGAGCTCTGTAGTCCACACATAATCTCCACGTTGAATCAGCCTTTTTAACTAGAATAACTGGTGATGCATAAGGACTTTGACTAGACCTCACCATACCCGAATCTAAGAGCTCTTGGACCATGGTCTCAATCACCAATTTCTGGCTGTGTGGGCACCTGTAAGGTTTTTGGTTGACAGGACTTGCAGAATTCTTGAGTATAATCGCATGATCATGAGTACGTTTGGGAGGTAACCCTTTTGGTACCTGAAATACCTGGTCAAACTCAGCTAAAAGCCCTTCAATCCCAGTAATAACTTCTGCTTCAGGATCACTATCCTCTTCCTCAATGGCATATTGTAGAGAGGTAACTCGTTCGGTGTATTGTAATGGTAGGACATTACCACTACTCACCATCTCAGTTAGCTTCTTGGGTATTCCTTTTAGAAAACAAGATTTTCCTCTAAGCATAAATTGCATGGTAAGGTGTTGTGAATTCCATTGAATATCACCCAAAGTCTTCAACCATTGGATACCCAAAACAGCGTCATAACCCCCCAATGGCATAACATGGAAGTCTGTAATGAAAACCAAACCTTGTAGTGTGAAGGGAATATGGCAGTAAGTTCCTACACTATGCAACTTGGACCCATTGGCAAGACTCACAGACATAGTTCGATCAAGATATTCCCCCATTTTTGCTTGAGCCGCAAGGAAAGGATCTACAAAATTATGAGAGGATCCTGTGTCCACCAAAACCCACATATTTTTCCCATTGATATTACCCCATAAATTCATGGTCTGGTGAGAACTAAATCCAGAAATAACATTTAATGACAACACTGGATAGTCCTCTTCAGTAAACATGGGTGGCTCCATTAAACCTTTTCCCTTGTCCTTTGGAGCCTTTTCTTCACTAATGATAGGAGTGGAAGAACTGTCCTCATCTTCCACCAAAGTATCCAACAAATAAATCTTGGGGTTACCACATCTATGTCCTTTTACATAAACTTCATCACAGTAAAAGCACAGTCCTAATCTCTTACGCTCCTCGTTTTGAGGGTTAGAAATCCATGATATGGGAACCTTCTTATTATTCCCAATATTTCCAGGAGTTTTAGTAAGAGGCAGTGTAGCTGTGGTAGGGTAAGATACCTGTGTGTTCTTAGGTGCTCCATACCCTGGAAAAGTAAGTGGCAATGCCTGAGAACTGGACTGCGTTAATCTGGGACTTGGGGGGAATTGAACTTGAGGTACCGTGCTGGCGAGATGGGTTTTCACCTGTTTCCTTGACACCCCTTGACTCTCCTCATGCATCCTAGCCAGGGCCTGTGCCATCACAACAGTTGTAGGACGCAAAACCTTGACTGGTAGACGAATTTCATCCTTTAACCCAGCTAAATAGAGTCCCAATTTTTGATCCTCACTCAAGCCTCGTTGCTTCACAGCGATATCTTCATATCTTTCTGTGTACTCCTCCACTGTAGTGGTTTGTGAAAGTCTAGCCAACTCTTCCATTGGCGAAGCCAGGAAGCTAGGTCCATAACGATTGACCAAAGCCTCAAAAAATGTTTCCCAATCCACTTGTACACCAGAAAACTCCCACTCCTGAAACCAATTCGCTACCCTTCCTTCCAAGTAACAAGCCGCAATAGTTACTTTATGATGTGGGGGTGTTCTATAAAAGTTAAAATAATGATTCGCCTTGTTAATCCAAGTCACAGGTTCATCACCAAAAAACTTGGGAAAATCCAGTTTGGGACCACGAATTCCAGCAACCAGGAGGTCATTGTTGTGCTCTCTTCTACCCTCGTTTCGTCCCCTGTTCTGGACAAGTCCAGGTGGTTAATACTGGGCTGGAGCCCTGGGTGGTACAATAACCTGCGCAGGAGGAATCACCAGCATATCCAATCTATGTTCTAGGGCCTCAAATCGTTGAAGTAATGCAGCCTGTCCTTGTTGATGCTCCATTGCCCGGTGGTCATTCAACATACGTTGCTCATCTAACTGTCGTTGGAGATGCTCGAGTGTTTCTTCCATTAATCCGACCCTTTCATTAACAGCTTTTGGAGGCATGACTAAGGGAGGAAGAATTCTTCTGATACCAAATGTCAGGAATGAAATAACCAGAATTTTCCTAACAGATTATCACTAGAATCACATAACAGAGTAGGAAATGTCAAGCTGTCAGTAAGGGAAAAACCTTGCTGTTCTTGCAAACCCTACAGAGAGAATTTTACGAATAGAAGAAACATAATTTGCATTTCATATATTCATCATAATGATCCAGTACAAGGTCTCGCCCCTATAACCGGACGTGAACTCTGCCAGCTACCAAAACAGACGCGTCACTGTACTGGAGATTCCTTTCAAGAAGGATTACCACCTAATAACCTAATTACATGCAAGTAAACGTGATTTAACTTACGTACTGCCCAAAACGACTTCGTATGGACTAATACCTAACACTCCTAATTAAGAGACTTACAGGCTGGCCCAATAAGAGTAAGTAACACCAAAACAAATGACCCTATGACAAGCCCAACCCTGAAACCATGAGACATATGTCAAAAAAACTCTCTAATCTCCTAACTGTCAACTAACATACGAAATTCTGCTGGAACTCATAACACACTTCTTCTCATCAAAATAACCACACAACAATATGTGTTACCACTTATACATATAAACCTCACTACAAATCTCTCTTTACTGTTCACTCACAAATGAAAAGATTACAGGAGAGAAAGTAACACTACACGAAAGCACTCAACTGACATATAATAACTCTGCTTCTCATTTTCGTCACTTTATTTTCTTGAACCCATCCCTTTATATAGAGCATCTTCGCGTGATAGGCTGGAATGACTCTTGTTAATATCCTGATAAGAACTCAACCTTGAAAAAGCAGTTTAGGATAAACAAAAACCTTTGAGATAAGATTTTATCTCCTTACGTGAAACATGACTTTTATTTCCATGCGGCACACAACACTTCAACACATGTTTTATTCTAACTAAAATGTCAGCTCTCCTTTTAATGCCCTTATCATCATAAAGAAAATAATATTCTCAGATAAATTACACATGCAAACTGTTACCACTTCATATATCAACTAAGTACGATGCATGAAAACTTAAACACATACATCTTGTTTCTAAGGCAGCTTACCGAAAGTTACTTGAGCAACACATAGCTCATCACACAATTGTCAAATAAGAATTTACAACCTATGAAAATTCAAACCAACAATCTCCCCGTTGACAATTGTGTGATCAAAACACCTGCATAAACACACATCACAGAAAACCTAATCCCTTCAGGCAGTCACAAATTAATATCCAATATAACATAAACAGACAATCATTAATATCTAACATAAACAAACAAACACACCACTACTCCCTCTACCTATCAGAACCAGCTATCCCTATGCTACCACACACTACGCAAAGCACCATAATTGAACATCACCGCTCCCCCTCAAACAAACATCATCTCCCCCTTTTTGATCCACAAATTGTCAAAAAATGGGCTCTTAAAATTTCTGGGAACGATTACATTGTAGCTGACTTCTCATTTGGCCTACATATTTAAAATATATTTCCACCTAGAACATAACTAGGTCATCCCAAAGAATTAAAACACATAAAAGATAATCCAAATAAAATAGGAAATCAAGAGAAATTGATTTCAAAGATGGAACTCTTAGATTTTGGTACTCAATCAAAAGAATTAAAACAATGATAACGAACGAGTTACCATAAGATGTGTTCAAGAAATAGATTACTACTTCCTCATCATGTACTTGAAATCTGATGCATGTCATTCGTTCATTTGCATCTGTGCGTGAATCTCAACAACTTGTTAGATCAAATTTAACATAATACAAGAAATTTACTTTCCATAGGTTTTCAAATCTCAACAACTTGTTAGATCCATTTGTATAGCTTGCATCAAGTTTCCCAAAAAATTGTTCAATAGGCCTATCAAGACAAATCTCAAGCATTATGTCAATCAGACTTTGCAAGTAGAGATTTGTGAAAAACAATATATGACTAATAACATGATCTTTTCAGTTTTATGAACGGATTAGCCATTTAATAATAAACACATTCAGAGGTAACATCAAACAATTAGTGCTTCAATCATAGATCAAGAATTGAATCACCTATCCCACACTCATGTTACATCAAGCTACTTGAAAATCTATTCTTACAATCACTCATAATGCTTTTCTTAGGAACAAAAGTCTTTGTTTGTCTAAGGGTTTTGTAAAAAAATATGTCAGCCAATTGATTTTCAGAAGCAATATATCCAAACGACACATATTCATTTTACCAAATTCATGGATGAAATGATGATGAAACTATATATGATTGGTTCTAGAATTGAAAATATAACCGCACGTATATTATCAAAAATAAATGAGAGCATACTTTCCTGATTCAATCTATAGTTCTAAAGAATTTGTTTCATCTAAAGCAACTGAGTGTAGCAACTTCCATCAACCATGTATTCAACTCCAACTCTGCACGAAAGTAACACTACACAAAAGCACTCAACTAACATATAATAACTCTGCTTCTCATTTTTGTCTCTTTATTTTCTTGAACTCATCCCTTTATATAGAGCATCTTCACATGATAGGCTGGAATGACTCTTGTTAATATCCTGATAAGAACTCAACCTTGAACAAGCAGTTTAGGATAAAACAAAAACCTTTGAGATAAGACTTTATCTCTTTACGTGAAACATGACTTTTATTTCCATACGACACACAACACTTCAACACATGTTTTATTCTAACTAAAATGTTAGCTCTCCTTTTAATCCCCTTATCATCATAAAGAAAATAACATTCTCAAATAAATTACACATGCAAACTGTTATCACTTCATATATCAACTAAGTAAGATGAATGGAAACTTAAACACATGCATCCTGTTTCTAAGGCAGCTTACTGAAAGTTACTTGAGCAACACATAGCTCATCACACAATTGTCAAATAATAATTTACAACCTATGAAAATTTAAACCAACAAAACCCACAACATCTGCTTTCGTCGAAAAAGTTTTTGAAGATGTTAAGATGATCAAACCAAAAAATATACTTAACAAAACAATTATTGCTACTAAAGATGCGGAGAAAAATTAGGAGAAACATGAGCACGCAAAGGATGTCGCGCACTTATTAGTTCTTTATGTATGTCTCACATTGTTCTTCTCTACATTCACCGATGCACTAGTCTAGTCATTCATCTCATTCGTTGAAGATTTCATGAGTATTTAAAATTACAATTGGCTAGGAGCCATTGCGCCATTCTTGATGGATCAATACAGAAGTGCGAAAAAATGTGAAAAAATTGCATGGTTGTGCAACAATTATTTTGGAAAGTATTATCATTTTGTTATCGTAACATACACTACACTTTTGTTTATATTATTAACATACCTTTTTTTTTGTGCAGCATTGATTTTGTGAGCATAGTACACTATTCACAACTTTTGATGATGAAAAATTTCTAAGATTCCTAAAATGAGTTCTCAAATTATTCAAAAGTGACTTTAAGAATACATACATGGACAAATTAAAGGGAATAGTGTCATTGATAACTACTTTGTTTATTAGTGCGAGCTACAATATATGTCATCTGTTAGATGTATATGAACCTTGCTTACTCTATTATCATTTCAGGTTGAATATAAAGATGGTGGAAAACACGATCATGTACAACAACATGATGATATTGGCTTGAAATGGAATGACATCAAACATTGTAAGTAAAATGTTTGCATTAAATTAACAATGACAAACAATGTCTATGCATCCTCATTAACATATTTTTTAATTTCCATGCCTATATAATTGATACATTCGACGAGATATTCACAATGCATAAATGTCAATCACCAAGCGACGAACCAAGTACTTTGTCAATGGCATGCAATTACAAGTTCTTCTATGATAATGCCCTATTTGATTTTAATTAAGATTTTAAAATCAAATTTGTGTAGGATTGATTATGCAGTGTCAATCACATTGTTTCAAAAAATATTGTAATTGTTCAGTTACTTGAGTATGATAAACAAAATTGTTATATGAAATTATAGGCATATATCATATTGGAAAATGAGGGCCTTATCCAAAAGAATATGACAGAAAAACTAGTTGATATATAAGGTATTACCCTATAAGTACATACTATTTCCACAACATGTTAAAGGATCATATCATTCTACAAATGATTAGACATTGGTTGTTCTCAACATTGAGTAGGGAACATGGCAACATTACAACTCATGAATGCCAAGGAATAAGAAAAAACATGACCAATACCTCACGGATGCAAAGATGTTTATAAGTGTCATTATTTAACCAAAATGTTAAATTTCATTACTTTATGATATTCATTCTGAATGAAATAAAATATTTCACAGTGAACTTATTACGACTCGATACTTCCGCAAAGAAATCAAACTAAAGGTAACCAACTTGAAACAGTATGGGATACCGCACAACAAAAGGCATCATCATAAGTTCTTTTTGAATACTCTCATTTATTCTTTTGATTGAATTCATTGTAATAATACAATTTATGAATAATCTAATATCCCATAACAGGATGAATTGTGGCATTATTGTGATGTATATCATGGAGTGCATTTTCCATAAATGGGGTATCCCACGAAAACTGTCAATTGAAGATTTGACAAAATTCAGGGCTCATGTGATGCATATGTTCATGACCACCAAAGAGAACAAGTGGGGTGACAATAATATGACAAATGAAGAAGTTAAAAGAAGCAAATGATGTTGTTTTTTAATCTTTATCAAATACTTATATTAGGTGCTATTTTAAAAAAACAACATCAAATACTTATATTAGGTGCTATTAGGAAGCATATGACAAATGAAGAAGTTAAATGAGGCAAATGATATTAAAATAATATAAAAACATTATATTTCCTTCCGTATATTATATTAGGTGCTATTTTTAATCAGTACATGTGTTTATGATCTTCTTTTGTTATTTGATTAACATTGTATTGAACTTGGTAACAAAAACAACACCTAATATAACCATACGTAGATGATGTATTATAATGAAAAAAATGTAAGAATGAAAAGAGGGTCATATCTCCTCAAAATAACAATGTATAATCTGGCATTAACATAACATTGCAAGTGAAATCAAAAACCCTATCACAAGATGAAATCTTGATGAAATTGATCCCCTAATGAAGCCCAAATCTCACTCTAGAACACCCTATTCTTGCAAATTATTAAAAAAAAGACACAAACATCAATTTGATTAATTTATTATTTTTAAAATCAAATTTAATAAAACAATGTAGTACTTGAGTGACATTTTTCCCCTAATCTTCATCTTCTAACTCATTACTGCGCCTTCTAGTGGATCTTGATTTTCTTTTGAATAACTTTTGCTTCCTTACAATACAAGGACGACCATTTCTACGTTTAATTATCAGATCCTTCGATTTATTACCCATAAAAAAAACCACCAACCAAACTTATTCTCTTATCCTTGACTTTAGCTTCAGCCCATTTTATTTTCAAATTGTAATTATTTTCACTTTCAGCTACCCGATCAGCAACTTGAGTGAATATTCTACATAAATAATTATATTTGCATTCTCCAAAATTGATTCTCCAACCATCATAATTGATTTTGACACGAGTATGAGTTTTGTGTATATGAGTATGAATTTTGTGTATATCTTTCCACCATATCTCAAACACATAATGAGGTTGCAACAAAAAAAATTCATCATGAATGAACACAAAATCCCTCTAAATGCAAACCTATATCACATTATGTTACAAAACAATGTATCAAACCAATTACATTGTTTGATACAAATAATGTAATTGACCACTACCAACTTAAAAATAAAAGGAAATGCAATGAATGTATGAAAATTCAAATAGTGTCCAACTAATTGGCCAATGCCTTATAAAAAAATAAAACGAGTGCAGTAGATGAATGGAAATTCAAGATGATCATCTGCATACCTTCAATAAGAGCAGTTAATTGTAACCAAGACCACATCGTATGAGATATTGAATGTTACCTTCTTCGTGACCTTTTCACCATAAACAATATCTTCTTCAATGTAGTAGACATCAACACCTAATATTCATTATAGATACTTAAACTGTAAAGTCGTCATTCCAATTAACTCAGTTTGAAACTCTTTATACTTTGCCTTAGTGTAGAGAACTTGTATTTGTTTCTCAAAACCATAGATAGTTACACATTTTATTTGCCTATGGATGGAACAGAAATCAGCTTGACCGTCCTCAACATTTTTCATCACCTCATTATTATATTATTCGACAAATTATTTCAAACCTGTCTTGAATTGACATAACCATCAAAGAATGCATTCATACTCTCACTCGTTTGCGTGATTGACATACCAGCCTCAAAATACTTTTCGAGATAAATCAGAACCCATAACTCCATCTCCTCATATAACGAAGTTAACCAAACGATATCAATCAGGTGAAATTTCACAATTATAGACATCCAAGCGACCTCAAACTCTTGAATACTCCATGATTTGTAGAAAGCATCCCCCAATGCATAAATAATGAGGTTATATTCCTTACATGAACCCAATTTTTTTAAAATTTCTTCAGAATATGCCATAAACAAAGTCTATGCTTAGTATTGGGGAAAGCAATCGCAATTGCATTCTTCATAACCTTATCCTGATCTGTGATGATTCTTTTTGGAGGCTTGTCATGCATACAAGCAAACCAAGTCTTAAAAAGTCATACAAATGTCTCTATATCCTCATTTGAAATAAGACCGAAACCAAGCAATATCGACTGGCCGTGACCATTGACAACAATAAAGGGCGCAAATGACATGTCAAGTTGTTGGTTAAGTATGTAGTATCGAAGGTAATGACATTTCCAAATTCTTGGCAAGTAACTCTGCTATGCGGATTGTCGCAACCGAAATCACGACGCGTACCGGCGCTATTTGAGAAAAAGATTCGTAAAATGTAAGAAAATGTAAGAGTCGCCACCAATTGATTATAGTGCAATTGGACACTAAATGTTAGGTCTGCGAACCAAAGAAAATGGGTAAGGGGGTCTATTGAGTGTGGAGAAGGTGTTAGGCACCCCACAACTCCCTAGTCGGTTGCCTTTTAAACTGTTTATGCCTTTTCTTAAAAATGTTTTAAAAATGTCTCAAATTGTTTTGATAAAAAAATTATGGATGGAGGAATTTAAACTTCGTTTTTTAAAAGAAATGTTTCGAGAAATCAATACGTTGATATTCTCTAAACAAAGTTGGATGGAAAAAGAAATGTCTCGAGAAACCAATACGTTGATATTCTCTGAACATGATTGGATGCTTGAAAGAAATGTCTCGAGAAACCAATACGTTGATATTCTCTAAACAAAATCAGATGTTTGACGGAAATGGATGTTTCGAGAAACCAATACGTTGATATTCTCTAAACAAGATCGAATGATTTGAAAGAAATGGATGTTTCGAGAAACCAATACGTTGATATTCTCTAAACAAGATCGAATGGTTTGAAAGAAATGGATGTTTCGAGAAACCAATACGTTGATATTCTCGGATGTTTCGCGGATTGAATATATAAAATTGTGTGATTTGATTCATTCTTTTTTGGAAATTATTTAAATATACATTCTAAAATAAATTATAAAGTTAAATACAAGCATGCATATTAATCTAATTAATGTCTATACTACTTTACTATTTTATTATTTTATTACATGATTTGGGACTATATAATTGTCAAAATAAATTATAAATAGCAACCCAACATAACCCAACAGGCCCTAATAAACTCAAACAAATAAAACACGGACCAGGCCCAAAAAACAAACAGAAACCCATGAAAAAAAAAACAAATTAAACCTTAAACCCGGCACAATAATAAAACCTAAAACAGGCCCAAACGAACAAACCAAATCAAATGCAGCCCAAACCCAACATGTAATAAAACTTTCATGGCCCAATATCTCATTCTCAACCCGACCCAAAATCCAACCCGGCCCAACATCATACAAACCTAACACCAGCCCAACATCTATACCTGACCCAAAATCCAACCCTGGCCCAAAATCCGACTACTGTTCATCATCTTGCTCCTTAGCCAGTTCTCGTGACCGTGGCCGTGGCCAGCGCCGGCAATCCTCCACCCCTGCAATCCAAATTGAAGAACAACGCAAACAGAGAAACAAAGCAGCCAAACCAACAGATCCAACAAAACAAACCCTAAGAACAAACAAGGATCCAAACAAAACCAGAAATTACAGAATTCAATAACCAAACAAAAACCGAAAAGGAAATGAAATTTGATATCCAGATTACCTTTGGCTTCCCCTCTGCTCGATTTTCTTCTCAAGAAACCCCAATCTCTTTTCTGGCTTCCTCTATGCTTTTCTTCCAGATTCTTCCAGAAACCAAACAATCCACCTGGCTTTCCTCTGTTTCTCCCCGAAAATCCTCTGGTTTCAGAAATTCCCCTCTTCCAAATCTGTTTCTTCCATCTTCGTTTCTTCCCTTTCGATTTCGTCTTCCTCCAAAACCAATCTTTTTCTTCTCTCCCCCCCGTTTCTCTCGTGTTTTTTCTTTCGAAATCCCCCTCTTCTTCAAGCCTTTATAACCCCAAATCAGTGCTCTCCAGCTCCGTTCTCCACCATCTCCACTATCTCCACCTTCTCTTCGATGCGCTCCCTCCACGGTCGGCCACCTTTTCTCCACTGGTTTCCTCTGTCGCTTCTGCCCTCTCTCTCTCCAATGGCTGGCTGTGTAGAAGGTGGCTAGGGTTTGGGTGGGGAATGAGGTAAGCTTTTGATGGTTTAGGTTAATTAGAATTATGGGCTGGGCTGGCTGGGTAATGGGCCGGGTAGGTTAATTTTAAGTTTGGGTTTTAGGGCTTGATTCGGTAAATTCTTAAGTTTTTTTTATTTATGTTTTCTCTTTTATTTTTATTAAAAAAAATGATCAACTCCCGGACAAAAATGGGGTACTACAGCTGCCCCCCTTTGCGTGACTTTACATCGTAAATGACACGCAAAGGAGTAGAAAGCTGATTTTTGTACCAATTGAAGCATGTGAAATAACGCACTGGATCACTGTAACCATCTCCGGCTTGGCTGGAAAAATAAAACCGCTCGGGATCACTGTAGCCATCTCCGGCTTGGCTGAATTTTTGAAGAAATAATTTTAAATTTTAAATTTTTGAATTTTTAAATTTTGATTACATAATTAAATTTGCACAGGATCACTGTAGCCATCCCTGGCTTGGCTGAATTTTGAATAAATCGGATTCTTTGATTTTTTTTTTGATTGCATTTTTTGATTTTTTGCAAGCAAATTTTTTTGAAATTTTATTTATTTTTTATTTACACAAATATTTACAGGAAATTTTTATATTTGTCCCTGGACTTGCCAATGACATGGGCTGGACTTAGGTAAATAGTACAATGACTAACACTGTAAAATTCTCAATTGGGCCTGTCCACATTCGCGGCCACATGCAACAGCTGCTCCCACCTTTGTCGCCTGGACTCCGATTGTTGCTTCTGAGCTGGTGTTTCCTGAGTATAATCAGGGGATGACGATCTAGCAGCAGATTGAGATGTTTCTCCAAATGCTAGGACTCGAGACCGCGATGCTTGTAGTCTTTTTGCAGTGGTGGTCATTTGGCTAATACTCTTCCGCCAACGGTTTTTCTGTATGGTAATTACTGGATAAAGTAGGGAAACTTGGTTTAGAGGAGGTCGAATGCGTTTACTCAAAACCAGTCGAGTAATGAGTCGCGGGAAATACAATTTCTCCACCCTCGTCGGTCTGTTCTCCACAAAACTTTGTGCCTTCAGAATAGTAGCCATAAAGAATTCCCCAACATCGAACCATACCCCTTTATACATATAGTATAAGGCATAGAGAATCCTACCTCGTCGCTGGTGATGGTGACCGATAGGGCAGAGGTTATGCTGGACAGCATCGTCCAGCAACCACATCTTCGACGGCAAATATGAGCGACGTGTAGCATTTATTTTCTCATCCATCTGTCCTCCACACATGTCATCAATTATCTCCTCCTTAGAAACAGATACTGGTGCCTGAAAACCAGTAGCCACTTCATAAGAAGAAGGATACCCTAGACATTCGCATATGTCCGCCGTGGTGAATCGAAGCTTTATACCGAGTATTTCCACCTGATAAACTGGTTGTGACTCAATTCTTACACTCGGTGGTAACACTTCTAAAGTTTCATAAAAACTACGAACTATACGAGGATACACTGACAAATTACCCTCAGGATCAGGGTTAACCATAAATAACAGGGAATGATCTCGGAGGTATTTCATAGCCCAGCGGGCGTTTGAATCTCTAAGAATATGAAGGTCAAATTGTCGCTCAGGGATGATCTCCGCTTTAGCAAATGAAACAATTGCTTGTGAGCGGGGTGATAGACTATCGTCCATTCGATTGATCGAAAAACGAGACATCTAAAAGAGATGAAAAATGTTAGGGAAGTGAATTTTGCAATGATCCGAACAAGATCAAGAACAACGATGATGACAGTAAAGATAATTGGGTGAGAGATAATGAACAGATGCGGCAGCGAAGATACGCAATCTCCGAAGAGAAGAAAGAAAATTTGGGCTAGAGAATATAAAATTAAAAATGATTCATGAGTCTATCAAAGGAGATTTGACCTGTCGAGACTACAGCGAAGAGATTCGGTGAAAGAAAGTGACGGATTTGGCCAGACAAACAACGTATATAAAAAAAACAAAATTGTACTATTGCCGCAGAAAGTAAAAAAACAGGGATCACGTTTGGCCATTATGCATGCTTTTTGTTTTTTTTTTGTTTTTGGGTCATTTCATCAGTGGGCATCATCATCCCCATCTTTCCCAAATCATTTCCCCGAATCTGCCTGTATTTTCCCATATTTTGCACATTGTTTCACTGTTCCCAATCATGCACCTTTCATTCTTTCATCAACCAATACAATACTTTTCCCTTTTACTTGAACCAGACTATTTATTCAAATTCTTCATGCCCTCCCCGTCCTTTGACTTCTCCAAGCTTCTTTACAGTCACAACTGCCAAATATGTCTCAAATTCTCGTCCAGAGTAATATCCTAATGCATGTATTTTGTTTCTTGTATAGCATCGCTTCCATTTCAAATAAATCCCATAGTATGGCGATATTTATAGGATATGCAAATTTAAAAGGAGATATGAACAGGAACACGGAGGCTATTGAGAATGAAGAAAAACCACGGATGAGAAAAAGTTGAGAATATCTTATTAGAACTAAATAAATGACAGAGAAACACTGGTCATGTATGTACATAATACATTGGGAAGAAAAGTAAAAACAAAGAACAATAAGATATGGAGAGTGTATAAGGTAACATTCCTTATAGGACCGAAATGTGACTACTCCGATTCCATGCAAAAACTGCCCCAGTTTTTGTGTGCACCTATTTCACAATTGTCGAACCTGACGTTTCAGCTGAGATTGAGTTTCCTTAAACCCAAATGCTAAACTCTGGTCATGCACCCTTCACCACTTCCCCATCAAAATCTTCACCCATACTCTCTTTGAACTCTCATACATACCAAAGTGGTTTTTTGACAATTCCATCATGATCTCCCTGCGACTCTATTTTTTGCATAGACTTCCTTTTCAAATTTTCAACCCAGCGAGCTCACCCTTATGAGTAATACTTTTTCACTGCATCGGCATTTACGGGCTGAAGTAAATCCTCCCCATCCATTTTGGTCAATATCAATGCTCCTCCCTCAAAAGCTTTTTTAACCACATATGGTCCTTCATAACTTGGAGTCCATTTACCTCGATGATCCTTTTGTGGCGGCAAAATCATTTTTAAAACTAGATCTCCTTCCCTGAAACAACGAGGTCGAACTCTTTTATCATGTGCTTTCATCAATCTTCTTTGATACAATTGTCCCTTAAAAATTGCTTGTAATCTCCGCTCTTCAATTAAATTCAATTGTTCATATCGTATTTTGACCCATTCTGATTCTTCCAAACCTACTTCTAAGATTACTCGAAGAGAAGGTATCTCTACCTCAACAGGCAAAACAGCCTCCATCCCATACACTAAAGAGAAAGGAGTCTCTCCAGTAGATGTACGTATCGATGTACGGTAACCATATAGGGCATACGGGAGCTTCTCATGCCAATCTTTGTAATTTACTGTCATCTTTCCAATGATCTTCTTGATATTTTTATTCGCCGCTTCAACAGCTCCGTTCATCTTTGGACGATATGGCGTTGAATTATGGTGACTAATTTTGAACTGATCACAAAAATCTTTCACCATCTTGCTGTTGAAATTCGTACCATTATCAGTGATAATTCTTTCCGGAACTCCATATCGACATACGATCTCCTTCCTCAGAAACCGTAGAACCACACTACTTGTCACACTGGAATAAGAAGTAGCTTCCACCCATTTGGTGAAATAATCAATAGCTACCAAAATGAAACGATGTCCATTAGAAGCTTTTGGTTCTATTGGACCAATGACATCCAGACCCCACATTGAGAAATGCCATGGTGATGATAACACGTGTAATGGGTTGACTGGGACATGTGTTCTGTCTGCATACACCTGACATTTGTAACGCGTGCATATTCTATGCAATCCTTCTCCATGGTCAACCAGTAATAACCTGCACGAATAATCTTTCGCGCCATTGAGTGTCCACTGGAATGGGTTCCGCATATTCCTTCATGAATCTCCTCCATGAGTTGTCTGGCTTCAATGACATCGACACAACGTAAGAACACTACACCATCATTCTTTTTATAAAGAATATTTCTATTCAAAAAGAAAGATCCTGACAATCTTCTGATGGTGCGTTTGTCATTCTCCGATGCTCCTGATGGATATTCTTTCTTCTCAATGTACTGCCAGATATCATGATACCAGGGTTTACTATCTGGCTCTTCTTCCACATTTGAACAATACCGTCGAACTTCTCGCTTCTCAATCTTAATCACTTGTCCTTCACCTTTCGAATCTACATCAAACATGGCTGCCAAAGTTGCTAGAGCATCTGCTATCTGGTTCTCTTCTCTTGGAATATGGTCAAACTCTATCCAATCAAAAAACTTGATTAGTTTTTTGATGTGTCGGTGGTATGGTATGAGTTTACCATCTTTGGTCTCCCATTCATCATTCAATTGTCTAATCACCAGTTGTGAATCCCCATACACCTGCAACCTTTTAATCCCCATGTCAATAGCTGCTTGAATCCCCATTGTGCATGCTTCGTACTCAACCACGTTATTGGTGCACTCAAAATATAGCTTGGCTGTGAACGGGATAACGCTCTCTTCGGGTGATATCAATGCGGCTCCAATCCCACATCCTATGATATTGGATGCACCGTCAAATAACAAAGTCCATTCCTTTAATTCTTTCTGACTTTGATCCTCTGATACTGCCATGATGTCAATGTCTGGGAACCCCAGATTCATGGGTTGGGGATCATTAATTGCTCCATCAGCCAAATAATCTGCTATTGCTCTTCCTTTGATTGCTTTCTGTGTGACATACAAAATATCATACTCTGAAAGTAGCATTTGCCACTTAGCAATCCTTCCCGAAAGTGAAGGCTTTTCAAAAATGTACTTGATAGGATCCATCCTGGATATCAGCCATGTAGTGTGATATAACATGTATTGCCTAAGCCGATGAGCTGCCCAAACTAGCGAACAACAAGTCTTCTCCAACATTGAGTAATTAATTTCACAACTTGTAAACTTCTTACTCAAGTAATAGATAGCGTGCTCTATCCTTCCCGATGAATCATGTTGCCCAAGCACACATCCCATTGAAATCTCTGAGATAGTTAAATAGAGGATAAGTGGTCTGCCAACCACAGGAGGCATCAACACTGGAGGATTTTGCAAATATCGCTTAATCTGCTCAAATGCCAGTTGGCAATCCTCATTCCATTTTGTCGAGTTGCTTTTCCGTAGTAATTTGAAGATGGGTTCACAAGTGGTTGTCAATTGAGAAATAAATCGTGCAATGTAATTCAATCTTCCCAAAAAGCCCCTGACTTCTTTCTCAGTGCTAGGGGGAGGCATTTCCAAAATTGCTTTAACTTTATCAGGATCCACCTCAATTCCCCTTCTACTTACAATGAAACCTAGCAATTTCCCTGAGGTCGCCCCAAACGTGCACTTGGTTGGATTCAACTTTAATTGATGCTTTCGTAACCGATCAAATAGCTTCTGGAGATTCACAATATGATCCTCCCCCTTCTTGGATTTTGCTATCATATCATCAACATATATTTCAACCTCTTTGTGCATCATATCATGAAACAAGGTGACCATAGCCCTTTGGTAAGTCGCCCCAGCATTCTTCAAACCAAATGGCATGACTTTATAACAAAAGGTTCCCCATAAGGTAATGAAGGTTGTCTTCTCTTGATCTCCCGGCTTCATCTTAATTTGGTTATATCCTGAAAATCCATCCATGAAGGAAAAGGTCGAATGTCGGGCTGTATTGTCTACCAAGACATCAATATGAGGGAGAGGGAAGTTATCTTTTGGACTTGCACGATTGAGGTCCCTGTAGTCCACACACATTCGGACCTTGCCATCCTTTTTAGGCACTGGCACAATATTCGCTACCCATTCAGGATATTGAGCTACTGCTAAAAATCCTGCATCAAATTGTTTCTTTACTTCATCTCTTATCTTCAACAACATATCTGTTTTTAATCTTCTCAACTTCTGTTTCACAGGAGAACATTCTGGCATTAATGGCAACTTGTGAACAACAATATTTGCATCAAGACCAGGCATGTCTTGATAAGACCATGCAAAGACATCCTGGTAATCATGCAACATATCTATCAACTTCTTTTTGCCTTCTCCCTCAAAAGCAGCGCCTATCTTGACTTCTTTTTTTTCAATTTCAGTCCCTAAATTCACAACTTCAATTTTCTCTTGGTATGGCTGTATTATTTTTTCCTCTTGATTAATTTGTCTCATCATTTCAGGTAAAATTTCTACTTCTTCCTCAGTTTCATAGTCAGGTTCAACATTGCTAATAGATGCATCAAAATCTGGTTTGTTAAATTCGTCCTCTTTGTTATCATCATTTCCAGTCCTGTTAAAGAATTGAATGAGAGTGGAATTGAAGTAAAGGCCAAAGGAATAGAGAATTTAGGAACAAAGATGATTGAACACAGATAACTGTCTCAAAACTTTATTTCATGAAGGGAAATATTACTGAATTGAAAACATGCAAACACCACACTTTTAAAATTTATTTGAAATGAAAACAAACATGCTCATTACAAAAGACTCAAACGAAAACCATGAGCTAGGTTATCAATGATAATGCACTCGGAATTACTCTTGCAAGTCTTTGAGAGATACTGGAAGTTCCATGCTGGCCCAATTGCTAAGGCAAAATCCAGGGGGACGTGAAATGACGAAATTAGGGGCAATAACCAAGTTTTGTTCCTCCTCCACAACAGCGATGTGAAACTGGTCAAATAAATTTGCCAAACCTTCCCCACTTTGATCAGTTGAGCCTTCACATGGTAGTTTTTGGATTTTTCCAAAAATTGCCCCAGCATCGATCACTTTTATCTTGTTCTGCATTCCCCCATAGATAAATGTGTCATAAAGCCAAGGGGGTAATTCATTATGCACCTCAATCCTTCTTTCCAGTCTCGCGTTTCTCTTTGCCTGCTTCTCTTCTTGTACTCTAATCTTGTCAGCCCTGGTTGGCACATAGCCTAAACCCCAACGTTCAAAATGCTTCACCAGTTCTATTGGCCTTTTGATGCCTTGATGATTCTTTCCAAGGCCTTCTCCTGGGTGATACCCCTTTTTTAGCATGAATTTGGCAACACTCATTATTGTCTTTGATAACTCCGGTTTTGCAGGATAACATCCATCCTTGGCATAGGTAGCGCTGGCAATTTCGAAAAACTGGAAAGAGCTTTCCACTCCAGCCATTGGAGCATCGATATGGCCATCAATGGCCAAGCTAGCAACCATCCATTCCGACTGACTCTTTACTATATAGATCCTTCCATCATGGACAAATTTGAGCATTTGATGTAATGATGACGGAACAACCCCCGCAGTATGAATCCAAAGCCGTCCCAATAAACAGCTGTAAGTGGGAGAAATATCCATAACAACAAACGGCACATTGAAAGTTATACTAGCCACCTCCAATGGTATTTCAATCTCCCCCATGATTTCCCTTCGAGTTCCATCAAACGCCCTTACTACCATGGGTACTTCCTTAAGATAGGACCTGTCAATAGGCAATCTCTCAAAAGTTTCTTTGGGTAGAATATTGAGTGACGACCCATTGTCTACCAGAATGCTTGCCAATTCTTTTCCGCGACACATAGCAGAAATATGCAAAGCTTTATTATGCCCCATCCCTTCAGGCGGAATTTCATCCTCAGTAAAGGACAGTAAATGAGAGGCCAATACGTTTCCCACAATGCTATCAAGAACCTCCGTAGGAATTTTGGTGGGCACATAAGCCTGGTTCAGCATTCTCAACAAGACCTGCCTATGTGGCTCTGAACTCATTATCAGTTCCAAGATCGAAATCTTTGCCGGGGTCTTTTTTAGTTGGTCCACAATCATGTATTCACTTTGTCGGATGATTTTTAGGAACTCTTGCACTTCTGAATCATTTACCGTTTGTTCTGCATCATCTGAACGTATGAAGAGACCCTCAGTTGAGAGGGGGATTGACCTTTCCATTCCGGGTACATCTTTCCCCTTTCTTTTGCGCTCTGCCTCATAATCTTTTGTTGGCCTTTCGTCTAGCTTGTCTGGAATATAACATCTTCCGCTCCGGGTCATCCCACTAATACCAGAGATATTGTCTACCACTCCTCCTTTAATACTGTTGGTACCTACTTCATAGGTCTAAGGCACTGCTTTGTCACTTTTGTATAATGAGTCTGCCTTGGATGCGGCAACTGGGGGCACATCTTCCACATAATATTGGACCACAAATTGTGGCGCGGAGTTGGGTCTGGCCCCTTGATAGTATCCTCCGACAACATTGACGTCTTTGGGCTCGATTTTTCCCTCTTGTAATGATATCATCTTTAAGTCCATTAATTCTTGCACCTTTCCTCGGAAAGCAGCGCAATTCTCAATGACATGCCCTTTCTATCCCTTATGATACTCACAGACCTTAGCCGAGTCGTGGAATTCATCTTCAGTTTCCATGCTCTTACTTTCTTCAATCAAACCTTCTTTACTTAATATCGCAAATAAACTAACCAAAGGCATTGATATTTCGGAAACCCATCTTTTGACATCAGAAAAAATTTCCACAAGATTTACTCCTTCCTTCTCATGATTGGGCAAGGGGTTGTTATTGACATTTGGCTTGTTGACCGCGCTAAGGTCAAGCCTTTTTGCCTCAACCATCCCTTGTACTATTCTCTTGAATTGTAAACATGTCTCTGTTGAGTGTCCCGGTGCACCGCCATGATACAAACATGTCATATCAGGATCATACCATGGAGGATATGGAGGCTTATGGATTCTTCCAGGAATTGGAGCAACTGCTCCTTGGGCTTGCAGCTTGATGAAACATTCTGTATAGGTTATTGGAATAGGATCAAACTGCTCGAATGGCCTTCGAGGTCTAGGATTGGAGTTCCGGAAATTTGGACGAGGGTTCTGGTAAGTATTTTGGTTACTAGGGTATCGATTGAGGTCTGTACTCGGAGAATTTGAACGGAGGTTTTGGCCAGCATTTGGGTGTTGAGGATATTGGTTCAGGGACGGAGCATTGTATTGGGGAGGATAGGTATTTGGTGGCTGGTTAAAGGATATTTCCAGATTATGCATGCTAGGAGTATCATCCCTTGATTGGTAATTTGAAGTAGGTGACTTAAAGTCAGCTGGTGATGGAGTGAAACTCACGGAATGCACGTCAGCCCTTTTTCCTTTGCAAGGTTTTGAAGCCTCCGATTTTTCCAAACTGGGACTATACAAAGTCCCTCTCTTTATACAACGCTCAACTCGCTCACCTGAATGTATGATATCCGCCAGATCACGATGACCCCCTCCTGCCAGATTTGAAGTATAGGGTTCCTGAAGAGCATCAATGAAGGCATTCAATAAATCTTTTTCTGTCAATGGTGGGATTATCTGGGCCGCCAAATCTCTCCATCGGTGAGCATATGCTCTGAATCCTTCCTCTTCCTTCATCATAGTATTCTGCAAGTCATAAACAGTAGGAACTTTCTCTTCATTATGCTTATATTGTTTCATAAACATTTCTGCCAAATCCTCCCACGAAGAAATTAACGTAGGGTTGAGCGCATTGAACCACCTTTGGGCTGGTCCATTCAGACTATCTTGGAAAAAATGGACCATTACTTTCTCATTATTTGCGTATGGCTGCATTCGCCGACAGTACATAGTCAAGTGATCCAACGGGGCACCTGTGCCATTAAACAAACTGAACTTGGGCAGGATGAAGTCATGTGGAATTTGCAAATTTTTAACCAAACATAAACTTGACGGGTTTAAAGCTCCAGACGTGCTGAACCCTTCCATGGCTCTCATTCGTTTCTCCAATTTCTTAAATTCATCCAAGGGAACATTGCCCACGTTTTGAATTTCTTCCCCCATAACCCTGATGGGGTCCACCATATTAATATGCTCCACATGAGAATTAGGTGGAAGAGCTCCCGTTGGAGGGATATATGTCTGGTTTGGTTGTGGTGCATACTGTTGCTGATTCGATTCCGGTAATGATTGACCATGAGTAGGAGTAAACCCTGGTGGGTAGGGTGGAGTAGCATGGTAAGTGGCAATCTCTGGACCCGTAGGCAACTCTGAACTTCCTGCTGTTTCTTTTCCTTTTACTAACAGAGCTACGCTCTGAGCCAATAGGGCAAGCTGCTCCCTCATCTCCGCGATCTCTTGATTCTGACTTTCTCTTTCTTGTTCCATCCTTTTAGCTAGCTTTAGCTGTAGGCGAGTCTGATAGGGATGATGATGCTTTTCTGATGCTATTTTTGCTTATATGTTCTTTATTTTCTCTCTCTCTACATTACGTAGATGAAAAAAAAAATATTAGCTTTCTTTTATTATCCCCTTTTTAAAGTATGCATGAGTGTGATCCTGATTTGTGCAAAATCTAACAAATCTTTGCAATTTAAAGAGATAATAATAGCAGAAATCATTTCATTGAAAGCATTTGCAAATCAATATGTTACATTTCTTCTTCATCAACCATCTCAACTACATTGGAGCTTCTTGATTGGATCTGGAATATTTGCTCCCTGATCACGCGTAAATCACTACGAAGACTTGCTAAAAATGAGGAAACTTTAGCTAGTTCTGGAGTGTTTAGCATCTGGCTCATCCTCAAATTTTGCTCGTATATTTCATAATCACTAGCCCATTCTGATAGACGCAGTGCTCGACTCATTACCATCCTGATCTTGTCATTAATACCTTGTTGTTGCTCTCGTAGTGTGCTCCATTCTTCATGCAGAAAATTATTCTCCTGATTCAACTCTCTTATTTCGGCCACCTTTTGCTGAATTGAGGCATCACATCGTTCTTTGATCAGTTGGTTTTCATACAAAACACGATCCATCTGTTCCTTTAGTGTGTGAATCTCGACAATATTCTTTTTCAGCTGTATGGTTTTATCAAACATTTCTGTCTTTGCGCCATAATTTATTTCTTCTAGCGTAGCGACTGTTTCCTTAAGCTGTTTAATCTCATTGCATGCTTCTTGGAGCTCCTTTTGCATCCCTCTTCTCTCTTCTTCAGTTTCGACTATCAAGGCTTCTTGTGACTGCCGTTTCTCTTTCTCAACTAATTCTGCCTTTGCTTCCCTGAATTTCCCTTTATACTTCTTATATTTTTCTGTCATCATTTCTAACATCTTCCATACTATTTTAGCTTCTTTCCCCGGGAATTCGGATGGCCCTCCTATCCTCTCATCGTCGCTTGACATATTTTCCCATTGAAGGCTCTCATTCACTTCTTGTTTCTCAACATCCACGGTTGCTTCTGAAAATGGCTGGTCTTTTACTATCGCCGCCTTTCCTCCTGCTTCTTCGTCCACTTTCTGAACCACTGCTTTATCTTCTTGGGCCCGCTTCCTTTTCTTTTGGTCCGCATCAATAGATTCTTCTTTTGTTATACCGAAGACCACTCGAGATTTTGCCCTCTTTAAATGCCATGCTTCGTATCGAGCTTTTCCATGAGTATTCCAAGCTCCCATTTTTAGCCCTCGAGGATTACTCCAAGCTTCCACTACCTGTTTAATTATCATTTTTGCCTGATCATCCTCAAGAGAGAATTCCAACTCCCTTAGGCCACGTGTCACTGGTCGACAAAGATTCCCGCCTATTTGTCGGAAAAACATGGCTGGGGCTTGACTTGTGATTCCCCAAGGGCCTATAAGAGGGACCCAATTGAAACTACCACATTTGTATAGTAGCCCATCTGATTTATACCATAATGCCTTCATGTACACCTTTGTCTCATCTAATTTGCTAAGCAAACATCTCCATTTTTCAAGTGAAGGTTTTTGCGGCTGCAATCCAGATTTCTCATAATCCTGTATGGGATCTCTGAGCTGATAGTCATCCTTTTGAAACTGGACTAGGGGTGCTCCGATAGTTTTGTCATATTTCAGGTGGCTGACGAGCCAGATTCCTAGTAGCTGTGAACATCCCACAAATTTCCCTTCAGTGAAAACACGGCAACGATTAAGAGATCGAATTGTTTCACACAATATTGCCGGTACTGGAGTTGCTCGGTATCTGACGTCATCAACCATGTTAATAACACTTTTGTCCACATATCCACCTGTACGTGGAAAAATCACAGTTCCGTAAACAATGACGGCAAAAGCGAATCTCCCTTCCTCCTTATGGAAATTCTCTCTGGCAAAATTAATCAATATCTGAGTCGGGAAAGTCCACCTTGTGCCTTGCATCTTCCCCATATCTTTGGCTTTCTTTGTAGTTATTCCTAGTAACTTGGAAATAATGACCTCTGCATAGGTCTTCCTTCCGGGATTGTAGATTTTATTAGCGTGCTTGGCGTATCCCAATAAGTCAGCATATTCTTCAATCAATGGTGACAAGTCAATTGACCCAAAGACAAAACACCTATATGCCGGGTCCCAATGGTGCATGGCTGCCTGGAGGAGAGTTACCGGGGCTTGTATGGTCAACAAATAGTCGATTCGTCCATAGTCATTTCTGAAATCCTTCCTTGTCTGCAAATCTTGTTCCTCCCATAACTCAGCTAGGGTTGCTGGTGCCTGAGTTAGAAATGTAATTTTCTTCACTGGTCCCAAAAATTGTTCTTCCTTCAAACTGTCTCCCCATCCTTCTTGCAATGCTTCTAACTTCTCCCTGACCCCTTGGGAATCTTCTAATGTTAGTGCATTAGTCCCTATTGGTATGATCATTCTGCAAGTACTATCTAATTAGATTACAAAGATTTGTGCTCTAGTGTATGTATGAACAAAAAGTAAGAAAGGTATTTACAATTTAGGACATGTAAAACAAACACAACTTGGATATGTGCAATGATGTACAATCATAAGATAACAATAAACTGTTAGAAATAAGGATGTCGTTGTTGTTCCTAGTTTGATAGATAATCCTAACATGTCTGGAGGTCTAATGTGCATTCGGGTTGTGTATCTAACTAAAACGCGTCTACGCGAGAGGTTTACTGGATTATGTGACTTTTGATCCATACTTGGATAACAAAAGTCCATCCCTTAATACTTTAAGAGGACGTCAATCCAGGAGAGTGTCTTCCCCCACCTACACAGGGAAGTAAATCCCAAAAGGTGGTAGGTCAACCCTCACTAATCACAAGGAAAACCCGGGTATAGGGTTACGTGTGTGTAATAAATAGTGTGTTTTCGATGACATATAAATTAATAAACTATGATATTAAACTTCATAATAAAAAATCAAAAATTAAGAAAAAGCATAAACATCAGTATAAAGGCTCGACCCCTTCAAAAAAAAAAACCTGGTGTCCCCAACAGAGTCGCCAGTTGTCGCAACCGAAATCACGACGCGTACCGGCGCTATTTGAGAAAAAGATTCGTAAAATGTAAGAAAATGTAAGAGTCGCCACCAATTGATTATAGTGCAATTGGACACTAAATGTTAGGTCTGCGAACCAAAGAAAATGGGTAAGGGGGTCTATTGAGTGTGGAGAAGGTGTTAGGCACCCCACAACTCCCTAGTCGGTTGCCTTTTAAACTGTTTATGCCTTTTCTTAAAAATGTTTTAAAAATGTCTCAAATTGTTTTGATAAAAAAAATTATGGATGGAGGAATTTAAACTTCGTTTTTTAAAAGAAATGTTTCGAGAAATCAATACGTTGATATTCTCTAAACAAAGTTGGATGGAAAAAGAAATGTCTCGAGAAACCAATACGTTGATATTCTCTGAACATGATTGGATGCTTGAAAGAAATGTCTCGAGAAACCAATACGTTGATATTCTCTAAACAAAATCAGATGTTTGACGGAAATGGATGTTTCGAGAAACCAATACGTTGATATTCTCTAAACAAGATCGAATGATTTGAAAGAAATGGATGTTTCGAGAAACCAATACGTTGATATTCTCTAAACAAGATCGAATGGTTTGAAAGAAATGGATGTTTCGAGAAACCAATACGTTGATATTCTCGGATGTTTCGCGGATTGAATATATAAAATTGTGTGATTTGATTCATTCTTTTTTGGAAATTATTTAAATATACATTCTAAAATAAATTATAAAGTTAAATACAAGCATGCATATTAATCTAATTAATGTCTATACTACTTTACTATTTTATTATTTTATTACATGATTTGGGACTATATAATTGTCAAAATAAATTATAAATAGCAACCCAACATAACCCAACAGGCCCTAATAAACTCAAACAAATAAAACACGGACCAGGCCCAAAAAACAAACAGAAACCCATGAAAAAAAAAAACAAATTAAACCTTAAACCCGGCACAATAATAAAACCTAAAACAGGCCCAAACGAACAAACCAAATCAAATGCAGCCCAAACCCAACATGTAATAAAACTTTCATGGCCCAATATCTCATTCTCAACCCGACCCAAAATCCAACCCGGCCCAACATCATACAAACCTAACACCAGCCCAACATCTATACCTGACCCAAAATCCAACCCTGGCCCAAAATCCGACTACTGTTCATCATCTTGCTCCTTAGCCAGTTCTCGTGACCGTGGCCGTGGCCAGCGCCGGCAATCCTCCACCCCTGCAATCCAAATTGAAGAACAACGCAAACAGAGAAACAAAGCAACCAAACCAACAGATCCAACAAAACAAACCCTAAGAACAAACAAGGATCCAAACAAAACCAGAAATTACAGAATTCAATAACCAAACAAAAACCGAAAAGGAAATGAAATTTGATATCCAGATTACCTTTGGCTTCCCCTCTGCTCGATTTTCTTCTCAAGAAACCCCAATCTCTTTTCTGGCTTCCTCTATGCTTTTCTTCCAGATTCTTCCAGAAACCAAACAATCCACCTGGCTTTCCTCTGTTTCTCCCCGAAAATCCTCTGGTTTCAGAAATTCCCCTCTTCCAAATCTGTTTCTTCCATCTTCGTTTCTTCCCTTTCGATTTCGTCTTCCTCCAAAACCAATCTTTTTCTTCTCTCCCCCCCGTTTCTCTCGTGTTTTTTCTTTCTAAATCCCCCTCTTCTTCAAGCCTTTATAACCCCAAATCAGTGCTCTCCAGCTCCGTTCTCCACCATCTCCACTATCTCCACCTTCTCTTCGATGCGCTCCCTCCACGGTCGGCCACCTTTTCTCCACTGGTTTCCTCTGTCGCTTCTGCCCTCTCTCTCTCCAATGGCTGGCTGTGTAGAAGGTGGCTAGGGTTTGGGTGGGGAATGAGGTAAGCTTTTGATGGTTTAGGTTAATTAGAATTATGGGCTGGGCTGGCCGGGTAATGGGCCGGGTAGGTTAATTTTAAGTTTGGGTTTTAGGGCTTGATTCGGTAAATTCTTAAGTTTTTTTTATTTATGTTTTCTCTTTTATTTTTATTAAAAAAAAATGATCAACTCCCGGACAAAAATGGGGTACTACACGGATCAACACAAAAAAATATTTTCAAATGCCCTTTCTCATCCCAATCAATCAATGAGAAGACCCATCATTATGAGTTTGCATACTCCAAAAGTGGTTTTGAACAGCATTTGCACCACCCTCACCCAACCTCAATCGCCTAGATTTTGTGTGGAGAATACTAGCATCCCGTTCCAAAAAGCATAAATTCCCATCTCATTTGGCACCAATAACTTGTGCATTATGACTTCTACTACGCCTAATACCCACCATGTCATTTATCTCAAATTGTCTATTTAGTTGTGCGTTGATCTCTCGATAACAACTAAAATGATGAGATTGTGTAGGGCTCAATAGATGATTATGAATGTCTTTAAAAGCAGTTATCTTCCACTTCCCTTATTTAAACAAACGAGCTCTTATTCTAGCATTGCATTCATTCTTTGCATTAGGACGAGTCTTGATAAATTTCTTCGAACGACTTTCGAACTTATCAGCCCTAGTGAAAGTAAGGGTTACAAATTCCGCATTGCCTTCACTACTGAAGCAACCGGCTTGAAAAAATGAAGTCGCCACCAATTGATTTTTAAGGTGCAATTGGACACCTAATATGGTCTACGAAAAAGAAATGGGTAAGGGGGTCTATTGAGCATGGGGAAGGTGTTAGGCACCCCACAACTCCCGAAAAACGGTTGCCTTGAAAATGTTCTCTTACTTGGCTCAAATTTTGTTTTGAAAGAAGTTTGTATGTCCCAATTGCTTTAATGAATTTCTATATATACTAGAAAGTCCATGTTTCAATTGAGTGGGTTTGACCCCATTAATATTGTGGCAATTTGATGCTTGGATGAAAAATCCACTTGAAGTGGTTTTGATAATTTGAAAAGGTGCACTGGATCACTACAGCCATTCCCGGCTTGGCTGAAAATATTTTTGAGAATGATGAAAAATCCACTTGAAGTGGTTTTGATAATTTAAAAGAGGTGCACGGGATCACTACAGCCATTCCCGGCTTTGCTAGAAAATACTTTGGAGAATGATGAAAAGTCCACTTGAAGTGGTTTTGAGAAATTAAAAAGGTGCACGGGATCACTACAGCCATTCCCGGCTTGGCTGAAAATACTTTGGAGAATGATGAAAAATCCACTTGAAGTGGTTTTGATAATTTGAAAGAGGTGCACGGGATCACTACAGCCATTCCCGGCTTGGCTGAAAATATTTTGGAGAATGATGGAAAATCCACTTGAAGTGGTTTTGATAAATTAAAAAAGATGCACGGGATCACTACAGCCATTCCCGGCTTGGCTGAAAATATTTTGAAGATTGATGAAAAATCCACTTGAAGTGGTTTTGAGAAATTAAAAAGGTGCACGGGATTTTTGGGAATTCGATTGATGCATCAAATCGATCCACAGACACCGACTAGGTCAAATTTAAGCCATACTCACAATCGTATTCTTTATGAGAAAAGAAATTATACATTTAAGGCTCATTAGACGGGTCAAATATCTTTAAACCCCCTCTTGCGTCCTTAAATAGATTCTCCTAATCCCTAAAAATAAGTTTGCTTTTTGGTTCCACGAAAATCAAGTGTTCTGAATAAATGCCGATAAAAAACCCCAATATCTTGAAGGTTCTTTTGATATTTAAACAGAATACGAGTTTCTCATATTAGTCTTGGTGTCTTTATTTAAGGTGAGACGACTTAGATTTAATTGTTATCGCGTTGCGTCTTTTTCATGGCGTAACAATGAAATGAGATTCTAAGTATACAATCTAAATATTTACAATTTGCATAAACCCTAAACATGCATACTAAACATTCATATTTCAAGAAATTTATATGTTTCTAACACCCTAAATATGTATGTATGCATTTCACTATTTACATCCATTATTTACATGGGTTACAATTTAAATATTTACATGGGTTACAATTTCTACCCCAACAATCCCAATACATAATTTATAAACCCAAAGCCCAATATACAAACATGATCCAAAAATATATAATATAAGTTATGGCCAAAATGATCTATACATATAAACCCACATGTATATAAACCCAAAACCAAACCACTGGCCCATATTCAAATATCTTAAAAGCATGCAAAGACTTGGCCCAATAATTCAATCCTATAACCGGCCCAATTAAAACATTTCAAACCCAAACTGATAGCCCTGTAACCGGCCCAACAAATCAATATTGGCCCAAATCATTAACAAAACCACAAAAGAAAAACGAATCAAGCCCAAAACCAAACCCTGGCCCATTACTGTTCACCTTTCTCCTCCATCTATCCCTGCCGTCGCCCGTGTCTTCATTCTCTGCCATCATCATTCAAAGCACAAAAAAGAAACAGGGAATAGATCCAAACAATAATGCTAGGATACATCTGAACAAGCTAACTAGGGTCTTTAACGTGCATGTTTGGGAGAACAAGACAAGAATCACAAAGACGAACGTATATACAGAATCAAAGAAGCCGTGACAAACAGATCCAAGGAAATCATTTTTAGGCTTTGAGAAATCTAATCGAAACAAATCCAAGAAATTACCTTTCAAAACCCTAGCGAATCGAGGGGATGTGGCTGGTTTTCTGGGATTAATGGAGGCTCCGGTGGTGATGGTAGGTTTCCAGGTCCAAGAAAATAATCAAGCTTCTCCTCTCTTATGTGTCTTCCGTCTTTTCACAGAGAAGGTTTGAGTCCCAGCTCCAGCTTTTCCTCTTCTCCGTCACTCGTCTCCCTCTCTGATTTCCTCTTTTCTCTTCTCCTCCCCCCAGTTTTGCTTCCTCCCCGTCCCCCTTTTCAAGGCATCCCTCCTCTGGCTTCCCTATTCTGCCCATCCTCATATCAATTTCGACCCATTCCCCTCATCAATTCTCACCCGTCTCTCTCCCTGTCCCTCTCTTTAAGTCCAACCACCCTTTGTCACCACCGCTTCTATCCCTTGCTCCTGTCAAGCCTCCCATCTTGCCTTAATGTCATTTGGGGAGCTTCCTTGGAGATGGGCCCAAAACAATGGGTTACTAAGCTTGGGCTAGGTCTGTTTGGGTTTGGGCCCTTTATTATTTTTGTTTTTGTTTTCATTTTTGTTTTCTTTTATTTTTCTATTTTCTATTTTGTTTGTCTTTTTTTGTTTTGTATTTTTTATTACAGGGAGGAAATCCGGACAAAAATGGGGTATAACAACTACCTTTGTTTACAACCCGCTTCTTCATCGCAAACCCCTTTTGTTGCCCATAGAACTTATAAAAATCTAATAAGTCATCCACTTCATCAAACAACATTCCAATCACCAGGGCCTTAATTTCATCCAAAACATTATCTACCATATCAACATTACCATCCTCAATAATGTCCAAACCATTATCCATATCAGTAGCATTGTCATCATGATCTAATTCAATTTCGTCTCTCAAAGGCAACTCATAATTCACTCCTCCATCAATTAATTGTAAAATATATATGAATATATAATCAATTGAATGAATGTCATATGTCTAGGAATAATGTATTACAATCTTCTACAAAAATAATGTAATCAAATCTATGTTGTTTTTAACACAATGCTAAGCAAAACAATGTAGTACAATCTAGTTTTAAAAATATAAAAATACTTCAAAATGTAAAACAATCTTCTATAAAAATAATGAAATCGCATCTGTGTTGTTCCTAACAAATTGCTAAGCAAAACATTGCATTGTTTACACTATATGCAAAACAATGTAATACAATCTAGTTTTAAAATATCAAAAAATTGCAAAATGTAAACAACCATCTGCAAGAATAATGTAATCAAATCTGTGTTGTTCCTTACACACTGCTAAGCAATACAAGTTTTGCCTAAAATACATTGTTTAAGAACATAAGATACAATAAAAAAAACCACAAAAAATTTAATCAAAACTTGAAAAATAAACTTGGAACGAGCTGAAAGAAGAAAGAGATCAGACAAATATGATCAAAGGAGGACGATAATGGCAAAAATCAGAATCGTCCAGGATGGGAGATGATCGAAAATTAGAATTGTCGAAGATCAAAGATGATGTGAGCTGGTTTAGAAAGGGAGAGATTTGAAACTAGGAGAGAGAAATTAATTATGTTTTAAAATTATGATAGTGTTCTAGCTTTGATTGCCAGCATGATAGCTAACTAGATATGAATTCTCATGGGATCCCAAATTATGGACTATATATCATTTTTCTTTCACCACTAGACCTACTCGGATCCTTGTTATTGAGCATTATGTGGTTGGATAATTGATGAGCACTATTTTCACTCCATTATTTTATAAGTTCACCCTATTTTAAAAAAAAAGTCAACAAAAGATACAACGTTTCTAAGTTCACCTCAAAGTATAATTTTAATAATATTACAGAGGACACCCCAGTGATAAACACACCAGCCAAACATGTCAAGCCCTAAAATCCAAAAATCAAAATTGAAACATGAGTAAATTTGTACATAGACACGCTAACGAGCAAAAATCCTAGCTTGATCACGATTTACAGTAATGGTGGAGGTTTCGAGGAAGAATATAGAGAAATATCAAAAAAATAGTCATTCAAGGAGGGCGTAGCGCTTCATCCTGGCAAAGAGGAGAGACTGGACGAGGGCTTTGGCTCTTGGATAGTTTAATATCACCAACTTCTTTTGTATCTCTTCCATTCCACCTTGTTCCTCATCACCTGACTGCATCATTTCAAGGAGACTACCGTGATGAGAAAAGTGAAATACTTTGGCTTTTCCTCGCTTCATTCTCCACCCAAGATCTGCAATCATATGACAAGGGGAACAATAAGAGGAAGGGACAAAAGAGAGAGGGAGAGAACCCGGCAAGACAATAGGGGGTGAGATGGTTGAGAGAGAAACGTGCAGTCCAGAGAAAAGCTAGTGCATAGAGAAAGAAGCCATTTTGGTAGGGATGAGTGGGGTGTCACAAGATTTACTTTTTTTGGATTAAATGGGATGAACTTAAAAACTGGAGAAGTGAAAATAGTGCTTATCTGGATAATTTCCCTGACTAGAATTGACTACACATAAAAAAAAATGAAATATACAACACTACAAATAAACTCAAATAGCAATTTTATAAATACGTAACTCATATAAGAAAAACTACATAAGTACATGGCAAGAATATTTGCTTTTTAATGGTCAGTCTTAAATTATGGATGAATGTGTTTCTGATCGAATTTTCCAGTGTAATTATATATATTTTGTAAATTAGATTAAATATGAAAAACATATTTTTTTAAAATCCAACCAAATCTTTAAAAAATAATAATTATGAGTTGTAATTAAATTAGGGGTGCACACGGGTAACCCGATCAGGGCCGACCTGGTAACCCGATCAGAGCCGGTCATTATCAGGCTCAACCGACCCGGTCCGATAATGACCGGGCATAACCCGACCCGAACTCGATTTTATCGGACCGAGCTTCGGATTATTATTTTATTGAATTCCGGGTTATCGGGTGACCCGATAACCCAATTAAACTTTTTTTTAAAAATTATTAAAGTTAAAGTCCCGTCTCTACAGTCGTCGCTTCTCCTCTTCATGCTCGCAAATGACTAGATCGGATGGTATTCAAAGTGGTGACATATGGATAGGAAAAGGTAAGCCTGCTTTGCATAGGAAATTTTTATTTTTGAATACTTTTCTTCCAGATCTAGTTAGATCTGACTAGATCTTGAGAATGCCATGACCTGTGGCATAGGCACAAGAAAACCAGAAAGAGAGGTAGGAGGAGAAAGAGAGGTAGGAGGATCTGGGGGCGTAGAAGCAAGGTTGCGAGGGTCTTACTGGCTAGCTTCGACGTTCCATCAAGTTAGCTAGTTAATATTCGATCTCCTCGGAAGACTCAAATCATTCTACTTTCCTTCACCTCGTCTTCTTTTGTCAGGCTGATTTCCCAAGATTCCTTTGGGAAAGTTCCTGCTTGAAACTCAAATCATTCTGTTGTTTTGTTTTTAAGAGACAGAAAATGAAGAGGCGAGGGGGCGTAGGAGAGGAGAAGAATTGTTAGGTTTTGTTTAATATTTAATGTTACTTTTTTATATTTTAGCTCCCAAGGATTATTTCATAATATAATTCTTTTACTGGGTAACAGTTGTATCTAGAAATTGAAAAGTATGCCTTTTAATAGTCTATTTTTTGACTAAAAAAATTGTAATTTTTGTAACCGGGTTATCCGGTAACTTGACCCGGTTACCCCGCTACACCCGAAACCCGATAACCCGATATTTTAATACCGGGCTATCGGACCGGGTCTATGTCTATAAAAAATAACCGGGTCGGGTCAAACCCGGACCGATAGTCCGGAACCCGGCCCGTTGTGTAGGCCTAAATTAAACTACAGCCGGGTCTGCCTGGCACGCTAAAATAAGTGGGTATTTTAAAATGAAAGTCCAGCAGGCAAAGTAAAACTGCGGGGGCTTGAACCATTCATCACCCAAAATTTTCTTCAACTACATTTGCTTAAAACAATGAGCATTGGCATTTTACTACATGTATATACATACTGGTGATAACAAAATTCCTTCAAGTTACAAGAAAATGAGAAGCAAAAAATTAAAGGGAAAAAAGAAAGAAAATTATCGACTCTTTGCCACAAAACTTGTAGGTTTGGGGAGAGAAGAAAGGATCTTCAAAAGAAATAGTCAAGGCGAACCAAGCAACTTCCACCAGTTAATAGTAGATACCCACTATTTTCTATAATCAGTATAAAACAATCATTAATATCCCATTCAAAAAAACAATCATTCACATCCCATCTCTCCTACTTTTCCTTCTTAGACATGCACAATTTGTTGATCCATCACTGCATCCTCAATCATCACTGAACTGTGATGATGCACCATATACCAGCGGCCATTATGGAACTCAAATACATTCGTCATGTTAAATGGTCCGGTGTCTACGTCGACATAGGCGTTCATTGTAACCCAAGCCATATCTGTCATCACCCGAACTCTGACATCGCGAACCTGGAAGATGACTCCTTGCTCCCAATCAAATGCAAGCCGCCAACTCTGTATGACAGAGTTGTATCTGTAGAAGGAAAAAGACAACTCAGCTCCCATTTGACTACAACCACCAAAACAAGCTCCATCCATCCTTTTATAACTCTAGTTATAAAAACCATGATTCAAATACATTCATTGATTTACCCTCCAATGATCACATAAATGCAAGTTTTATTATCATGCATCAATGCCCAAGTGACCTAACTGCAAAATGTCTGAAGGCAAGCGATTTAAAATGCATATGTTTACAAGTGCACATAATTTACTAAAAAAGGAGAACGGCTTGAGAAAGTGACATTTTTCTTTCTTAGTTTCTGTCCTTGAGCAGAGAATATAGCCAAGTTTTTCCAGTCGAGTGATACAGAGTTGGAGTACTAGTATAAAAATAATAGCAAGTCCCAAAGCTCTCATCAAAGCATCGAACCAGACTAAAATTTCTAGTTAATAACCTAGGCATACGCCCAAACCCTCGTGATATTTGTAAACACTATAGTCCAAGCTTTTCCAAGTAATATAAATGCACTTTAAAGTAAGCTGGCTTGTATATGATGCTTTATAGTTTATCCCTAGTACTTCAAAACTAATTGCACGAGCGAGCCCTAGAAGCATAAATCTAACAGAAAAGTTAACACTTCACTAAAGCATGCCAAAAAGTCAAACCTAACAATAGATCAACTTAAAGCTAATATCCCAAACAGCTATATCCAAAGCTCATCCATAACAGGTGCAAAGTTGTCAAGTTAAAATGTCATCAGTGCAAGGAACAGAGTTACGCACTCATAACAACCAAGTTAAATAGGAACCACCATACCCAGAAAAGAGGTCCCCTGAGCCATGAACACACTTCACATAATCTGCATTGAGCCAATAACTACTCATGGCTGGAAGGGACCCTTCTCTAATAATATTAAAGAATTCCGCATTAACATTCACAAGGGCTCTTGTAGCTGCATAATAAGCCTTCCACCCATTGACTGGAGTCACGCTATCTTGTTCCAATGTAAAATCCTGATGAATTTATGCTTACATCAAAAAAGGTCCAGAAAGCAATAAACATTGAAGTGTAACGGCAACATGGAAAATGCTAACAATTAAAAGAATACAGCAACAATCTCAAAATGGAAACTAACGCAAGTAACATTACATAACGATATTCTTTCTCGAGTTGCAAAATCGTATTTATGAAAGAGAAGATACCAAGAAGGTATCATTTTTGATTGAATATCTACAATCCATAGCATTGATTGCTGCTCTAATCAACAACCTTATAATCACAACACGAACTAAATAAAGTAAGCAATCATGTGTCCCTTAAAAGAAATAAACTGATTTCCATTCCGGTAAAGTCTCTTATGTTTCGTACTTTCCGAAAGCTCCAAAACATTAGGATTGTTCAATGATATACAAGCAGACAAAGCAACGAAAAATTCTTTCAACTAACACATAACTTAGAATACCTAACTGGATAAGCTACTCTCTCCCATAGGTTCTTACAGGACGACCTAAAAGACCTTAAAAGTTAATCACACCCTAAAGAAACCACAAAAACCCAACGAACCAGAGAAGAAGCAACCGGGGGAACAAATATAAAATCCTTTGTTTCACATTATCTCATTCAAACAACCAAATCAACTACACTAAATAATCAATAAAATAGATACAATTAAACCAACATAAAATTAAAACCAGAAAAGAAAGAAACCAGCGGAATTGTGAACCCTACCTTGTGATAAAGCACTTTCCAAGCATTATCATCGTTAGCAGCCTTTCGCATCAGTGAGTTCGTCATGGACAACCTGCACAGGCTCGTGTAATCCAAGTAACTAAGAGCGTGCGTGGTGATCTCCGGCACCAGCTGTTCCATCATGGAAGCACCCGTCTGCCTCTCCGCCGCCACAACCGCAATCATCTCCGTTCCACCGTTAACGCACCCCGGTGAGGAATCCGGAACACCGTTATCTCGCTCGATGATGCCCCCGTTACAGTCGCAGCAGACGCCCTCGTCCTCCTTGCTCCTCGACAACGTCACAGCCCTACCGCCGTATTCTAGAGATTCGGAAGACTTAGAATTCGATCGAAGAGTGAGAAGAGCCAGTAGAAAAGAGAGTAGGGTTAATGCCGCGGCTAAGAGAAATTGATGAGATAAGAAATTGAAGAAGAAGGTATAATGAATCTCCATTCATACGACATGAAAGCGAAACCGAAGATGAAAACCCTAGGAATTCCGTTATCTGGTGTGGACGTGCGCAGGGTAAGAAGGGTTGGAGGAGGAACCCGTGTTTACCTTACAGAGATGAGCTTTCAAGGATGGCTCTGTAAGGGTAGTTTGGCTGCTAACGACGCCCTTTCGGTTTTGAAGACGAACGATTGATGGGTTCTTGCTAGAAGCTGCGCAACTGCAGCGGATTTGCAGAGTGACGGATGGTTTCGTGGGTCGTAAATGAAGGAGAAGGGACTCGTACGTGCGCGTACTGGGGCCGACTGGGGTGTGAAACTGCTTTCAAACTTTAAGGAGATTTAAGTAACTTCGACCTGGACGTCGACCGACGTCGTATCTGGTTCTGGGAATGTTAGCTTATCAAACACGCCGTTTATCATAGTAATGGAGAAGATCACTCAAATTTTCTCACTTTTGCAAGTGTGCGCGTGTATTTACGACTACTAAAGAAAACATGGTATTACACATGCATTTGGAAAACAATATCAAAAGTATGAATAATTTTACATATATTCTGGTAGTATATATGATTTTTCGAATATTGATATATATATATATAGAGAGAGAGATTATCTAGCTCGGGATCCCACACTAAATATTTAGTGCGGGATGCCTCTTATCACCGTCCGATTTAATCGGACGGTCAAATGTTATTTTACTTTTAAAAAAAAAAGAAACACTCTCTCTCCTCCATCATTCCTCCTTCCTCCTTTAGTTCTTCCTTCTCTCCCCATCTTCTTCACGCAGCCCTCTCTCTCTCCTCCCTCCTTCAGTTCTTCTTCCTTCCATCAAATGGGTTTGTCAAGCTTCTCTTTACCGATCTGCCACCTTGGAGCTCCGATCTGCCCCTAACTTCGATTAGAAAACCTAGAAATCGAGCTCTTCAAATTGATCTCTAATGGAATGGAAGAAGACCTCGAACCTTATTTTCGTTCCGAACTAAACTTGTGGAAGAACAAATCTGAAGATAGAAATTAATTTGAGGAAATAATGGAACAGAATCTCCAAGGGAAGAACTCACCCTCGCATGGAAGAAGAAGGGAAGTGAGCGGAGGGCCAAGAACTCACGCTGAAGAAGAAGAAAACATCCTGGCATAATCGCAAGAAGAAGTTGTGTGAAGAAGGAAGAAGGTGGAAGTGAGGATTTGCTGCACGAGAAGGATCTGAAAGAAGGAAGAAGTCGCAAGGTTTACCGTAACAAAATAATCTGGCCGTCCGATTAGATGGACGGCCAGGATGTGGGATCCCGCATGAGTGGGAACATGCGGGATCCCACACTTGAACGGGACTGTATATATATATATATATATATATATATATTTTTTGTTTCAAATATTGTGAGTATTTGATTCATTTTTTTCGATCAAATAAATGTTGTTTCAAATGTTATAGCTAATCACATACATAAGTATTAATACAATTTAATAAACGTTGATAAATATAAATATATATAATAGATTTTATACTTTTTATAATAATATTAAAAATATTTAGGAAAAATTAGAGATAAGTACTTTATTTGAAAGTTATGTTCTAATAAAATTTTGTTTCATAAAGTCCATTAAAATTTAAAAATATTCCATAAAGGATGTGATAAAAATTTATTTTATTAACATAAATATTCTCATGTTTTCATCTTTCCTATTGCACCCAAACCGGAGCTTCCTCCTTCGATGACTATTTCGATCGACCAATGGGTGAGAATGGTGCGACTAGGTCTGGCTTACACTCTCATGGTAGTGGATTGCGGTGGCGACGTCTCTGATGGCCGAAGTGGACACTTTTTTCATGGTTAACCACGACTCCAACATCAATTTTTGATGGAATCAACAAATGAAGGCGGCGAATGATGACTGGGGGTTCGTCATGGTGCTTTGACGCTTCTATTTGGTCAGTCAGTGTTAGGACGACAATAGTCCTCCATGTCTCGAATGTACATTCTGCAACATATGTCATTTATTTTCTTGTATCTTTTTTATTGTATATGTTTTTTTTATCATTTTTAATATTGAAGCATGAAAATTTCATCTGGTAACGTTGTCACAATGAAGGTTAAAACACAAAATTTTGTTAAAACAAATATATCATCATATCCAAAATAGATATAATATCATCATATCCAAAACATATATAATATTAACATATTTGAAACATATATAATATATATGCATATCTAGAAATCAGAACGATTTTCACTCGTTTTACCCAATTGACTTCTAAATATAATGTGTCTTGGCTCATGGAGTTGATTGGTGGAGTTAATTATTGTCAATGTTGGCCGTATTGATCGAATCTAGCTCTTTTTCAAACAATGGACGTGATTTCACAAATCTTTTCCAGTGACTCAAGTGATAATCGATGGTTGGTGATGAGTGGACTTTGGTTGGGATGATCTAGAGCTTCATTTTAATGATTCGTTTGTCAAAAATGATGGTTGGACGACCAAATTCCGATGATAGGCTTTAAGAAAGAAGAGAGAAGAAGCGAAGAGGAAGAAAAAAGAAGGGCATTTTGGTAAGTTTGCAAGTGTTGTCATTTTTTCTAATTTTTTTTTACTTGTCTTTAATGAAATATAACTTTTAATTTTTGTCCTTATTGGTAAAAAGCCATATATTTACAACAATAATAATATTATTTAATATATTATTTATTTATATTTAATAATATATTTACAAATTAAGAGTATTCTCAAGAATAAAAAGAAATAACAAAGATAATATATTAATATTGATCATTCAATCATTACTCACCGAAAATGTTACTAAAATACTCCTTTCAAGACCAATTTGAAAAATGGTACATTTATGTTAATTTTGACGAGCAATTTTTTGCATTTATAGAGTCCGTTTGGAAAACAATTTGGATTTTAACATATATTTTAGCTTATATGCTGGTAGTGTATATGTTGTTTAAGATGCTGACATTTATGCTGTTTCAAATGTTATGGATGTTTGGTTCAATTTTTTTGATAACATAAATGTTATTCTAAATGCTATGACTAATTACATATATGGATATTAGCAGAAATTCAAAAACAATGAGATTGATATATTTATAATAAAAAATATGTATTTTTTATATGAACATTTTAACATTTTTAATAATATTAAAAAAAATTCTAAAATTTAAATATTTTTAATAGTATTAAAAAATTTCTAACATTTATTTTAATAATATTAACATTTTTTCAAAAATAATAAATGTAAATATAATAAGGGGCACTTTGGCCATTAAACGAAAATAGTTGGGGCATTTAAGACATTTCATTAGTGAAATGCTAAATGATTTTTTAAATGCTACAAAAACAAGCATTTCAGAAATTGCCCAAATATGCTAAACTTTATGCTACATGCTAAATTGTTGTTTGGTTGTGATTTTATCCATGTGTAGCATATATATTATTTTCTAGCATATACTAGTTAAAATGGTTATCCAAACGGCACCATAGTTTGCCAAATGGGCTATATGGCATGATTAATAACATTATATAAATTTGCCTTTTAAAAATTGTATATGAGTCTAACCTCGGACCATTGAGTCAAAACCTATTAAACTTTCCATTTGACCACGGTATAAATTGGATCTAAACTCAACACATAATCACAAGAGTAATACAACGGAAATAAAATTTAGAATCTTCCAAGTGCATACGATTTTGCTGAAATGGTCCAAGCCATTGTAATTCCCTTATAAGTTTCAATACAAGGTTCTTGATAATGTCATATCAGTCTTCTAAATCCAAATATATTGAGGTAATGCAAAACCACAAGTTATAAATTGGAATTGAAGGGGAATCAAATAGCATCTCAATCTACTGTAGTACCATCTGTAACAACCAGGCTCAAAGTTTGTCAGTCTACACGCTGCATGTGTAGTATAAATTTATTCCTAACATTCCCAATCTGATATATTTCATGAGTTCCACTAAGTAAAGCACAAATTTAAGAGCACTGGTTCTTAGGATTCAACCGGAGGCGATTCACCATACAACGGAACTGAATCAAAGGCCAAGAAAAATGACCTAAAATCTCTAAGATCATCCATTGAGCAATGTCAGGCTATTGTTAGTGTACGAGGAACTGTAATCAACATATACATTTAGCTAAGTTCAGCATCAATGTTGGGGCAATGGTTCCCGAGAGTCACGAAAAGTCATGGCCATAAAGAAAAGCAAAAAAATTTCTAGGCACAGGATTCGCATATGACTACATAGCGGCCTAAGACTGATTAATCTTCTGGGCTAGGAAAACATTGAGGGACTAACTTGAGAGCAAGGTAATGAGTATAGTCATAGTGCTGCTAACAAGTATCATAACCCAACCTATGCTCGTTTTGCATACCTGGTCAGATTGGAAGCCTCCTACAAGCTTTAAAAATCGTGACAAGACTATCTTCATAATCGCAAAGCATGCAAAGAAAAGACTCACGGCTAGCACAGCAAGCTCTTTCCTTTCCAGATTTGTTTGATCATTTACGACTTTTTCAATGTCTAATCTGTGGAAGGACATTAGGTAGGAGGAAAATAAGAAAGGAAAACCAAAAAAAAAAACTGAAAACAAAAACACTTTGTCTAGCAAGCATGCATAATTAGATTAGTATATTGATGATAAACAGGCTGTATTTGTGATATTTGAAGGATAAATCATGGTAGAGCTAAATAATGCTGGTATCATCAGCTACGCACATTAAAAGTGCAAGACCAAGAAACAAAACAAAACTGTTTTCCAGAATTATTGCTAAAATTCAATTCCCGGTCATTGGATCATCCTACATTTTCATAATCATTAAACTTCCATAACAGAGTTAGCCCTTCCTAGCACTCACTAATACGATTAACATTCAAGTTAGATGATATAAGGATTTAGGCTGTGTTTTATCAACACAACAACTTTCTTGTCTACAGATATTTTGCCCAATGTTAAGCCACCATTGCAAATCAAGAAATATATTCAAAAAAATGGATTTCTTTCCTGCTGTGAATTGATGCCACATTAACTTCAATGATCATGAGCAGAAAACAATTTGGAAAGACAAGCAAAAATAACTATTTTTTTTTTTAAAAAAAAAGAAGTTGTCAGAGTACTTTGATGACAAGTTAAAAGATTTCTAACCTCAGCATGCTATTTTCTTTAACCAATGCATCCACACGAGATGAGACAACTGCTTTCCAGAACTCAAGCTCTTTGAGCCCTCTATCCTGGAGCATAAAAGGATACCATAGGTTAGGTAAATGCATGAACCTTCTTTCTCTCAAAAGCTTTTAAGGGCAAAACAATACCGTAGTCTTCTTCCATTCCCCAATATCTTCAATTCTTGCTTTGCTTTTCTCCAAAAGCAACGAAATCCGGGACAGCTCTTTATCAAGTTCAGGTAAAATATCTCCCTGTCTTCGAGTCAATTCCCTGATATACTCCTCCAACACAGACAAATTAATCTCGAGTGATTTCACTTTCTGCATCAAGATCTTCAGTGCAGAGTCGCCTGGCATTCTGCCAATTGGTTGCTGTCTTGCTTCTGTTGCAGGATCAGGAGTCTTTCTAGTCCCCAAAGGCTTTATGGTGTCATTCTCATTTACTTTGAGCTTTTGAGCATTTTCAATGATTTCTATTCCTGATCCAGCAGTTTCAACCCCATTTGCCACTCCACCACTGCTTTTCCTTTCAGTTTGACCCACTTCAAGTTTCACAGAAGGCGTTTCAGTTAAGTTAAGCTTTGGCAATATTTTAGACGGAGGCATTTCAGCAGCTACAAAGAGATCTTCAAGCATTCTCTCAATTGCATCCACCCCATACACCTCAACAACACTTAACGTGCAATAAAACTCGGATCCATAGTGACTCAACAAATCTAACCTTAAGTACCTCAACCATTTCGGTTCCGGAAGCTTAAAGTTCTGTACATGCTTGACATTAGACGCAACAAACTTCCCCAATGAAGACCAGACTTCGGTTGGATAACTCAAACTACCAGACAATTCAAAATCCTTGAAATTAGAAGAATAATGTTCAAAGTTGGCAATTTTGACAGCATCAACAAGAGTCTCTTCTGCAAGCTCAATCACAACGAACTTCCCTCCAACAGAACAAGGGTTTCTTAAGTATTTATCATGATCTTTGCCCAGTATGTTACTTGCTCCTTTTGCCTCCTTGTTATGAGCAACCACCTTTGCACCCTTTAATGCTGAGGCATAGTTATATTCTGTTCCATCAGATTCCAGCCGGTGGGTGATGTTAACAAGCTGGCTAGGCCTTCCCAAGCCTTTTTCTTGCCTCGTGATGTTTCGGAACTCATCAAGGTTGAGATAAGAGGAATGCTGAAGTCTCCCATCCGGTTGTTCTTTCGACTGATTTATCGCATGCTCTGCTTGCTTTTGTACTTCACACACTAATGCCGTATGGCCTAAAACATTCAAAAATGCTTCTTCTATTCTAGTTTTCTCCGGAAGTGAGTAACTGTAGTTGGCAAGGTTGTGAGGAACACTGGAACCATCATGAGTAGCGGACTTATTAAGCTCAAGCAGCATTCCCTCTGCATGATTATTGCTTCCATCTTCTGTATGAGAAATTATAGTGATCAGGAGACTCGCTAAATACGAGTTAATGAGATCTTTTTCTAGTAATATGCAAATTCAGTACGATGCACCAATGAATAGATCTTTCCAAAACTGTAGCTGAATGGCTATAAACCAAAGGGAGACACTGATAAGTCGGCAGAAATTTGAGTGAACTGCGTAATTGATTCCAATAATGTGGATTTATATTAAGAATAAGAGGGGTGAAAATGGATTCAGCAAAGTTTCCTAATTTACTCCGGCCCCGAAATGAATCAAGACGTTGCCTCAGAAAATAAAAAAGCAGAAAAGGCTTCAACTTTATTTTCCATTTCATTTCTCTTGTTTTCTGAGAAACCAAACAGAGAAATAAAAAATAAAAATAAAAATACACCACGCAAAGAAAGAAAGGGGAACCGAGTTGTTCTATAAACCCGATACTAAACAATGAGAAGGGCCAAAAAGATCAAAATAAAAGAGCATCTCAAGAATTCAAATAATTAGAAATATTTATGGGTGAAGGATTAGGGGGAAAAAGGCCTTACCTTGACTTTCATGGCTGTAGCCAAGCTTAGAGTAGAACAAGAAGACAAGACACCAAAGTGAGAAGATCAAAGACAAAGAAAGCTCAACGAGACCCCTCTTGTTCTGGCTCTTGTTGTTGTGACAATTGGTATTAACGAAGGAACAGGCGACATCTCTAGGTATCTTCATGTCTGTCTCATCCGTACAAAACAAGTGATATGCTTTCATGGGTCTTGCTGTTCCATCTAAATGGAAGAGAGAGAGAGAGAGAGAGAGAGAGAGAGAGGCAGAGGAGGAGGGGATTTTATATAATTCCTCGGCAATCGGAGAAAACAGTTTTTTTGTTTTGGTCTATAGTTGTCTCCGGAAACAGTCTATACTCTATACAAGTGGGTATTACCTTTCAACGTCTTTTGTGTGGCTATTCACTTGCCACTCCTGCGTAAACTACTTTCTGCCATTCAAAAGTGCTTATATAAGGTTAGAGCAACTCCAATTTTGGCAGCTCCAAATTTTTCTGCGTGGTTTCACTTTTATTATAATAAAATATGATTTTTAATACAGTCAAATTAATAAAACACATATTTTAATATTATTTTTTTCAATTTTCATTCACACACACTCTAAATATCAAGCATCAACATCATTTCTCTCATACTTTTCTACCATATTTCACATTTTTCTACAATTTTACACTTTTTTCAATATAATTTTTTTAAATCACTCTCTCTGTACACTCCGAAATTTTCAGCTCCATTTTCAATACTCCCATTGGAGTTGCTCTTATGATGATGTCAACTAATATAATTTTCCTTCCCAGTAAAAGAAATTTTAATAAGGGAAAGAGTGTGTGACTTGGTGGTCGGGGTTCGAAAATAGATACGAACCAATTCGTTCATTGAATTACTTGAGATTCGTTAATATTTAATTGCATGCTCTTGTAAATTATTTCCAAATTCGTCTTTAATTTTACTTAAAACACCAAATTTGTTTGATAAATGAAGGTTTTGGATATCTTATAAAGAAAATGTTATATGGTTCAGCCTTAAACAGTATATATTATTGTAATATAATATTTCATTGTTAATATTTTATTATAAGATCATATTTTATTGTACACCTACAATGAAACATCATATTCTATTGTAAGTTTTACAATTTAATACAATGTTATAATGAAGTAAGACAATATGAGTTCTTTATCCCTGAACATTTTCTCACCACTAATATTAGAATGTCTACCGAATTTCATTTACATTCAACGAAACCATAATTTTTAATCAAAGTTTTCAATTATATAAATGTTTTTCGAAAATGACAGAAAAATAATTATTGGTTTGCGTAAATGCTACTTTTGACTATTGATAAATAGATCATGTTATAACTCAATTCTTAAATGATCAAACATTATAAAAATGATAAGTGATTTTGCATAATTATTTTTCAATCAAATTTTTTCTCATCTCAAACAGTCAATGAGCTGGTGTGGCCCAACAATTTGTTGAGTTGGAATTTTTTTTATTTTTTAAAAATATAATTACACCTTGTTGAGAAACGACCACGTTTCTCTTGAGTTATATGCGATGTCGTTTGATTTAATACCAACGACACTGTTTTCATGTTGTTATTTCCGTCCGTTGTTGATGTGATGCCTTGTTTTTATTATTATTTTCAAACACAAATGACCGTTGGTCATGTACTTTATAGATTGAGCTCCTAGCTCATTTGCTGTTCAAGCTTTGTATTCTTTCTCTGTAATCTCTGCTTGCCTTATCAAATGATATATTTGTCTCTAGAGATGTTATTTTTCATGAGCATGTATTTCCTTTCAAAAGTGATGGTGTTAATAATGTTGAAAATATGTCTTCAATTACAAGTGCTCAAGATCACACTAATGTTTATGAAAATCAGAATAAATCTGAAAATACAATACACCCTACTTCATCTATGTCTAAGCGACAGAAAAGAATGCTCACTTCCTTACAAGATTATGATTGTAATGCAGCTGTTGATTCTAATGATTTTCATTGTATGAGCCATGACGTTTCTGATGTTACTAATGTTGTGCCACATGATTCTGTCAAAAATTTAACTATGACTCTTGATCATTTCTTAGCTGCTATAAGTTTGAATAATGAACCCAAAAGCTATATTGAAGCCTCTAAATCTAACCAATGGTGTGAAGCCATGGATAGTGAAATAGCTGCCTTGAATGAGAACAATACTTGGATTGTTGTCCATTACCCAAGAACAGGAAAGCTATAGGATCTAAGTGGATTTACAAGATAAAATATAAACCTGATGGAACCATAGAAAGACATAAAGTCAGGCTAGTGGCACAAGGTTATAGTCAAACTTTAGGTTTTGATTACCAAGAGACCTTTGCTCCTGTTGTAAAAATGGTAACTGTGAGAGTTTTCCTGGCTTTGGCAGCTGCAAATTAGTGGATTGTCCATCATTTGGATGTTCACAATGCCTTCTTGAATGGAGATTTGAATGAGGATGTTTATATGAAAATGCCACAAGGCTATGAAACTCATCCTCCTAACTTTTCATGTAAATTGAATAAATCCTTGTATGGCTTAGAACAAGCCTCAAGGCAATGGAATATAAAATGCAAAACTGCCTTACTTAAATTTGGATTTGTTCAATCTAAGTGTGATTACTCTCTTTTTATTTATAACAAAAATGGTTCTCAGATTCTTCTCCTTTTATATGTTGATGACATGTGCATAGGTGGCAATAATATTGCTCTTATAGAAGAGATTAAAGTATATATAGGTTCTTGTTTTAAAGTTAAGGATCTTGGAATTCTCAAATATTTTTTGGGGCTTGAAGTTCATAGTACAAAATTTGGAATGACAGTTTGTCAAAAGAAGTATATTACAGACTTGCTTCTAGATACTAACTTCTCTCAATGCAGTTCCATAAGTTCTCCAAAGGACACAAATGCCAAAATTTATGTTCATCAAGGAGAACCTTTACCAGACCCTATGGTGTACAGGAGGCTCATAGGTAAGCTAATGTATTTAACTCTTACCAGACCTGACATTTCTTTTACAGTTAATACTCTAAGTCAGTGCATGAGGACTCCAACAAATCAGCATCTCAAAGCGTCTCATAGAGTTTTGCGATCTCTCAAAGGAACCATGGACTACACCTTATTCTTTTCAGTTCAATCTGCCACTCATTGTCCAACTCAAATTCAAGCCTTTTGTGATGCTGATTGGGCTTTATGTCTAGATACTAGGAGGTCTGTAACAAGATATAACATCATGATGGGAAAGCCTCTTATTGCCTGGAAGTCAAAAAAGCAACAAACTATGTCAAAGTCCTCTGCAGAGGCAGAATACAGGCCATAGCTGTTGTTACAAGTGAACTGGTCTGGCTTAACACTTGATTCAGTGAAATGCAACAAAATATAAGCAAGCTTGTTCCTCTTCACTGTGACAGTAAGGCTGCAATACACATTGCCACCAATCTAGTATATCATGAAAGAACAAAACATATCGAGATCGATTGCCATTTTATTCAAGAAAAAGTTGAGAAGAGACTTATAGACTTGAAGCACATCAGAACTCTTCAACAACTAGCAGATATATTTACAAAGCCCATGCCTGTGGCTCAACTGAAAAACCTTCTTCTCAAGCTTAGCATTACAAAATTATGTTAAGCTTGAAGGGGGTGTTGAGAAACGACCACGTTTCTCTTGAGTTATATGCGATGTCGTTTGGTTTAATACCAACGACTCCGTTTTCATGTTGTTATTTCCGTCCATTGTTGATGTGATGCCTTGTTTTTATTATTATTTTCAAACACAGATGACCGTTGGCCATCTGCTTTATAGATTGAGCTCCTGGCTCATTTGCTGTTCAAGCTTTGTATTCTTTCTCTATAATCACTGCTTGCCTTATTAATGAAATCTTGAATCAATTATTTCACAAGCCTTACAATTATTTCACACCTAATCTTATCCTTTTCTTCATTAGAAAAACCTTAAAGAAAAAACAAAACACTCAAAACCAAAAAAAAACTCTAGGAAAATCACTCCTAGAAGTTTGTGTTTTCTCCGGCATGGGCATTATCGCATTCGACCTCTATCTCAGCCTCTTATTTCAAACTGACCTGATTGCATAGCACAACTTTATCTCTCTCTTGTAAATAAGACATCACTACTTTTCTCTATTTCTCATTCATGGTATCGTTTTCTCTCCTCCTCTTCTTTCCCTCCCTTTCTCTCTTTCCCCGCAATCTTTTCTTTTGATTCAAAGACTAATGAATTTAATATAAATTTCATTGAAGTTTTAGCCTTTGATCCACGATCAACTTTTTATTTTAATTTTGTTCCAGGTTATTTTTTCAATTGTCAAAATTCTAAATCAATCAATTATCAGTCCACTGAAGCAAATTAAACAGTTTTTATTATGGTCACGTCAACATGTTATGTTAGTGATTTAATTGACCAAAATACAATATGAAAAAAATGTATGGATAGTAAAATATCAAATAGTGCGACACGGTATTTATGAAGAAAACTCAATATAGGAAAAAACTTTGGGTGTCTGTAACCAACAACCTTTGAAACAATTCATTATTCACAAAAATTTATAAGAATATCCCTAGAGCTAGAATCCACATCACTCACACTAGTCTCTTGTTCGATTCGCTCGATATACCAAACCACAAGTAGATTCTTCCACACAATACTTCAGAGTCGTTCAAGCTTTAAGAACATACAAAAATGTCCTCAAAGTGCAATGCAAGAATGCACGAATTTTATCAACACAAAAATCCGCTCAAAAACAATTTTTAGTTCATTAATATGCGAGTAAAAGACCTAGAGTAGTTTGATTACCAAAAACAACATATATAACATGTGTAGGAACCAAGAAAATCCTAAATGATGGCTTAAAAGTTATACATATATTGACCCACGAAATTAAAAAAAGATTATGTCATAATCTTGGAATCAAAGCCATAAAATATAAGGAAAGACTTCCTTAATTTAAGAAGAAGATTATCTTTAAAAATAGGCAAGAGATAAATCTAAATAAGGAGAGATAATTATTCATAAAATAAACTTGATTTTATTTCAATCAATCAATTTAACCAAATCAATTAATTAAATAAAATTAGTTACCAATTATCAAATAAAATCACATTTTGTAAAACCCAAAATGCAAGTTTTCAAAACTTGATGCTCATGTAGGCTACGTGCAGCTTACCTATAATCACTGTATATTCATGTAGGGTATATGCAGGTTACATGAAAGCATTGATGATCTTCAGCTTTAACCCATCCTGCGTTCTAAACTAATGTGGATCTCAACTATTCTAAATTGGAATGTTACATTGATTAAGCATAGTGTCATCAATAAACCTTACAAACTCTCCTTTGACAATTGCTTGATAGAATCCAAACTCGAACATTCTCATTGACCCCCTAGTTCAACTAGAACTTCAACAATGGCCTGTGACAGCACAACAACTTACAAGATTTATTAGAAATAGTATCATGGGCAGCTTAGTGCATACCCACCAAGTCAAACAAAGACATTTCATGCATTCAAGATAGCATCCAAAAGTGCACATACACATCATGCATATTATTCCATGCAGCAAAGTTTAAAAGAATCCATAATGATAGCACAATTGACACTCTCAATCACAAGTAGTTGTTCATTAAGGTAGAATCATTATGCAAATGAGTTCAATCTAGGAAAAACAAAAAAAAACAAAAACTCATTCTTCATAAATGATAGAACTAGTAACTCTCCTTAGATCAAAGAAACATAGTCAAAATAAATTAAAAGAAAGTCAAATTCATCTCTCCCTTTTTGTAAGCAAGTGGCAAACTAAAAAGGTCTATGAGGCCTATTAGCAGCTGAATGAAGGGCTTGGTTGATGTCCACAATTTATGTTTTCAGCAAGGTATACCGACTACGAAGCTCTATCATATCCTGACTCCGAGTGTGAGCCCCTTTTTCCACACAGGTCTCAATGTGCTCAAAAGCTTGGGATAGAAGCAATTTGTCCTTCTTCAACTCATGAACCTTGTCCACTAGACTATCCATCTTTATATCAATAGCAGCAAAGTGTGTAGAGAATTTTGACTCAAGAAAACTAATGGCAGTAAGAACATGAGTAAAATCTGCAAGAACTGCAAAATAGGGAGAAAGCTGGCCAATTACAAATGGAGGTGGTTAAGAGGTAGGCAAATGCTTTCCTTGTGGATGAGATGATGAAGAGGGTAAGGTAGAATCAAGTTGTGTCTCTCCCTCACGTGAAGGAACTTCTTGTACACGAGGATGAGGCTGTAGGACAGGCTTTTGCAAAACACTTTGTGAAACAATCTTAGCACAAATAAAGGGATCAGGAGTAATATGAGCACCAAACAATGTAATTTGAGAGGCAGCCAAAAAATTAGAAATCAGAACACCAAAGGGTTGTCCATAGTGAGTAGCCTTCTCAAATTTGGCTTACACTATTCATCTGAAAATAGTGGTGGCTAAACAAATTGGTTTGCCTACAAATATGGCACGTAATAGTCGGAGACAATCATCATTGAGACCCTCACAGTGCCTGGTAGGGAGAATATTACTGTAGATGAAAAAATTCAATGCCTTATATTTTGATTTAAGGGAGGTACTGTGTCACGCCCTGACCCCAGGAACGTGACGTGGAATGAAATAAACAACTCATTTATATTACTTAGCAGGATAAATAGCATAACCTCCGGTAACTAATCCACACAATATTCACTCGAATAAATAATTATCATAATAAGTACTTATACGTAGAGAGCTCGACTCTCCACCTCCGACGATTGACCCAAAACTTAAACCACTAGCATGATTATTTAGCATATTAAATATATACGAACCTCCAATATTTAATCCAGTCCAAATTTACTAATATATATATTGGTACCGTAATAAGAGCCTATCATGCGTTTATATATATATATATATATATATATATATAAACCTTAACGTCCAAAATGACATTTTTTCTCCATTTTGCGGTATGTGCACCCTACCCAGCAGTCCGGTCCCCATCGCCAGCTCGATCGACCCTACTAGGCTTACCTGAAAAAAAACATATAACACAAGAATGAGCCGAAGCCCGGTAGGAAATACTATCACTTTAGAAAGTATACACAATCCAACTCAACCACAAGTCATTCGTAAAAAGAAAACATTCGTTCAATCCACGCTTTCCATCACAATCTTCACCATCTCCGCATGCCGACCTCATCGTCAGAAACAATTCCATCTGCATCCCGACCTCATTGTCGAAACCATTTTCATCAGCGTCCCGACCGCATCCTCAGAACCAATCTCCTCCGAGTCCGACCTCATCATCGGAACCTTCTACGAGTAAGGAAGGTAGGCCTTCCCCTTCTACCCAGACTTTCCACCATTCGCTATGTGGCCGCATAGCGAATCCTTACTCGGATTTTAGGCACTATACGTACAGGACCACCTCTTATCTCCAACATCACAAACACCACTCTCTTCTCAATTCCCATAACCAAGTCACAAGGTAATTCATATCACATAGATTCAAATCCCAATCATAAACCGAGGCAAGAACGAACAGTACCAATTAAACATTCAAATGTTAATGGCCTACCTTTAAAACCATTTCAAATAAGGCTGCCCAGATCACGAAATCATCAAATTCTTGCATGTTACCTATCTATATCAAGAACATAAAGAGTCAACACTTTATGTTACAATGATATCATGTGCGTAGCCATCATCTCAATATATATATCACAGGAATTTGTAATTTTTCACGGTGGCTTCACACCTACTTTAACTAGCAACCAATAACATTACACATATGGAACTAATTCCATAAATCCATCTTAAGTGAAAAGCATGACACCTCGTACTTTACTAATCACACAAAGTTCCACCATATTCATCTCTAAAGCTAATTGGCAACTCATGTTATATCACATAAAACAAAATAGCTTCCAACTATTTAATTCAGCATGGATTACAGTACAAGCTACTTTGCATACAAGCTACCACTGCACAAACATATTGAGCTCCATCTTTATAACTATTAAAAATCACTCAAAATTCTCATATAAATGTTAAGGGTGATAAACGGAGAACACTTTAATGGTTCCGTTCCAGCAAAGAATTATAGGGCATAACTGCATATTTAACTACTCAAAGAAACCACATCAGTTCAAGCAATAGCTCATGACTAATACAAGTATTATTATATAGGTAATAATATGTGCCCACTTTACTTGTTCCAACCCAAAGAAGAAGCTATAGAGCATGATCACTCCATGAGTTAGTGCACTAAGTGACCAATTAAATTACACACCCACAGATCAAACCGTAGACCCATGCCAAATTGTCCAAGATTCAACAGCTTTAACACACCCATATATAAACAAGACTCAGATTACTTCGAAGTTGATAGTATTCCCTACCTGGTAAAGCACCAGTTACCACCAAGAAGAGCTATCCAACCGTTGTTCCCTCCTCTTGAAACAAAGCTGGCCACTCCAAATCACCACACTCACCACTTCCTTCTCTCTCTCTATTTCTTGTCTCTTCTACCGCCTTTTGTCTCTTCTTCTTCCTTTTTTTTTTTGGTTTAAAAGTGGCTAAATATCTTATTTGGCTTGTCCATCAAGTTTCTTCTTTTACTTATGAACCCCCATGAACTAATTATTTACGGAGAATACCCCTCCACCACATTTCATTTCTTAACACTACCAACTAACCATTCCTTACTTTATTTTAGTATTTTATTTTTTATTTTCTTTTAATTTTGATTGTAAACGGATTAAATCGCTCCGAATTTAATTATCGTATTCTCCATTGTATTGTTGCTCACGTGTCAACCTATTATTCATTATTTTTATGGTTCTCGGGTCAGACTATCATATACTGGGTAGTTCACCTTTGGCTATAGTAGAAGACCCATCACTTCACAACAGGGTAGAAATATCACTAAGCTTTTCAAACTTATTAGACTTTTTCAATTCATAAGGTTTAAAGGTCAGGTTCTTGACCAAAGGACAATCTAGAGTTTTGGCAATTACCTTAGGAAAAAACACAAACTCCTGATCTTTAACAATAGTTTGAATTGCCTGTACCTCTCTAAATTCAGCTTGAAACATGTTGGCATAATACTCATTAACCAACTCCACAAAGATTAATCCAAAATTTTCATAAAAAACATTCCCACTTTCCAGATCGCATCACAAATGGAATTTATGTATTCTCAAAATCAGGCAAGATGAAACGACGTTCAGGTATAAAATCTTTACATGCGAATAAATCATCATACCGAAATTACATCATCATATAAATTTTGAATCAATCTTCAACTTAGGCACACTCATGCGTATCTTTTTCACATATTTTTCTTTTCTCATGAGATACTCTTCTCTTTTCATATATGACTAGGTAGCCCTTTCCAATTTTGAACTCATTTATTTGAGTTTTCAGATATGAAAGAATGTAATTGGCGGTTTTCACACTAGTGAAAGACTTTATCTTTCATAGGAGCCTATGAACTACAAACACGTGAGTGGATTGAGACAAATATAGCACACATGCATGTTATGGGAGAAGTAATATACTTGAGAGTAGGTTTTACATATCTGAATACCATCAAAAATATTTCATGCATGATATAAGTAAAACCCATAAAGTAAGCATGAGTACACAGATCTATAAGTCAATTGAAGACTGAATTGAATTTATTCTTGATGACATTACACTACATACACACAAATCATACACACATCAATCATACAATATAAAAATTATCACACAAATACATGGTCTATACCACTAACTACATTACTGGATGCATGTAGGAGAGAATCAACACTTAGGGATTTCCTAAGAAATTCAAATCTCTGCAGGTCTAGAGGCTTAGTGAAAAGATCAGCTAGCTGAAGATCATTAGAAACATAGTCAGGAGAGAGAACATGATCTTCTACTAGATTACGAATGAAGTGATGACGAATGTCAATGTGTTTTTGTCCTAGAATGTTGCACAGGGCTCTTTGATATGTTAATAGTACTAACATTGTCACAGTAGATAGTAAGCTTACCTTTTTCAAATCCATAATCAACCAACATATTCTTCATCCATAGTAGTTGAGTACAACAACTTCTTGCAACTATATAATCAGCCTTAATAGTAGATCAAGACACAAAATTTTGTTTTTTATTGCACCATGCAACTAAGTTGTGATCTACATAAAAACATCCTTATGTGGTACTTTTTCTATCATCAGAACACACTGCCCAATCAGCATCAAAATACCCAAGTATACTCAAGTTGGTGTCAACAGAAAAATGAATCTCATATTCACTCGTACCACTAACATACTTCACAACACAATTCAAAGCAAGCAAATGAGATTCTTTAGAATATGACTGATATATTGCACAAACACCAACACTATAAGCTATATCATGCCTACTAGTAGTCAAGTATTATAAACTCCCTATCATGCTTCTATAAAGACTCTCATTCACAACTTTACCTAATATGTCCTTACTAAGTTTGGTGGAAGTACTCATGGGAGTCAATGCATGCTACAAATTTGCAAGACCAAATCTCTTTACAAGATCCTTAACATATTTCGATTGAGAAATAAATATCCCATCATCAAATTGCTACACTTGTAAACCAAGAAAAAAATTTGAGTTCTCCTATCATACTCATCTCAAACTCATTAGTCATTAAAACACCAAACTCACTCGTCATCACATAAGAAGTATAACCAAACACAATATCATCCACATAAATTTGAGCAATAAGCACATTCACACCATTAAATTTCACAAACAATGTAGAATCAATATGTCATCTTTTAAAACCAAATTTTACAAGGAATGATGTCAAACGATCATACCAAACACGCGGTGCTTGTTTCAACCCATATAATATCTTTTTCAATTTATACACATAATTAGGATGCAATGGATCAACAAACCCTTTGGGTTGTGCAATATAAGCCTTTTCTAATAAAACATCATTCAGAAAAGTACTCTTCACATCCATTTGATAAAGTTTGATTGTGAGAAAACATGCAATATCAAGCAGCATTCGAATGGATTCTAACCTAGCAACAAAAGTAAAAGTTTCATCAAGATCTACGTCTTCTATTTGAGTGTATCCCTGTGCTGCCAAACGTGCTTTTATTTCTAGTGATTAATCCATCCTCATCAGTTTTGTTCTTAAAAATCCATTTGGTACCGATGACATTCACATCAGAAGGAAAAGACTCTAATTTCCATATATCATTATGAACAAACTGATTCAATTCATCATGCATGGCCGAAATCCAACAATCATCATGTAAAACATCATCAACCTTCTTATGTTCAATTTGATATACATAACACAAGAAATTAATGCATGCTACTTATATGTGCAAACATTGTCACTCAGCGTCCTCTTGTATTGCAGCTTCATAAACTTAATATTGATTATCATTTCATAAAACACTACCAACAAAAATAATCAACCCTACCTTCTTAAAAGCATTAGCAAAAGTTACTGTCATTACATTGCATTGCATGAAATTAACAACTAATCATGCTCATCCTCATTTACACACTGTCATAAAAAATTCAAAAAATTACTAATTCTAAAAATATGCGAAACCCTAAAACCATTCACAAACATACATTAAAATACCTTATATTACACTGGGCGCCATTAAAACCCACAAAGCTTCACAACTCTAGTTAACAAGAAATTCAATTCATTAATATATTAAGAAGCTAATACCAATGTAACATGCACAATGTAATATCCAAAATCTCAAAAATCCGATGTCATAGGCACTTATTACATAATATATTTTGGAATCCATTGTGTAAAAATTAAAGAAATAACACCCATCATCATTGTAATTAACGAAGACAACATAATTAATGCAATGTAATAGCCTTTTCAATGTAACATACACATTATACACACTTGATCATTGATTTACTGTCATACAAACTATCCCAAAACGACATCATCAAAGATATCATCTTCTCCGAGTTAAAAAAAAAATCAATCATTAAAATATAAAAAAAACTTGATACAATGCAAATAGACTTTCAACATAATAAATAACCTTGTCTCAACTTGTTTTAAGGGGACTAAAATGATGTATGAAAAGTTGTTGTAGTTTGAACGAGCTTCAAAACCACTGGGATTCAACCTCAAATTCGTTGAAGAAAAAGCTAAAAGGTTTCTTTCGGTGCAAATGAATCTTTTTAAAGACAATATCATTGATAATGGTATAACAAAGTAATCATACGTAACTGTGATTAGACATGTGAGTCTAATAACTCTGACATAATCAATTTCACAAAAAAGCTGCCATTACATTTTCAATTTTTAAACCATTCAAAATTGCTTACACACACATCTATGTGGTATCCACCTAAATTATGTTCCAAATTGTGGTATCCACCTAAATTATGTTCCAAATTATGTTCCATTAGAGATACGAGATACATATATTATGTATACCTAGTATTACCATATACAATAAATAAAAGTGAGCAAAGATAAAACAAATTAATTGAGAGATTTGTTGGTCTCCAATCTCCGTCGTTTTCATTCGACTGTCGCCTCTTCAATTCAAAACCCAACAAAAAACGAGTAAAGCCTTGATAGAACGCGCTTTCACTTCTCTCTCTGTAGAGCCGGCGTATCGTTTTCCGCAGATCTCCCTTTGAAGACGTCGTCGGTTTTTCCTTTTCAGTGGAGTGTTTCAGATCCCGGTGATCTGAGTCTGAAGCGAGTGTCGCCGCCTTTAATCTTTAGATCTTTGATTTTTGGAATTAATGGAGAACTTGATATCGTTGGTGAACAACATACAGAGAGCTTGTACGGTTCTCGGTGACTACGGTGAAGCCAGTGCATTGCCTACTCTTTGGGACTCTTTGCCGTCCATCGCCGTCGTCGGTGGCCAGGTGATCTCTCTTTTCTCTATAAACGCACAGAAAGATAGATACAGTCTTCGTTGACATTTCTTTTGTTTTCGTCCTAAGGAGCTAAGTTTAATATGTGATGTATCTTATTGCTCCGCTTAATTTTTAGATCTGTTGTGAAGAGAGAGATAGAGAGGAAGCGGAGAGAGGCAGTTGTGTCATGTTTGCGAATTAAAGGGTAACCAAACAAGACTGTAAAACGGAGATATAGTTATGAATTTGCGATCGTGTTGATCTCTTCATGATTGCGATTTTCAGGATCTCCGAAACACCTTCTTTGTGAACAAATCGAAAGAAGAGTTTATTTGGCGATAATATTTGTCTTTGGTTTCTCTTCAGTTGAATTCAAATGTGTTTTAACTATAATTGGTAATCAAATTTTGTTTAGATATTGAGGATGTGTATTTGGGATGATAAACTTTTAGTTTTCGAACCTCAATCTAAAGATGGCGACTAACTAGTGTTTTTTAAGATTTTTTTTCCTGGATTTCTAATTCTTATATCATGTTTTATCATGTTTTATTTATATAAACCTTTTGGATTAATGATAATTGTTAGTAGACAGTAGTCATTTTAGTAGCTATAAGGCAGTTAAAATAGCAGTAATAGAAATCAATTAGCATGTTCTGTATATGGTCCTGGAGTCCATGGCATCAGGTAATTGCGCCATAGAAATGGTGTTTGTAAATTATAATAATTTGATTGTGCACTCGTATGCTCAATTTCTTAACACATTTATTTAGGTTATGCTTAGCATGTGGGTTGGGATGGGTTAGGTTGGATTGGGTTGGGGGAGGTGGGGTTGGGAGGTGTTGGGTTGGGAGAGATTCATAAAACTGAACCCTTGCTTGGTATTGAGAGAGTTGGGAGGGGTTGGAAGTGTTGGGAGATGTTTTTGTGAGTGAACATCTCCCAACCCCTTCGAACACCTTGAGGTGTTCATGCCAAGCAAGGGATCGGAGGGGTTTGCGAACACCAACCCTTCCCAACTCTTCTCCCAAGCATGAATGCCTTTTTGAGGGGTTGGGAAAATGAGTGTTGGGAGGTGTTCACGCCAAGCAAGGGTTCGGAGGGGTTCGTGAACACCAACCTTTCCCAACACTTCTCCCAAGCATGAATGCCTTTTCATAAGTGATGGGATATATATATATATATATATATATATGAAATTTTAATGTTGATTGATATATAATTGCAACATTATATTTGGTTCTTCTAATGCTCCACAGAGTTCTGGCAAGTCTTCAGTTCTGGAGAGCATTGTTGGCAAAGACTTCTTACCTCGTGGCTCTGGTAATATACAATATGGATATCTTGGCTATAATTATATGTTAGTATTTTTCCTTCAGTTGAGAAATTAATGCATGCTACTTATATGTGCAGGCATTGTCACTCGGCGTCCTCTTGTATTGCAGCTTCATAAACTCGATCAAGGCAGCAGAGAGTATGCAGAGTTCCTTCACCTCCAAAGGAAAAGGTTCACAGATTTTGGTAGATTTCTTTACCCTTCTTTTATTTCTCTCCCTAAGCAGTGTTACAATTTTCCCTGCCTCGTATGTTAGTCTATAACTTCTGTTAGTGTGAACTTTGTTTAGGTCGTGCATGTTTTAGTCTTTGTATTCATCATGACGCGTTGTTACCATGCAAATAAGTTGATGTGTGTAACAAGGTTTAAAAATTCGAACTGAGGCGCCGCCTCAAGGCGCGCCTCAGCCGCCTCGGCCTGTTCACCGAATCGCACAAATGGCCTCAAATTGGATTTTGGTCAAAAACGCCTCAGTCAACGACGCGGGCGCCTCAAGGCGCGCCTCCGCGTGAGGCGGTGTGAGGCGTAGGGGAGGCGGAAAAGGGAAACTGGTGAAATAAAAAAAAAAGTCGGAACACCCATTTCAACCTAACTCGCGCAGTCGCTTGCGTACTCTCCCTGAAGGTCGCGACCTCGCCTGGAAGCTATCCAGAAGCTCGCCCGGTCGATCTCGCCAGACCAGTAGGCTCGCCCAGTCGATCTCGCCAGACCAGTATGCTCGCCCAGTCGATCTCGCCAGACCAGTAGCTCGCCCAGTCGATCCCGCCAGACCAGTAGCTCGCGACCCAAAGCAGCAACTCGCATCCCCAGACCAGCAAGGCAGCAACAGCTGCTGTTGAAACTTAAAAGATATGCCGATTGTGCCTCCAGCCCTGTTTCAATAATTCAATTACCTTATTTCTTTATCAATTAAGTTTATTTCAATAATTGAATCAAGCTTGAATTCTTGATTCAATAATTCAATTAAGCTTATTTATATATCAATTGTGTGACTGTTAGATGAGTCGTAAGGATCCTGCTTGGAAGTATGGGGTGGAGGTTCAGGTTCCTGCTTGGATTCTATGTTTTTATGTTATGGATGATTATGTTTTCATGAACATTTTCAATGTTATGATTATTGTGGATGTTTTTCTATATTGAGAATCCTGTCTTTTTAGTTTGGAATGAGGCGACCGCCTCAATCGCCTTGAGGCTACCGCCTCGCCTCAACTAAGCTTGACCGCCTCAAATCGCCTTTCGAGTTTTAAAACCTTGGTGTGTAATACTCTTCTATTTTAAATTTTTAGTGATTTAATGTCATATCATCTATGCAGCTGCTGTGAGAAAGGAGATTCAAGATGAGACAGACCGAGAGACCGGCCGTAGTAAACAAATTTCTAGTGTTCCTATTCATCTCAGTATATATTCTCCAAATGGTAAGTTAGCAATTTAAATATATATATAAATATAAGCATAATTCTCACTTCTTGGTCTTAATTTTCTCCGTTCCCTATCCCCCTCACAAAATTTTTTCATTCAATAGCTGTTCATCGCAATTCTATCTTCATTTTCTATGTTTGGTGAACCTTTGCAGTTGTCAATTTGACGCTGGTTGACCTTCCTGGGCTTACAAAAGTAGCAGTTGGTATGTTATCTGTGCTTTTATTGATTTCACTTGTGAGCTACCTACATATGTGCTGTCTTCTTGCTAGAAACTCATTAGCTGAATTTAAATTTGGAACTATTGTCTCTTTTCCATTAGGGGTGTTTCATGACGACAATATGAAAGAAATATGTTTAGTATTTGTTATCATAAACTGTGACTAATGGAATGTCTTGGCAGTACAGAGGGTCAACCAGACAGTATTGTGCAAGATATTGAGAATATGGTTCGTTCATACATTGAGAAGGTACTTGATGCATACAAGTTTTTTCTTTCTTTCTCTCTTTTTATGCTCTGGATTGAATTCTCTTAACTTGAAAAACTCTTAATCTTATCTTATTATTTTGTCTTAGAAAGGCAAAAAATTTTCCTAAAGCTTTTGTAGTTGAGGTTGTTTTCTTATAAATTTTTCTCCTTTACTCCTGTATCACAATAAACACTTCCGGTAAATAACTAATGATGTCTTTAAAACCTTGAAAATACAACTTTTTGTTTATGGAGAAGAATTTTGTTTCTTACCTCACCCCACCACTTCCTTTTACTCTTCCGTCAAATTTGAGGATGGGAAAAACAGTCTCCTAGTATACCAGGTTCTTTGTATTTTGTTCTCCACCTTTCAGTGTTTAACTTGATATGATGATATATTTTATGTATAATTGTATTTCATTTGCTGAACTTCTTGTGCAGCCCAACAGCATTATTTTGGCAATTTCTCCTGCCAATCAAGATCTTGCTACGTCAGACGCAATCAAAATCTCTCGTGAAGTGGACCCTACGGGTATACTATATTTTTCCAGTTTCTATTTTCTTGGTTTTTCTGCTCTATCAATATTTTTTTAATTTCTCTCCTGGAAAGAGGAAATTGCAATTTTTATGTCAACCTTTAGAGCTTTCTTTTGGGTGGGCATATTTTTATTCTTATTATATTTCTGTCCTGGTACTTAATATATTTTCTCATTAAATTTTTAGGGGAAAGGACAATTGGAGTCCTGACGAAGATTGATCTTATGGATAAGGGTACTGATGCAGTTGATGTAAGTCGGCTCCATTTTTCATTTTGATAATTCGATATCTGTTTCAGAAGTAGGATATATATTATTGAAAATTTCATGAATTGAGGAATAAGTTAAGCACATGGGGGGAGGGGGTGGGGGAGATATTTGAGGGATTTACATATTTACTCAGGTAGACCTTTTTTACAGCATTATTCAAATACTATTTGGTTTAGCCAGCTATTATACTGCAGTTTTAATGCATTGCTTATTAATTGTAATTTTCATTTTTTTTTATTATTTTATTTTATCGAGTATTAGGTTTAATGCAATTAGAAGATAAGGTCTTCTCTAGGATATTCTGTTCTCCTTATTGGCATATCTAAAGGTCCCTGTTATAGCTAACGTGTCTGCCATGTGTCCTCTGGTGTCACTCTTGCTTGACTTGAGAATACCTAAACTTTTTCCATAGTGTATGGGTTCTTGTAGAATTCATGAAAAAATGTGCTACAAAGATGCCTGGAAATTGGCCATATGTGCAACTTGCTTGATTAGTTTAAGTTATTCTACGTTGTGTTGATGAGTTCTATTTTTTTTATTTTGCCTAATCTCCACCCAAAAAAAGGGGTTTTGTTTGGTGTAATTTAAATTTCACTCATGATGTAATTGGATACTAAAGGACATGGCCTTCTTTTGCAATTTAGGTGAAGAATTTTTACTTGTACGCCTATTCCCGATTTGTGGCATTTTACAATCTCATACTTTTGCGCTTAGCAGTCACTGTCTTTTGCATTCTATACATTTCTGAGTCTCATGTTGGTTTATTTAGATATTGGAAGGAAAAGCTTATCGACTAAAATTTCCATGGGTTGGGGTCGTGAATCGCTCACAAGCAGACATCAACAAGAATGTTGACATGATTGCAGCCCGACGTAGGGAGCGAGAGTACTTTGCAAACACTCAAGAATACAAGCACCTTGCAAACAGAATGGGTTCTGAGCATCTGGCAAAAATGCTATCAAAGGTAGAGTGATAAATGTTCTATGGTTTTAAGTTTCCTTTGAACAATTGCTGCAGTTTGGTTATAGTAACATAATCAGAATGTTTATCATTGCAGCATTTGGAAACTGTTATCAAGTCCAAAATCCCAGGCATCCAATCCCTTATAAATAAAACAGTTGCTGAACTTGAAACTGAATTGAGTCGTCTGGGAAAACCAATTGCTGCTGATGCTGGAGTAAGTTTGCACCTTATTTCATAGTTGCGTCATCTTACAAATGTGTAGATTCCTGGTATAAATCTGATCAGTTACAAGGATTGCAATTCTTTATCTTTCTGGGAGCTGGCAATACTGTGCAAGAAATTCTGCCAGATTAACTAATCCATGGTGCTTATTCAGGGAAAGTTGTATTCTATCATGGAAATCTGTCGGCTGTTTGTTCAGATATTCAAAGAGCACCTTGATGGCGTGTATGTGCACTATTTCTGTTTCATTTTTTCAATCCCTCTTTTAGCTTAGGTTTTCCGTTACCCATCACGTATGTGGATCAGGTAGTAGAGCTGTTAAATTCTGATATGGTTACCATTGGTTACAGGCGCTCTGGTGGTGATAAAATTTACAATGTTTTTGATAATCAGCTTCCTGCTGCCCTGAAACGTTTGCAATTTGACAAGCAACTATCAATGGAAAATATTCGCAAACTTATCACAGAAGCTGACGGATATCAACCTCATTTAATAGCTCCTGAACAAGGATACCGTCGTCTAATTGAATCTACATTAGTCACTATCAGAGGTCCTGCTGAGGCAGCTGTTGATGCGGTATGCACAAAAATAGATGATGAAGGAAAATAATTTCTTTGTATTTATCTTCTTGTAGCTTGAGGTTCTATTTTTATTTTTGACTTGTCATGGTCATTTTTTGTTTTTGGTGTATTCGTCTTTCAATGAAGCTAGTTTAAGTTGGTCTCCACTCCTTCTTGCCACCCTTGTTAAAACTTTCTTGTGTGTTGTTTGTTTCCAGTTTCCGTTTGTTCTCAAAATCGCCTGAGCTGGTCTTTGTACTCAAAAAATGGGGGAAAAGATCTACCATCTTATCTGTAGACCTTCTTGTGTTGTTCACCCTTTCTAGACTTGGGTCGTTGAGTACTGTATTTCTGGTGCTATGCAATACATCTATCATCATTTAAATGGTATTTGAGAATCCGACCTATGTAGTCAAGTCTTAGAATGTGGCTGTTGTATGAAATTGCTATCTCTGGCGTTTTTATTTCATATATGGGACTGTTAACTTTCTGAAGGCGAAGCCATGAAAATTGCTTTCATGTCATGATGGAACATTTTGCTAATTGCTTATTTGAAATTCCAGGTTCATGCCTTGTTGAAGGATCTGGTTCACAGGGCTATCAATGAGACAATGGTAAGTTCCTGTCCATGCAATTTTAATTGCCACTTTTGTGTTTTGATTGCTCTGTTAGTAATTTTCTGTAGGACTATAACAAAATGACTTAATTTTCTGAATTATATCTATTGCTGTTGTATGTAACCTCGAAAAAGGATCTGGTTGTGCTTCTAGCAGTTCTTAATAGCCCTTATGCATTAGGGGGTGCTGCTGGCTCTGGTTCCTGACCCTCCAAGTTGCCCGAAGCTGGCCTTGCTCCCTATCCTTTTTAGCTTTTTCCTCCCCCTTCTGCTCCTTTTTTTTTTCTTTCTACTTATGATCCTTAAATCGGCTCTGTGGGATCTACTATTGCTGGTGGTGCTTGCCGATAAGGATATGAATTGACTAGCTCAACTGCTTGTTATACAGACCTCATTTATGATCATGTAATACCCGAATTTTTTCCGGACCGGTTGTGACAGATCCCTATTTGCATTTTAGTGGTTTGGTCAGGTATGAGAAGTTGTGGGAGAGAGTATTTTACAGCAATGCTAATTCGTGAATGTCTGATGATCATCGTGTTCCGCATGCTGGATCTGCTACTATTCTATGTAATTATTACCGAAAGTGCTCATTGGTTGTTTACCAAAATAAGCATAGGAATGCATTTTTAACTATATAAGAACTTTCTGTTTTTCTTTCATGAACGGTAGCTTTTTCTCTATTTTCTGTTCTTTTTGTCTGGAAGAAGCATAGAATTATGCGTAGACAAGATTAGGAAGAAGTAAATGAGATTGGTTTATTGTGGTCTGTATTTAGATTTAACTAACTTCTTTGAAAACTGAAGCTTTACAAGCAATACCAATCTATTTGGCACTGCACTTTTTTAACCTTTTGAAGTTCAAATAAGGAATCAATTATACAATTCTGTACAAGTAATGAGTGGTTTTGTTTTTTTTTCTTCTGGTTTGATAGTTCATGTTACACTTACAGGTCTCTTACTCTTCAATTTCTTGAGATTTTATTGGTGTGCTTATAATTTTTTTTTCTGGGTGCATTTTGCATTCATAATTCTTCATTGCTGTTGGATAAACTTTTGTTATGCTGGACTTTCAGGAGCTAAAGCAATATCCTGCTCTAAGAGTTGAGGTTGGGAATGCAGCTATTGACTCACTTGATAGAATGAGAGAACAAAGCAAGAAAGCCGCACTTCAGCTGGTAGATATGGAGAGCAGTTACTTAACGGTAGATTTCTTCCGGAAACTTCCTCAGGATGTTGAGAAGGGTGGCAATCCAACGCATTCTATTTTTGATAGATACAATGACTCATATCTTAGGCGAATTGGTAAGGTTTTAAGATTGAAACCACTCAAACCAGCTTTTCATAAAGTAACTGGTGCTTTGATCCTCTCTCTCATTTGGTAAAGTTCGGGACTAACCACTGGGTTCGCTTCTCTCTATATACATGTACAGGAACAACCGTTTTGTCATATGTTAATATGGTCTGTGCGGGTCTTCGGAACTCCATTCCCAAGTCTGTGGTGTATTGTCAAGTGCGTGAAGCACAACGAAGCCTACTTGACTATTTCTTCGCCGAGTTGGGTAAAATGGAGGTGAGAATAGATTTTTCATCTTATTCCATTTAGGGGTGGCTTTGATGATAAGATTAGAAGTATAATAAAATTTTGGATGAAAATCTTTCAGCAAAAGAAGTTGTCATCATTATTGAATGAAGATCCGGCAATTATGGAGCGTCGTGCTGCTCTTGCCAAAAGGCTGGAACTATATAGGGCTGCTCAAGCAGAAATCGATACAGTTGCTTGGTCAAGGTAAGGTAGAAGTATAAAGTATTTCAGGGGAGAACATTCTTTTACAGGTGAAATTTGGTTTGGAGGCTGTCGATTCTTTCATTCACGACGAGCCTCAGGTGGTCAAAGCATATATCGCTTAACAAAACAAAAAAAGTGGATTTGAAATCTTTTGTTTGGTGATACCAATATTCATTGACCTTATGTTCGACGATTATATCTTTTGTGTTAGATATGTTAAAGTAGTAGTACAATTATACTCATATAATCAAAGAAAAGAACTTTCTCACTTTCTTATTATAAATAAATAACATAACGTGCATATATCTAAGGAGACTGATGCATTATTTGCACAATAAGTCGTTCATTCATATTAATGACAATAATTTAGTGGTGTGTCATTCATATTAATTAATAAGTAGTTCATTCGTAACACTTCTTTTTGGATCATCACGTATATGAAAAATATGTTTTGTTAAAATATTAGTAAGAAAAGGAATACACCATTCTTGTATAGCAATTTAGTGAGATCAATTTGAAAATTTTCTCGTTAAAACCTTATCAAGAAAAATCCTCTAATAAAAAAATCATTGGTCGAAGAAAAAAGAGTATAATTCATATCATTAATTTCACTTCTTTACTTCTTGATTTAAGAAGATATTTAAGTTGTTGCATACCAATATTATAAATTAACATTTTGAAGGTTGTAAGTGGTGATGCCTTCGTGAATAAATTTACTAGATTATAACAATAACTAATGTATTGTATATCTATATTATCACTCTTCTGGAGTTCATTTGCATTGAAGAATTTATGGGATGTGTTTAGTTCTGTCCCATTTTATGTATCATTCTTTGAGTTGAGTCATAGATATAGCATTATCTTCATATAATACTGCGAGAATACTCTCACACATTGCAATTCACAGTTTTCTTGAATATGAGAAATTATTCCTTTTAGCCACACGCATTTCCGACTCGCTTCGCAAAATTTTCACTATCTTAGAATGATTAAAGTAAGTTGTTGCAAGTATTTGTTTTATTGATTTTTAAGAAATAACAGTGTTTTCAAAAAGAAATATGTATCCAATTTGAGACTTTGCAGCATTTGCATATCCAATCAATTGAGATTTGGGAGCAGATGAGTAGAATAGGCTCAAGTTGGTTGCACTTCTCAAATAACGTAGAATATGTTTAACTTCATTCTAGTGTTGTTGAGTAAGAGCAGAATTATACCTCGCCAATAAATTCATAGCAAATGCAATATCTAGCCTGATATAATTGTCTAAGTACATTAAAGATCTAATTGCATTCAATTATGATACTTTTGGATCAAGTAACGTCTCCCCCTTTATCATGAAGTTGAAGTTGATATTTCTTAACATCAAGTGAACGAACTATCATTGAAAAATTTGAAGAATATATTTTATTCATATAGAACTGTTTTGATACTTTTTTAGTATAAGTAGATTGATGAAGAAAAATATCACTATTCAAATGTTCAATATGAAGATCGAGACAATATCTTGACTTACCAAGATTTTTCATCTTAAATTCTGTCTTCAAATAATTAGCAGCTTTAGAGCCTTTAGTGAACTCTTCAGGACTTCTAACTAAATTTAAATTATCAACATAGCAGTGATCATAATAAATTCAAATTCTAAATTTTTAATAAATACGTATGGACAAATCAGATAATTTATAAATCCTTTATTAATAAGATATCCACTTAATCGATTGTATCACATGTGCTCAGATTGTTTTAATTCATATAGTGAACACTAAAGTTTGATTGAACGCAATCTTCTAGGCTTTGTTTTAGGCAACCGAAATCCTACATGGATTGTCATAAAATTTCAGCAATCCATATAGATAAGCTGTTACTAACGTTCATAAGATTCATAATCATTCGTTTAGCGACTGTTAGAACAATTAATAATATAAAAGTGATTTAGTCTATGACATCTCATTATTCTCATTTCGCATGCGCACAAATACACATTTGTATCTTTTCGGTTAAACACCTTATGGTGTCTGGACTACAGGTCCAAAAAATTCTCTTTTTGATAGAGAATTTAATTATGCTGTCATAGCATCTTTCCATTTAGGCCAATCACTTCTATGTCAACATTCATCAACAGATTTAGGCTCAGGATCTTCATTACTTTTGATAATGCTTGTAGCAACTGTATGCAAATATATTATCAACGATAATCTTACTTCTATTCCAGCTTCCTTCGAGTGCTCATTATTATCACCATCAGGTACATGTATCTCTTCAAGAGATATTTTTTCACAAGATTGAGATTCAGTAAGTGTATTATCTTCAGGAGTAATCTCTACAGAAGAAATATGCTCTTCTGGAACACGCTTTGCTTGAATTCTGGTAGGAATTTGTATATTTCTTTTTTGGGGAAATCTATCTTTAGCTCCGTGTGGTCTTTCACGTTTTTGACGTGGTTTTAATCCATCACTTGTTGTTTGTCCTTCAAAGACATTGATGCGTGCAGTAGAATTTCTAATTGGAATATGTGACTGCAAGACTTTTGAAGTATCATTAAATGCATTAGGTAATTGATTAGTCATACCTTGTAAATGAACAATTTTCTGAACTTCAAATTCACACTGGTTAGTTTGAGGATCAAAATGAGATTGTGTCACAGTATTCGAAGTAATATCATCATGCTTATGAGATTGAGAATCTTTGCTTCCTAAAGGAAGAAAAACATATTCATCAAAGTGATAATCTACAAACCTAGCTTTGAAAACATCACCAATTAATGGTTCAAGATATCAAATAATAGAAGGGGAATCAAAACCAACATAAATATCAAGTTGATGTTGTGGTCCCATCTTACTGTGTCGTGGAGGTGAAATAGGAACATAAACAGCATAACCAAAAATATGAAAGATGTGAAATATTAGGTTGATGACCTAATACCAGTTTTAAAGGTGAATATGAATGATGAGAAAATGGTCTGACTTGAATTAATGATGTACTATGTAATATGACATGTGACCAAGCATCAAAATATACTTTACTTTTTAAAAGCATAGGTGTAGCAATCAATTGAAGACGCTTTATTAGTGACTCTGCTAAACCATTTTGAGTATGAGTATATGCAACTGGGTGCTTTAGAAGTAAATTCACCAGAATTATCTAGTCGGACTGACTTAACGCGATAATTTGGAAATTGTGCATGTAAATGAATAATTTGAGCTAAGAACTTAATAAATGCAATATTATAAGTAGATAATAAACACATGTGACCATTTAGATGATGCATTTGTTAGAATCATAAAGTAATGAAATGATACAAATGATGGATCAATAGGTACACATATATTTCCATGAATACGTTGCAAGAAGTAAGGAGATTCTATATCTACATTCAGGATAGATGGTCTCACAATCAACTTTCCTTGTGAATAAGTAATGCACAAGTGATCTTTAAGTAAAAGAAACTTCTGATTTATTAATGAATGTCCATTTGTATTTTCAATTATTCTACACATCATGGGAGAACCTTGGTGACTAAGACGATTATGCCAAATTATAGATTCCTTTGAATTAGGGCACTTCTGGTGCATCACTATATGCGTTTCAATCCATTTTATACTCACATGATATAAATCCGAAGAGAAAGCCATAAACGTTTTTAGTACAAGCTTATCGCTTGAAATAATATAAGTAATATATTGTTAATATTTTCTTCCAAACTCAAAAATAATATCCATTTTTGACGAATATCTATGAAACTTAATAAGTTTTTTTATTTTTTTTATTTTGGAGAGTACAATGTCTCCTCAATATATATATATATATATATATATATATATATATATATATATATATATATATATATATATATATATATATATATATATATATATATATACAGCGATGACCCCAGCATTGATTGGGCATCTTATCCTTTTACTTCAAAAGCCTCAAGATCTTCAAAATCTTCCAAATCCTCCAAATCTTTAGATTCCTCTCTCAATGCTCCAACCAGGGTTCAAACCTGGAATGATATTACTCAACAACCCATTCTTAAGTCTGAACATCCGTCATTAACCAAATCTAAATCTCTAACAAAAGACATTAGTTTCCAAACAGCAATTGATCAAAAAATACAAGCTCTTCACATCGATCTACATCAATCTTCTCAGGAAAATAAATCCTTAAGAATTTCAACAATTCATAATTTAGATAAAGTAAAAAATTCTTCTAATGTCATACAGAACTCTTCTTCTGAAAATACTGATAAAACTGATACACCTCAGAATAAAAGTATTACTTGTAAACATTGTAATAAATCTAATCATTGGACACGATACTGTCGTGTTCGAAAAAGAATTAAAAAACTACAATTAGAACAAGAATTAATGACAAAACTAGACTTAACATTAAATGATACAGATGAATCATCAGATGAAGAAACTACCAAAATACAGCCTAATGATCATACATCCTCATCTACAGAAGTCATTAGAAAAACTCCAGACCCCAGTATTAAAACACTTCAACAGGATATTGCTAAACTTAAATCCGAAATCAAAAGTATGAAACAAGAAAAGAATTTAGAAGAAATTAAGGAACAACCTTTCCTTAGAATATTGTCTCAAGTTACTAGCCAAAAATGGTTTATAAGAGTTGCACTTCAAATCAGAAATTCTTTCTCTTTTGATACAATAGCCTTAGTTGACTCTGGAGCTGATTTAAACTGTCTTCGTTCAGATTTAGTTCCACGTCCTTATTGGGAAAAAACAAATGAAGGAATCAAATCTGCAGCAGGAGAACAACTTAAGATTCTTTATAAATTATCTGATGTTACAATCACAAACAACGATGCCAATCTCCAAACTAGTTTTCTAGGTATTCAAGACATTACAAAGTATGTTATTCTAGGGACTCCATTCTTAGAGTTACTCAAACCATTTAAAATTAGTAATAAAGGAATTCATACTAGGATCCTAGGAAATAAAATAATTTTTCCTTTTATCCAACAACCAATCACAAAAAATATTCATTTCCTAGCACAAAATTCTATTTATGAAGATTCCATCAATTGTTTCATCGAAAACAAAGGAAAACAGATTGAACACCTTTCTGACCAGATTAACATCTCCCAAATTAATCAACAATTATCAACAGCAGAGACCAAAGGGAAAATAGAGTCTCTCCAACATATCTTTGAAAAAGATGTTTGCTCTGATCTTCCTACTGCCTTCTGGGATAGGAAGAAACATGTTGTCCAATTACCTTATGAAAAAGATTTTCAAGAAATTAATATCCCTGCAAAAGCTCGAGGGATACAAATGAACAAGGAATTAGAAGAACACTGCCGAAAAGAGATTCAAGATCTTTTAGATAAAAGCCCTTCAGTGGATTCGTTACCCAATCCCAAATAAAAAAGATTTACTTGCTAAGTTATATGATGCTAAAATCTTTTCAAAATTTGATATGAAATCTGGTTTCTGGCAAATACAGATTGAAGAAAAAGATAGATACAAAACTGCCTTTAATGTTCCGTTTGGACAATACGAATGGAATGTTATGCCTTTTGGCTTGAAGAATGCACCTTCTGAATTCCAGAAAATTATGAATGACATTTTTAATCCTTATTCTCAATTCTTAATTGTGTATATTGATGATGTTTTGATATTTTCTCATAATATCAAACAACATTTTTATCATCTCTTTAAGTTTCTCAAGATTATTAAAGACAATGGTTTAGTTGTGTCTAAAACAAAGATTAAATTATTTCAAACGAATATTCGGTTTCTTGGTCATAATATTTATCATGGTACTATTATACCAATTGAAAGGTCAATTAATTTTGTTGACAAATTTCCAGATAAAATATTAGACAAAAATCAATTACAGCGATTCTTAGGAAGTTTAAATTATATTGCTGATTTTTATCCTAACCTTCAAAAAATATGCAAGCCTTTACATGACAGATTAAAGAAGAATCCTCCTCCTTGGACGGATACTCATACCGCTATAATTCAAAGGATTAAAGCTTATCTACCTATATTACCTTGTTTATCTATTCCAGATCCTACTACTTTCAAAATAGTTGAAACAGATGCTTCTGAAATTGGTTATGGTGGTATTCTTAAACAATTGAAAAATGATAAAGAAGAAATTATACAATTTACCTCCAAGAAATGGAATCCTACCCAACAAAATTATTCTACAATTAAAAAAGAAATTTTATCCATTGTTTTATGCATTTCAAAGTTTCAAGGTGATTTATTAAATCAAAAGTTTTTAGTTCGTGTTGATTGTAAATCTGCAAAAGAGGTTTTACAAAAAGATGTCCAAAACATAGCCTCCAAACAGATTTTTGCTAGATGGCAGGCTATTCTTAGTGTCTTTGATTTTGATATTGAACACATTGCAGGTAAAGATAATAATTTACCAGATTTCTTAACACGTGAATTCCTGCAGGATCGATAAAAACATTATCCAGCAGTAAGCAGTATTAAAGAAGAATTTCTCAGTAAGTTGATTAAGGTTATCTCTTTACTATGCATCCTTTTGAATTAAAGCGACTTGTGAGAAGACTTAATTATCTTAAATCTAATCTTGTTCAAGAGAACAAAAGATTATCTATTCAAATTATCAGGTGGCACATTGCTCATCCTTATCAACAGGCTCCCCCTGTTTGGATTTCTCAAAATCGTGCTGATATTACTGAAAACAAACATATTATCAACTTATTGACCCTACAAGTCAATTCATTTCAGAGTGAATTAGAAATTATCTCTCGAGTTTAAAATGGCTTCCGATTCACTTAAATATATTTTAGCAAGGTTTTCAACTCCAATATTTTCAAACGATTTCTGTCCCAAAAAACCCAATTATGTTTATCTTGAACTTGAGAAAGATCAAATTAATGTTGTTCTTCATTCTTGGGATGACTGGGAAGAATGTTGGGCATACCCTATTTTAAATGCTGACAATGTTAAAATCGAGTGTTTGCGTATTTTCCATTATTTTGACTTACCTTATGATTTGCGCAAAAACATTCTTGAAATCGCACTCTTTTCTCAAATACGCGATCAAATTTTATTTGATCTTATTAATGATCATGTTCATGATTTTATCAATCAATTTATTGAAGAAGAAGAAGCTTTAGAAAATAATGATTCCATCGACAGTATGGAAGAATTTTGGGATGAATTTGAAGATGAACCCGAGGCATGGGTTGATGAGTTTTAAATCATTTTAAGAAATTCATCTCAAAACTGATCATGCCCAGTTATGGCTTGACTATTCCACCTCAAACGGTAGGTGGTAAAGAAATAACCAAATCCGTTGAAAGTTGGAAGCTTTACTCAAAAGCTCAAAAATCCTACAAGGTACCTAACTGAGTCTGGGTTAATTGACTTAGCTATTCCACCTCAAACGGTCGGTGGTAAAGAAAATAACAAATCCGTTGAAAGCTGGGTATTTGCTAAAAATACCATTATGCCCTTTCGGGTCCAAGCATGAAACATGAAGAAATTATGGACAAGAAGACAAGGTTATTGCTTTTCCATAAAAGCAACATTTATCATGAAAAGTGGAGCATCATTTCAAAAGTGGGAGACATTGACCACTATTTAAGTTCCACTATTTACCTTTTAAAATTTAATTTTAATGATTGTAAAGGTGGCCTCTTAATCTATAAAAGAGACCACCTATGCCTTAGTTTAGGGGCCTCTCCCATTACCATCTTTAGGCATTACCATCTCTTGGCTTAGTTCTCTCAACTTCTCCTCTCTCAAAACCTTCCCCTCTTATCAAAAACGGGAACTACAGAGTTCCCTCCTCTCAATGTAAGCTACAAGCAGGCATTCAAAAGTCTGTAAGTTTATCTTGTTTTATACTTGCAGCTTTTGAATGCATTCAATAATATCCATGGCTGGTTTAACCGCCTTTATTGTTTAAATTGTTTATATATTGTTCATCTTATGGCTGGTTCTACCGTCTCTATTATTGTTTTATTTATGTGTTGCTTCGACGGCGCCACAAACGGTCGGCTCTGCCGCCTGTGGTTATAAAGCCCAGAAGTTTTATGTTCTTTTGTTCATCATTTATTTTATAATGCTTGACATTGCAATTGCTTTAGCATTGTTAAATTTATTTATGTTTCTATTCTTGCTTTACTTAATTTTATGTTTATAAATCTTTGTTCTTCTTCCTCCATTTCTTTGTTATAATCAGGGCGACTCAGGACGATTAAGTCTGTCGAGTCCAATTTATATATTGAGTTTAGTGAGGCTCTGTGAAGATCACAAGCTTCAACTCGTTAACTGAATCGAATAGCTTAGTTTCTTCCCTGCTTGCATGATCCTTCCCGTTATGGTATCAGAGGTTGGGGCAAGTAGTTGTACATTAAGAGACTTATGGTTGATTGCATACCTTGCTAATGCTTTGTGGAAACCAAGGACAAAAGGGGGCCAGTAAGGGGCGACGAACAGCCCGGTAAGTGCCAGCGCGATATCCTTGGTAAAGCATCAAGTTGAGGGTATTAATCAAACATGAGTTCTCTTTTTAGATCGACTTCTACCTCTTCAACTATATCAGACGATAGAATCGTCAATCAAGAAGAAATTAATCTTGAAGATTTAGTTAGGGACGTTGATGATTGGGATATTCCCCGAGTTGAAATAAACAAAATATATAAAAAGGAATCCAGATTTAATATCCTAAGTCGTAATGATTATACGATTAAAACTGAAGAAAGAGATATTAAACTGTTTAAGTCTTATGAAACTATCAAGCTTCTAACCCAGAAATCATTAGAGAAACATAAGCAAAAATACAACTATCTTCACATAGGATTAGTCCAGATCGGTATTAAACCCTTAACTCGTGAAGGTCTAGATACATCGATTCTTTTATGTTTACGTGATTGTAGAATGTTAGAGTTCAATGATTCACTCTTAGGCACAGTTGAAACTAGCCTTTGCAGTGGTCCAATCTATTTTGATTGTTATCCGAATTTTACAGTTTCATTAAGTGATCAAAACCTTTTAGATGCACTCACTCTTAACATCAAAACTCACAATTACAAGATGTCTTCAGGATCTCTCCCAATTTCTTTAATCTACAGGATTCATTATAAAGCTATGTCTTCAGCTTTTGGGTCCAAAGCCTTAAGAAAATCTCCCAAAGGAGAAACCTTATTAATTCAAACTGACATTGCCAGATCCAACATGACTCTTCCACGCACAATTAAGTGGGATGAGATTACCTTACCCACAACATGGGAGTTACAAGGGGCTGTACCTCCAAAGAAAGTAGAAAACACAAACATAGAACAAGTTACTCAATCCAGTGATGGAAAAGTAGAAATTACTTTTAGTTCTAGACGACATTCAATTGATTTACAAAAATTCAATCGTAGTTCATCCACTTTATCCTTTAGATCAGAGTCAGGAATCCCTCCTAGAAATTCCTTCTCTACTCCGAGTACTTCTTATAAAACAAAAAATCAATTTTCATCCAACCCAAGTACTTCTTATCATCCTGATTTAAGTGGAGTTAATCATTCTGGTTCAATACCAAAACCATTTTACAATGTTCAACAACAAGAATCTCAAACCAGTTCCACCCAAGAGCCAATGTCACCAACTTATTCTCAAATGGTTGATAATAATGACCCAGAGTTAAATGTTCTTATCCGTGATACTTTTGTTATCGACAAACAATCATTGCAAAAAGATTTTTATTCTTCTCAAAATACAGCCAAAAGAGACTGGTTCCTCAGTCATTATGTAGGTGAGAAAAGACAGTCTATTCAAAACCGATATTATGATTTTCTCGAACTAATACAAAAACAATTGCCGTTCTTTGAATACTTCAAGTTAGACAGTGATGACCCCAGCATTGATTGGGCATCTTATCCTTTTACTCCAAAAGCTTCTAAAGCTTCAAAATCTTCCAAATCTTCCAAATCTTTAGATTCCTCTCTCAATGTTACAACTCGAGTTCAGATTTGGTATGACAATACTCAAAAAAGTGTGGTTGCATCTGAACATCCACCTTTAACCCAACTTAAGTTAGATTATAAGAATTCTTCTGTGATTGCTACACCATTTAAAGTATCCAAAGCTGAAGAATTTAAAGGTATCGTAGAGCAAAATAATTTTACAAACCAACATCTGTCCACAATTGGTCAGCAGTTAACTAGAATTGAAGATTATGTCCAAAAGCCAACCATTACAAAGAATTCAGACAAACCAATGTTCAAACCCTATGAGATACCCCCAAGCTAGCCAAAACACTAGCCCCTCAAGATTCTGATTTTATGTCTGCCATAGAGAGAAAATTACAAGATATTAAAGAGAGTAAATTATAAGAACTTACTGCCACTTTAACACAATTCCCCTCCTTACAAATTCCTGAAACTCCTACATCATCTACAACTCCAGCTGTCAATAATCTTGATCAAACTGGAGATACCCCAACTAATTCTGATTTTGAAATCAATAAAATGACATGGCAAGCTCCTCAAAAACTTTATTATTCCAAAACTACTCCCCCAGATATTCTGTTAGAAGAAAAACAAACCAACCAAATGAAATATAATGCTGATACTATTTATGAATGGAATATAGATGGTATGTCAGATTATAATATCCTTAATTTATTACAACAAATGACGATGGTTAGCAATGCTTACAAAACAAAAACAGACACAACTGATCAGGCTATTGCAAACTTAATTATTGCTGGTTTTACAGGACAGTTAAAAGGATGGTGGGATTACCATCTCACATCTACTCAACAAAATGAAATTCTTAATGCTGTCAAAACCGCTTCTGACGGTACAGTTATTAAAACAGAATTAGGTGTCGAAATCCAGGATGCCGTTGCCACACTTATCTTTTCAATATCCAAACATTTCTTAGGAGATCCATCTAGTATTAGAGATAGGTCTTCTGAACTCTTAGCCAATTTAAGATGCCGAAAACTTCATGATTTTCGCCAATACAAAGATACCTTCTTAACCAGAGTTATGATGCGGCCAGACAAGAACCAACCTTTTTGGAAAGAAAAATTCTTAGCAGGTCTCCCGATTTTATTAGGAGATAAGGTACGTGAAAAGATTAAATCTTTACATAACAATCAAATTCCTTATGATCAGTTAACCTATGGTGATCTAGTAAATCACATTCAGAAGGTAGGTTTACAATTATGTTCTGACATTAAGTTACAGAAACAATTAAAATATGAACAAACCAAATCTAGAAATGAACTAGGTTCTTTCTGTAAACAATTTGGTTTTGAAGAAAATTGTTCTAAACAAAAAGATTCCCCTTCTAAGAAATCTTCTTATCCCAAAAAGTCTTATTATCCTCGCTCTAATTATCGCTCTCGATTTTATAAGAATTCTTTTATACCAAAATCATCTCATAGGAAGAAAGATGACCCCAAACCAAAATCTAATTCCCAACCTGATAGACCTAAAAACCCAACCTGTTACAAATGCAATAAACCAGGGCATTTTGCCAGATATTGTAATGTTCGTCAAAGGATTAATGAATTAGAACTCGACGACAAAATTATAGCGAAATTAGATTCAATCCTTTTAGACACTGATGATGATTCATCCTTATCTTTATCTGGTGATGAAAACCATTATGATGATATTCCTTCTTCATCTTCTGATCCTGAAATTAACATGCTTTCTAGGGATCAAGAATTCCTTTTAGAAGTTGTTAATCATATTGATGATTCTACTGTTAAATTAGCTTATTTAGACAAATTAAAACAAACTTTATTTCATTGCGATAATAAGATTGCTCCTCCTAAAGCAACTTATAATCTGAAAGAAATTTTATCTAAACATGATCAAAGGATAGAACCTTCTTTTACACCTGATATTCAGCATCTCCAGATAGAGATCTTTGCAATAAAAATCGAACTTAACAGTCTTAGGAATCAGCAAAAGAATGACCGTATGAAAATAAATCAACCAGTCTCTATTATCGATAAAGGAAAAGGTTTAATGACGACATCTGAAACACCTAGTGATTCAGAAGAGGATGAACGCATACGAAAGATAGAAACAGAAGGAATTTTAGTTGAAAGTTCTTATAAAAATGATCAACCCTTCTTAGGTTTATTATCTCAAGTTAGTGGTCAAAAATGGTTTATCAAAATAACTATTATTATTTGTGACTCTTATTCTTTTGATACCATTGCCCTAGTTGATTCAGGTGCAGATTTAAATTGCTTTCGTTCTGATTTAGTTCCTTATCATTATTGGGAAAACACAATTGAAGGCATGAAAACTGCAGCAGGAGAACAACTTAAGATTCTCTACAAAGTATCCAATGCAAAAATATGCCAATCCAATGCTTCTTTTACTTTAGATTTTTTGGGTATACAAAATATTACCAAATATGTTATCTTAGGGACACCTTTTCTTGATCTTATCAAACCATTTCATGTTAGTCATGATGGTCTTTCTACAGCTTTATCTGGGAAAAATATATTTTTTCCTTTTATTCAACAAACATCACAGGGACTAACTTCTTCTATAAATAGATGTTCACTTCATCATCTTATTACAGCAACCATGAGCACTTCCTCTAGACGAGGACGAGGGAGAATGTCTCCACCAACAACAAGATCACAAATGCAGAGACTTTCAAAAGAATCTTATGCTTTAGATACAACACCAATCCTCCCAAAGAAATCATGGGCCGATATTGCTGATGAAGAAGATCAAAAGGTAAGGAGGTAATTTCTGATCCTCAACCCCAAACCCCAATCCCTCAAGAGATTTTAAACAATCCTTCCCTTTTAGAATGGGTTTCATCTTTACAGAAAACCCCTGAGGTTGCTTTAGCAATCCAGGCACAAAAACCCCCCATTAGTTCAGCTTTGATTATTTCTGAGCCTGTTTTAAAAACTGCTGCCAATATGGCTTTATCACAAAATCAAACACAACCTTTTACTTATGTATCCAAATATTTTGATAAACAGATTTATCAAAAGGTTGTTCTTATGGAAAAAGAATTTCAGAGTAAAGATCCAAAAACTGTGGTTTCTAAAATCTTTCCTCCAAATTGGCATTTCATGCCACATGATTTAAACAAGGACCAGAAATTTTATGAATTTATATTGATTGATACTGATTCAATTTCTATGAAGAAGTATCATAATCCAGATTCTGTTCTTACACATTGCACTGTTATGATTTTAAAGGTTTTAACCCCAGCAATGTGGGGACAACAGTTACATGAAACAAAACAATTTTCAGTAAATTTTAAACCTTCGGGATTTTCTTATTGGGATTATCAGGAAGCCTGGACCAAAGCTTTTTTAATTCAAAACTCTGAACAGCGACATTCATGGTTCTTTCAATTTAAAGTAAATCAAACTTATCATTTTCCCAATTGGTTTAACGAATGGTGGTGGCACTTCGGACCCCTCCAAGAAATTTTACCCTCAATTGTCAGAGAAGGATTTGATATTTTCAGATCTCGTTATCAACCCCAGAACATGGCCATACCACCTTTATTATATTTTTTCTCCCTCTTTGCCATCTCATGGATCACAAATTGGTAATATCAATTTCATGATGACTCTGCAACCTTATCATATTTAGTCCGGATTTATCGAACCAAATGGTGGGACAAGTTTGATGCTACAAGAGCCTACCCTGATAATGTATTTAAATGGTTCTCATCTAATGATGCCAAAACCAAACAGATTCAAAAATCTGAACACCATTTACTTGGGATGAAATCCTTTATCAGTTCCAAATTAATTTCAGCCACATCTGAAGATGAACTTGCTCATCTTCTTCAAAAAACCTTATCAGAATTAAAAGGACAGTCTACACAATCTTCCAAGAAATCTTCTAGGAGTTTTAACTCCGATGATCTTCTTGACGAAGATAACTGATCATGCCCAGTTATGGCTTGACTATTCCACCTCAAACGGTAGGTGGTAAAGAAATAACCAAATCCGTTGAAAGTTGGAAGCTTTACTCAAAAGCTCAAAAATCCTACAAGGTACCTAACTGAGTCTGGGTTAATTGACTTAGCTATTCCACCTCAAACGGTCGGTGGTAAAGAAAATAACAAATCCGTTGAAAGCTGGGTATTTGCTAAAAATACCATTATGCCCTTTCGGGTCCAAGCATGAAACATGAAGAAATTATGGACAAGAAGACAAGGTTATTGCTTTTCCATAAAAGCAACATTTATCATGAAAAGTGGAGCATCATTTCAAAAGTGGGAGACATTGACCACTATTTAAGTTCCACTATTTACCTTTTAAAATTTAATTTTAATGATTGTAAAGGTGGCCTCTTAATCTATAAAAGAGACCACCTATGCCTTAGTTTAGGGGCCTCTCCCATTACCATCTTTAGGCATTACCATCTCTTGGCTTAGTTCTCTCAACTTCTCCTCTCTCAAAACCTTCCCCTCTTATCAAAAACGGGAACTACAGAGTTCCCTCCTCTCAATGTAAGCTACAAGCAGGCATTCAAAAGTCTGTAAGTTTATCTTGTTTTATACTTGCAGCTTTTGAATGCATTCAATAATATCCATGGCTGGTTTAACCGCCTTTATTGTTTAAATTGTTTATATATTGTTCATCTTATGGCTGGTTCTACCGCCTCTATTATTGTTTTATTTATGTGTTGCTTCGACGGCGCCACAAACGGTCGGCTCTGCCGCCTGTGGTTATAAAGCCCAGAAGTTTTATGTTCTTTTGTTCATCATTTATTTTATAATGCTTGACATTGCAATTGCTTTAGCATTGTTAAATTTATTTATGTTTCTGTTCTTGCTTTACTTAATTTTATGTTTATAAATCTTTGTTCTTCTTCCTCCATTTCTTTGTTATAATCAGGGCGACTCAGGACGATTAAGTCTGTCGAGTCCAATTTATATATTGAGTTTAGTGAGGCTCTATGAAGATCACAAGCTTCAACTCGTTAACTGAATCGAATAGCTTAGTTTCTTCCCTGCTTGCATGATCCTTCTCGTTATGGTATCAGCGGTTGGGGCAAGTAGTTGTACATTAAGAGACTTATGGTTGATTAATACCCTCAACTTGATGCTTTACCAAGGATATCGCGCTGGCACTTACCGGGCTGTTCGTCGCCCTTTACTGGCCCCCTTTTGTCCTTGGTTTCCACAAAGCATTAGCAAGGTATGCAATATATATATATATATATATATTTGCCCCTCTAAGCAATATGATATTAGCTCTACCGGTGCCTTAAAAACTATTTTGGATGTGCCTAGATGATATCAACATTTGTTTTAAGCAATGCCAAGTGTAGAAATGTTTCTTATGTTTAAAGATAGTGTGTATTGTTGCATTATCAATTAAACATGTATCTTTGTTGACTATATTTCTAAATAAAAAAAAAACTTGCATCACATATGAACTTACAAGTATCATATAGATAAATATTATATTATATATAAATATAATAAAAGTATAAACTTGTCAAGCTTGGGACTAGTTGTTGAGTGATAGTGAGATCCAATAAAAGATAAAAGAATGTTTGAGGATCGAAATCTACAATTGCTGGTTATGGGATTTTTATTTTAATTATTTTTAAAAATAAATTTTCAAAGGAATATTTATAAAATATTGAATTTTATTGCTTGTTATAAAATACTTTCATAATCAAAGTACAATAAAACAAGTAAATAAAGTTATTTAATATTAACATACATATAAAGTTAACATTATTGCAATGGTAAACAAATAACTCTAATTTTTCGTAAATATCAGGATTTTCTAAGAAGTTTTAAACATCCAAACGTCATCAAGATCATCAAAATTATCTAGATCAAAGTTTATTTCCACCACTTTTCTTTTTTCTTGTATTAAGGCTTGATATAAATCCACCAAATATTTAGGCATACGAAAGGTACGTGACCAATGCCCCTGAACACCACACCTTAAATAAGTTTCATCATTTCCCTTCAGGATTTATTTGACAAATTTTTATTTGCCTGACTAATTTCACCCTCATACGTCTTCTGGTGGTATGGATGAGAATCAAAATTATCTCTATGGTTTCGACGGCCATAACCACGACATCGACCCTTTCTTCCACCACGTCCACGTTCACGATTATCATGTAAAACAACGTTCACTTCAGGGAACAATGTAATGTTAGCAGGACGAGACTGATAGTTCTTCAGTAGTATCTCATTGTTCTATTAAGCCACAAGTAAAATATCTATTAAGAGAGAATGATTTGTATATCCTTTATGTCGATATTGCATCTACAAGATCATATTAGAAGTATGGAATGTGGAAAATATTTTTTTTTCCATCTTATCTGCCTCAGTAATATTCTTACCACAAAATATCCGCTATGAAGTGATTTTGTATCTAACAGAATTATATTCACGGACTGATTTGTAATCTTGCAACCTCAGGTACATCCAGTTATAACGTGCTTTTGGGAGGATAACATTCTTCTGGTGTTCATAACTTTCTTTTAAATCATTCCATAATTGAAGAGAATTTTTCTTCATGAGGTATTCAGCTTTTAATTCCTCATGAAGGCGGGGACGAAGAAAAATCATTTCTTTAGCCCGATCCTTCTATGATTCAGCATTTCCATCTTTAATAGACTAATAGTTTTATCAAGACTAAAAACTTCTAGGTGAATCTTGGCATCAACAATACATGATAGATAATTTATTCCAGAAATATTAAATGTCATAAATTCTAAATTTTTTAAATTTGACATAATTAAATATTGTAATAAACTTAGGAAAATATATATATGAGAGATTGCTTACTTATAATCTCAAAAGCTTGCTTTCAGTGCATCATCGGAGACTCTTGTTGATAATGTGTTGAAAATACTTGTAGTAGCAGTACAATTATATAAATATAATTAAAGAAAAAAGAGAGATTTTTTCAAGTTCAGAGAGAACTTTTTTTACTTTCTTATTAGAAATAATGATTGGGAGAAGCTTTGATATGACCCCTGAACTTAAGTGAAAGTATCAATTTACCCCCCCAAACTTTATTTCGAATCACTTTAGCTTCTCAACTTTCATTATCGTATATCGTTAGCCCTCCGTTATGATTTCCATATATATTTGATGAAATGGCACTGCCAAATCATAAAAGACAAACGAAAAATGCTTGCCAAATCATCAAAAATAAACAAAAACTACAACGAAAGGCTAACAGAATGCTTTAATGAAACTTGATGGACTTTTGATTCGAAATGAAATAGTGGGGGTAAATTGATGTACAAGGGTCATTTTAAAAATTCTCTCAATAAAATGGTTAATATAACTTTTAGTCACCAAAAGATAGCCCATATTTCATTTTGTTCACTGAAAGATAAAACGTTTCAACTTGGTAACTTAACTTTTCATTTTATTTCAATCAAGTCACCCGGTCAGGATTTCTCAAATCCGGGCAGTAAAAATAGTGACGTGGCAATTTGACTTGTTTTGATTGGTCCACGTGGAAAATAGTCGTCGCGTGGAAATATTTTGTATGGGTTAATACTACTTTTAGTCACTGAAAGATTGCCCATGTTTCAATTTTGTCATCGAAAGATAAAACTTTTCAATTTAGTCACTTAGCTTTTCATTTTGTTCCAGTAAAACCACTCGGTCAAACTGGCCACTGAGTGCCATCGCTAAAATGCTCTTGTGCAGCCTTTAAGTGCAATCATTATTCAGTGGCACGACTAATCCCGCAGTCAAACTAAGAAGCAGAAATTAGATTTCAAATATCAAACCTTACAACACCATTCATACCCTAAGCTTCCTATTTCGAATCAATTCGCCTCCATTGACGTTTTGTTCTGATTGCATAACAATCTAAGCAGAAGAAATTCAACTAATTTATATTGTTCTCAAAAGTGGACCTTCACTTCTCATGATTGCTCTTAATTTAAAAAATTGCAAAATATTTTCACATGGTCACCATTTTCCTCGTGGACCAATCGAAAGTAAGTTAAATTATCACGTCACCCCTTTCCCTACTCGGATTTGAGAAATTCTAGCTTGATTGTAACAAAATGGAAAGTTAAGTTACCAAGTTGAAATGTTTTATATTTCAGTAACCAAAATGACACATGAGCTATCTTTTGGTGATTGAAAGTAGTATTAACCACGTGACGATCATTTTCCACGTGGACCAATCGAAACAAGTCAAACTGTCAAGTCACTTTTTTTGCTGTCCGGATTTGAGAAATCCTGACCGAATGACTTGACTAGAACAAAATGAAAAGTTAAGTTATCAAGTTGAAACGTTTTATCTTTCGGTAACCAAAATGAAACATTGATTATCTTTCGATGACTAAAAGTTATATTAACCCTAAATAATGATTACATAAGATACATATACATATACATAAGAGTCTGATACATCAACTTCATAATAACTTATTCGTGGATCATACATATTGACGACAATAATTCAGTGATGGGTCATAACAATAATTCACTCATTTCAGTGAGGGTCATAACAACAATTCAGTGATAGGTCATCCATATGAAAAAATCAATAATTCATTCCTAACAATAAACAAATTTTTATACGCCGCCTTCTCATTCTTTCTATACTGGCGCGGTGCAATTAAATGTGTCCCGATGGCAATGCTGTGGTTGAGAAGGAGAGTTGCATCTATAATTCCTTTTGACGAAAATTGGGCCTTTTCATTTGGTGGTATGAGTAGGCCCTTGTCTGTGGAAATGGGCTGCTTAATGTTCGGCCCATCGTGTTAATACTATTATAATTTCAAGGACCTGAATGGCTGGGATCAGGGAATAAAAATAACAATGAACAATATGAAGAAAAAAATTAGAATCAGACAGCGTAATAAAAATCATAAAAAACAACAAAATATACCCTTCCAAAAAAAACTTAACAACATTGACTACTTAAATATGTTTTATTCTTTGATAAAAAAAAAACGTACCAGCTCATTAGCTCCTCAAAGATATCATCTTATGCAACTTCAAAAAAGAATCTGTTCATTAAAAAGGAAGAAGATACAATTGCAAATAAACTTTCAGTGTAATAAATAACATTGCCCCAACTTGTTTTAAGGGGATTAAAAATGATGTATGAAGAGTTCATGTAGCTTGAACGAGCTTCAAAAGCACTAAGATTCAACCTCAAATTCGCTGGAGAAGAAGCTAGAAGGTATCTTTCAGTGAAAATGGGTTTTTATTGGGACAATAGCCTTGATAATGGTTAAATAAAGTAATCGTAGTTAACTGTGAGTAGACATGTCAGTGTAATAGCTCTGACATGCACAGTCAATTTTAAAATTACACTGATTACATTACACCGTGCCATTACATTGATAATGTGTTTGGTGACCAACATAACATTGACACCAATGGATTACATACAACAATGTATTTCATCAACAAACATAGTATTCCAAACCTGTTAACAGCTAGAAGTTCATCAAAGTTTCAATGTAACATACTTTGTCTGTAGAAATTTACCAAAACAATATCTTAGCACCTTAAAATCCCAAAAAAATAAAAAAATGACAACAATATTTAGATGTATGCCATAGAATTGTACTAACTGGAAACATAATTAGAAAATTTAAAATCGACTTGATCACCGCTATTGAAAAATCCATACCCATTTATATTATTTCAAAAACAAATAAATGTCAAAAAGGTCTTACCTTTAACAGCTTCCAGCGATATTAACTTCTTTTCTTGACGGGAAATGGCCATGAATCGTAGTTTGCTATGGCCGTCAATGCTTTCGCCAGAAATAATGGAGCTTCGACATGGGTTATGAGAGAGAAAATTCCTAAAAATTTGTGTGCTTTAGGTAGGTGATATAGTTTTCAATCAACGTAACCGTGGTTAAATCAACATTGACATTTGTGTCCAAATGAGTTCAAATGTGGGCCACCGTTTTTGAATTTATCAGTTTTGAATTACATTTTGCAGGGATTTAAATTGCATTGTCATCAATACAGTCAGCATGCCACGTCAGTTATAGATATTTTGGAGTGAACAGTTTATGTATACGTAGTATTACCGGTTTTGATAATAAGATTCGTTTTTAATGTTTCTTGGTGGGATCGATAAAAAATGTGGTGCAATCTCACCCATAACAAAATGGGCAATGAATTTTGTGAGACTATTAGACTTGGGCTTTTCCAAAGTATTAATGGGCCGGACTCGACGAGAAAAGCAGCCCAAAACGCACTATCCATTAAGGCCGCTGAAGCATTTCAAATATAACACACCCGCTAGGCCGCTACTCCCTCTCCCTCTCTTTCTCCCTACATCTCTCCCTCTCCCGCTCTAGCTCTGCAAGCAACAATGTCTTTCAGTCTTCTTGCTGCGATTTTCTTGATTCTGATCACCGTTTCTTCACAAGAAAGAGCTCTTCAACCCCCTCAAAATTTCTGTAACTTCTCTGTTGATTTCGCCGATTACAATGCCCAAGCAAGTTCAGATTCACCTTCCCCTTCCCCTTCTCCTTCTGCTTTTCCTTCTCTTTCTCCATTTCCTTCTTCCTTTTCTTCTCCTCCTCCCACTTCTTCTAATTCTTCTTTTTCTTTGATAGTCGCTGAACATCCACTATTACGTCCATCTATACCGCTAGTACCCGCACTCTTCATCATCGGAGATTCAACCGTCGATTGCGGCAATAACAACTTCCTGGGTACCTTCGCTCGTGCGGACCGACCTCCGTATGGTAGAGACTTCGATACGCACCAGCCCACCGGACGGTTCTGTAATGGAAGAATCCCTGTTGATTATATCGGTAAATCATCACTTGTTTTCTTTTCTTTCCAGTCTTCTTTTTTCTTTCTTGCGCTCTGATTTTATATATAATTTGCGATTACCAATAATAGTGCGAGGAAGGAACAAGAAAAATGAATAGGGTTTGGCTTGTTTGTTTTCTTGGTTTCACTTATTTTCTAGCGTTATTTTTTTGTCCTGTCTGGCTGCTGAGAAATTGGGGAAATTTGAAGATACTCATTGGGTCTAGTTTTTCCAGTTAAATCTGTTTTCAAGAAATAAATAAATTGGAGAATAGAGAGCTAGGTTTAACTGCTTCAATCGAAAATCCTGGGTAGGTGAAGAAACTGCAGATGATTCAGAACCATTTCCCATTCTTTTCTTTAGATTTTCTCAGCTGCCAAACAAGATCGTGTTTTCTTGTAAAACAAAATGTTTGGAATATTATTTAGTGCTTAAATCTTATTTTTTGATGATAACCTGATATGGGTTCCATGAGTGTCTCACTAGATTTATATGTTTTTGCGTACTTGGTTGATTAGCTTTGCTTCTTGGACTTCCCCTTGTACCAAGTTATCTTGCCCAGTCCGGATCTGTCAATGATATGATTCGAGGAGTGAATTATGCATCTGCTGGAGCTGGAATTATTTTCACTAGTGGATCAGAATTGGTAAGCTGGTTGGTTAAATATGTCCTAAATGTCTGTTAATATTTTCACTAAATATCCAGCATTGAAATTCTGTAATTCTAAACCCCAAGTGTTAGACTTAGTCTTCAATTGTTTGTGATCAAGATCGACCATGATCATGTTGCAGGGTCAGCGCATCTCCTTTACACAGCAAATTCAGCAGTTTACTGATACTTTACAGTTGTTTATCTTGAACATGGGTGAGGTGGCTGCCGCCGAACTTATTTCAAAATCAGTGTTCTACATCTCCATTGGAATCAATGATTATATACATTACTATCTGCGTAACGTATCAAATGTCCAAAGTGTGTACAACTCGTGGGATTTCAATCGTTTCTTAGCATCAACAGTGAGGCAAGAAATTAAGGTTACACTTAATCTTTATCTTTTCCTCACATTTTATTATGTATTTATGGAATCATCTGAGAATGCGATTAGCTGTTTATGCCTGGATATGAAATAAAAAGAGTAGGGAACAACCGATTATTGATAAGAATACTCTTCTTCCTAAAACTAAGTTCCTCCTGTGTAAATTTTGTTGTATATGACGGGAAAAAACAACTTCTGATATGTCATTTATGATGATTGTGCAGAACTTATACAACCTAAATGTGAGGAGAGTGGTGCTGATGGGGCTGCCACCTATCGGTTGCGCTCCTCATTACTTGTGGCGATACAGAAGTGAGAATGGGGAGTGTATTGAGGGGATAAACAACATGATCCTGGAATGCAACTTTGTCATGAGATACATGGTTGAGGAGCTCACACGGGAGCTTCCTGATGCAAACATCATATTCTGTGATGTTTATGATGGCTCCATGGATATAATTGACAACCATTTACGCTATGGTAATGTTCATTTGAACCCATTTTTTTTATTGGAATTTAGCTTCTGTAGAAGTCGAATTTGACGTACTTGGTTCTGCTAATTCTGTCAGGTTTCACTGTTACCACTGATGCGTGCTGTGGATTGGGGAAGTACAAGGGTTGGGTCATGTGCTTATCGCCAGAAATGGCTTGCAGTAATGCTTCTAACCATATATGGTGGGATCAATACCACCCCACTGATGGAGTGAATGCCATCTTGGCAGAAAATGTATGGAGTGGCTTGCATTCACAGATGTGCTATCCGATGAACTTGAAGGACATGGTTTCTCCCCAAGACAAATAATCTGATGAAAAGTGCTTGTAAATTTGCTCAACAACTGATACTGAAAGTCATGTACTCTTCATACATATTGTTCATTCTGTAAAAAGTACAACAGCAATACACGAGTCATTCTTTGACCGACTTTTTTTCACTAAATACTAATTAGTACCATCTTCCCAAATTGTTTTCCTTGTCTGGGCAAACACTGAGCATGGAGTATGTTACAAATTCCAAACAGGATCAATTCTCTCTATTGTTTTCATCGTTGAAGGAAGGAGATGTTAGTTCTAATCTTGAACTTCACTGTTCAGTACAAAGCTGGGAAATGCTAGAGTTATTTCCCTGAAAAATGGAGGAAAAGAATGATATTCACACACGAGAAGCAGAGTAGTCATAAAAACCTGAGATGATGATCGAGAATGGTTAATGTCTTACTTTAGATATGGAAGAGTCATGTTCTTTAGAATAGCTGGATTCTTTGATACAAACTCCTTCCACTCTTCTTCATCGATTTTCCCGTCTCCTTTTGAATCAGCCTCCATCATTGTCTTGCAGGAATGTAAACCGAACAGATATGCAGACATAAAAGATAGTGAAAACAACAAATTTTGAAGTTCAGAAAGTTCAATACCTTCTCTATCATGGACTCAACAAGATCATCTGGAAGATCGAGATCTAGTTCACCCAGAAGAGCCAATACCATCTCCTTCAACTTCTAGATTTAAAAGTACGTACTAGTTACAACATATGGAAATTTATATTTGAGGATGTGATTTATTTTTTTAAAAAAAGAAAAAAGAGGAAGAAAATATGACAGGAAAAAACTATACAATAGTTCAAATAGGTGCCAAATTCTAGAAACCCATGTTTTATGTATTTTTCTCATTTCAAAGTTCTGTTAACTATAAAGGATTTTTAAAACCATTCGTATCCACAAGACTCTTTCAATTGACGAGATTGAGAGCCGACATTATGTACGCAGACTTTATCCCAACACAATATGGAAAGCTTGTTTCCATAAATTGAACTTTGGACCTCATTTATAATTTTAATAACTATAAATGATATTTGACTTAAAGCCTTGAAGGATGATTAAGTTAAATAGTTGTTTATATATATATGTATAGTTTCCTGTTTTCTAAATTAATGAATGCAGACAACAGAAATCTGCAAGGCTCTTACTTCCTCTCGCTCAATATAGCCAGTCTGCCGTAAATCGTACAACTTAAATGCAACTGAAAGAAAACGTTTCCTGGCTTAGAAAGGGTATGATAAATCAGGGGCAAGAACACAGTGCAAACATATAATTTAATATTGTAAATGAACAATAAACAAAATATCATACATGCAATTTTCTCTGATTCAGAAGCATTTGGATGGAAGATGCTTAATGTCCGAACAAATTCTCCAAAATCAATCACTCCATTCTGCTTCACATCAAACACATCAAATACCTGTGTCAAGTTGGCATAACAAGATGTAAATATCAACTTCATATGGAAAAACAATGAAGATAATTCGAACAAGGATCACAAATATCAAGCTAGAAGTAGAATAGTTATTTACTATATGTCTGCCATGTAAATTAACAATCAACAGAATTTTAACCACATTTATAATCCAAAAATGCCATTTCATGGATATGACACTCAGGTTAAGGGCCTCTGAAGTAGAAATCACTACAATTTTAGTCACGGGTGTCCAGTCTGTTTATCAGTGTTTGGTCACACAATTTTTTGAATTTGGTAAACACATTGGACGTCTGTGATGTTAGGAATAGGCTCTCGGGGTGTTTATGCAGTTATGATCCTTACAGTGATGCTAAACAAATGCTTGTTGGTTTCTGGCACCAAGAACCTTCAAAAGCTCTGATAGTTCTCATGATCAGTCATACAGTCAGGAATTTAAATTAATGTGAAGAAGCGCACCCGGTCTGCAAAAAGATTTTGTTTTCTACTGTTGCTACAAAGTAGAAGTCGGAATGCGTCCTGCCATAAAACAATCAGAATTAACACTGACTGGACGTGATATTCTAGAGTCTAGACCAATACAAATAGCCGAAAAAATCCCTCCACAAAAAAAGACCTTTTCAATAAGACCACTATCAGTCACCGAGCTGCTTAATTTCGTGAACAGATCATGTAAAGCCTCTATTTCATTCACAGCAACTGCCAAATATTTTCTCCAAAGAACAAAATTAGATTTAGAAAACAAACCTCAATGCCAAATAAGTGGAGTTGGCAGCAAGAATTCAATGTTCAAGTCTTGAAATATTACTTACAGGCTGTTTCAGATGCAAGAATAGTAAGATCCTTAATTTTACTTCTCCGTCTGTTTTCCTTCAAGCCAATGCAGCACAAGAAGATACGCATGATTCCAATCAAACACTGTACGAGTTTGTGAAATTTTTTGCCAGAATTGCTGCAGAGCAAGTGTTCAACAACAACGAGAAAACAAGTCAATAGGATTATACGCTTATAATTTAAATACATTTCCTAAGAACATGGCTTGGGCTAAAATCTCCGGTAACACTAAAGTCAACTGATCTGGCTAAATTGCATATAGACTAGGCTTTATGCTGCAAACTTCCATTGTTTACAAGTAAAAATTACATGTACTAAAGGAGAATCATAAAAGAAACTCACTAGCCTGATCGGATTAGATTTTCAGAAACCGAAAGAGAACGACCAAATAGAAAAAACAGTCCTACAAATTTTCCAAGAAAATTCCAGTAAGAACCAAAGACCCAGGAATATACCTAGAAAGAAAGGCAGATTGTTAAGATTTGCGAGCCTGAACCGGAAGTTGTTCGCCGCATCTGAACCAATTCTTCTTCGTCTGGTGAATGACTATAGTATTTGTCATTTTATATTGAATTATAGTTGTCTCTTTCTATCAACTTTTTCTTAAGCCACTTCCGTATCTTTTATTCTTTTCAATATCTTCTTCTATTTTTTCGTAGAGGGATGACGTTCAATGTTCAGGTTCCATTCCACCTGAGAAATCCATTGATTTTACTGTTTTGACGTTCTGCAGCGAAAGCTGGGACTTGAAACTTCACCTGGACTCGATAACTTCGAGACGCGTGGCAAAACGGACGGACTTTGTCCAAAACAGACAAACTGTCAATGTGAGAGCACATACAATGGTTTATATATTATTATCTCCGTTGAAATTATTTATGGATTGCATTTTTATCATATAAAAATTTAAACCACACACATTTTTTAATACAGTCATATCAACAAAATACATATTTTAATACAGTCACATCAGCAAAACACATCTCTCAATACAATTATTCATTTCTCTATTATTCAAATTAACTATTTTCCTTTCCTACATCCTTTTCACAACAAAACTATACAAAAATCAAAACACATATTTCAATACAATTATATTAACAAAACACATCTTCCAATACAACCATATTATCAAAAACACACATTCTAACAATATCTAATGACCCCATTAAAAATACACTATTGCATGTGCTCTCACAATTTAACTATTATGTAGTTGGCCACATGAAAATTTATTTTTCACATGGACACGTGTCTTTTGACTAAAATAAAAATAACAGATGTACAAATCATTGTAAGACACCTACTTGCCTTTGCATACATCAATTAAGTCAACAAATAAATTTAAATAAAACATTTTGACAGAAGAACACCAAACGTCGATTCCTCCTACTATGCCATAGCCCTCCAACTTAACCACAATATAGCCCAGAAAATGTCGTTGCTGGTGGGGAGGCATATTGCAACACAAGTTCTACTGGTGAGTTTGTGAGAAAAATTATATTTATATTCTTTTATTTTTGGGTTGTCGAGGTAAATTGGCCTATGAGGTGACCATTCTAGTGCTCCTCGGTAAGGTAGAGATCATCACTTGTGTCGTACATCATGACTACTTTCCTCTTCTCTTGAATATTATACATGTGTCCTCTTGTCATTAGAGGGGTAATTTGGGTATTATTAGTGCCCTGAGTGCCTTTGTCTCGGTCAATATGATTGGCTAAGGTGGAGGCATATAATCATTATTATGCATTTAGTGTTAGAAAGGTATTGTGAGAATAGCAGATCAATTGCTCTTGATTTGGTGATCTCAACGATCACTCATTTCTCGTCATAGATATGATATTGTTCTTCTAATATAAAAAGGGGAAAGAACTTGCCTCATTCTTTATGCTCTAAATTTTCTATTCATCTTACAGAGCAAGAATCCTTTCCTTACCGAGAAGTACCTACTCTATTAATCGAGCAAAGTTGTAAGACGAGGTTTAATAAAAATGTCTTCTTCTTTTTGTTCTTCCTCATCTTTTGGTTCTTCGACTTCTGCATCGGGTCGTGTCTCTTTGAAAAATGGCATCGAGGTGTCATGGAACTCATCTGAAGAGGTTGTCAACTTACAAGGCCATCCAATCCAGAATCCATCTTCCTCAGTTCAACCTATGTCGATTGAGTTTTCCTTGGAGTATTCTCCTCAAGACATCCCCCTCTCAATGAGAGGGGTGAGGAGAATTACGCCGACGTGATTGAGCCAGCATACCTCTTCTGCATGAAGTCATAAGAATATATTGATGTGCAAAGAGTGAAGTATGGATTTCCATGGCCATTTCGACTTGTAGGTAAGAAATAATTGCCCTTCCGTCTAGGGCTAGGTGTGTTTGCCATCTCACTTTGGGCTTTGCAAATCGAGGCTAGATTCCTTTCCCTCCTCTTATCACGTGCCTCCTTTGTTGGTTTAACTTATCTCTTGTAACTTTGACCCATAACACATGATGCTTCCTTGACACCATTATCTATTTGTCAGTTTGTCTCATTAGCATCCCCTTGTAATATCCTTTTCGATACTCCAAAATTTGATGACCTTGTGCAATAACCCTAACTCTCCTAGCATATACTATTTGAAGTTCAAATCAGGCTTCAAATCTCCTTCATATTATACCTCGATTAAACAGAGGAAAAAATTTCTTACTTCTTCGTTCAAGTACCTCTTTCTCATGAGGAGATCCTTCCGTTCAGAACAACCTAGTCAGTTTCCTGAGCTTAACTTTTCAATAACTTTTCCTAGTTGTCTAAGGATGAGCTCAAGCTTCTTGACGCCTATAAAGAGCATCTCGACCCTAAATCGACCACAAAATGAATTTCAATCACGATGACTTCTCGACTTCTAATTTTTGTTATGGGTCACGTCAAGGTGTGTTTTTTTCCTTTTTTCGATATATTATTTCGACCTCACTAATCGTTCTTTACTTGAAATTTGGTGATTTCTTTCAGACATAACTGACATATGAGAGTATATGACAATGAATGTTGTACTCGCTCCTCTGGCACCAAAGAGGAAAATGCCGAACAAGGCCAAAGCTACCAAAAAAGTCTGCATTGGGACTATTAGGGAGATCCAGAAAGAATTTTTGAATTAAAAGCCATTTTTGTAAATGATTCCAAGTTTATTATTCAAAAATAAAATTTTAATATTTGTTTCAATAGAGAATGACTGCAATATGTTTGTCCTTTATTCTATGCAGTATATGGTTTGGTGACCAGAGTTCTAGACCTATGAAAGAAAGATCTTACCATGAGTTCTTATAAAACATAAGAACTATCTTTCAAGACACGGATTTACTCATGGTCAGCTATACATTTGTATGGACTAAAAAATATCCTTTTTCGAATTGAACTCTAAAGGCTGGTAGGTGTGAGCCTAATAAACTACGACCCATGAAGCCTGTTTGACATATAAGGTTTGTGAGGTCAATGAACTGAGGCCACGATGCCTGTTCAACCAAAGACTTGTGAGCCCATTGGATTGGGGCCCACATAGCCCTTCTCCAAGTCATCAGACTTGATTGCTTCAGGCTCACTCTAGTGACCTTCTTCTATTCAACTGTTCCCTTAGTTAGACTATCGAAGGTCTCCTCTCGACATTTTATTGATTGTAGATTTTTGAGTCTACAGTTTGGCGCCCACTGTGGGACTTGGCCAATCATCATAGTTCCAAGATTGCACCTTGACGAACTTAACAATGAATTTAGACAGTCAGAACGATTTTGCAGCGCAACTTGTTTCTCTAAAGGAATAGATATATCATAAGGTGTCTCAGTCAATAGTCCTTGCGAATAAGAATGTGTTGTTCGTGCATAAAATCTCTTGTTGCATGATAAAATCATACAACTTATTTCCCAAACTACCAGCCAACCCTAGACCTCCTATGTACATTGTAGTGAACCAATCAGATTTTTTCTTGACCTTGGTGGCATGACACCGAGAGAAAGCTCGATTTGTTCAACCGTACTAACCTCAACTTCACCCACATTATCTACTCCTCCATCTCCACCTCCTCCTCCTTTCCGCCCTAAATTTCCTACATTAAATCAACCAAACACCGAACCCATAATGGTAGTGCTCAACTCTTAATGGTTGGCGGAGGTAGCCTCTGAAGGCTTCCCAAAGTTCGAACACAGATAAAAAAGAGTCAGCTAGAAAGCCAACCATGGAAGCCACCGTTTTTCATGCATATTGTCACGCCCCTCTCCCAGATAGGTGCAGATGAGCACCCATGAATCCCAGAGACGTGACCGGCAGGGAACTCCTCCGTTCCCCGAACCGGATTTACACCCCAAGCTACCCAAACACTACATAAGTAATCTCACATATATATGTCTCAACCAAATCCCAAATACTGCCATAATGGAATGTAACATACAAACCAGAGTCTACAGCGGAATATCACATAGATACGGAATACCGTACAAAACACAGATACTACAGACAGACAAACCATTCCCACCAGCTACATCACGCCTCACGCATCCCTGCGCTGATCATCCACTCCGGCTATCTCACCTGAAAACATGTGAATGAAAGGGATGAGCTACAAAGCTCAGTAGGGATATAGAGGAATATCAATCATCAGAATAAACGGAAAGTAAAAGCTCAAGAGGTAAGTGAAATGAACAGGAAACTCAAATAGTGATACACTCCCGTATCACCGAACTCCAGTAAATCAGAGATAAAGTAAGAAAGCCTGTAAGATATAGAATACATACAGAGAAACCATAAGTGATACACATCACAACTCATCACAATCAGTCAATCCGTAGGGTAGATACCGAGTAGGCTCCACCACTACCATCCTCAAGTACAACTCTCAAATCAGTACTCAATCATAATCCAACTCAAATCCATATCAACTCAAATCCGTATCAACACAAATCCGTATCAACTCATATCCACATAACAACAGAAAATCCTCCCCTGGACCCACCCTGATCCCCGCAAGGTGTCTCCCAGTCCAGGTACTCCCCAGATTGGATGAGGATCGAGCCTACATCAGGTACTCGATAGCATCGCCTACATCGAAGAGCGTCCCCTAGGATGTACCTCACCTCAATCCGGTCTCCAGGTACGTACCCGATCGAAACCATCGATAAATCATCCAATAAGCTGGGTCGCCCGATGTGGGTCCCACGCTCTACAAATCATCCCTCCATAATCTCACAAATCATAGAAGATCATCATAATGAAGTCCTATCCGGACTCTCGAGGATAAAACCAAACATCAGGAGGTGGGCCCCACCAATGGATATGCGCCCACAAAAGGATAGTGGGCCCCACAGGAGGATAAGTGGGCCCCACCAGGATATTGGGCCCGCAAGAGACACAAAAATACTGTCAGTCGTACATATACCTCCAAAACAACCACATATAATCATAACATATTGCAATTGCGGAAATAAATCAGATAAGAGTATAAACAGAGAAATTCCCAACCTCCGGGAATTTCACACCAATAGACAAATAGGAGTCCGTCGAATACGGAACCCCCGGAACCCCAAATAAGAACTAGGGCAGAATCCCTACCTGGAATGTCGACTAAGCTAATCCGTAATACGTCTGAAAACTCCAAATCAACCTCCTGCATCAAAATACGAATACGTATACACGACAGTCAAAATACGGAAAAGTCAACCAAAAGTCAACCTAAAAGTCAACGGTCAAAGTCAACTCGGGTAAAATAGTCCACGGTCAAATAGTCAAACCGGGTCAACCCAGTCAAAACGGGTCAAACCCGAGTCAACGGGTCAACTCGGTCAAACCCGAGTCAACTCGCCGGAGCTGAGTCAACTCGGCCGGCCGGTCGCCGGAATCCATTTTTCCGGCGAATTTTCCGGTCACTCCTACATCAAAACGAAGCCCACAACAACAGAAATCTAATGGTACCTGTCTCGTTCCAAAATTCCTACTGAATCAACCGGGATCGAGCTTTGAAATTTTGAAAAACCGAAACTTCTCCGGCCAATTCCGCCGTCTACGGTGGTCCGATGGTGGTGATTCTACTTGGGTTTTGCTCCTCTCTTCACGAGCTTCGATTTGACACCTTACTTGCTCCGATCGGACCACAAACGAACAACTTCTTCTCTCTCTCTCTCTCCTCCCCCCTCTCTCTCTCTCCTTCGGCCAAATCTGCCGGAAAAACCAGAAAAATCTGGGTTATCCCAGATTTTTGGTGAAAATTACCGTTTTGCCCCTTATTCCCAAATAACACTTAAACTTCTATAATCCATAACAAATCCAATTCAACTCCGATTTAGCTGATTCTTGCGTCAATATTTTTCTAAAAATATGTAGTATTTATTAAAAATATTAAATTTGAAAAATTATTATATTTTTTTAAAATTTTGGGTTCGGGATATTACATCCTCCCCCCCTTAGAAAACAATTTCGTCCTCGAAATTACCTAAAGGTAATTATTAAGTACACAAAGGTAAAATAATTAGTATAAAATACGAAAAATACCTAGGTCGTAAACAAATCTGGATAGCGCTCCCGCATATCTGACTCTACCTCCCAGGTAGCCTCCTGAACTCCATAATGCTGCCATAACACCTTAACTAAGGGTATGGTCTTCGAACGTAATCTCCGTATCTGGCTATCCAAAATCTGAACCGGACGTACCTCATAGGTAGCATCCTCTCCAATCTCCAAAGTCGACCAATCAATAATATGGGAGGGATCCCGATGATACCTCCGTAACATAGAAACATGAAACACACCATGAACTCCGGACAACTGTGGTGGCAATGCCAACCTATAAGCCAAACTCCCTACTCTCTCCAAGATCTCAAATGGCCCAATAAACCTGGGGGTTAACTTCCCTGATCTACCAAAACGCTGTATCCCTCGCTTCGGACTAACCTTGAGGAATACGTGATCACCCACCTGAAACTCTAGAGGTCTCCGCCTACGATCTGCATAACTCTTCTGACGTGACTGAGCCGTCAGAAGTCGCTGTCTGATAACTGCCACAGCCTCAGTGGTCTGCTGAATCAAATCTGGTCCCAACAGGGGTCTGTCCCCAACCTCCGACCAACAAAGTGGTGACCGGCAGTCTGTGGGTGAAACGCTGTACTAAAACTCAACATCGTCCCCAGAGTGTCCTGAAAACTGCTCCAAAAGCGAGAAGTGAAACGAGGATCCCTGTCAGATACAATAGACACGGGTACCCCATGTAGCCGTACGACCTCTCGAATGTAAAGTCTAGTAAGTGTCTCCACCGAGTCAGTCTGCTGAATCGGTAAAAAGTGAGCAGTCTTCGTCAATCTATCAACAACAACCCACACAGTATCATGTCTCCTCACAGTCCTCGGTAAACCCATCACAAAATCCATACACACATGCTCCCACTTCCACTCAGGCAATGGAAGCGGCTGTAACAATCCAGGAGGTCTCCTATGCTCTGCCTTCACCTGCTGACAGGTAAGACATCTCAACACAGTCTGGGCCACATCTCTCTTCAGTCCGCTCCACCAATACTGTCTCCGTACATCTCGATACATCTTAGTAGCACCAGGATGTATCGCGAACTGAGAATAATGTGCCTCTCTAAGTATCTCATCTCTCAACTCAACATCTTCTGGAACCACCAATCGGCTTCTAAAACGAACTCCTCCATCAACACCTCGAATCCAACCATCCATATCTTCAATATCATCAAACATCGCATCACCAAGCTGTGCATCCAACACCTTCTGTACTAGTGCTGGACGACTCACCAAACTGCTCAGGGAACATCTATCACCCCTGTCACTAACATCTAGTCGGTACTGCCCAATGATGTCCACCAACTCAAACTCCCGCAGTGACAGTCGTGCCACTGCCAACTTCCTACTCAATGCGTCAGCCACCACATTGGCCTTGCCTGGATGATACTGCAATGAGAAATCATAATCTCCAAGGTACTCCATCCATCTCCGCTGCCTCTGATTCAGATCCTTCTGTGTAAATAAGTGTCGTAAACTCCTGTGATCTGAAAACACCTCAAACTGCTCCCCATAAAGGTAATGTCTCCACTGCTTAAGTGCGAACACTATAGCAGCCAACTCCAAATCATGTACAGGATAATTCCTCTCATGTGGCTTCAACAGTCGTGAAGCATACTCCACCACCCTATCCTGCTGCATAAGCACACAACCTAAACCAATCCCTGAAGCATCACAATATACATGATAACCAATACCACTATCTGGAATAGTCAGGACTGGAGGTGATGTGAGTCGGGTCTTCAGCTCCCGAAAAGCCTGCTCACATCTATCAGTCCACACGAAAGGAACACCCTTCCGCGTCAACTCAGTCATCGGTGAAGCAATCCGTGAAAATCCCTCTATAAACCTCCTGTAGTAACCTGCTAATCCCAGGAAACTACGAATCTCTCCCACTGTCCTCGGAGTCCTCCAATCCAACACAGCCTCCACCTTGGCAGGATCCACTGCCACTCCATCTCTGGATATCACATACCCTAAGAATTTCACCTGAGTTGCCCAAAACTCGCACTTACTCAGCTTGGCATACAACTGATGCTCTCTGAGTGTCTGCAGAACAATCTCCAAATGCCCCATATGCTCCTCCTCTGTGGCCAAATACACCAATATATCATCGATGAAGACTATCACAAACTGGTCAAGATACTGTCTGAACACTCTATGCATCAAATCCATAAAAGCTGCTGGGGCATTGGTCAGCCCAAACGGCATGACCAGAAACTCATAATGACCATATCAAGTACGAAATGCCGTCTTCGATATGTCCTCCTCTCGAATCCTCAACTGGTGATAACCTGACCTGAGATCAATCTTGGAGTAATAGTGACTACCCCTCAATTGATCAAACAAATCATTTATCCTCGGTAACGGGTACTTATTCTTCACAGTCACCCTATTCAACTTCCTGTAGTCCACACACATCCTCATCGATCCGTCCTTCTTCTTCACGAAGAGAACTGGAGCACCCCATGGTGAAGTACTGGGTCTGATAAATCCTAGACCCTGCAACTCCCGCAACTGCCTATCCAACTCCCTCAACTCTGCTGGAGCCATCCTATACGGTGGAATAGAAATCGGGTCTGTACCCGGATATAACTCAATCACAAAATCAATCTCTCGCTGTGGTGATAATCCTGGTAACTCATCAGGAAATAAATCCAAATACTCCTCTACCACTGGCACAACCGTACTAGTCTCAATCTCCGATGTAGAAGTCAAGCTCGCCACTAGACAGTCAGTATATCGTGGGTTGTCAAGAAAATGTGAACATGTAACAACCCGCGACCCACAAAAACTAACTCGCCCAGATGGTGATGTCAGCGTGACCCTACGCTCTGTACAATCTATCACAGCATCATAGTCAGTCAACCAGTCCAATCCAAGTATCACATCGTAATCAGTGAACTCCATAACATATAAGTCCGCTCGAAACTCGTGATCAGCAAATCGAAAGATACAACCCCTACAAATGCTCCTCACCACGGTACCTGACCCCAACGGAGAATCCACTACCAATCTCCTATCCAAATCCGAAATCTCTAACCCCAATGCCTCAACAAAAGAGGTAGAAATAAACGAATGCGTGGCACCGGTATCAAATAGAACACGAGCCCAAGAACTAAAAAGTAAAACTCTACCTCCAATGAAATCACGCTCTGGTGCTGGCTCAGGTGCAACTGCATAAACTCCAGCTCTCTGGCCCTGCCTCTGCTGCTGTCTCACTGGTGGTGCTGGAGGTCTGGCCCCTCTGCCTGCTGGAGCTCTAGGTGCTGGTGCTGCAAGTGCTGGGGCTCCCTGTCCTCTGCCTGATGGTGCTGTACGACTCCTCGGGCAATACCTCTGAACATGTCCTGGTAGTCCACAAGAGAAACACAATGGGCTATCCGCCCTGGGACAGTCCGATATCATGTGCCCTGTATGACCACACGCATAACAATACAATCCAGATATGGACCCCTGTCCCTGTCGTGGACCCTGCTATCGCTGCTGCGGACCCTGCTGTCCCTGTCTCTGAGAACTCTGCTGCTGACTCGGACGGTCCTGCCTCCTGTCCTGGAATCTCTGCCCCTGATCCTGTCTGGGTCTCTGTCTCTGACCCTCAGTCCTCTGTCTACTACTGCTCCCTGAGGCAGAAGAAGTATCTCCGTACTTCCTCTTATGAAGCTCCCAATAATCCTGTGAATCAACCATGCTCCTCTCTATATCAAGTGCCCTATCAATGGACTCCCGATAAGTACGAACCATCATCCCTGCTAAACGCTCTGAAATGCGGGGTTTCAGCCCGCACTGAAATCTCAGTATCTTCTTCTCCTCAGTGGCAATGTACTCCTCTCCATATCGGCCAAGCTCCTCAAACCGTGCCTGATACTGTGACACCGTCATATCTCTACTCTGAATCAGCTCCAGAAACTCCTTGGCCTTCGCAACGCGAATGGCCTGGGGAACATACTGTGCAAGAAACAGAGTCTCAAACTCCGTCCATGGCATCTCCATACTCTCCCTACCAATAGTCATACTCTCCCACCAGACATAAGCATCATCCTCTAAAAATGCTGAAGCCAATAGAGCTCTTCTCTCAACAGGTATTCTGAGTGTCACCATCTACGTGTGTCTACCATATCCGAAACGTAAACGTATAACTACATAAGTCAAATACCTCAAACGTAAAAGAAAATAACTCACCAGATCAGCCGGGAAGCGCGTGATGTGTAGCTGGGGAAAAACAAAAGAAACCGAATAACCACTCCAAAAACTAACTGACCACCTCCGATACCAAACTGTCACGCCCCTCTCCCAGATAGGTGCAGATGAGCACCCATGAATCCCAGAGACGTGACCGGCAGGGAACTCCTCCGTTCCCCGAACCGGATTTACACCCCAAGCTACCCAAACACTACATAAGTAATCTCACATATATATGTCTCAACCAAATCCCAAATACTGCCATAATGGAATGTAACATACAAACCAGAGTCTACAGCGGAATATCACATAGATACGGAATACCGTACAAAACACAGATACTACAGACAGACAAACCATTCCCACCAGCTACATCACGCCTCACGCATCCCTGCGCTGATCATCCACTCCGGCTATCTCACCTGAAAACATGTGAATGAAAGGGATGAGCTACAAAGCTCAGTAGGGATATAGAGGAATATCAATCATCAGAATAAACGGAAAGTAAAAGCTCAAGAGGTAAGTGAAATGAACAGGAAACTCAAATAGTGATACACTCCCGTATCACCGAACTCCAGTAAATCAGAGATAAAGTAAGAAAGCCTGTAAGATATAGAATACATACAGAGAAACCATAAGTGATACACATCACAACTCATCACAATCAGTCAATCCGTAGGGTAGATACCGAGTAGGCTCCACCACTACCATCCTCAAGTACAACTCTCAAATCAGTACTCAATCATAATCCAACTCAAATCCATATCAACTCAAATCCGTATCAACACAAATCCGTATCAACTCATATCCACATAACAACAGAAAATCCTCCCCTGGACCCACCCTGATCCCCGCAAGGTGTCTCCCAGTCCAGGTACTCCCCAGATTGGATGAGGATCGAGCCTACATCAGGTACTCGATAGCATCGCCTACATCGAAGAGCGTCCCCTAGGATGTACCTCACCTCAATCCGGTCTCCAGGTACGTACCCGATCGAAACCATCGATAAATCATCCAATAAGCTGGGTCGCCCGATGTGGGTCCCACGCTCTACAAATCATCCCTCCATAATCTCACAAATCATAGAAGATCATCATAATGAAGTCCTATCCGGACTCTCGAGGATAAAACCAAACATCAGGAGGTGGGCCCCACCAATGGATATGCGCCCACAAAAGGATAGTGGGCCCCACAGGAGGATAAGTGGGCCCCACCAGGATATTGGGCCCGCAAGAGACACAAAAATACTGTCAGTCGTACATATACCTCCAAAACAACCACATATAATCATAACATATTGCAATTGCGGAAATAAATCAGATAAGAGTATAAACAGAGAAATTCCCAACCTCCGGGAATTTCACACCAATAGACAAATAGGAGTCCGTCGAATACGGAACCCCCGGAACCCCAAATAAGAACTAGGGCAGAATCCCTACCTGGAATGTCGACTAAGCTAATCCGTAATACGTCTGAAAACTCCAAATCAACCTCCTGCATCAAAATACGAATACGTATACACGACAGTCAAAATACGGAAAAGTCAACCAAAAGTCAACCTAAAAGTCAACGGTCAAAGTCAACTCGGGTAAAATAGTCCACGGTCAAATAGTCAAACCGGGTCAACCCAGTCAAAACGGGTCAAACCCGAGTCAACGGGTCAACTCGGTCAAACCCGAGTCAACTCGCCGGAGCTGAGTCAACTCGGCCGGCCGGTCGCCGGAATCCATTTTTCCGGCGAATTTTCCGGTCACTCCTACATCAAAACGAAGCCCACAACAACAGAAATCTAATGGTACCTGTCTCGTTCCAAAATTCCTACTGAATCAACCGGGATCGAGCTTTGAAATTTTGAAAAACCGAAACTTCTCCGGCCAATTCCGCCGTCTACGGTGGTCCGATGGTGGTGATTCTACTTGGGTTTTGCTCCTCTCTTCACGAGCTTCGATTTGACACCTTACTTGCTCCGATCGGACCACAAACGAACAACTTCTTCTCTCTCTCTCTCTCCTCCCCCCTCTCTCTCTCTCCTTCGGCCAAATCTGCCGGAAAAACCAGAAAAATCTGGGTTATCCCAGATTTTTGGTGAAAATTACCGTTTTGCCCCTTATTCCCAAATAACACTTAAACTTCTATAATCCATAACAAATCCAATTCAACTCCGATTTAGCTGATTCTTGCGTCAATATTTTTCTAAAAATATGTAGTATTTATTAAAAATATTAAATTTGAAAAATTATTATATTTTTTTAAAATTTTGGGTTCGGGATATTACACATATATCCTTAGTTCAGATGCCCAAGAAGTTTCACTTCCCCAACATGACCTATTTTAATGGTACGATGGATCCCGATGATCATATTGCCACCTACCTTCAATGGATGCTTACAATATCCATCCTGAGGGAATCAAAAGAAACTTGCATGTGCAAGGGGTTTAATTACTGCCTCACTAGACCAGGTTTGCAGTGGTTCATAAACCTGCCCAACAATAGTATCTTTTTTTTTTTGCTACTATCTAACACGTTTGTGAAACAGTTTTCCAATAGTAGAAGAATAAAGAAGACGTCAGACGATTTGTAGAAGATTAAACATAATATATGAAAAACTCTACGCTCACATTGGGACGATCCTATGTTGAGAAAATTTTGATCCCAAATTGTAACAAAGAAATTGTTGCTTGAGCCTTTTGTAAATCTATGATTTCGTGCAATGAAATCTACAAGGAATTGACAAAATCCCATGCGCAAGCATGGAAGACGCGTTGGCATGGGCTTGAGCACAAGTGAAATGGGAGGAAGATGATGGAAACAAAGCACCATAGGTCACGTCTGAACTTATCAATGATCGGCATCAAGAACCCTATCATCATGGATGAGGATGAACGAATGATAATAATCGTTTGAACAACCGATCATGGATAACAAATCATGAAGTACAAAAGCTTGAGTATATATTCAACGTAGAGCTTGCTTAACTAATTTCTATGTTGAAAGGGATCAGTGACAAAGGCTGAGCTCCATAGGATAGGAGAGATGGTGCAAAATTGTGTGACTTCGATAAGGACCATGACCACTTGAATAAGGATTTTCATGGCTTGAAAGATGAAGTGACCAAACGACTTAATCGGGGACGTATCAAGGACCTTCTGTAGGACAAAGGGAAGACGACCATTGGGCATGTGTTATCGTTTTAAAACTACTAAAAAAATAATAATTCTAAGACTCTATTTATACTCGCAAGCGCACGAATCCAAGTAGTATAAATGTGGCAAAGACGAGTGTCGTACCCACAGGGACTGAAGATCAACTAACTCTAATTCTTAGAAAAACAAGTTTTTCTTTTCTTTCTTTTTTATAGTAATATTAATAAACACCAAAACTAAAATTGAGAAATCAACACAAATAATAAATACTAAGGCTTTGATTTCACCACTCTATTGTATTTAAATCATATGGTTATCAATTATGAATTCATCCAAGCATGTCAAAGATCAAGTTTTCTAATTCATGAAGTAGTCATTGGCATCTAACTTACCACATCTATCCTTAATTTGCAATTATCCATGTCATCTAGACTAATTTGACAAACAAGAATGCATTAGGATCAATGTAATTTATGAAATGATCACAAAATTCCTAGCATATGGCATCTATGACTAGGTAACTTTGGTAATAAATTGCAAGAAGCTATTCTCAAATTGAGCATGACATCTACTACAATTTGCATCACATTAATCAAACCTAGATGGTAGCTAAGCATCAAGATTTAATTATTAATAAACATAGCAATTTAATACTTGACATAACATGAATAAATCACAATTAATTCAACCAAATTTATTAAACACAATAGAGTGAATCCATCATCACCTTAGTAAGAGGATTAGTTCCTCATATTAAGTTTACACAACAAATAACAATAAATAAAATTCACAAACATAAGTATAAAACAACTAGAAAAACCCCTTTATTATACTTGATGCAAGAACTCCTTCTCTTTTCTCCTTCTTCCTCTTGTTATTTCTCTTCTTCTTGTTGTGTTTTGTGTGTCCTTAACAAAGAATAGATCATGCCTTTATATAGGCAATGACAAGGACAAATATTCAACAATGGCAAGCTTGAATAGCAACCATTGTTGAATGCCAACCATTGTTGAATACCAATGAAGAAGTTGTAAGCAATGATGTCAACAAAAACCTTCCATGATCTTCACTTGGGTTGGACTCATGATTGGGCCTATAAATATGAAAATAAACACAAAGTGATTCATCCATGGTGATTAACATTTATTTGTACAAAATCACTTCAAAAACCCCAACTTTGTGACAAATGTTAATGATAATTTACATTAAAGTAGATGTTTTCAACATCTATCAGCATGCCTAGAGAATTGTCCAACTGGATTGACTCCACTTGTTTATACCAATTCAGGTAGACCAAATGCACCATAATAAACTCCTCATAATATTCATTAGTCGGGAGTAGCTAATAATGACATTTATTCATTTGTAAATCTCCTAATATCTTCTAACCAAGGACATCCATATTTTCATAGCATGCAAGAGACCCTTCATACTACGGCCCTCATCTACAACATCAAGTTAGTGCATAAAATTAGAGAGGCAAAGACCTAATAGAAAATTGACACTTGATCATAAAGAATATGAGGAATCTCTTCCTTGACCAAGAAGACCATCCACAGCTATTACAACGATTCTCTCTTCGTCAACATTTTATGCCAACATGGATAAGCCCATTTCAAATTTGTCAACATTGATCAACCCATTAACCTAAAATCATTATCTTTATTTTATGTCAACATGGATAAACCTATTAACCTAAAACCATTATCTTTAGATAATGACTGTAATTAATTAATCCCATTATCTTTACATAATGGGATCAACCCATTAACCTATAGCTTCAATATGCCCTAGCATACCTCAAAAATTTCACTTGAATCTTTTTGTTGTTGGCACAGATGAGGATGACAGAGCCACAGATAAAAATTGAGAAGATAAATGAGAGATAGAGAGACGAACGAGAGACCATGTGAAGGAAGATGAAGATCCAGAAGGAAGAGAGCTGATAAAAAATAGATGGACTCCAAAGAAGATCCACATGAGGGGAGTTAGATTACTCTTTCTTCTCTATCAAATCCTAGCTCACTCTCTCTGTGCCAAGATTAGGCTTTTGATTTTGTTTTCATGTTATTCTCAACTGATGAATGAAAGTCAATCCGTGGTATTTCTTAAACTAGGCTAACTAGAACGATTTTTGCCCATTAATTGAGTCATCGATAAAGTGGCCCAATTACCCTCTAGTTGAAGTGGCAAGCCTCGACTAGCAACTAGTCGGTTGACAAGAGCGATTTTTTCAACCATGCATATAGTTAACCCCATCATAAGATTATGAAGCTGAATGATAATTTCAACATGATAGATACTAAAAATTTGAATCGTGCGTATGGATACCAAATAAAAATAGTGCGACACAATATTTTTATGAGGAAAACCCTAAATCCATTCAAGAGAAAAACCTCGAGTCTCTAAAGTCACAAACCTTGAAGAAATCTACTATAACCATGAGTTGCAAGAATCATCTAGAGCTAGAATCCATACACCTACCATAATACCTTGCTCGAGTCACACGATACACCCTTCACCAAGTAGAGGCTTCCACCAATTGCTCTAGAGTCGCACTGAAGACTTTCAATAATCGCTCTAGAGTAGCACTAAAGACCTCAATCTCCAAGAACATATGCAGATGCCCTCATGCATGATTGAAAATTCTATTTAGATAAAAAAATTCACTCAAAAAGTGCACATAAAATTGCTTAAATAATATTTCTCCCTTCCAAAGCATAGGTGATATAAGTCTTAATACAAAGTCTTAACAAAAACAAGGGTTAAACTAATATATATATATAAGCAACGTAGATGTCTCATAATAACCCCAGAGAAATCAGTCAAATTGGTATAAAATCTTATTCCTAAAAGTTAATCAATTCAAACAAAGGGTTACAAAATAAGGAATTGACTTCCTTAATAAAAGGAATTGATTATCTCCAAAACAAGGAAGGAAGTCATTCTTTTAGAGGAGAGATAATCAATCCTAAAACACTTTCAAGATTCTGTCTCAATCAATGATTTAAATATACTGTTTTCATAAAACAAATTTAGAATCTTTGTTATAAAAAATGTGCATAAAAATGTGCAATACATGTCTTAAATGTCTATGCACATGACGGTTATGTGAAACTTACCTGGATTTCATGTAGAGTATGTGTAGGCTACATGATCAGCATATCCTTAATCCACATCAAACTAATTCTTCATTCCTAACTAATGTGGATCCCAGCTATTCTAAAAATCATATTACAATATCAAGCATCTTGTTACATTTAATTTCCTAATAGATACTCAACTTTGTCAATGAAAATCTTTGGATCTATTGGATCCCCACTAAGATTCCCTCGTCATCTCTTTACCCATCACAAACTTCCAAGTTGCCAAAATTTTGGTGAACAACAAAAGCTCCAACAATGTGTTATTTCTCACTGCGCTTAAAGAAATAGGTATCGATAAAACTCATATCTATAAGCACATGATACCCCTTTTGGGATTTAATAGAGAGCAGAAGTTTACCACTGAAGAAATATCACTACCCATATATACTAAAGGGATAAACTTATAGATCAAGTTCCATATAATCGATGGAATTTTGACATACAATGTCATCCTTCGAAGATCATGGATTCACCATTCCAAAGTCGTTCCCTCGAAGTGCGGAGTAAGACAGATAAAGGGAGAATAACACATTTTCCATAACTACTACAGTAATGCCCTCAAGGCAAAGATGAGGATAGTAACTACCTCATAGAAATTATAGCAACCGACATCCGATGTCAGACTCAAATCCATCCCAATATCGCTGAGCACAAAGTTCATATTAGGGCTCATTTATTGTCTATATGATATCAAAACTAATAAAGTTCATAATTGATAGTCATGACTACTTATCCGGTCACACGAAGATATGGTTAAGAGCAATCCTAACATAATATTGTACAGACTACAAGTGGATCAAGTCTACCAACCCGTGAAACAAAAAAGCATAAAATTTGCACTAGAGCGGAATAAGGTAATAAACAAAGAAGTGCAAAAGCTGCTCGATAATGGTCTCATATGCGAGGTGTAATATCCAAATTGGCTTTCCAACGCTATTGCCTTTAAATTGAAAATGGGAAGTGAAGGGTCTGCATCAATTTAAATAAAGTATACTAAATGGATTCCTTCTCATTAGCTTATATCGACGTGATAGTTACCGTGATAGTAGGACACAAACTGCTCCACTTCATAAATGTCTTTTCATAATACAATCAAATCCTGAGGAATTCGAAAGGCCACGAGAAAATGGCATTCACTATAGAAAAATGAATATTCTACTACAAAGTGGTGTTTTTTGTGTTGCACAAAACTAAAAAAAAACATGTGTTCAACAATGGATGCTAGTCAAAGCTTGCCATTGTTGAACAACAATTCCTACTTTCAACAATGGTTGCCATTGTTGAATTTGGTAGGTTTACATTGTTGAATATTTGCCCAATCCTTTGCCTATATAAAGGCTTTGAGCCTTCCTTTGTAATACACACCAAAAACACAATCAAGTGTTTGAGAGAGAAAGAGAGGGTGAGAGTGAGAGAGAAAGATTGGTAGTTTTTCTCCTAGTTTCAAGAGAGAGTGTCATTGTTCTCTCCTTGTTAAATTAGAGAGAAGGTTGTAATCATCTACTCCATAATGAATTCTTCTATACTGGTCCGTGGTTTTTACCCTGTTCATTAGGGGTTTTCCACGTAAAATCTGTGTGTCCAATTTCGCCTTTATTATTTCAAGTTCATTGGAAGCTGCAATCCTGCTCGATCCGGACCGTCAATTTACAACAAGTGGTATCGGAGCTATTGGTTGGTTCGGGAATTGCTTGTTCTCTTGAAAATCTGAGTATGCTCTGTGGTTGCAGCATTGTCTGACCTTCCACATCAGAAAAGTTTTCTTGAGATTTTTGATCAAGTATTCGTGGTACGGTTGTGTGGAAGTACTATCTAAAAGAAGTTCTGTCTAGGAAAGTGCGGTTATTTAATTGTGCGCCGTTTTAAACGGAAGGCCCCCACTCTTTCCTGGGAACTAATTTGGAGGTACTATTCACGGTACTGTTCACAAAGTACTTGATTGTGATAAAAAGCAATGGCAGCGAAACATGAAATTGAGAAGTTCAATGGGAGTAATTTCTCATTGTGGAAATTGAAGATTAAGGCTATCTTGAGAAAAGGTAACTGTCTGGCGGCTATTGATAATAAGCCCACTGGAGTCACAGATGAAAAGTGGAGTGAAATGGATGGCACCGCAATTGCCAATCTTCATTTGGCATTATCTGATGGTGTACTTTCAAGTATATAAGAAAAGAAAACTGCAAAGGAAATCTGGGATCATCTCACCAAGCTGTATGAGGCGAAATCTCTCCACAACAAGATTTTTCTGAAGAGGAAACTCTACACTCTTCGTATGATTGAATCTACTTCGGTGACAGAGCACATCAACTCATTGAATACTATGTTTTCTCAACTCACATCGTTGGGATATAAAGTAGAACCAGTTGAACGTGCGGAACTTCTACTCCAAAGTCTACCAGACTCATATGATCAACTCATCATCAACCTCACTAACAATGTTCTCACGGAATACCTAGTCTTTGATGATATTGCCGCTGCTATTTTGGAAGAAGAAAATAGGCGCAAAAACAAGGAGGACAGGTTGGCCGGTTCACATCAAGTTGAGGCTTTAACGATGGAAAGAGGGAGACCAATGGAACGTGGCTCAAGTGGGAGCCAAAATCATGGCAGGTCCAAATCAAGGAGTAAGAAGAATTTTAAATGCTACTTTTGTGGCAAGAAAGGACACCTGAAGAAGGATTGTTGGAAGAAGAAGAACGAAGAGAAGAACTCTCAAGGAAATGTGGCAAGTACCCCAGATGATGGTGAAATTTTATATATTGAAGCAATGCCGATCACAGAAGGTGAAAGGAACTTTAGTGATACCTGGATTATTGATTCAGGTGCTACATGGCACATGACCTCACAAAGAGAATGGTTTCATCAGTATAAACCAATCTCAGGAGGATCAGTGTTCATGGGTAATGATCACATCCTGAAGATTGTCGGCATTGGAACCATCAAACTAAAAATGTATGATGGGACTGTTTACACTATCAAGGAGGTGCGACATGTGGAGGGCCTGAGAAAGAATCTATTGTCTTTGGGACAAATAGATAGTCTCGGTTACAAGATCCAAACTCAAGATGGGATAATGAAAATTATTCGGGGCGCACTTGTGGTTATGAAGGCAGAAAAGCTGAATTCAAATTTATACAAGCTAAAGGGAGAAACTATACTTGAAGCAGAAGCATCTGTTGTATCAAGTAGTTCAAAAGATGAACCTGCAATGAAGTGGCATCTCAAACTCGGACATATGTCTGAACGAGGATTGAGAATTCTTTCCGAGAAGAATTTACTCCCTGGTCTTACAAAGGTGTCATTACCCTTTTGTGAGCATTGTGTTACAAGTAAGCAGAATAGATTGAAATTCAGTCTATCCAGTTCCAGAAGCAAGGATATTCTAGAACTGATTCACTCTGATGTGTGGCAAGCACCGGTGATATCTCTGGGAGGAGCAAAATACTTTGTCTCATTTATAGATGATTATTCCAGAAGATGTTGGGTGTATCCTATCAAGAGGAAGATGGATGTGTTTCCAGTCTTCAAAATATTCAAAGCCCGGGTGGAACTTGAATCTGGTAAAAGGATCAAGTGTTTGAGGTCTGATAATGGAGGAGAATACACTGGCGATGAGTTTGATGTTTTCTGTAATAAAGAAGGCATCAAAAGACATTTCACTACAACATACACTCCTCAACAAAATGGAGTGGCAGAGCGGATGAACAGAACCTTGTTAGAAAGAACAAGGGCAATGTTGAGAACTGCAGGCCTAGCAAAAGGCTTCTGGGCAGAGGCAGTCAAAACCGCCTGTTATCTGATAAATCGGTCACCTTCGACTGCAATTGAATTGAAGACACCGATGGAGATGTGGACGGGTAAACCAACTGATTATTCAAAACTCCATACATTTGGAAGTGTTGTGTATGTGATGTTCAATGCCCAAGAAAGAACGAAGTTGGATCCAAAATCCAGGAAATGTATATTCTTGGGGTATGCTGATGGAGTTAAGGGGTATCGCCTATGGGATCCCACTGCCCATAAGGTTATTATCAGCAGGGATGTTATCTTTATAGAAGATAAACTCAAAGATAAAAGTGATGATAGCACGGAAAAAGAAAATTCAGAGACTACAATAGTTCAGACGGAAAATAAGTCTAAGAACGAAGTTGCTTCTGAAGCAGCGCCAGAGCATGAGGTAGAAGAACATGTTGAGTCCGAGACTCAAGTTGAGGCTCCTACCGAGGTTCCAGAAATTCGGCGGTCAACTCGAGAGAAAAGACTGCCAGCTTGGCACTCAGAGTATGTTACGGAGTGCAATGTTGCATACTGTCTTTTAACGGAGGATGGAGAGCCATCAACTTTCCATGAAGCTAGAAACAGTTCAGATGCATCTCTGTGGATGACAGCAATGCAGGAGGAGATTGAAGCTCTCCATAAAAACAACACTTGGAATCTTGTACCATTGCCACGTGGAAGAAAAGCCATTGGTAACAAATGGGTTTACAAGATCAAGCGAGATAGCAATGATCAGGTGGAGCGATATCGTGCTCGATTGGTGGTGAAAGGATATGCTCAGAAAGAAGGCATTGACTTCAACGAGATATTTTCTCCGGTGGTTCGACTTACAACAGTCAGAGTAGTCCTGGCTATGTGTGCTACATTTGACTTACATTTGGAGCAGTTAGATGTTAAAACTGCATTCCTTCATGGAGAACTTGAAGAAGAAATTTATATGCTTCAACCAGAAGGTTTTGCCGAAGAAGGCAAGGAGAACTTGGTTTGCAGGTTGAACAAATCTCTGTATGGTCTCAAACAGGCGCCGAGATGTTGGTATAAGAGATTTGATTCCTTCATTATTAGCCTTGGGTACAATAGACTCAGTTCAGACCATTGTACGTACTACAAAAGGTTTGAGGGAGATAATGACTTCATTATCTTGTTGTTGTACGTGGATGACATGTTGGTAGCAGGCCCCAACAAAGATCGTATCCAAGAATTAAAGGCACAGTTGGCTAGGGAATTTGATATGAAGGATCTGGGACCAGCAAACAAGATTCTAGGGATGCAAATTCACCGAGACAGAAATAGCAGAAAGATTTGGCTTTCACAAAAGAATTATTTGCAAAAGATCTTGCGGCGTTTCAACATGCAAGGTTGCAAGCCAGTTTCTACCCCACTTTCTGCTAATTTCAAGTTATCCTCAAGTATGTGTACTAGCAATGAAGCAGAGAGGATGGAGATGTCTCGAGTACCGTATGCATCAGCAGTGGGGAGTTTAATGTTCGCTATGATATGTACAAGACCAGACATTGCACAAGCAGTGGGAGTGGTTAGTCGATATATGGCGAATCCTGGTAAAGAGCATTGGAATACTGTGAAGAGGATTCTGAGATACATCAGAGGAACCTCAGATGCTGCATTATGTTACGGAGGATCCGAATTTACTGTCAGGGGTTATGTGGATTCAGATTTTGCGGGGGACCTTGATAAAAGGAAATCTACTACAGGTTATGTGTTTACACTTGCAGGAGGAGCTGTAAGCTGGGTTTCAAAATTACAAACTGTTGTGGCTCTGTCTACAACAGAAGCAGAATATATGGCAGCTACACAAGCTTGCAAGGAAGCTATTTGGTTACAAAGGTTATTGGAGGAGCTCGGGCACAAACAAGAGAAAATTATTTTGTTTTGTGACAGTCAGAGTGCCTTGCATATTGCAAGGAATCCGGCCTATCATTCAAGAACGAAGCACATAGGAGTTCAATATCACTTTGTTCGTGAAGTAGTGGAAGATGGAAGTGTGGATATGCAAAAGATTCACACAGATGAAAACCTAGCAGATGTGATGACCAAGCCGATCACCACTGACAAGTTTCAATGGTGTAGATCCTCATATGGTCTAGCGGATACATAAGCAAGCATGAAGGATCAGTGTAGAAAGAATGGTGTGGAGAAATGATAGATTCTCAATCAAATCTCCAAGTGGGAGAAATGTTGCACAAAACTAAAAAAAACATGTGTTCAACAATGGATGCTAGTCAAAGCTTGCCATTGTTGAACAACAATTTCTACTTTCAACAATGGTTGCCATTGTTGAATTTGGTAGGTTTACATTGTTGAATATTTGCCCAATCCTTTGCCTATATAAAGGCTTTGAGCCTTCCTTTGTAATACACACCAAAAACACAATCAAGTGTTTGAGAGAGAAAGAGAGGGTGAGAGTGAGAGAGAAAGATTGGTAGTTTTTCTCCTAGTTTCAAGAGAGAGTGTCATTGTTCTCTCCTTGTTAAATTAGAGAGAAGGTTGTAATCATCTACTCCATAATGAATTCTTCTATACTGGTCCGTGGTTTTTACCCTGTTCATTAGGGGTTTTCCACGTAAAATCTGTGTGTCCAATTTCGCCTTTATTATTTCAAGTTCATTGGAAGCTGCAATCCTGCTCGATCCGGACCGTCAATTTACAACATTTTGGACTTAAGAGCACCAAAGCTACGTACCAACAAGATGTTCTCTACAACCTAAAGAAAACAATTGAGGTCTACATTGACGATATGATCGTGAAGTCTTTGGTCACTGACAACCATTTGGAATACTTTGGACAAGCGTTTGACCTACTCACCAAGTATAACATGAAGCTTAATGCCACTAAATGTTCCTCTAGGGTGGCGACAATAAAGTTGTTTGGATACATGGTAGTATGTAAAAGAATAGGAGTCAACCCTAATTAAATATGCTCCATCCTCGATCTGATCCCCTAAGAATATCAAGGACATTCAAGGACTAACAGAAAGAGAGGATGCACTCAATTGATTCATTTCATAATCTTTATAATTAAAGCAATATTTGACTATGTCTCATCTCCTATTAAAAATCAAAAGACAAAGAATCACTTTACATCTATTTGGTTGTCTCCAAAACTACCATAATCATTGTAATGATAAAGGAGGAGGAAAGAAGACAACAACTCGTATACTATGTCAACAGAAGTTTGCTCAATGATAAAACCATATATAGCCAACAAGATAAATTTTCCCTCACACTCATCATAATATGGAAAAAGTTACAGACCTACGTCCAAAGCCATGCAAAAATGGTTTCACCACTTCTCTTTGCGAAACATCTTGCAAACAATCAAAAAGGCTTACCAAATGGGTGATAGAGCTCAATGAGTATGACATTTTCTAACAACCCTATACAATGATCAAGTCTCAACACCTAGCCAATTTGATCATCGAGTTCACTCTCAACTCATTGGAGAAAGTAGAAAAAGAGCTTCTCTGTGTCACCAACATACCATCTAAGATATGGATTTTAGTATTTTATGGGTCGAACTCCAAAGGCAGTGGCCTAGGGGTACCATTGAATTCACCATGAGGAATCGTGATAGAATGCTCAATTAAATGTGACTTTAGAGTCACGAACAACGAAGCCAAATATGAAGGGTTAATAGCAGGCTTGAATCTTGAAAAAGAGTTGGCAACATAAAGTAAAAGTTCAATCAGATTCACAACTCGTTGTGAACTAGCTATTAGGGACATATCAAGCGAGAGATTCAAACATGATGTCTGGTTAATATAAAATATCACAAGTAAAACTCCAATATTCAATACTTACGGGTCTTGCCCAATCGCAAGTGTACGTGTCATGAGATAGTACAAAAATAAGCGGCATCGAATCGGCAAAGACATTATCAATTCCCAATCGAGCAAAATAACAATAACACAAATAAAAATTTCTGGCACCTTCGTAATGAAAATTTCTTTAGAATATTGCAACGGTAGAGCTTGTTCTTTATTTCATCATCTAAAGTTATTGCGATTGTTCATAGGTCTAGATTTTACCAAAGATATTAAATAAATCAACTATGTAGCTTATTAAAAAGAGAGCTCGCATATTTTAAAAAAATGAAAAAGAAAAACTCTAAATTAATAGATATAGTTCAGTCACTTATGGAATTGAATGCACCCTGACCTGTAAGTCGCGCATCGAGTTACAATTTCAGAACCTCCGCTTGGCAATGTGGTGGAAAGCCATGGTTGAACTGTTGAAGTCCTTCATATATTACTTAGGAAGAGTAATGTGGCAAAGAAATAAGAGGATTAAAATGAACCTGACAAAAGCTGCTAAGCAATGATCGAAAGAGACTCCACAGATGAGGTGAGGAGCATCAAAGAGGCTGAGGAACGACTCGTCATATGAATGTAGAATATTGGAAATAAAATTACATCTATCAAAATACTTTGAGGTTGTCAAAGCATGCTAAAAAATTTAAATTTAAAACTTTCTATCTAACCATTCCAGTTTTAGCATTCTAAACATATAAAGATTGAAGCCGAGAGTAAAAGTGACCTACCATCTATAATACTACACCAAGAAAGCCAAGATTAAAAAAAAAGACTAACATAAAAAGGGAAAAACAGATCAACAAATGATCTATCATGATAGTTATAGAGACATCAGTTTCTCAAATAATAGATATGCCAACAATTTGAGAAGTCATCATCAATTCTCATACAAAAATTTGGGGCAGATACATCTAAACATTTTTGTCTGCCATACATGTAAATCGTCCCTTTAATAGTGAAAAATGATAATGTATAAATAAAATCATAAAAATGAAATTGATGTACAGCTTAAATGATTCCATGAAAAAAACACAAAATTATCTGACAATAATGGGTCATTGCCACAACAAAGATTCATAATTAGGGGAAGGTGCAAAGAGTAACCTGAGCCTTTGTACTGCAACTCAAGCCTCATTCTCAAATAAAAAATGTCAGTTGATCTGTCCAGGACCTATTCATTTTGTATCACCAACAGCCTGAAGCTTTTAGAAACTTATCGCAATTACTGAAAGCTAGTTGCTGGTATAAGTGAGGTTGATGTTGGTACTCAGTTGAACTTACAACATGGAGCTTCTTATTGATGATCCTAATTCGAAAGTAAATACTATCCACATTGATCTCATCAATATCGGACCACAGATGGTTCAAGTTACTCATATTGCTCTAACTGCAATATATGGAAAAACAGAATAAAACAAACTGATACAAAATACATAGATTAAAGTTAAATTTAAAATGCAGTTTTAGCAACAATTTATAACAAACCTAATATGGATTTGTTCCTTTAGCATGCTATGGGAAAATGTCAGGAGTGAATTTTTGAGTTGCACTCATACTGCCCTTGATCTTCATGGCACCCCTATATCCATTAAATATCACAAAACAATATTATATCACGAACAAAATTCATCCAACAAATAAGTAAGGAGTGACATATATGAACATAATGTATAAGTTCATACTCATCAAGAAAATTTGGAAAATTTTCTTCCCGTGGAAAAGATTTACCAAATCTTTATCTTTGAAGCTAAATGTGGCATCGGGTTTTCGTTTAACTGCCCACTTTTGCCACCATGATTGCTCATTTAGTCCACTATACTTAAGTGCCTCATTCTCGGCCCAATCCTCATCATCATACTTTACCCACCTAGGTCCAAATGTATGTAACTCAACAAACAAAAGAGAATTTTCGCTGCTTAAATGAGTACGTACGATAGATCAGAGTAGGTAAATTGGTATAGCATGTCCTGGTTGAGGAATTGGATTACTCCAAATCCACAACCACCAAAAATTTGGCCACTATTATGTGGGAAAAAACACGTGCAAAAAAAGTACACTGAGGCAAGTATATCAGGTTTTCAAGACAACAATGAGTAGAGAATGCTCAGAGTAAATAAAGCCAACAAAGAGAAGATTCAGAGGAAATAAGACAAATCTTGAGAATCAATATGGTAATGGAGTCCTAATCACACCAATCAAGTAAGAGGAAATTGTAATAAACCAAAAAGGAATTCCAAGTAAATAATTTTTATTAAAATAGACAAAAATTGAAGGGAATTAAAAACTTCAGAGGGATGCCGTGTACCTAACCAAAAAGAATCTTATACGAAGCGGAGATGCTCGACGTAAGTAAACAATCAGCAAGCGATATAGTATGGGGAAATCGTCTAAAGACATCTCAAAAATAGTTGAGCCAAATAACAAAGCCTGGAACTTACCCAACATGTGCAGTTTTCAACTTTGCCTCTTATCAACAAATTGAAGTCGGTCTGCCTTCCGAAAAGTCGTGTTTATATGGATATCCTTTGAACTTCCAAACTGAGAGGATAGTGCAAGAGAAGAAGAGTAGAAGACGTGAACAGTCATTGTCGGTAGAGAAGTCTGATATGAATACGTTTTAGTTAATTAATTCTCTATAAATAAGTCTCATTTGCTTTTTATTTATTATATGATATTCCAGGTGTCAAACTCCCCTTACCCTTGTTTGATGATGTGGCACAGCTAAAACTCATTTCTCAAAAATGAGTGATTCCATGTTAATATAAGGTTCCATGTTAATATAAGGTATTGATGATTGATGATGATATTAATTAAGGTTATTGATTATATATAAAGATATTTGAGAAGAAAGACATATCATTAAGAAAAAGGTATATAATTTAATTTAATAGAAAATAAAATAAATAAATAATTCATAACTACACTTTCTCTCTCTTATAGCTTAGGTGACACATTGTGGAACATTCTTAAGACCTTTATTTTATATATTTTTATTTATAGATTACAGCAGCACCCGCGCCACACCCAATAAACCTTTTCAATTATTATTTTTAATTTTTTAAATTAATCATTAAACCAAAATAATTTACACGTGTGATGCTATTAGATAAGATTTTTACTGAGCTGTCATCACGAAAACTCATATAAATATTCTATAAGCTTTCGTATTACATATAAATATGTATTTATTGATATAGAAAATAAAAAGAATATCAACATGCTTTTGATATTGAATGACCATGAATTTTTAAATTTTCATATAATTATTAATTTTAGTTATTCACATACATATCATATCATGACTCTTGAACATTAAGTATCATCTTTCATACACCAAAAGAAATATTAAAGTCGCAAATATATCAATTAAAAAGTGGAGGATTATGATGCAGCCTGTAATTAAAATTTAAAAGATTTAGCGAACCATACAGAAAATACATTTTTTGTATGCTTGAATCCATACTTAAAGCTATCAAGCAATGTCGTCCTGCGTAGAAAGCTATTGTCCAACAGTGATGTCTTTCAAAGGTTTATCCAAAGATGGTTGAAAGGGCTTGTGGTGATTTTGTAAAGGTAAATTGGGATGACGGATTCGGTAGGAATCCGAACTGGAATGGGGGTTGTGTTCCGTGATATCTAATATCCAAGGCGATGATCTAGCTTCTGGTACAATGGTGAAGGGGGTACTTATGGATCCATCTCTTGCAGAGGCAGTGGCTGCTTTACATGATGTCTCTTTGGCTCACGATTTGGGGTTTCGGAGAGTAATGTTTGAGGGAGGTTCACCGGTCATTGTTAATGTTGTTCGAAGTGGATGGAGATTTTCCTCTCACAAATTGAGGGAATGTGATTCCTGAGACCCGTCATCAGCTCTCTTTTATTTCTTGAGTGGTTTGTTTCTCATGTGCGTAGAACTTGTAATGTCGTTGCTCATATATGGGTTGGACAAATTGGCATTTGATGATCCGTGTATGAGAGTGTGGATTGAGGAGGTACCTGTTGCAATCCATGGTTTAATCTTGAGGGATAGGGAGCTGTGGACTCGGTAGATACTCACAATACAATGTACCGAACCGGCCCTTCCATAGAGCTTATTTGACAACTTATACTCTATCAAAAATTCTGCTCTACTAAACGAACACTAAAATTCTATTTTCCTGATTGAAGCTCGTAACTTCCCTTGGGAATATCTTTGGTTCTCTCGTTGATGAAAGATAAGCTCGATGTTAAATCTCAATGTCTTGGCAGAGTCTTTTCTTTTGATCTTGCTGTGTTTTGGCTTCTTTAGTATCACGCTTTGTACACATTTGCAATTGCCAAAATTCAAAAGGTCAATATTGTTGTAAAACAAACGCAGAATATTCTCAAAATCAAGATTAACGAAACTAGTGTTTATGAAGAGTATTTAGAATAACACTTGAAGGAAATTTAGAGAGAGATTTAGAGAGAGTTTCCAAGAGAGAAATATAGAGAAATTGATATCTCTTTCATTTCACTAAACATCATTTTATATAGGATTAGTTTACAACAACCAAATAAATTGTTTAATCAACTACTAATAATATAGGTTTAACCACCTCCTAACCACTCATTTAAATAGTCTCCTTCAACTAGTAATAATGTAACTTTAACCACCTCATAACTAGCTTCCAAATGTACTAATCAAAATGGGCATCCACTAATCAATATTAATATCATAATAAACATCATTTTTTTGTTCCTTTTGTGTGGATAGGAAAAAATAATTCAATTCATGATTAGTCGGCATGATAGATGACAGATCAAAGAAAAATTACGTTCAAGAGGCTCTAGGCAGCGAGAGAATCGAGGTGATAAAAAGTGATAAATCTGAACTTCCAAAATAAATTCTCACGCTTAAGACGACAATCATGGCTCATGACTCATAACATCAAGATCATGAGTTATCTCAACTGATAAGTTTGATCTTAATAAAACTAGAATGAATGATAATTATCAGCAAGAAAGAGTTATATTATCACTACTCGACCGCTATATAAGGAAGGCTAAGGTTGACCTAAGAGCATCTGTAGTGTATACACTCAAAACATTATTCTCTAAAATTTTCAATTGGGTACAAATCTCTATACAAATATCAAGTGTATACATCTTCCAATAAAAAAATTTCACTTTTTTTTCTCTCCAAAACACATATACCAATACGATTTTTTTTCACTTTTTATATAATTTTTTTCTTATCACTCTCTCTACACATTCCAAAATTTTCAGTGTCGCTACTTTCAAGCGCCACTACACTTGCTCCAAGGTATGCACTGCAATTTTGATCACTTTATTATTGAATTCCTCTTAAGACAGACATTGACTTGAATATCAGAGTGTAAACTGGTCAAGAAAGCAATCTTTTTATTTTTGTAATGTTCAGGAGATTCGCTATTGCGTGTGGGTCATGCATAATTTTACAACAACACTTCGTGAATTTAATGTGTCATATGCAGTATTGTTTTTTTTTTTTAAGTTCATTACTTTGCAATGGGCGAAAGAAAAATATAAATTTCTTCCATTGCTTTATATTTGGATTTTAATTTCTAGAATATATGGGCATAAATTTTCACTGAGATCGGAGAGAAGATCGAGAGATTCAAAGTGGGACTGAGACTGAGACTGGGATTGACAGAGGAGGGACTGAGAGCAGCAAATCAATGATAGGGTTCGTCTTGTGTGAGTTCTTAGGCTGGGTCAATTAATCATTCAATTTTGAAACCGCCAACGAACCCATTAATTTATTGATTATGGTTGGTTTGATTATAGTTGTAACAACAATTACGCAGAATTAATAATGAATTATATACACAGATCTACCACAACGGGTACTGGAAAAAAAAACGACATCTCTTAGAGAGCCAAAATAAAGTCTGAATTATTGGGTCATTTATTTACTGGGCCACACAGAATGACAAGTCGGTTCTCCTTTGTCAAGTCTCATATGATTAATATCCATTGATTTTCCGATCCCCCTACCAACCCAACTCCACCCACCCTTTCCTCCAAGCAGAGCCTAAGATTGACTGAAAGCAATTGTTCATCTTTTTCTTCGAAAGAGCAGCAGTTGTTTATCCATGCTTCAAAGGTGAAGACTTATTCATTCCTAGAATCCATTTTACTTCTAGATCTAAACCACAACTTCATCGAGCATTGTTCGAAAAATCATCAAGACGTATGTAGAATAAAGTTCAAAATCATAGAAATTAAATTAAATAAAAGGCTGAAATTCATACTTTGAAAGAATTTGCCTGTCCAGATCCATCTTCAACGGGAAAGCTGATCCATAGGTATTTGCAAGGATTTGTCTCTTCATGTCTTCCTTATTCTTCTGTGTCTAAAACCACAAAAAGCCATAGAAATTAGAGACCTCAACCCCAAACTTGAATCCTCGTCATACAAATCTTCAATCTAATTCTGGCATTCCGTTTAGGTCTTTTTTTTAAAACAAGAAAATGGATTGCGAAATTAAATTAGGAACCCCCAATATCAAAGAAGGAAACTTTCATTCTCCACTTGATTATCGCTCACTTTCTCGGGACCCAAACAAACTATAAGAATAAGAGTGAATCAAAAATAGTTTACCGTTCCACGTGCGACTTCGAGAGGATGACATCCGACTATTCACTCCGTTAAGGCCGAAATGAAGCGCATCGTTTTGGATCCCACCGATTTCGTGTGCTACGGTCTTTGAAGCTTCCATTATCGAGATTTTACCGAGTCTTCTACTGCTGCTGTTTCTTTGCGAGCTCTCTCAGACTGGCTTTGTGAACAAGGCAGGTTAATTGAGTTATAAATGGACGGGGGGCTCTATGCCCCGTCAGATATGAACGCATAGGATTTTTGTTACATTTCGTGTTGAATCTGGACCGTTAAAAATAATAAGGGTGAAATTTATGAGTTGCATTATGATTTTATTTGGCAAGTGCTTGAGACAAAACTCTTCCTTTTAAAAAATGGTTGATTAGGCCCCGATACTCTCTTTTTGAAGTTAATTCAACTTTGAAAACTAACTAGTGACATGTGTGTACTTCACGATTATTTTTTAGAAAACCGACCCTGTAATTGCAGCAACCGCATGGGCACATGGAAACCCATTTAATTGCCACAAATGACAAGAATATGTTTGCTTCCCAATATCAACTCAGATAGACGTATCTGAAATAACTTCAAAAATGAATTTTGATGACTTTTTGACATCCCACACCCTACTTCTCATATGTGTATGCCTTCAACTTCTCAACACCTCCCTCCAATTTCAACATTGCAAGCTTATCTGCAAACAACGTACGCGTTGGAGCATTCACACACTCTCAGGACAAGTGAACTATACGCTCTCTGAAAGAATTTGTACATTATTTGTCGCTGAATTTATCTCTAAAGTTTGCCTTTAAGTGTTGCATGCAGAAAAAATGATGTGACCGCGAGAAAACCTCGGGCAAAGCTTCCATTATCCCAAAATGCCGATCTGAAACAAATGTAACTTCACGCTCTGACACAATAATCTTTCTCAATTCCTCAAAAATATAAAAAAACATAGAAACATTTAAAAGTGACATTACCTTCAAAATAGTGACAATGACGATAAGACAAGAATAATTGAAGAAACGTCATTTTTTTTAATATTGACATTAGGCCTGAATATATAATATAAATATTGACATGAATCAATATCAGATATAAAATAGTGACATCTTAAAAAAAACATAAAATTACCTTCTTTACCATCCTTTCTTGTAGCCGATAATAGTGTACCCTTGAACCTTCCCTTCAAAAATGTTACGTCAATGAACAACATTGGCCTACAAAAATTAAACTCTTGGTTACTAACATGAAACGACACAAACAACTGGCGAAATCTTTTCATATTATCTACATCCAAAACAAAATGACTCCTTGGATTAAGTTATGTTGCCGCATTGGTGTACCATCTCAATTAATTAAATGATTCAGCTGAGTCCCCAAACACGATGGCCTTTGCTTTCTCCAAAGCTCTTCATGCCTTATCATAAGACATCGTGAGACCATAACTGTTCTTCATATAGCTAATAACAGACACAGCTGACGTCAACGTGCACTGCCTTATTTGATCGATAATAGGCCTAGATAATATTTTACTATGCATCCTATCATCACTAGCATTAAAACAACCACTTGACATGTATACTCCTTATGCTATTACCCTTTTGTTGTTATTCCTCACATAATTAAATTTAAAACCTAACTCAAATGCATATCTACATAATGCAATCCTAAACTCAACAACTCCCCCCTTCAAAAACCTGTGCAACGCCCCTAATCCCATTAGCCCAAGAAGATGACATCAACATAGAACTAGAAGAAGAATTGACCTATAACAGAACAACTTCCTTTCCAATAATAGTGACATTAGAAATTCCACCATCAACAACATTAACATTCAACCCCAAACTACGATCACCTACATGGACATCTATATGACTCAAACGTAGAGCAAGAACAATAGATATTATATTGTTCAATTTAATTTGAATTCTAAGAAAACATTTCGAATGACCAGGAATAGGAATAGCATATGATAATTCCAAGTTTTCTTCCAGCAATGACTGTCAATTCTCAACCAAACTATTGATTCAATCTTTAAAATAAAAATTACGTGATATTTGCAAAACAAGTGTTTCGAAACGAAACTTACATAACACAATGATCTTTTTGTCCATGATCAGTATCAATGAGAAACTTGAATTCTGACAAAACGAGAAAGTATAAGAAAAATCCTTTAATTTTGCGAAAATCGACTAGATAATTGAGATCAATGATGAGAAACAACTAGAAATAATTGAACAACTAAAATATTGAAGATTCGATCGCGATTTTGCGCAAACTTAACACGGGTTTCTAGGTTGAATAATCAAATTTTTTCGGTATTTTCAATGGCAAATATGTAATTTAATAAAAAATCAGTTAATTACAAAAAAAACCTAAAACTATACCTAATTATAAATAAGATTTTATAAGTGACATCATCCTTAATAAGTTCTACAAAGTAGGCCTTGTTACAATTTCGCCAAAAAAAATAAATAAGTTAACTAATGTCAAACAATCTCAAAAAGAAGCACATCAATAAGAGGAAAAAAAAAACAATAATGTCAAGTTTAAAAGGGTGATGACTCCGATTACGAGTTGTCAAACAATAATATCAAGTTTAAAGGTGATATCAGTGAGAATGGGGAAACAAGTGCTAATAGTCTCATTGTAACAAATGCATATTAAAAATCATAATATAAATTATATTTTAAGAAAACGAGCATTAGTAAAGTATTCAAAAAGATTAACATAAATATATATTAACCCAAATTACATTTCCATTGAAATTGAGGATAAGTTGATAACTATTTCGCCTTTGTTCTTTTTCCTCTAATGCGACATAACAATGTTGCAGATGGAATTGATGCAACTGGTAGCATAGGAGCTTCAGCTGAACGCAGTGGAGCAACAACTGGAAGAAGGAGCTGCAGCTGAAAGCGGTGGAGTAAAAACTGAAAGTGGAGGAGCAGCAATTGAAACAACTAGAAGTGGTGGAGCTACAACGGGGAGTGGGGGGAGCCGCAACTGAAAGTGGAGCTTTTCAGGTACTGATTCTCTGCAGTCCATTTTAATTTCAACTAGCAAGATTCATTAACGCTTGGTGCTATGTTTGTGCGCTTGAATTCTGCATGTTAATATGTGCATGGACAAAAAACCGTTCTATTATGAGTAACAAGTTTTTATGTTTATCATTTTTTTACAAACAAACCAAGCCCGTACGACATCAAACCTTGTGACCCCAAGTCAAGCTTGTAAGCTCGTTCGACATGCAGGCTTGTGAGCCCAATTTAGTCTTGTGAGCCCGTACGACTATAAGGCTAGTGATGAGTCCATAATACATAGGTCTACTGACCGTACGACATAGGGCTACACACCGAATATCAGGTTTCAGACCCGTCCTGATAACTCAGTGAGACTCGATTATTATCGGGCCAACCCGACACAGTTTGATAAGAATCGGGTGAAACCTGACCCGAACCCGGTTATTCCGGATCGGGTTTCAGGTTCTAATTTTACTTAATTTCGGGTTATTTGGTGACTCAATAACTCGGTTGAATTAAATATATATATATATATATATTTATTTATTTACATTTAACTTTTAATGCCATCTTTTACCGATTCTTTCTACCTCTACAATTTTTTCGTCTTTTCTTCATTCCTTTGGATTCTCCGCCTCTCTCTATCTTCTTAATCCCTTTTTGTTCTCATCAAATCTATTTTCTGCATAATCTTTCATCAGATCTTTCTTATTAAACCCTCTTTCTCCTTTGTCCCAATCTCTTTCTTCTCATCATATCAAAAATGGCAAGAGGGGTAAGATCACTTTCAACTCTAGATGCAAGGATAGGAGAAGAAAATGTCTTCAGATCCAAAAAAAGCTCCTCTCGCCATTTTTAAATATTGGCCAACTCACAAGAATTCTGAGGTTTTCGCCGATCTATGGTGAATTGTTTTTGCTATTTTTATGAATTCTTAGGCTGAGCCACGAAGGTTTACAACTATTTTGATCGAGTTCCATTTCGTCCTTTTTGAAATTCAAGGTTTCATGTTTGGAAAATACTGTATATGTGTGTAAGTTATGAAGACGTTTATGAATGAACATGAAACTAAGAATTTCATCTTCGAGAAGTCATCTTGGGTTAGATGAGGTGCTTATATCTGTATCATAGTTTTTAGTCTTCTTTGCTTTCTAGATCTTGATCTGATTACTCTTCGTGATTCTTCTACTTTGGTTTCTAGAACTTGTTCTGAAATTTTGGAGATTGAATTTTTATTCTCAACTTGGCTTGTTAAAAGCTATCGGGTAACCCGAAACCTATTAGCCCGATAGATGACCCGAAACCCGAAGATTTATTACCGGGCTATTGGACCGGATTTATGCCTATGAAAATTAATCGATTCGGGTCAAACACGGTCCGATTGCTCGGAATCCGGCCCGGTGTGCAGGGCTAATACGAAATCAAGACTTGTGAGTCCAATTCAAACTTGTAAGCCCCTTCGACATAAAAGGTTTGTGCCCATTAGGATTGAGGCTCACACAACTATTCCATTATAACAAGCATGCTTGGCCCAATGAATTAATAACCCATTTAGGCTCTATTTGGCCCATGTGTGCACAAATGCCCAATCCGCCGAATAAAAGTAATGTTTGACCGCCTGTGCAACTCACGTGTCAAATGTGTGAGCTGAAGTCCTATAAATATTAGTCCAAGTTTCTTGAATGGTGTCGATTATGATCTTACTCCATTTCTCTTTCTAAAAGCCTTCTCACTGTAAGTCTTTTCTTCTTCTGTTTGACGCAATGTGTTTTTCCTAATTATTGAATCTCTTTTTCGACATTTTTTGAATTGTCGATTTTAATGTGTATAATAGGGAACTACAAAAATGCAAGAGGCAAGAACCAAGATAAGGACTTTTGAAGGCCCCAACCCCAGAATCGATCCTCAAGATAAGGACTTTTGGAGGCCTCAACCCCAGAATCGATCCTCGCATACCCTGGAGGTGGAAAAGGAAAGCACCATGAAGGCTTTCTAACAAAAGAGCTTCACAAAATTACACTTTGCTAGTCGTTTGTGGCATTTGTGCCTCCCTGCCAATGTTGGGCGGGTTGAAAACTTTTACATTAAAAAAAAAAAAACCCAAACCATGACAACTGTGGTTATGTGATGTCTGATAAAGATCATTTAGGACGGCCTGCCAAGATTGAGGTGTGAATATCAAGAGAAATCGACATTAACATCCAAAAAACACGAAAATCAGCGTAACAAGATACCAAATAAGTTTAAAAAATCACAACATTGCCATTCACACACGCAAAAGAGCAACATGGAGTGAAAACTGTTCACAGTCCGACTCAATCCTCTGCAGAAAATATCCTTATTTCCAAAGCATGAAATTCCATTAAGCAAATGACAACTAGTCACACTTTAATGCATTACATAAGATGCCTACATTACATGAAGCTTTTGCAGGCAGGGCCCTTGGAAAGATCAAGGCGAACTTCCATCCCATGATGCATGTCTACTGGCACGAAAGTTTCAGATTCACGAGGATCTGCAAATACAAAGAATAGAACGATAAATTATCAACAAAACCAGCAAAAACAAAATAATAAATTGTTTACTTGTTCATTTAAAACGACTTTTTTTAAAGTAAAAACGTATATGTCAACAGATAGGGTCCCAAGACCAAGAGGGTGCAAGACAGAAAAACTAATGCCTACAGCAAATACAACATTACTGCATGCTTACATTTATCACGGAAAGAAATTCAAATGAGTAAATGCTCTACCAATAAGAAGGAAAGAAATTGAAGACAACCCCTAGCCCAGCAAACTTTGGACATACGGTTGCAAAAGAAATCACATCTATCATTTATATTCAATATATAAAAACAAAACCCAATTCCTTTATTGACAAAGGTACAAGAAAGATAGCAAGTGTATGACGAATTCGAGAGACATTTGTTTTGGTTTTAAATGGTTTCAGAATGACAATAATCATGTTATGAACTTAATCTGCAACTCTTTAAAATCTTAGGGAAAGTATAACCTTCCTCATGGCTCATTAATCCATAAGGATGAAGGCTTCAAAAATAATGGCTTTGAACATGTAAAAGTCAATCCAGAATCCTGAGTTAGCAAGATGTTTATAGGGAAATGAAACTGAGGAGATACATTTGGCTACAACGTAAAAGCAATTTTGTTACCGTTCAGATAAGACTCGAAACCGAAATCCTCCAAGTACCCTGTAGCAGCCTCCAAACCTAGGAAGGAAGAAGAGATAGCACCAGGAGGCCTTCGGAATCTACAAACAGATTCAAAAGGATACATTAGATAAAATAATTAGTATCAAATTTGCACAAAATGCCATCTACAAATGGTAAAAAAAAAAGCTCACATAAAAACTAGAACAAAAGGACAAAACACATCCAAATGAGTTTTTTTTTTTAATGGCAGGAGCAAAGCAAAAGAAGTCTCTCCTCCATAAGAGACATATGGTTTAACTTCCAAAAATATTGAGCAGCAAATTGCAGGGAACACCAAGGTAATGGTTTTGAAATTAAAATGACAGCATTGGCATTAAAATCTTCAGAAAAGCTGGTCGTAAAGGACTCCCCAAAGCCAATGTTAGCACCTTCAAACCAAGATATAATTTAAAATGTATCACGAAAAATACACAAGCGCTCCTGGATATAGGTTAAAAATAAACAAGCAACTACTTCATAAAATTTTAGCAATACCCCCTAATATCAGATTCAATAAGATAGACCGTCAAGAAAATAAAACGAATAATTAACTTTAATTTCTGATACTATGACATGGGTACAAATTCCTTTTATATATTTAATTATTTATGAATTCTGAATGAATAAATAGATTTCATGTTTATGTATTCTAGTTGATTTTATTTTAATGGAAATTCAAGCAGCAATTTGCTTTATTTGTAAATTTTCCTGGCTAAGAGAAAAGTGTTAATAGGGATCCAATAACTGTAGCATAGTCAATGTTATATTTGATAATAAAGGGAATTATTTGTCTCGATAATATACATCCAAGCAGTAATTGGTATTGCCATATTAAATTGAGTTCAAGGAGAACCTTAACACTCAAAACAGTTGTTTCGCCCCCCATAATCTGACTCCACTTTATAAAATAGAACTTGACAAAACTTTGTCTCTACTTATCTGGCACATTTTGCTACCAAATAGACAAGAGGGGCTGTCTTTGTAATTGTACACCACCTAGATCACTATTCCAGCTCTTCATCAACGAAACATAAGACATAACAGAGAGTGACGACTTTGATTCAACTTTCCTTCTCCATCAAACCATTTCTCAGTAGATAACAGAATGTGATTGTCAAGTTCTAACACTCTTGGATACATAAAATTCAAAAACATTTCAGCTTTCCAACAAAGGGGATGTTTCTACAAATAGCAATCCAAGGATACTCTTCCCCCTTGGACCACAATCGCCAATACACCAAAAGGTCCAGGAGTTTAGGGTTTAAGGCACCAAAAATTAAAAGTGACGGGACTTTAGTAATCACTGCCTTCTTCACTATCGCCATTATCTTTTTCCATTTTGTCACAAAAAAACTTGATGTTTACATTTCCAATAAACTAAAGAGCCTTGTACGAACAAAAAAAAATGCATGTAGTTTCCTACTAGCAGTCAATAGTCAATTAAATACACAAAATCGCACAGAAAATATAGCAATTGTAATAAACATTAAAAAAGTCCAAAACATAAGAAGTCCCATAAAAGAAAAAAATTGTGCTCTACTACTCTGCATTCAATAGTTCCTGTGGCAAACATTGGTAATGTACAATGACAACACTCAAACAGTATCAAGTTCCAATAAAGATATTTATTTCCCCTTACTGATGCAGAGCACCTTAGTTGTCACGCCCCTCTGTTGTAGGTGTTGGGAAACACTGTAGCATGGACATGAGAACAGTCTCACAGTCTCCTTATCTGAATGACTTTTAACCCTTTTCTTTCCCCCACTTTATTTTAGAGTATTTTCACATTAGTTATTCTTTTATCTACACATTTTTGTATTTGAATGACTTTTAACCCTTTTCTTTTCCCCCACTTTATTTTAGAGTATTTTCACATTAGTTATTCTTTTATCTACACATTTTTGTATTAAAGTAGTCATATGACTGGGAAGTAACTTCACTAAGTTTGGATTGCTAGGATTACTAAAGATGATCCATAATCACCAGATAACCAGAGAGCTGCCAAAACCCTAGTATGGAAGTGCCGTTTTCTTATCAATCATGTTGTTATATCATTGGCAGAAGGAGAGAATAGAACCTTGTACCTGGTGAAAAAGATAAGGAGCAGGCCACCACAAGTATTGAAGTACTTCAACCCCTCCCCCCAATAGAGCCTAAGATTGACTGAAAGCAATTGTTCATCTTTTTCTTTGAAAGAGAATCAGTTGTTTATCAGTTGTTTATCCTTGCTTCAAAAGTGAAGACTTATTCATGCCTAGAACCCATTTTACTAGTAGATCTAAACCACAACTTCATCAAGCATTGTTCAAAAAATAATCAAGCCGTATGTAGAATAAATTTCAAAATCATAGAAATTAAATTAAATAAAAGGCTTCAAGTTCATACTTCGAAAGAATTTGCCTGTCCATATCCATCTTCAATGGGAAAGCTGATCCATAGGTATTTGCAAGGATCTGTCTCTTCATGTCTTCTTTATTCTTCAGTATCTAAAACCACAAAAAAAAGCCAGAAATTAGATACTAAACTTGAATCCTCCTCAAACAAATCTTCAATCTAATTCTGGCATTCCATTTAGGGTTTTTTTTTTCTTTCAAATACAAGTAAATAGATTGCGAAATTAAATTAGGAAACCCCAATATCAAGGCAGAAAACTTTCATTCTCCACTGGATTATCGCTCACTTTCTCGGGAGTGAATCAAAAATTACCGTTCCATGTGCGACTTCGAGAGGATGACATCCGACGATGTCGCTCTTCACTCCGTTAAGGCCGAAACGAAGCGCATCGTTTTGGATCCCACCGATCTCGTGTGCTACGGTCTTTGAAGCTTCCATTGTCGAGATTTTACTTAGTCTTCGCCTGCTGCTGTTTCTCTGCGACTCTGAGCCTGGCTTTGTGAAGAAGGCAGGCTAATTGAGCTAATAAAAGGACGGGGGCCCTTTATTGAACGTATAGGATTTTCGTTCCCTTTAGTCTTGAATCTAGACCGTCAAAAATAATAAAGGTGAAATTTATGACTTGCATTCTGATTTTATTTGGCAAGTCCTAGAAACAAAATCCTCCCTTTAGAAAATTGTTTGCTTAGGCCCTTATACTTTCTCTTTGGAAGTTAATTCAGCTTTCGAAACTTACTAGTGACATGTGTCTACTTTACAATTATTTTTTAGAAGTGCAGTTTTTTTTGTATGTATAGTAAAAAAATTTCCTAAAATTATATATTTCATCAAAAGTTTAAACATAAATTTAGAGTGGCGCATAATTTATACAAATTATATTTATAGAGTTTGTTTATCGTAATCTTCACTTATATTTTTTATAAAGATAATTTCATTTTATATAAATATCTTCCTCAATATTTACAAGTAACTATCATGTTAATATCTTATATATATCTTAAAGTTAATAATATTTGTAATGTTGTTAAAGTGTTTTTTTAAGGGCAAATTAGATAAAAGGACATAATCATGTTTAATTTTGGAAGGAGGTCCAATTCACTTAAAAAATTAGAAATAAGGACAAAATAATTAAACTACCCAAACTATCTCTCTCATCCATTACATGTGGTCTTCATCTTCGACAATAAAAGCTCCTCTTCCCAACATCTGATCGAAGAGAGACCACTTCCATTGAAATTGTATCGTCGAGAGGAGTCTAACGACAGTGGTTTCTCCTCAATCAGCCGCCGAAAAAGGCCGGATCAAGGCAAAACGTTCAAAACACATTTTGCCTCAATCTGGACGTTCCTGACATCGAATTGAAGCGATACTGGTGCCGTTGGATTCGTATCGTCCAACCGATTCCAACGCCACCAGTCTTACCTCGATCCAACATCGGAAACAGCTGCAGCAATGAAAAGAAGTTTTGGGGCGTCGTCGGAGCTTCGCGGTGTCTTTCTGGCTGCTATGGACCTCTGTTCTGGCTATCATAGGTCGGGCTTTACTCCTCCCATAGTTGCGCTTCTTTTGAGACCAACTACGATCATTTTGGTGGTCGGACAAAAAAGTTAAGCTAAAAAATATGAAATCATAGTTTTAAAACTCTTTTTCTCTGTATAACCTATATTTCTCTGTAGATCCTTTATTTATCTTTAGAATCACTTTTTCTCTGTAAAATATATTTTTCTCTATACAATATACCCAAAGCTCGTATTCAATACTAAAACTCTATGTCCCAAAGTTCAGACATAAAAGTCAGACCAAAAAATATGAAATCGTAGTTTTCATTCTACTGTTGGTGCATAACTTTTTTTCTTTTTATAACCTATATTTCTCTGTAGAACTTTTTTTCTCTGTAGAACTTTTTTTCTTTATAAAACATATATTTAGAACATATATTTCTCTTTAGAATCTTTATTTATCTTTAGAATCACTTTTTCTCTATACAATGGACCCAAAGCTCGGATTCAATACTAAAACCATATGTCCCAAGGTTCAGACATAAAAGTCAGGCCAAAAAATAGGAAATCACAATTTTCTTTCTACTGCTAGTGCATAACTCCTTTTCTCTTTATAACTTATATTTCTCTGTAGAACATTTATTTCTCTGTAGAACTATTTTTCTCTGTAGAACCTATATTTCTTTGTAGAACCTTTATTTATCTTTAGAATCACTTTCTCTTCGTAAAATATCTTTTTTCTCTATACAATAGACCCAAAGCTCGGATTCAATAATAAAATTATATGTCCCAAGTGATGAACCCAAGGTTCCGACATAAAAGTCATGCCAAAAAATATGAAATCATATTTTTCATTCTACTGTTAGTGCATAACTCTTGTTCTCTTTATAACCTATATTTCTCTGTAGAACCTTGATTTCTTTGTACAATTCTTTTTTCTATGTAATTTTTTTCTCTATTCGACAAACCCAAAGTACAGATTCACTGCTAAACATTTATGTCCCAAGTGATAAAACTCAAGGCTCGGATTCGTTAAACCCTAATGGATTCAAGGAACATATTCACTACTAAAATATTAAATGTCACAAGTGCTAAACCCTAGGGCCCTAACTACTAAACCCTCACGGGCTCGGATACCCTAAACATCGGGGTTCAAACTTCCAAAATTGGTTAGAACTCTTTTTTCCTGTAGAACTATTTTTTCTCTATTCGACAAATCAAAACTCAGATTCGCTATTAAAAACCTATGTCCCAAGTGATGAACTAGAAAATTCAGATTCACTAAATCCAACAAATTCTTACCATTGGAAGCACTTGAAGCAAGACCTACATAATGTGCTAATAATATCATAATAAAATGTACAGTGTTATTTTTCTCTGTAGAAAATATTTTTTATCTGTAGAACCTTCGAAAACATTTTTTGACCAGGTAATCACTTTTCGATGATGGATTGAGGCAAGACCACTGACGTTGGACATGTCTGACCAAGATGAATTCAAAGCCACTGATCCCGTCTCGATCCGTTTCCAGAAATGGCTAGATCGAGGTAAAACACGTTCTGATTGGTGCCGACTATTTTGCCTTGATTTGGAAGTTTCCAATGTCGGATCTTGACAAGTCTAGTGGTGTTGGATTTGTCTCGGCCTAACGATTCTAAGGCCACTAATCTCACCTCGATCTGACATGAGAAACGATCGGATTGAGGCCAAATGTGTTATGAACATTTTTCCTCGAATCGACAGTTTTCGATGTCTAATCTTGGCAAGGCCAATGGAGTTGGATTCGTCTCGATCTCACGATTCCAACGCCACTGGCCTCTCCTCAATCCAAAGTCGGAAGCATCCGCAGCGAGAAAAATAAGTTTTCAATCATATTTAATTGAAATAATAATGACAAATCTGCAATTTCAAGTTTTGTCCTTAATTCAATAAATTTAAAAATCAGCTGGACCTTAACTAACAAAAAAAATTCAGCTGTCCTTTTATTCTTAAAAGTTAATAAATTTGGACCTAAGCCTAATTTCCCCTTTTTTTAAAATGATGTTGAATTTTGATTTTTTAATTTTAATATTTTGCTGTGATATACCGGGATTGATTTAAAATTAAATTATAAAATGATTTACTTGATTGTTTGTTTGAATTTTGAGTTACCTAGAAATGGTGAAACTGATAAAAGAAATATGAAAAGACTTCTTATATTGAATGGGTCAATTGAGGCATAAATTGTATGACTTGTCATAAGTTTTGATTTTTCCATATAATTATTACTTCAACGGTATTTGTCTCTCTTATTACATTGAATTGTAAATTCTCTCTTTTGAATCCTACGAGGTTTTTTTTTTCCTCACTATCAATATGTGAAATAGAACAAACGGGAGACTTTGCACTTTTACCTAAATAAAATAGATACTTGACGGTTTATCTCAATTACTCGTGAAGAGATCAACACTGTCATAAAAACATAATGAGTTGCTTGAGTCAACGTGGTAAGGCCAATAGGTTTTTCGCTTTTCAATATAACTAAGGGCATGCCTGCGCTTCGCGCGTGTTATTATTTAAAACATGATTTTTTTTATGTACATCATCGGTATGAATATTTGTTATACATTTCGCGCGTGTTATTATTTAAAACATGATTTTTTTTAATGTATATCATCGGTATGAATATTTGTTATACATAGGATACATATGTATGTTGGATCATCCTGACTCGTCTGAGTTGTTAGTGAGACTTGCAACTGTTTTTATTTATAATATTAAATTTTACAGAAAAATATGAATTTTTCATAAATTTTTTACAATCATATGAATATGAAAATCATGAAATTTGATTATTAAATAAAACAATTATGTAACTTGAATGTTTTCATGTCAATCGTGCAAACCTTCTCTCCCTCCCCAACATTTAAAGATGAAATTAATTTTGAGGATCCATTCGTATCACTAAGAGTTATGTAAGAAACAAATATAAAATGATAATAGTTTATCAAAATCCCTCATACCATCACTTGAAAACTGTTGCAAATCTGACGGTGAAAGTCTTATAATCAGCAACCATCTACATGTGTTCTAAATGGTGCCATAACTCATAAGAGAGGAAAAGCATACAAGTTAAAAATCTTAAAATCTTATTTTTTAAAAAAATAAAAATAAATTAATGGTACATATTATGTTACTTGATTCTATGTAATATACAAGTAAACTTTGCTAGATGTTCAGTCTAAAATAAAAACTAATACAATTTTCAAGCATTAGATAAACTCAATGTGTAGTGATCACATATATGGGTGACTGCCTGAAATGTCCATTCTGCATGTGACAATACATATGACTTCTTATCTGGAAGTAACCATGCCATGCATACCAAAACTATAAGACAAAACATTAAAACACAACACCCTAGGCCAACTGATTATGAAGTAATTAAGAAGTACTAATAAATGGATGACAAAGGCTTATAGGAGGACCATGGATCCTATAGCACCCCCAAGAGGTTTTCTAAATGTGAAGTATTTTAGATGTGTGAATGTCATTATCTGAGAAAGATCATTCAAAGCAGACTGGATAGAAATTCTACCAATCAAGATTCAGTCAGAAGTCTAGGAAAAAGTCTATCGAAGTTAAGAAGAAAGAGATCCTGAGCATTATTGGTAACTCCATGAAGAGAATGATAACCATAACTTGCTAGCTCGATATACTACAAGAAAACAAGGTTTATGTGACAAGAAAAGTCATCATTGAAAGTATATTTATCGTCACAAAAATGTTTTAGTGACAATGTTAATGATGACTCTATTTCGTCACATATGTGAGTGTCACTGAAAGTTTTGTGACAAGAATAATGACGCGCCACTAATAAACAAACATCAATGACGATCAATATTGTCACAAATAATTAAGGTTTAGTGACGGCATTAAGTGTCACTAAAACAAATGTTTCTGTGATGGTAATACTTGTCACATAAATATTTCTTGTAACAAAAGTGGTGTCACAAATACGGATATCCTCGTCACTAGATTGTGTTACGAAGGTGGTTTGTGAGATGCAATAGTGACCATATTAGTACATTCTGTGACGAGTTTTGTTGTCACCAACGGCGACTATCAGTGACAAGATATAGTTGTTGTGACATAAACATTTCTTAATGACAACTCTATGTCATCTCTAAAAAGTATTTTGATCATAGAATCATATCATTTAGTGACGAGTAATGTATTGTTACTTGTCATTGAAGATATATATATATATATATTAAATAAATCAAAATTTACTCCAATATCCATTCCACAAATTAAGATGATAAACAAACATACTAATTGTCATATAATATTTGTTATATTTTTGTCAAGTTCTAAAAGAAAATTCAGAATAAGTCTAATATTAATTAATTGGCAAAGAGATCATAGGAAGAATATATAACCAATACTAGCTAATGCAGTTTCATTTTTGTGGCAAAACATTGCTGATAGCTTGAGGCCTGAAGACATCCAATCAGAGTGAACGACTTCATGGTACTTGAGAATCCATCTTATAACATACCTGCAAATTTCACCATTATGAAAGGATCAGGAAATTAAAGTTGAAATTGCTAAACATTTCTTTTTGAAATGCATGTCCAAAGAAACAAGAAGTTAAGCAAAAAAAACATATTAAACTACTAATTACTTCGCACTTCAAATAGAAAATAATAACAAATCATATGACAAAACTCCAAATATCCAAATAATGATTCGGATACATTATCATTAGATGCATTGGATTGCAACAGCTAGAAGTGCACTTTGGCCAAATTGTTATACTACTTGACTTGTCTACAAACACAGAAAGCCAAAAGGACAGTAAAGTTGCTTCACTTCCAACGTATCTCCAATAAAGTAACTTCTTACCAAGCTTGCTGGCATGTCACTATTTTCATATGCTTCTATTTATCTTTAAACAAAACAATTCAGACTTTACCAAACTAAAGACCTCAAGAGGTAGGCTTATTATAGCCTCTTCAATTCCCGTTAAGGGCAAGTGTATTCAAGACAAAATTAGAATAATAACAAAAACACTAAAATAAAGCTTGACTATAGGGCACTCCCTCGAGCTTCCACCCTTCCCCCACCAAAAATCATTAGTAATAAGACAAGTGATAATTCAATTATTAGACCTTATTAGAGAGACCCATCAAGAGGACAAGGAATATAAACAATACACAGTGTACCCATACTCCATAGCCACTTTACTAGAATCTCTTCTCCACTATCAAACCGAACGTAATGATAATGAGTAAACTAAAATGAAACAGATGACAATATAAACAATACACACACACCCCCAAAGAGAGAGGGTGGTCATTTGTAGTTGTAGGCCTGAATTTCACCAAATTAACATTCAACTTTCATACAGTCAAACAGCATGGGATAAATAGTCCTCCATTTTGTCTCAAGCAAGTAATCTTTCTATTCCTCCCCAAGTCATCAGAGACCAATAACACATACTAAATTTAAATAATCCTCCATGTGACAAGTCAAAATGTAGTAATTCACCTAAAGAACAACTAAACTTAGCATGACTTACTAAACAACTTCCAACACATACTAAATTTAAATAATAAAAAAAACTTTCATTATTACCAAAATCAATAGACTTAAAAGTAAAAAAATGTAAAAAGTAGAACTCACATGTATGATGTGAATCATTTGCTCATCACAGAGTCAAACGGCCATAATGGAAGATTCTATGGTTATTTGTATATTATAAAGCATCTCCACTAATTACTAGTAGGCTATATGAAGATGGTTTATTGTGATAGAATAATAAAAAAGGTTTTGATAGAGAGAATAGAACTGTGAAACACAACACCCCCAACAAGAACAATTCGTATGCCCTGGCCCACTGGCCCCTCACTATAGGGCACTCCCAACTTGAGCTTCCATCTCTATCTCATAAAGTATTTCAGATCATTATAGGAAATACCTGATTTAACAATCATCCTTTTGATTGCGACATGAAACCAAAAAATACAGCCATATGTTCTTGAAACATAGCGTCAAACTCAGCTTGCATTTGGGATCGAATCTCCACCTTCAGTTCTTCTTGTACTTCAGTTCGAATTTCTGCACGAGTCTCGGAACATTGCTCAACTCGAACTTCAGCCCGTACTTCTTGTCTAACTCTTTCAATCATATTTTCTGTAATTTCCCCCATCATGGCCTCCTTAGCTTGGTCAACAGCCCTTAGAACTTGTTCTTGTACGTCCTCTTGTCTAAGCCTCTTGGTCGGAGGCTTTTTTCTTCTCTATATATTTTAATATATATATATATATATATTTGGTTTATGGGGACAGGGACAGACAGACTGAGACAATAATGGAGCTCCTATTAGATGCCTTTAAATGAATCTGTAAAAGTTAGCAGCTTTAGGTACTACGAATTCTTTGACAAAAAGACACTCAAGTAGTGTATTAATTCTCCTCTTGTATGTATTTTTCGCTCTTAGTTCCTTGTTCATATCATCCATGACCATGATGAGTAATCTCTGAAAGTTAGTATAGTGCTTGTTATCCTTTATAAATTAGTCATATTATTAGACAGACAGCAATTAGATTTTTTTTTGATAAATGCATCTGATTTTATTAAATGAAGAAGAGGAAAAGAAGACCAGCAAAACACTGGCAGCGCATTAGAAAAAACAAAACCCAGAGCATTAGCTATATATGCCTTGACAACAGATAAAGCAAAGGAAAGCCCAGACTAAAAGCCAAGCCAATTAAGCACCCTTCGAACACCATTATATCACACTTTGGCAGTAGCAGCACCCAACACACGACACCCGCAAGTTCAGTACAGAACCCAAAATCAAAGCAGCCAAGCACTAAAGACAACAAAGGCAAACAGCAGCAGGACCACAACAGGAGATCAAATCCATGCCAATAACATATTACCACGATGGATAAGAATTAACATCCTCTCTCCCTTTCCATTCTCACCCTAGTACTACCCTACTCCCCACATCCACAAAAGAGAATTAACATCCTCTTTCCCTCTCCATCCCTATATCTATCTTAAGTGTCATTTTCTCACATATACTTCACACAAAAGAAACATGATAAACAAAGGGATGTTGGGGATAAAATGATGTATTCAGTGTTCAACATTTATTTGTTAAGCCTCTTGACTGTGCAATCATGGCAAAAGGAAATCATATTATCAAAAAAAACGTCCCACATGAATGAATAGTTCAAATAAAATACTATAACTATCATAATAAAAATTGTTATTCTATTTGCAAGTGATCAAATCATAGCACCAAGACAATACATACATTTATCATTAGAAGTTGAAGCTATATTCCAGAATCAAACAAATACTAGAGAAGATGAAGTGGGGCATTCAAAAAACTACAGCTAAAAATGTCATCAAAATGTGCAATACCCTATTAACTAATCTCACCATCACAATCTCTTCCGTCCAAAGCAATTGAAACCCTTTAAATTCATGCTGAGAACCTAGAAACCTAAATAGAACATGTTCATCCACGAAACACAAAAGATATACTCATAATTAAGAATTAACTGCTTATTTTCTCAACCCCACGTAAGTTAAAGGCTAATACAAGTTAACAACGAACACAGTCACTCGCGTGTGAACAACTGAACATGTTTCTGGCTGTTGCGCAACATATTTTTCTGAATTTGATTAAGATTTTCTTCTATAGATTTAATTATTTGAGATTGGGGATAACTCTTCAAATGAAAAGTAAATATTGTTGGACCATAGGTCCTACATTTGTGTTTTGATGCAAAAATACATATTGGACTATTTGATTGTGCTTAACTTTGGATGAATTTGGATAAATCACGAAATGAATTATATCTACTGATTTAAGCTTCATTATATATATTTGGAATCATGTTTGATCATGTTTGATATAAATTGGATGAATCTGGACTGACTTATTTTTCGATGCTAAAATCTGTCACAACATCACACTGCGCACACGTTGGTTGAACAGTCATAACTTATTCATATGAGATCTGATTGACTTGATTCTTGTTCTGAAAATTATTTAAGACACTCTGAAATTTTTCATTGTCAAATAGTGTCAGGTCAATTTTAAGTTTATCAGGTTCAATTTATCTGTTGAAATAAATCCACCTGTGTAGTCATTAAACTGGGCTAGTAGAGCTTTGCATGATCAAATTGAATGACCAAATGACCTCAGTTATAAGTGAAATTTTGTATGCACATTCAGTTATATATGAAATGATTTATCATGTGCTTACTTGAATTTTATTAAGCTTATAACATGTTGATTAACCTAAGTGCTAGCATTGAAGCTCTTTGAGCTTACAAGCAAAAATGGGATGTTTTGTCATCTATTCTTTTTGTAGGCTTAATCAACTGATCATCATGAGCCTATTTGAAGTATCATGAATCTGATTCTATTGATAAAATTTGTGCATCATGATTTGAAGCTCATTTAGACAAGTTTGGACATGGTCAACCCTATTTGGTTCAAGTTACACACTTTGTGTGCAAGAAATGGTTCCAGCCGTGTGCCTTGTGTTATTATTGCTGGAGAATTAACTCAAGAACTTCTAGAAGCTTTATTATTTGTTTTGGAGTCAACAAAGTAGAGGGAATACAAGTTTGAAATACTTGGTTGGTAGTGTGCCTAACACTTGCACTATGGAGACAAGGAAGAGACAAGGGAGAGACATGATGACATAAAGTTATAATATTTTCCAGAATTTAAGATGGACTTGTTTGGCATTCCTTGAGAGAGAGTTGCTTCATGAAGATGACTCATTTGATTGATCCAAACAAGGTGCAACTCAAAATGACAACTCTTGGAGAAATATGACCAACGGCTTGATCTTCAATGGCTGAGATCAATTTTATTTAAATTAAAGAAAGGTCCAGATTTAAAGTAGCTTCAAGGGCCAAGATTTGAAGATGTATTGATCCAATGGCTGAGTTGGCTTTTGTTTGTTTTGAAGAGAGAAGGGTTGGCCATTCTTGCAAGGCGGAAGAAGCATTTGCAAATTTCTACTAAGTGTTCAAGCTTACTTGCTCTCAACTTCATCTTCTTGATTCAAGCTTCTTCCTTGCGATCTCTTGCTACCACTTTGATTACATTCAAGCCATCATCTTCCTATTTGAAAGAGAGATCCAAAAACTCCTTGAACCACCCCAAAATCTTTCTACCCTTGGGTACTCTTGGTGTGTTCTTGAGAGTTCTTCAACAAAGCTTCACCTAAACCTATTCTTGATCTAGTGTGAGCTTTGTGTGAGATTACAAGAGTGTTTGCTACACATTTGAATCCAAACCCATTTGAGCAACATCTTGTGAATTTGAGTGTTCTCCAACCATATATAGCCTAGAGCTAATCTTGAGAGAACCAAAACCCAAATACTTGTAAAAGTCCCTTTTGAGGGCATTACCTTTGAGAGGTGTGTGAAAGTTTAAGGTTAGCTTCAAACCTTGTTGGTGTACAAGTTTGGGGTGTTCTTGGAAACCCTAAGTTTGTGGTGAACTTGCAAAACCACATATATCCTTTAGTGGATTGGGAAATCCTAAGCTTGAGGGCTTAGGTAGTGGATGTAGGTGTGAGCACCGAACCACTATATATCCTTGTGCACACTATTTTGATTTCCTTGCTTGTTTGTGTGTTAGACTTGCTGCCTTGTAGTGACTTATTTTTGATTATCATTCTATTGGTATTATTGGTGATTTGTCTGCCTTAGAAGTTGATATTAGGGTGTTGCTTGCTGCCATTGCTTGTTGGGATATTGCTTGTGGTTGAACAACTTGTGATTATTGAATTCTATGTATACTTTTGATTGTTAATTTTCCAGAATACCAATCTGTCCGTGAATTGTTCATATAGCTAGACTTTGAATTTTGAGCTGAAGTTTTGATATAGTGTTCATTGAGGTGTTGTAATATTGCATATCAAATTTCGTTACATTCCGAGTTGAATTGCTAGGTCAAATTGCATTTACACGATTAGTGCGCAGATTTGCATTCTTGACATTGACTTAATTATTTGTGAGTTTTTAGGTTGTGGTTTTGTACTTGGGGTTTATACTTAGTTTTTTAAAACACAATTCACCCCCCTCTTGTGTTAGCCTAGTGATTTCAAATATCTCATCATCCAAAACAAAGTTAATCCTAAAATTCTAAGGCACATCTCGCATTTATATCAAGAAGAAAAAATTATAATTGCATTTTAGCTAGCGGGCAGATGAAGTAATTCTTTGTGGAAAGGCTAACAATCAAGGGTTCGGCCACCAACAACAATCTCTTCCAAACAAAATTTCTTAGAAACCCAGAAAAATACAGGAGTTTAACCTTGATGCAGAGAGAAGCTAGGGAAGACGAGAGCAAAGAGTTTCTGATGTCCTTTCACGGCAAGAGCGGAAGATGACTCCACATCAAGTCCTAAAAAGCACGAGAATATCCAGTTCATGCGAAGAAGAAGAAGGAACTCGCGCAGTCACGTTGGAAAAGAAGGAAGAAGGAAATGGCAGAGGACTCGCGCGAAGGAAAAATTTTTAGGTTTTAGATTGATAAATATTTTTAATTGTTAATTAATTTTTAAAAAATTTTAAATTAATAAATCATTTTGTGACAATTAAGAGCATAACTAATAATATTTAGTGACAACAAAATAAATATTGTCACTGTTACTTGGCGCCATTTAATTGAAAAGTTTTCGCCAAATTAAAGTTTTGACTTAGTGACAATTTTCTGTGACAACAAAATTGCACTTGTCACTAAAAATATAAGTTTTTGTGACTATTTACAATTCTCGTCACAGAAAATTATAACTTTTGACGAGATATATTTATTGTCACTCAATGTCCATGTTTAGTGATGAGTTATTATATCGTCACAGGTTTTTTGTCACTAAAACTCTACTTTCTTAATATTAAGAACTTCAATTAGCATCCGAATGGTGGTGCAAGCACCATTTATATCATCGTATGAAGTCTTTTTTCCGATTGAAAATTTCTGTAAGTCATTAGAGGAAGATGCATCAAAGTGGAATATTGAAATTGCATAAAAAACATTGCATTGCAACTTTCGTATCATTATGCAAGCCATTTCAAGATGGTGGACAATATCCGCATTCCATTAGTTAATGCCTCTGGAACGATATAAATGCTGATCTAGACAAAATAAAAGCCCAAAAACTGAGACTAATAACAATCGGAGCTACTACAAATAAGACAATAACTACATGCCTCATGGGACGAATTGCTTAAAGTTCTTAAGGTCAATTCATGATCCCCTTAGAAGTAAATACAATAACGAAAGTTTTTGCCAATGTAGACATCAAAAGCAGATGTAACGGACCCCAAAATTTGATAAAATTCAAACTTCAACGTACAAAAACAACAACACTATAACAATTCCGCCAAAAAAAAAGCAAAGACATCAGGATTTAGATTTGTTATGACCTTTTGGTCTTTTGGCGAAGGAGGCTTATCTTCCGAGGAGAGGGGTCGCTTGCTGAACTCAAAGAGAGATCCAATTCTTTTTGTTGAAATCATGACTACTCTAGTTTCATTTCTTTTTGTTGTCTCCATCCGTCTTCTCCTCTCTATTCAACAAGTCTAGAGAGGTGCTCATGAAATGAAAATTATGACTTACACTTCACCAAATTAATAAAATAAATCTCAATACTACAATTTGCACATAAACAACAGAGGTTCACAAAATCAATAAGATAGAGGGCCCAGGGAGAAGGTAGGAAAAAGTGTCTTAAGAGGTGGGTATTGACGAACAGTGTGAAGAATAAATAATTATTGGGGATCAAAAAGTGGAACAAACCTTGCGATTGTCGAAAGTGAACTGAGAAGAACAACCATGATAGTGAGTTGCGTAGTCGCGTCAAACACCCAATTAATGCGACTCATAGACGGCTATGGTGGTAACCCGATATTTTCCAACCATATCAAACACGTACATATTTAATTACATATAGGAGTCAAAACAGACAACGAAGGAGAGATAATTGACCTCGTAAGACCAGGAGTAGTGGATTCAGAAGATGTTTGTTGTTTTGCACCATAAGCCTCTGATTGTTTACCATCTTCTTTACATGCTTTGTGCTTTAGAACATCAGTATGCCTCTCTTGAATATGACATCACATCTGCGTGACAGGAAAATTGCTAGGATCATACATCAATCCTTTACCTTTAATTTATGAGACCTCGTATATAGCTTTAAGTATCAATAACAATAGACATTGGTTGGACACCTTTTTTTTAAGTTCAGTCCACGCAAAGCTAAACAAAGAACTGTGAACTACTCCCTATTTTTCAAACAAAAATCATAAAAGAGTGGAACAGAGGTTCTGATTGCCAACAACCAGCATCTCGTTAAACCCCCTGTCCATTTTACTTATGTTAGGCACGGGAAATGTGGCAAACATTTTGGAGGGAAAGACAATCATTTTGGAGAGAAAGAAGATGTGAAGATTGGGAGGGCCAAAGTTTGACTGGCTTAATTGAGCTGTGGGGAATCGGGGAGGGGCTTTTGGGTTTCTTTGGGTCCTGTCTATTTATTGTTTGGTTTTGGTGTTATTGGTTTTTATGCTAGTTCTTTCTGGTTTGGTGTGTGTGGAGAGTGCTTGGCCTCTCAAATTGCCTTGCATGTTCATTTCCTGTGTCTCTAATCAATAGCAGTCTTCCTTTGTACGAATGTTCTTATCATATCTTTTAACAAGAAAATTGCAATAATCTAAAGAAACACAGCTCTATAACATTCAAAATCTAAAATAGATAAGATGAATCACAATGAGGATTTAATTAATAAAACATGATTATTAATTAAATTAAAGTCTAGATAACCAATGAAGCTCCGACTAACAATGAATGGGCAAAGGGGAAAAAACAGTGATTCAATTAAGCCTTCATGAGAAAGCCAATCCCAATATTTTAAAGGTCATACTCTACAAATCATATCAAATACAGAAGACATTTTATAGTCTGACACCTTCGTAATGAAAATTTCTTTAGAATATTGCAACGGTAGAGCTTGTTCTCTATTTCATCATCTAAAGTTATTGCGATTGTTCATAGGTGTAGATTTTACCGAAGCTATTAAATAAATCAACTATGTAGCTTATTAAAAAGAGAGCTCGCATATTTTAAAAAAATGAAAAAGAAAAACTCTAAATTAATAGATATAGTTCAGTCACTTATGGAATTGAATGCACCCTGACTTGTAAGTCGCGCATCGAGTTACAATTTCAGAACCTCCGCTTGGCAATGTGGTGGAAAGCCATGGTTGAATTGTTGAAGTCCTTCATATATTACCTAGGAAGAGTAATGTGGCAAAGAAATAAGAGGATTAAGATGAACCTGACAAAAGCTGCTAAGCAATGATCGAAAGAGACTCCACAGATGAGGTGAGGAGCATCAAAGAGGCTGAGGAACGACTCGTCATATGAATGTAGAATACTGGAAATAAAATTACATCTATCAGAATACTTTGAGGTTGTCAAAGCATGCTAAAAAATTTAAATTGAAAACTTTCTGTCTAACCATTCCAGTTTTAGCATTCTAAACATATAAAGATCGAAGCCGAGAGTAAAAGTGACCTACCATCTATAATACTACACCAAGAAAGCCAAGATTAAAAAAAAAGACGAACATAAAAAGGGAAAAACAGATCAACAAATGATCTATCATGATAGTTATAGAGACATCAGTTTCTCAAATAATAGATATGCCAACAATTTGAGAAGTCATCATCAATTCTCATACAAAAATTTGGGGCAGATACATCTAAACATTTTTGTCTGCCATACATGTAAATCGTCCCTTTAATAGTGAAAAATGATAATGTATAAATAAAATCATAAAAATGAAATTGATGTACAGCTTAAATGATTCCATGAAAAAAACACAAAATTATCTGACAATAATGGGTCATTGCCACAACAAAGATTCATAATTAGGGGAAGGTGCAAAGAGTAACCTGAGCCTTTGTACTGCAACTCAAGCCTCATTCTCAAATAAAAAATGTCAGTTGATCTGTCCAGGACCTATTCATTTTGTATCACCAACAGCCTGAAGCTTTTAGAAACTTATCGCAATTACTGAAAGCTAGTTGCTGGTATAAGTGAGGTTGATGTTGGTACTCAGTTGAACTTACAACATGGAGCTTCTTATTGATGATCCTAATTCGAAAGTAAATATTATCCACATTGATCTCATCAATATCGGACCACAGATGGTTCAAGTTACTCATATTGCTCTGACTGCAATATATGGAAAAACAGAATAAAACAAACTGATACAAAATACATAGATTAAAGTTACATTTAAAATGCAGTTTTAGCAACAATTTATAACAAACCTAATATGGATTTGTTCCTTTAGCATGCTATGGGAAAATGTCAGGAGTGAATTTTTGAGTTGCACTCATACTGCCCTTGATCTTCATGGCACCCCTATATCCGTTAAATATCACAAAACAATATTGTATCACGAACAAAATTCATCCAACAAATAAGTAAGGAGTGACATATATGAACATAATGTATAAGTTCATACTCATCAAGACAATTTGGAAAATTTTCTTCCCGTGGAAAAGATTTACCAAATCTTTATCTTTGAAGCTAAATGTGGCATCGGGTTTTCGTTTAACTGCCCACCTTTGCCACCATGATTGCTCATTTAGTCCACTATACTTAAGTGCCTCATTCTCGGCCCAATCCTCAGCATCATACTTTATCCACCTGGGTCCAAATGTATGTAACTCAACAAACAAAAGAGAATTTTCGCTGCTTAAATGAGTACATACGATAGATCGGAGTAGGTAAATTGGTATAGGATGTCCTGGTTGAGGAATTGGATTACTCCAAATCCACAACCACCAAAAATTTGGCCACTATTTTGTGGGAAAAAACACGTGCAAAAAAAGTACACTGAGGTAAGCATATCAGGTTTTCAAGACAACAATGACTAGAGAATGCTCAGAGTAAATAAAGCCAACAAAGAGAAGATTCAAAGGAAATAAGACAAATCTTGAGAATCAATATGGTAATGGAGTCCTAATCACACCAATCAAGTAAGAGGAAATTGTAATCAACCAAAAAGGAATTCCAAGTAAACAATTTTTATTAAAATAGACAAAAATTGAAGGGAATTAAAAACTTCAGAGGGATGCCGTGTACCTAACCAAAAAGAATCTTATACGAAGCGGAGATGCTCGACGTAAGTAAACAATCAGCAAGCGATATAGTATGGGGAAATCGTCTAAAGACATCTCAAAAATAGTTGAGCCAAATAACAAAGCCTGGAACTTACCCAACATGTGCAGTTTTCAACTTTGCCTCTTATCAACAAATTGAAGCCGGTCTGCCTTCTGAAAAGTCGTGTTTATATGGATATCCTTTGAACTTCCAAAATGAGAGGATAGTGCAAGAGAAGAAGAGTAGAAGACGTGAATAGTCATTGTCGGTAGAGAAGTCTGATATGAATATGTTTTAGTTAATTAATTCTCTATAAATAAGTCTCGTTTGCTTTTTATTTTTTATATGATATTCCAGGTGTCAAACTCCCCTTACCCTTGTTTGATGATGTGGCACAACTAAAACTCATTTCTCAAAAATGAGTGATTCCATGTTAATATAAGGTATTGATGATTGATGATGATATTAATTAAGGTTATTGATTATATATAAAGATATTTGAGAAGAAAGACATATCATTAAGAAAAAAGGATATAATTTAATTTAGGGATAAGTATCGAAAAAGCCCCCGAACTTTGCGTTTTGGGTCATTTTGGCCCCTAAACTTTTTTTCGGGCCAAAATGACCCCTCAACTTACAAGAATGGGGCACGTTAGCCCCTCGAGTCAATTTCCGTTAAATATTGCTGACGTGGCCATTAGTTCGATGACGTGTAATTTTTAGCCGTTTAGAAATGGGGCCAATGAGCCCTTGTACTCGTAAAGGTATAGAGTTTCATTTGCCCCATTTTTCAGAGTACAAGGGCTCATTTGCCCAATTTCTAAACGGTTAAAAATTACACGTCATCGAACTAAAGGTCACGTCAGCAATATTTAACGGAAATTGGCTCGAGGGGCTAACGTGGCCCATTCTTGTAAGTTGAGGGGTCATTTTGGCTCGAAAAAAAGTTTAGGGGCCAAAATGACCCAAAACGCAAAATTCGGGGGCTTTTTCAATACTTATCCCTTTAATTTAATAGAAAATAAAATAAATAAATAATTCATAACTGCACTTTCTCTCTCTTATATCTTAGGTGACACATTGTGGAACATTCTTAAAACCTTTATTTTATATATGTTTATTTATAGATTACTGCAGCACCCGCGCCACACCCAATAAACCTTTTCAATTATTATTTTTAATTTTTTAAATTAATCATTAAACCAAAATAATTTACACGTGTGATGCTATTAGGTAAGATTTTTACTGAGCTGTCATCACGAAAACTCATATAAATATTCTATAAGCTTTCGTATTACATATAAATATGTATTTATTGATATAGAAAATAAAAAGAATATCAACATGGTTTTGATATTGAATGACCATGAATTTTTAAATTTTCATATAATTATTAATTTTTTAATATTAATTTTAGTTATTCACATACATATCATATCATGACTCTTGAATATTAAGTATCATCTTTCATATACCAAAAGGAATATTAAAGTCGCAAATATATCAATTAAAAAGTGGAGGATTATGATGCAGCCTGTAATTAAAATTTAAAAGATTTAGCGAACCATACAGAAAATACATTTTTTGTATGCTTGAATCCATACTTAAAGCTATCAAGCAATGTCGTCCTGCGTAGAAAGCTATTGTCCAACAGTGATGTCTTTCAAAGGTTTATCCAAAGATGGTTGAAAGGGCTTGTGGTGATTTTGTAAAGGTAAATTGGGATGACGGATTCGGTAGGAATCCGAACTAGAATGGGGATTGTGTTCCGTGATATCTAATATCCAAGGGGTTGTTCTAGCTTCTGGTACAATGGTGAAGGAGATACTTATGGATCCATCTCTTGAAGAGGCGGTGGCTGCTTTACATGTTGTCTCTTTGGCTCACGATTTGGGGTTTCGGAGAGTAATGTTTGAGGGAGGGTCACCGGTCATTGTTAATGTTGTTCTAAGTGGATGAAGATTTTCCTCTCACAAATTGAGGGAATGTGATTTTGGAGACCCGTCATCAGCTCTCTTTTATTTCTTGAGTGGTTTGTTTCTCATGTGCGTAGAGCTTGTAATGCCATTGCTCATATATGGGTTGGACAAATTGGCATTTGATGATCCGTGTATGAGAGTGTGGATTGATGAGGTACTTGTTGCAATCCATGGTTTAATCTTGAGGGATAGGGAGCTGTGGACTCGATAGATACTCACAATACAATGTACTGAACCGGCCCTTCCATAGAGCTTATTTGACAACTTATACTCTATCAAAATTTCTGCTATACTAAACGAACACTAAAATTCTATTTTCATGATTGATGCTCGTAACTTCCCTTGGGAATATCTTTGGTTCTCTCGTTGATGAAAGATAAGCTCGATGTTAAATCTCAATGTCTTGGTAGAGTCTTTTCTTTTGATCTTGCTGTGTTTTGGCTTCTTTAGTATCACGCTTTGTACACATTTGCAATTGCCAAAATTCAAAAGGTCAATATTGTTGTAAAACAAGCGCAGAATATTCTCAAAATCAAGATTAACGAAACTAGTGTTTATGAAGAGTATTTAGAATAACACTCGAAGGAAATTTAGTGAGAGATTTAGAGAGAGTTTCCAAGAGAGAAATATAGAGAAATTGATATCTTTTTCATTTCACTAAACATCTCTTTATATAGGATTAGTTTACAGCAACCAAATAAATTTTTTAATCAACTACTAATAATATAGGTTTAACCACCTCCTAACCACTCATTTAAATAGTCTCCTTCAACTACTAATAATGTAACTTTAACCACCTCATAACTAGCTTCCAAATGTACTAATCAAAGTGGGCATCCACTAATCAATATTAATATCATAATAAACATCATTTTTTTGTTCCTTTTGTGTGGTTAGGAAAAAATAATTCAATTCATGATTAGTCGGCATGATAGATGACAGATCAAAGAAAAACTACGTTCAAGAGGCTCTAGGCAGCGAGAGAATCGAGGTGATAAAAAGTGATAAATCTGAACTTCCAAAATAAATTCTCGCGCTTAAGACGACAATCATGGCTCATGACTCATAACATCAAGATCATGAGTTATCTCAACAGATAAGTTTGATCTTAATAAAACTAGAATGAATGATAATTATCAGCAAGAAAGAGTTATATTATCACTACTCGACCGCTATATAAGAAAGGCTAAGGTCGCCCGCAGAGCATCTCTAGTGTATACACTCAAAACATTATTCTCTAAAATTTTCAATTGGGTACAAATCTCTATACAAATATCAAGTGTATACATCTTCCAATAAAAAAATTTCACTTTCTTTCTCTCCGAAACACAACTACCAATACTATTTTTTTCACTTTTTATATAATTTTTTTCTTATCACTCTCTCTACACATTCCAAAATTTTCAGTGTCGCTACTTTCAAGCGCCACTACACATGCTCTAAGGTATGCACTGCAATTTTGATCACTTGATTATTGAATTCCTCTTAAGACAGAGATTGACTTGAACATCAGAGTGTAAACTGGTCACGAAAGCAATCTTTTTATTTTTGTAATGTTCAGGAGATTCGCTATTGCGTGTGGGTCATGCATAATTTTACATCAACACTTCATGAATTTAATGTGTTATATGCAGTATTGTTTTATGTGTTTTAAGTTCATTACTTTGCAATGAGCGAAAGAAAAATATAAATTTCTTCCATTGCTTTATATTTGGATTTTAATTTCTAGAATATATGGGCATAAATTTTCACTGAGATCGGAGAGAAGATCGAGAGATTCAAAGTGGGACTGAGACTGGGATCGACAGAGGAGGGACTGAGAGCAGCAAATCAATGATAGGGTTCGTCTTGTGTGAGTTCTCAGGCTGGGTCAATTAATCATTCAATTCTGAAACCGCCAACGAACCGATTAATTTATTGATTATGGTTGGTTTGATTATAGTTGTAACAACGATTACCCATAATTAATAATGAATTATATACACAGATCTACCACAACGGGTACTGGAAAAAAAATGACATCTCTTAGAGAGCCAAAATAAAGTCTGAATTATTGGGTCATTTATTTACTAGGCCACACAGAATGACAAGTCGGTTCTCCTTTGTCAAGTCTCATATAACTAATATCCACTGATTCTCCGATCCCCCAACCAACCCAACTCCACTCACCCTTTCCTCCAAGCAGAGCCTAAGATTGACTGAAAGCAATTGTTCATCTTTTTCTTTGAAAGAGCAGCAGTTGTTTATCCATGCTTCAAAGGTGAAGACTTATTCATTCCTAGAATCCATTTTACTTCTAGATCTAAACCACAACTTCATCAAGCATTGTTCGAAAAATCATCAAGCCGTATGTAGAATAAAGTTCAAAATCATAGAAATTAAATTAAATAAAAGGCTGAATTTAATACTTTGAAAGAATTTTTCTGTCCTCAATTTCAATTACTCCCGAAAGTGTACTTATATACCCCAAACATTTTGATTTACACATAATTGAGTATTATTCAATCCCTCAAGAATTCTATACTCAATCCATCAGAACAATTACAAGTATTCTAAATCATATCAAACTCATTTGAGTGAGATGATCCCGGCCGGTGAATACAAGTTACAGGTGTAAAACCAAAATGCTCTTTCTTTCGCCCTCATATCAATTAGATCTGAATTAACTCGCTTTCCTAGAAGTGCATCTTTAAGTCGAATCATTCCATGACTATTAGATACACCCTTAAGGTAGCAACCATTAATACATCACATCATGATATAGTCAAAAGTCACAAAGGCTAAAGTATTTGAAATCTATATTAAGATCTCTGTAAGACTCACACAGTGAAGAAACAGGGATTCATTCTTCCACTTCCTGATAGGTCGACTAGCACATGCAGTATGAAATGCATGCTATGGCAGAGCTTTTTCTTTTCTTATCCTAAGATAAAGAATGTATGTCATTGCTCTTCTCAATAGAGATAATATGCCATACGAGTCTTAGTCTTGTCACCAAATCATAGGCGCCAAACCTGAAATTCTCATCTACTCACTATTAACAGTGCCAGATGACTAACTTCACACTCGACTTTCATCATATAGACACATGAATGGCGGGGATACATTCATGTCAGCTCTTTTAATTTAAGAACCTCATCTTGGTCCTAACCAAGGCGACTTAAACTTAATGATTTGAATTATATTCGCTCCCACTACGCTCAAGTCGCTAAATAAGCGTTATAACTCAAATAGTCTCATCTTTACTCGCCATACAAGCACTAAAGGCGATTGCTCGTGTGAGTGAGCCAATCTTAGTCTATCGACATACTTCATCGAATTGTACAACTCTACTCTTACAGTATATACCATAAAATGAACGTTGAATAAAATGCAAAAACATTTAAATTATTCAACAAACTGCAAGTATCGTAATCACATTTTACATTCTACTTAAGCCTAGGGATTTTACATGTCTCATGAATACATCCCTAGCTATTGGCTTGGTGAGTGGGTCTGCCACTATGTTATTTGTAGAAATGTATTTTAGGACCACGTCCTTGTCAGTAATTGCATCTCTTATATAGTGATATCTTTTCTTGATGTGTTTGGTCTTTCCATGGTATTTGGGATCTTTGGCAACAGCCAATGCAGCAGTGTTATCACAGAAAATTGTCACTGGTTCTGATGCAGATTTGACAATTTCTAAATGCTGCAGGAAACTCCTTAACCAAACTGCATCTTGCGTTGCTGCGGAACAAGCTACGTATTCAGCCTCCATTGTGGACAAGGCTACACAAGACTACTTTTTGCTACTCCATAGTATAGCACTATCATTTAGCAAGAAAGCATATCCTGAAGTTGATTTGCACTGATCAACATCTTCTCCCCAATCAGCATCGGCGTAACCTATCAAGCGCAAATCCTTCTTCCCTTGATAACATAGCATATAGTCTGAAGTTCCTTTCAGATACCGCAAAATCCTTTTGACCGCCATCCAGTGCTTTTGACCTGGGTTCGATTGAAATCGGCTAACCAAACCAACAGCATAACATATGTCGGGACGTGTACACATCATTGCATACATTAAACTCCCGACAGCACTGGCATAAGGTACTCTGGACATTTTCTCTTTCTCTTATGGAGTCTTGGGACACATATCGACACTTAGGCTCAAACTTTTTTCGACAGGGGTATCCATCGGCTTGCTATCTTGCATGTGATAGCGCTCCAACATCTTTTTGATGTAAGTCTCTTGAGATAAACCCAAAAGCCTTTTAGCGCGATCTCTTATGATCTTCACACCAAGTACATAGCTAGCCTCACCCATATCTTTCATTTCAAAGTTTGATGATAACCATTTTTTTAGTAGTGTTAATCATCTCTTTGTTATTTCCAGCTATTAGAATGTCATCGACATACAAGGACAAAATTACAAAACCATTCTTCGAATGTTTAAATACACGCAATGATCCTCTTCCATCATCGTAAAGCCATCCCTTTGGATTGCTTGATGAAACTTGATGTTCCATTGCCTAGATGCTTGCTTGAGACCATATATAGATCTTTTAAGCTTGCAAACTTTGCGCTCTTGTCATTTAGATTCAAAACCCAAAGGTTGATCCGTATAGATTTCTTCATCTAGTTCTCCATTGAGAAAAGCAGTTTTTACGTCCATTTGGTATAATTCTAAGTCCATATGTGCGACTATAGCTAGGACAAGGGGAACTGAAGTAATTCTCACAACCGGTGAGAATGTATCTTCATAATCAATACCCTCTTCTTGTGTGTAGCCTTTTGCTACTAGTCGAGCCTTATATCTTTCTATGGTCCCATCCGCCTTACGTTTAATTTTGAGAATCCATTTATTTCCAATAGATCTTCGTCCCGGCGGTAGATCAACCAAGTCCCAGACTTGATTAGTGTTCATTGACTCCATTTCTTCTTCCATAGCTTTACTCCATTCCTTAGCTTGAGGACCAGATAGATCCTCTGTAATTGTTTTAGGCTCTTCATCATCTTGTGGAGCGATCATGAATGCTTCCCCCTCAATCTCAAATCGACGACGTGAGATACGTTCACGAACGCTTCGACGAGGTTGAGATTTCTCATGATCTTGCTCCATTGGAGTTGGATCAGTCGCAATGTCGCTCCCACTTTCCCCAGGAGGATTATGAGTTTCCTCTAATCCCTCTACCGTGGTTGGGTTGCCATTTTCTAGATTTTCATAAAATTGGAAATCTTTAGTAACCTCACCTCTTAAAGGAAAGTCCTCTTCTAAGAAAACGACATCACGGGACTCAATTTCTGTCACGCTCCCATCAGCTTTTTCACCAATGAAAACAAATCCTTTGGAGGTTTCAGAGTATCTTATGAAAATACACTTCTTCCCTCTAGGACCAAGTTTCCCATATTGATGAGAATTAGTATGAATATAAGCTGCACACCCCCAAGGATGCAAATTTCCTAAATCAGGTTTATTGCCATTCCATAGTTCATATGGGGTGGATGAGACAGACTTAGAGGGCACACGATTAAGTATGTAGGCTGCAGTTAATAATGCATCTCCCCAGAAGGAAATAGGTAAATTTGCTTGCGCCATCATCAACCTAACCATGTCTAAAAGAGTCATATTCCTCCTTTCTGCAACACCATTTTGTTGTGGAGTATAAAGAATAGTTAGCTGACGAGCTATACCCTTTTCATCACAAAAACTTTTGAATTGATCAGATAGATATTCACGACCTCGATCGGTTCTTAAAGTTTTGATCTTTGTGTTTAATTGATTATACCAAATTGGTGTATTGTCTAAAGCAGTCCAATGCGTCAGACTTATGAGAAATCAAATAAACATGACCAAAACGTGTAAAATCATCTATAAAAGTGATGAAATAGTCGGCACCATGCCTAGCCCTCACATTCAGTGGTCCACAAATATCTGAATGAATAAGCTGTAATGGACTACTGGCTCTCTTGGCTTTGCCAAATGGTAATCTAGTTGTTTTTCCAGCTAGGCAATGCTCACATGTGGGCAAATCTACTTTGGCGAGAGATCCTAGGAGACCTTTTCGAGCCAATCTATTTATTCGGTCTTGCCCAATGTGTCCTAATCTAGCATGCCATAAAACACTCTTAGTATTAGGAATAGAACTGGAATTACCAACAACATAGATAGACGGATTGTCATTCACAACAATATTAGTGGTGTCCAACACCATAAAACCATCCAACATATAGCCAGAACCATAATAAACGTTGTCTAGAAATACTTTTACACAACTTTTATCAAATATTAGTTTGAAACTTAATTCTAGTAAAACAAGCACAGAAACAAGATTTCGTCGAACTTCTGGAGCATAGAGCACGTCATGAAGATAAAGCATGCGACCACCCCGCAACTCTAGTTTGCAGGTACCAATCCCTAGCACGTCAGCGGAAGCATTATTCCCCATATATATACTCCTACTACCTTTAGGAATTCGACGAAATTCCACATATGTTGTTCGGTCCCTTGCTATGTGGTCGGTTGCTGCTGAGTCTACAGTCCAAAAAGGAACAGTCTCAGCAAGCATTAAACAACTGCTAACATATAAGTTAGAGGGATGAATATGTGCAAACAATACCTTTGGCTCAGTGCAATCACGAGCAAAGTGACCAGGTTTGCCACAATTAAAACAATTCTTGTTCTTGCTCTTCATGCCACCGCGTTTCCCACGCTTGCGCTTTTGTCCACTAGAACTTGCTTCATTTCCTCTTTTGCCTTTTTGGAAACCCTTACCCTTCCAATTCTTGCGTCCAGAGCCTTTTGCTCCTCGCGATTTGGACTCGGTCATAAAAGCTTCATTGGCCGGCTTCTCAGAAAGAAGTCGGTCTTCCTCAAGCTCAACATGACGAGCAACATCTTCAAAAGTTTTGATGTTCTCGTTATGAGTAAGGTTAACCCGCATATGTTCCCAATTGTTCGGCAAAGAGCGAATGACAGATTGGACTTGCTGTTCATCAGTCATGTCATGCCCTGCAGACCTCAATTCACTGATCATGTTAGACATGATCGTAAGATGCTGCCTCATAGTGTCATTCTGGCGCTTCTTATATCCATCGAATTTGAGGGTCAACTGACGAAGTCTTGTTGTTGAGGTTCCGCCATACTAAACCTTTACAGCATCCCAAACTGCTTGGGCTGAACGGTGCCTTTCAAATCGCAACATCAAGTCATTTTCCATGCTTCTCAATATCAAAATACGAGCAACACGATCCTTGCGCTTATAGGCTTGATAGGCTTCCAAGTCTCGCCTATGTTGAGCAGTATTACGTTGCTCAGGTTCAGCCATTGGTTGTGTAATAGTTTCCATCATGTCTTGCTCCTCCAGGAGGTACTGAATCTTACGATGCCAAACATCGTAATTTTTTTCATTCAGTTTGTCTCCGTGGTTCAAATCAGCGACAATGCTCTTTGTTGCAGCCATTTCAACTATACAGAGACAATTACTTCGATTAGGATCTTGTACAATTCAAATTATTTAAACAATGTTTCGCCATAACTTTCTAAATTAATTAATAATAATCTAACACATGCAACAACAACGAAAGTAATGTGACACATTCAATCAATTTCTGTTAGCATAGTCCAATTATTAGTATTTAATTTAAACATGCGCAACATTTTGGTTATTAGGTAAGATTTATTTCATAAATCTACCAACCTAAAACCTCCCACTATCTTAAAAAATTTCCATACATGCTCATCTAATGTAACGAAATTAATAAATTACATAAAAGAAACATGAATATCATAAATATGTACATACAGAAGCAAATAAGCAAATGTACTGAAAATATGTACAATGTGATACTGTAATAGAAAGACTACATATCACATCCTAGGCATATAATCAGGATCAGCTATCACATCATCCGTGTCATCATCGCTGTGTCCACCAAGCTCATACACCTCATACCATGGAACAAAACGAGCAGCAGGCTCCAAAGACCTTGCGCTTCGTCCTGTTCGACATATACCCATAATGGTATACTGGCGCTCCCTCTCAAGCAGTATCTCATCAGCGAGAGTGTTGAAGTTAATAAAACTCAACCGCGGTTTCAACGGCTGACGAACAAACTCCCATTCATCCGGTAGAGCATTGAGCATAATCTCAAGTTGTTGCTCAAGAAAGAACTCATGAACATTACGATGCCACAAATTGTGAATCCAATAAAATATATAATCTATATGCTCAGCAATCGTATGCGATGCACTCTTCTTATATGCCAATAATCGTATAATTTGTTCCCTTGTAGCCACTACAATCACAAATAACAAATTATTTTCACAATTAACCATTTAATTAGTTAATTAGAACATACGTTTAATTTTCAAATTTTTTTAAAAAATTCTAGAAAAATAAACAAAATAAATATAATTAATTATTATTTAATCTGGAAAAAAATATTTTTTTTATGGTCACACGCCCGCACACGCGCCAGCACAGATTGACCAATCTGTGACGCGCGTGTGATTCACGCGCTGTCAAACGCGATTCAATTTTTTTTTAAAGAAGTGGAGCGCGGGTCAACCCGCGGGTCCAACCCGACCCGCGCTCCTGGACGGGTCAAACCTGGGTCAAAAGACCCAGTTGACCAACGGGAAGGCGCGTGAGCGCTCTGCCTGGGTTGTGAGCCTCACGCGCCGCCTTCCAGGGCAGTTTTGAAATCCGTTTTTGCGCGATCATACTTTTCAGATCATTTTATGGTATTTTGGATGTTTGAATCACAAAAAATGACAATTGGTTTTGTGTGTGTATCTCAAACTCTCAACGGCGAGAGTGAGATTTACAGTCTCCGATCATCTTCTCAGGCAAGATGAAGCAATTTTTCTAGATTGGTGAACAAACTTCAAAAAATCATAACAAATCAACCAATGCTCGAAAAAAATACGCATAAATAGTCGTTGGAAAGCTTATAATTTGTATTATCCAAAAACACCAACAAACAGATCAAAAAATCAACAAATTGGACTCGAAATGCTTCGCCATTTCATGTGTTCTAAGGTAACTTTCTTAAAAAGATAAAATTTTATTAACCCCAGAACTTAAACATAATCAATAATGTCAAACTAGGAACCACACATTCAATTACTCTGCCTCCGATACCAATGTAGCATTGCTAGGATCAAAGAAAAACTTACTGGAGTTCCTGATCGGTATGAATGTATAAATTCCACAGTACTTCTATCACCGATTCGATTACTAGAACCGTATCGTTTTTCACAGTATGAACACTCTAGATTATTAATGCAAGTCTCCTTTTTGATTCTTGTTATTCAGGAACCAGAGTAGAAAAAAGAAAAAGAAGTTGCACATATACGTTTAACGTATATGTGCGGTTGGAGCAGTTGTCTCCGAGACAACTGCCTCAACTTCTTCTTAATTGGGCTGGGCTGGGCTGAGTCTAGCCCACTTGGGCGATCCAGCCCATAGCCTAAGTCCAACAGTATGCATAGTAAAAAAATTCCTGAAATTATATATTTCATCAAAAGTTTAAACATAAATTTAGAGTGGCGCATAATTTATACAAATTATATTTATGGAGTTTGTTTATCGTAATCTTCACTTATATTTTTTATAAAGATAATTTCATTTTATATAAATATCTTCCTCAATATTTACAAGTAACTATCATGTTAATATCTTATATATATCTTAAGGTTAATAGTATTTGTAATGTTGTTAAAAGTGTTTTTTTAAAATGATGTTGAATTTTGACTTTTTAATTTTAATATTTTGTTGTGATATATCGGGCTTGATTTAAAATTAAATTTTAAAATGATTTACTTGATTGTTTGTTTGAATTTTGAGTTACCTAGAAATGGTGAAATTGATAAAAGAAATATGAAAAGACTTCTTATATTTGAATGGCTCAATTGAGGCATGAATTGTATGACTTGTCATAAGTTTTGATTTTTCCATATAATTATTACCTCAACGGTATTTATCTCTCTTATTACATTGAATTGTAAATTCGCTCTTTTGAATCCTACGAGGATCTTTTTTTTCTCACTATCAATATGTGAGATAGAACAAAAGGGAGACTTTGCACTTTTACACAAATAAAATAGATATTTGACGGTTTATCTCAATAACTCATGAAGAGATCAACACTGTCATAAGAACATAATGAGTTGCTTGAGTCAACGTGGTAAGGCCAATAGGTTTTTTCGCTTTTCAATATAGTGATATTAATTAAGGATATTGATTATATATAAAGATATTTGAGAAGAAAGACATATCATTAAGAAAAAGGGATATAATTTAATTTAATAGAAAATGAAATAAATAAATAATTCATAACTGTACTTTCTCTCTCTTATATCTTAGGTGACACATTGTGGAACATTCTTAAGACCTTTATTTTATATATATTTATTTATAGATTACTGTAGCACCCGCGCCACACCCAATAAACTTTTTCAATTATTATTTTTAATTTTTTAAATTAATCATTAAACCAAAATAATTTACACGTGTGATGCTATTAGGTAAGATTTTTACTGAGCTGTCATCACGAAAACTCATATAAATATTCTGTAAGCTTTCGCATTACATAGAAATATGTATTTATTGATATAGAAAATAAAAAAAATATCAACATGCTTTTGATATTGAATGACCGTGAATTTTAAAATTTTCATATAATTATTAATTTTTTAATATTAATTTTAGTTATTCACATACATATCATATCATGACTCTTGAACATTAAGTATCATCTTTGATATACCAAAAGGAATATTAAAGTCACAAATATATCAATTAAAAAGTGGAGGATTATGATGCAGCCTGTAATTAGATTTTAAAAAATTTAGCGAACCATACAGAAAATACATTTTTTGTATGCTTGAATCCATACTTAAAGCTATCAAGCAATGTCATCCTGCGTAGAAAGCTATTGTCCAACAGTGATGTCTTTCAAAGGTTTATCCAAAGATGGTTGAAAGGGCTTGTGGTGATTTTGTAAAGGTAAATTGGGATGACGAATTCGGTAGGAATCCGAACTAGAATGGGGGGTTGTGTTCCGTGATATCTAATAACCAAGGGGATGTTCTAGCTTCTGGGACAATGGTGAAGGAGGTACTTATGGATCCATCTCTTGTAGAGGCAGTGGCTGCTGTACATGATGTCTCTTTGGCTCACGATTTGGGGTTTTGGAGAGTAACGTTTGAGGGAGGTTCACCGGTCATTGTTAATGTTGTTCGAAGTGGATGGAGATTTTCCTCTCACAAATTGAGGGAATGTGATTTTAGACACCCGTCATCAGCTCTCTTTTATTTCTTGAGTGGTTTGTTTCTCATCTGCGTAGAACTTGTAATGTCGTTGCTCATATATGGGTTGGACAAATTGGCATTTGATGATCCGTGTATGAGAGTGTGGATTGAGGAGGTACTGGTTGCAATCCATGGTTTAATCTTGAGGGATAGGGAGCTGTGGACTCGGTAGATACTCACAATACAATGTACCGAAGCGGCCCTTCCATAGAGCTTATTTGACAACTTATACTCTATCAAAATTTCTGCTCTACTAAACGAACACTAAAATTCTATTTTCATGATTGAAGCTCGTAACTTCCCTTGGGAATATCTTTGGTTCTCTCGTTGATGAAAGATAAGCTCAATGTTAAATCTCAATGTCTTGGCAGAGTCTTTTCTTTTGATCTTGCTGTGTTTTGGCTTCTTTAGTATCACGCTTTGTACACATTTGCAATTGCCAAAATTCAAAAGGTCAATATTGTTGTAAAACAAGCGCAGAATATTCTCAAAATCAAGATTAACGAAACTAGTGTTTATGAAGAGTATTTAGAATAACACTTGAAGGAAATTTAGAGAGAGATTTAGAGAGAGTTTCCAAGAGAGAAATATAGAGAAATTGATATCTCTTTCATTTCACTAAACATCCCTTTATATAGGATTAGTTTACAACAACCAAATAAATTGTTTAATCAACTACTAATAATATAAGTTTAATGTTGGGTTCAAAATAACATATTAGCAAGTGCACTAGTCGAAGGGATAACACAAGTAGTCAGTAGAGATCGTATCCACAGAGACAGAGTTATAATTTATCCAAATGTTTATTTGTATATATTTATGGACAATGCAAGAAATTAAAGTTCCACTCAAGTTGATTGGGTTTACAATTTAATAAGAATTCAAGCAAGAAAAGTAAAGTGTTTTTGGAATTTTTATATTGAAGAATGGAAATGCTAATGCAATTTATCACTAGGCAAGTTATACTAATGCAATGAATTCAAGTAGAAGAATGAAACACCAAGACTTCGAAATCCACCAAGGGTCAATGATGTGCAAGCACAACCAATTCACTCACACATTTATCAATCCGGGTATAACGAATCCGTACCTAAGTCGGTTTTAGCGCACTCAAGCCAATTTCCCTCATATCAATTACTAGCCATCTTATTGGTCTAGACATGCATAAGAATTCATGAAAGCTCAATGGAAATAAGATTCATACAAACTTGTTCCAAACCTAATAGAAACAACAATTGCAATCTAAGGTCCCAAGAAACATGATTAAATATATATTTCACCATCTACAAAATCCATCAAACAAATCCATTCAAAACTCTAAGTGGTGATCAAGCACAAAGAGTAAGAAGAATCCACAATAATCATAGAAACCAAAGATTTATACCCAAAAAGATTCACATATAAACAAATCAATTCATACAACCATCATTCAACCCAAGGTTTCATCCTAGCCTTGGTGATAAAGAGTTTAGCTACTCATAGAGAGAGAAAAAGACAAGCAAATAGAGAGAAACATATTGGTAGAACCCAAAATTGGAAGAAACACAAGCCAAGATGAAGAATCCCTCCTTCAAGCCTTGAATCCTTCTTCTTTCCTCTGTTTTTCGCTCCCTGGAACAGCTGTTCGATAAGTTCCCACTTTTTTGTGCAGGGGTGCCTAGGCGTGTAGGAAATGCGCCTAGGCGCTGGTCTAGAAAACGCAGTTTTTCTGAATTTTTGCATTCACCCTTGTTCCGTGCATGTTCCAAACCGCCTAGGCATGTATAAATCACGCCCAGAATAATTTGCAAGCTTATTCTTGCTCTCATCTTGCCCATATTTGTCACCTTTTTGTTCCGCACCATCAATTGCCTATCAAAATCCAAGACAATAGATAAATGTACCGAAATGATAATACCAATGAGATAATATAGGGTTATTATCACGAAAAATAATAGGTATCCCGGCTCAGCAAGTGCAGCAGCCGGCTCCTCATCGGCCTTAACAGCAACACCCGGGTCATCGCGCGCAACCCGAGCACGTTTATGGTGAATATCTGTCATACGAGATATACTGATGTGCCAGTGGCGCATGTCGACTTCTTCCATCAGAAGGGTCGCGGGGCGCATATTGAGAGGGATCGCGCTAAGATGAGCTACTAACCGCGTGATAATACGAGGCAAAAAGAGTTTCTTCACACCAACACTGTCATCCTCAATACGCCTCCTAATCTCCAAAAAAGATCAAATATAATAGTAGCCCAGATCAATCCATATGCCAGCCCATATACATTATAAGATCTTTAAAATCTCTCGCCGCCGCTCGCTATGATGCCCTGCTGGCCATAAGTTCTGGTGCACGATCCGATCTACCAGCCACATAGATTCTGGCAGGCTAGATTTCCTCAAGAAAGTCCCACGTGTGCCACCCAACTGTTCCACCATCCGAGAGTGCTACTGCAACTCGATACCAGATAAAGGTGGTAAGAATCCACTGTCAGTAGGCCGAAAAATGGGGTATCCAATGCAAACACACACATCTGCAGCGAAGAAAGTAACTACTCCAGAGGGCAATGTAATAGTATAGTGACCGGTGTCGGTGGCCTGGACGGTGCGATAGAATGTACGCACTAGCTGTGGATACACCGGTATGTCATGAGCCACATCATCGGGAACAGCAAGGAAATGGCATAATTGGCGGAGTCGACCTAAAGGCTCACTCATGGCCCCCACAGTGGTGTAAGGTGTACCAGATATATAAACCTCTGGCACAATGGGAGCTACCTCAAAAAGCCTAACAGTGGCAGCAGAGGATGATCCAGCAGCTGGTGCGGTGTGAGCAGATTGCCTTGGGCGCTTGGGTGTGAGACCCTTAGTTCTGGGCATAATTCCTGCAAAATTAAATAATTTTCTTCCATTAGCATAGAAGGAAATATATATTGTTTATTTGTTTCAGTTTTTTTTTTGTTCTGCCCGCCTAGGCACTTTGGGGTCCTGCCTAGGCGGTCCACGCCTAGACATGAATGGACCAGCGCCTAAGCGCGGTCCATCTTCCTCACCCGTGGCTGCCATGGCAGCCACATTCTTCTCTTTTTTCAACCATGCTTCTTCTAACAGTCCACACCCACAGAAATTCCAGCAGTGATTTATCAACAAATCAAAAGTAGACAAGCTATGGCAAGCCCTAAATCACTAACACCCAAGAATTTTTTTCACCCCCAATTCCATTTACTTCTTTCTCTCTCTTTGTTCAAACTCAAAGTAGATCCAACAACCCAATAAATCGCAAAACAAAGAAGAGAAACGAAAATTTACTAACCTTGAGCGCTTAGATGTCCGCTTAGGCGATGGAGTTGGGGTGGGCGGCTAAAGGGGAGAGGTGGGCGTGTGTGTATGTGACAAAGAGGGATGAGGGTTTTAAGAATGCCCGACCCGCCTATTCGTGTAGTACTGACGCCTAGGCAGTTTTTTTTTTTTGGGGCGCTACTCAAGGCGTGTATAAAACACGCCCGGGACAGCGTGCTCCTCTGTATCAGTTATCCAATTCCACTACTTCCACATACAACCCAGAAAATTCAGAAACACATTAAATTCTTCACCAAAAACAAATTCCAGCAAGCTCAGAAACACATAACACCTTCTAAAGAGATGGAACAATGAAGCACACAAGGATACATAAAGGATATCACATCTCGGGTTGCCTCCCAAGCAGCGCTAAGTTTAGGGTCTTCAGCCAGACATAGCTGCACCTATAAAATAAAAGAGGTCGCATCAAAACTTAACAATTTTAAAACACTACCACCCCTCACTTTAAGAACATGCATAGTCCTCAATGCATCAAAACTAGGGATGGGCATAAAGTTAAACACCAAGAACAAGGACACGAGACAACCTGGAAAATCATTGTGAGGGAGATTCTTCAAGGCGAAGCTTATTTTTCTCCATATCAAAGATAGTCTCAAAATATGGTTTTAGACGGTGACCATTAACGTGTTGCTCAAAACCAATGCGGGGATCTTTAATACACACAGAGCCATGGGGATGAACGTTTAGGACCTCATAGGGCCCACTCCATCTCGAACGAAGCTTTCCCGGAAACAATCGAAGACGAGCATTAAAGAGCAATACCCTCTGGCCAGGTTCGAATACTTTCCTAGATATATGCCGATCATGGAATATCTTGGTTTTCTCTTTCTAAATTCTGGCATTCTCATAGGATTCATTCCGGAGTTCATCGAGCTCATTAAGTTGGAGCTTCCGCAATTCACCGGCTCCATGAAGGTCAAAATTAAGAGCCTTAATGGCCCAATATGCTCTATGTTGCAATTCCACCGGAAGATGACACGGTTTGCCATAGACCAACCGGTAAGGAGACATGCCGATGGGAGTCTTGAAGGCTGTCTGATAGGCCCAGAGCGCATCATTGAGTTTAATGCTCCAATCTTTCCTATTTGAAGAGACAGTCTTTTCAAGAATATGTTTGAGCGCTCGATTCAAAATCTCTACTTGGCCACTCGTTTGAGGGTGGTAAGGGGTAGCAACCTTATGAGTGACCCCACACTTTTTCATTAGCTTCTCGAAAGGCTTATTGCAAAAATGGGATCCACCATCACTGATAATAGCCATCGGTGTGCCAAACCTTGCAAAGATCATATCCTTCAGAAAATTCAGAACTATTTTATGATCATTGGTTCGACATGGGATTGCTTCCACCCATTTACTCACATAGTCAACCGCCACTAGAATATAGAGATGGCCAGAAGAAGGAGGGAAAGGCCCCATGAAATCAATACCCCAAACATCAAACAATTCCACAACCAATATATTTTGCAGAGGCATCTGATCTCTAGAAGAAATATTACCTGTGCGTTGGCATCGATCACAAGTGGCGCAATAAGCATAAGCATCTTTAAATAGGGTTGGCCAAAAGAACCCACACTGAAGAACCTTTGCTGCTGTCTTCTTTCCTCCAAAATTCCCTCCATACACATGAGCATGACAAAAATGCAAAATACTCTCCATTTCAGGTTCCGGCATACATCGTCGAATAATTTGATCAGGGAAAGACTTGAAAAGATATGGTTCATCCCAAAAATAATATTTGAGGGTGGAGAAGACCTTATCTTTAGCTTGTTTAGTCATGCTAAAAGGTAGTAGACGTGTAGCCAGATAATTTACAATATCTGCATACCATGGAGTTTCTTCAACAGCAAAAAGCTGCTCATCAGGAAATTTCTCATTAAAGTCCATGTCTTTTGATTCACCCTCTTTGACGGCTAACCGCGAAAGATGACCAGCCACCACATTCTCACAACCCTTTTTATCCCGAATCTCCAAATCAAATTCCTGCAGGAGAAGTACCCATCGGATCAATCTGGGTTTAGAGTCTTTCTTGGTCATTAAATACCGCAAGGCCGCATGATCAGAATATATAATCACCTTGGAACAAGTAAGATAAGAGCAAATTTATCCAAGGCAAACACGATGGCCAATAATTCTTTCTCAGTGGTGGAATAATTTACTTGAGCATCATTGAGAGTCTGGCTGGCATAGTAAATGACATGGGACTTCTTGTCCACTCGTTGCCCAAGCACTGCCCCAATAGCATAATCTGAAGCATCGCACATGATTTCAAAAGGCAAAGAAAAATCCGGAGGCATCATAATGGGAGCAGAAGTGAGCTTTTCCTTCAAGGCATCAAAGGCCTTTAAACACTCAGCATTAAATTCAAATTTTGCATCTTTCGCCAACAAAGCACATAAGGGTCTTGAAATATTTGAAAAATCCATAACAAACCGCCTATAGAACCTAGTATGGCCTAGGAAAGAACGAATACCTTTCACATTAGTGGGCGGTGGCAACTTGGAAATGAGATCAATCTTTGCTCCGTCCACCTCAATGTCATCTTTAGAAATGATATGGCCCAAGACATTACCCTTATGAACCATAAAGTGACACTTCTCCCAATTCAGTATAAGATTTGTCTCCTTACAGCGCTTTAGAACTAGAGTCAGATTGTGGAGGCAGTGATCAAAATCAGACCCAAAGACAGAAAAGTCATCTATGAACACTTCAATAAATCTTTCCACCATATCTAAAAAAATGCTCATCATACATCTCTGAAAAGTAGCTGGAGCATTGCATAACCCAAACGGCATCCGTCGATAAGCAAAGGTCCCAAATGGACATGTGAATGTCGTCTTCTCCTGATCCTCTGGGGCAATCGCAATTTGATTGTACCCTGAATATCCATCTAAGAAACAGTAATAGCTATGTCCTGCAAGTCGCTCCAACATCTGATCAATAAATGGAAGAGGAAAGTGATCTTTCCGTGTAGATGTATTCAACTTACGGTAGTCAATGCAGACTCGCCAACCCGTGACCCTCCTAGTAGGAATAAGCTCATTGTTGTCATTTTTCACAACTGTGATTCCTGACTTCTTCGAAACTACCTGAACAGGGCTCACCCACTTAGAATCGGAAATAGGGTAGATAATTCCCACATCTAGCAATTTCAGAATTTCAGCCCGAACCACGTCTTTCATATTCGGATTCAAATGCCTCTGACCTTCTCTACTAGGTTTTGCTCCATCATCTAATAAAATTCAATGCATGCACATAGATGGACTGATTGCCTTGATATCTGCTATCGTCCAGCCAATTGCAGTTTTATGCTCTCTAAGAACACGTAATAATTTTTCCTCTTCCACAGGAGTCAATTCAGAAGCAATAATAATAGGAAGAGTATTAGCATTACCCAAGTAAGCATATTGAAGATGCGGAGGAAGTGGCTTCAACTCTAGCTCTGGTGGGCTCTCTATTGATGGTACTAACTTCTTGGTGCTCGGAGAGTCCCTCAGATTCTCAAAAGTGGGCAGCCACTTATGTTGATGTCGAGGTAGAGCTTCAAACATGTTAAAGACTTCCACATTTTCATCATTCAACATTCTCTCAGACTCACCCACAAGAAAAGCTTCAAGTGCAGTGGTTCTATCATTTCGATATGTTTCCATGTCAGCTCTTCTTTCTACCACATCTAACCAATAGCATGTCTTCGCATCATCAGCCCGCCTCAAGGCCTCGGAGAGTTTAAATTCAATAGTTTTGTCAAAAACTGTCATAGAAAGGACACCCAACTTGACATCAATAATGGTGTTAGTAGTGGCTATAAAACCCCGACCCAGAATAAGAGGCAAATCTCTCCCAGGGGTTGGCTCACCTTCCATGTCAAGTATCAAGAAATCCACAGGAATAACAAATTCACCCACCTTCACCAAAACATCTTCAACAAACCCATAAGGATGCACAAGAGAACGGTCAGCTAGTTGCAAAGTAACCTTAGTTGGTTTCAGTTCTCCTATCTTCATAGTAGAATAGACAGAATATGGCATGATATTCACACTAGCTCCAAGGTCCATCAAAGCCTTTACAATTTGTTTCTCCCCAATGATGCACGAAATAGTAAAACTCCCAGGATCCTTCAATTTAGGAGGGAGCTTCTTCTGCAATATAGCACTAGTTTCCTCAGAAAGAAAAACTTCTTCATGTTCACCAATCTTCCTTTTGTTAGTGCACATCTCCTTTAAAAACTTGGCATAAGCTGGAATAGACTTGATCGCCTCAATAAGTGGGATATTAATCTCAACTTTCTTCAAAACTTCAAAAATATCCCGGTTGTACTTACTCTTCTTCTTAGGCGCAAGTCGAGATGGGAACGGCACCGGTGGAACATAATCCTCCACTGGCTGCTTATCTTTTTCAATTAGGGGTTGTGTAGATACACGGGGTTGTCTAGGACACATATGGGTCGGATGGTCTGTGCCCCCACAAATACCACATGGCTCTACAACTTTGCTCAATAGACTCATTACAGCATCCAGTTTCTGAGCCATAGAAGCAATTTCTGAGTTGGGAGTACCAGCTTCATATGCAGTTGCTTTAGATCCACCTGTATCTCTACTATTCCACTGCGAAGAGTTAGCAACTACATTCTCAATAATCACTGTGGCCTCAGCTGGTTCTTTAGCCATAATGTTCCCACCAGCAGCTGCATCTAGCCTATGCCGACAGTCATCTGACAAGTTCTGATAGAAATATAATATAATCTGTCATGGCAAGAATTGATGATGTGGGCAGCCAATCAACAGTGTTTTATACCTCCCCCAAGCTTGATACAGTGGTTCCCCCTTATTCTGCTTGAAATGAAATATCTGATCTCGTAACCGCTGCGTCTTAGATTGAGTATAGAATTTCTGAATAAACTTGTCAGACAGCTGCTCCTAAGAAGTGATAGAATTAGCAGGCAAGGTCTTGAACCAGCTCTTCGCATCACCTTTTAAAGAGAAAGGAAAAAGTTTGAGGCGAATAAATTCTGCTGATATTCCTTGAATCTGTTGTGTGCCACAAATCTCCAAGAAATTATCGATATGATCGCTAGCATCCTGATTTTCTTCTCCTGAAAAAGAAGAAAGCAAATTAATCATATAACCTTTAATCTCATATGAAAAATTAGGTGCAATAGTAGGAAAAACAATGCACGATTGACGAGTTGTAAATTGAGGCATAGAGAAATCTTGTATAGTGCGTGGAGCATTGGGGTTGATGTCATTGTCTTCAACTCCTTCAAGATTTTCTGCCATTTTTACTCGTTCCGGTTTGTCGCCACAAGAGCTCTCACTAGATGAGCTAGATGTAGGAGAACTAGAGCGGGTGGGAGAATGCTCCCCAAGAATTTGCTTGTCTCTTTTGTTGCGGCGTAGACGTCCCAAGTCTAAATCAATTGGAAGAATTTTCGTATTTTGCAAACGCCGTCCTTGCATGAACTACAAAGAGTAAGAGAATAATGTGAGACAAACAATTATCGTGTATGACCACGCTATGTAAGCAAGTATCTATGCAAACAAAACAATGGATCAAGTATAAGCTACCGTCCCCGGCAACGGCGCCATAAACTTGTTGGGTTTAAAATACCCTACTAGCAAGTGCACTAGTCGAAGGGATAGCACAAGTAGTCAGTAGAGATCGTATCCATAGAGACAGAGTTATAATTGATGCAAATGTTTATTTGTATATATTTATGGACAATGCAAGAAATTAAAGTTCCGCTCAAGTTGATTGGGTTTACAATTTAATAAGAATGCAAGCAAGAAAAGTAAAGTGTTTTTGGAATTTTTATATTGAAGAATGCAAATGCTAATGCAATTTATCACTAGGCAAGTTATACTAATGTGATGAATTCAAGTAGAAGAATGAAGCACCAAGACTTCGAAATCCACCAAGGGTCAATGATGTGCAAGCACAACCAATTCACTCACACATTTATCAATCCGGGTATAACGAATCCGTACCTAAGTCGGTTTTAGCGCACTCAAGCCAATTTCCCTCATATCAATTACTAGCCATCTTATTGGTCTAGGTTGGATGTTCCGATCAACATTCTAGCCATCTTATTGGTTCTAGACATGCATAAGAATTCATGAAAGCTCAATAGAAATAGGATTCATACAAACTTGTTCCAAACCTAATGGAAACAACAATTGCAATCTGAGGTCCCAAGAAGCATGATTAAATATATATTTCACCATCTACAAAATCCATCAAACAAATCCATTCAAAACCCTAAGTGGTGATCAAGCACAAAGAGTAAGAAGAATCCACAATAATCATAGAAACCAAAGATATATACCCAAAAAGATTCACATATAAACAAATCAATTCATACAACCATCATTCAACCCAGGGCTTTATCCTAGTCTTGGTGATAAAGAGTTTAGCTACTCATAGAGAGAGAAAGAGACAAGCAAAGAGAGAAAAACATATTGGTAGAACCCAAAATTGGAAGAAACACAAGCCAAGATGAAGAATCCCTCCTTCAAGCCTTGAATCCTCCTTCTTTCCTCTGTTTTTCGCTCCTTCAAGCCTTGTACACATTTGCAATTGCCAAAATTCAAAAGGTCAATATTGTTGTAAAACAAGCGCAGAATATTCTCAAAATCAAGATTAACGAAACTAGTGTTTATGAAGAGTATTTAGAATAACACGTGAAGGAAATTTAGAGAGAGTTTCCAAGAGAGAAATATAGAGAAATTGATATCTCTTTCATTTCACTAAACATCCCTTTATATAGGATTAGTTTACATCAACCAAATAAATTGTTTAATCAACTACTAATAATATAGGTTTAACCACCTCCTAACCACTCATTTAAATAGTCTCCTTCAACTACTAATAATGTAACTTTAACCACCTCATAACTAGCTTCCAAATGTACTAATCAAAGTGGGCATCCACTAATCAATATTAATATCATAATAAACATCATTTTTTGTTCCTTTTGTGTGGATAGGAAAAAATAATTCAATTCATGATTAGTCGGCATGATAGATGACAGATAAAAGAAAAATTACGTTCAAGAGGCTCTAGGCAGCGAGAGAATCGAGGTGATAAAAAGTGATAAATCTGAACTTCCAAAATAAATTCTCACGCTTAAGACGACAATCATGGCTCATGACTCATAACATCAAGATCATGAGTTATCTCAACAGATAAGTTTGATCTTAATAAAACTAGAATGAATGATAATTATCAGCAAGAAAGAGTTATATTATCACTACTCGACCGCTATATAAGGAAGGCTAAGGTCGACCTAAGAGCATCTCTAGTGTATACACTCAAAATATTATTCTCTAAAATTTTCAATTGGGTACAAATGTCTATACAAATATCAAGTGTATACATCTTCCAATAAAAAAATTTCACTTTTTTTTTCTCTCCAAAACACATATACCAATACAATTTTTTTTCACTTTTTATAAATTTTTTTTCTTATCACTCTCTCTACACATTCAAAAAATTTCAGTGTCGCTACTTTCAAGCGCCACTACACTTGCTCCAAGGTATGCACTACAATTTTGATCACTTGATTATTGAATTCCTCTTAAGACAGACATTGACTTGAACATCAGAGTGTAAACTGGTCACGAAAGCAATCTTTTTATTTTTGTAATGTTCAGGAGATTCGCTATTGCGTGTGGGTCATGCATAATTTTACATCAAAAATTCGCGAATTTAATGTGTTATATGCAGTATTGTTTTATGTGTTTTAAGTTCATTACTTTGAAATGAGCGAAAGAAAAATACAAATTTCTTCCATTGCTTTATATTTGGATTTTAATTTCTAGAATATATGGGCATAAATTTTCACTGAGATCGGAGAGAAGATCGAGAGATTCAAAGTGGGACTGAGACTGAGACTGGGATCGACAGAGGAGGGACTAAGAGCAGGAAATCAATGATAGGGTTCGGCTTTTGTGAGTTCTCAGGCTGGGTCAATTAATCATTCAATTCTGAAACCGCCAACAAACCCATTAATTTATTGATTATGGTTGGTTTGATTATAGTTGTAACAACGATTACACAGAATTAATAATGAATTATATACACAGATCTACCACAACGGGTACTGGAAAAAAAATAACATCTCTTAGAGAGCCAAAATAAAGTCTGAATTATTGGGTCATTTATTTACTGGGCCACACAGAATGACAAGTCGATTCTCCTTTGTCAAGTCTCATATAATTAATATCCATTGATTCTCCGATCCCCCTACCAACCCAACTCCACCCAACCTTTCCTCCAAGCATAGCCTAAGATTGACTGAAAGCAATTGTTCATCTTTTTCTTTGAAAGAGCAGCAGTTGTTTATCCATGCTTCAAAGGTGAAGACTTATTCATTCCTAGAATCCATTTTACTTCTAGATCTAAACCACAACTTCATCAAGCATTGTTCGAAAAATCATCAAGCCGTATGTAGAATAAAGTTCAAAATCATAGAAATTAAATTAAATAAACGGCTCAAATTCATACTTTGAAAGAATTTGCCTGTCCAGATCCATCTTCAACGGGAAAGCTGATCCATAGGTATTTGCAAGGATTTGTCTCTTCATGTCTTCCTTATTCTTCAGTATCTAAAACCACAAAAAAAGCCATAGAAATTAGAGACCTCAACCCCAAACTTGAATCCTCGTCATACAAATCTTCAATCTAATTCTGACATTCCGTTTAGGTCTTTTTTTTTAAAACAAGAAAATAGATTGCGAAATTAAATTAGGAACCCCCAATATCAAAGCAGGAAACCTTCATTCTCCACTTGATTATCGCTCACTTTCTCAGGACCCAAACAAAATATAAGAAATAAGAGTGAATCAAGAATAGTTTACCGTTCCACGAGCGACTTCAAGAGGATGACATCCGACTATGTCGCTCTTCACTCCGTTAAGGCCGAAATGAAGCGCATCGTTTTGGATCCCACCGATTTCGTGTGCTACGGTCTATGAAGCTTCCATTATCGAGATTTTACCGAGTCTTGCATTGTTGCTGTTTCGTTGCGAGCTCTCTCAGACTGGCTTTGCGAACAAGGCAGGTTAATTGAGTTATAAAAGGACGGGGGGCTCTATGCCCCGTCAGATATGAACGCATATGATTTTTGTTACATTTCGTGATGAATCTGGACCGTTAAAAATAATAAGGGTGAAATTTATGAGTTGCATTATGATTTTATTTGGCAAGTGCTAGAAACAAAATGCTTCCTTTTAAAAAATGGTTGATTAGACCCCGATACTCTCTTTTTGGAAGTTAATTCAACTTTGAAAACTAACTAGTGACATGTGTGTACTTCACGATTATTTTTTAGAAGAGCGGTTTTTTTGTATGTATAGTAAAAAAAAATTCTGAAATTATATATTTCATCAAAAGTTTAAACATAAATTTAGAGTGACGCATAATTTATACAAATTATATTTATAGAATTTATTTATCATAATCTTCACTTATATTTTTTATAAAGATAATTTCATTTTATATAAATATCTTCCTCAACATTTACAAGTAACTATCATGTTAATATCTTATATATATCTTAAAGTTAATAGTATTTGTAATGTTGTTAAAAGTGTTTTTTTTAAAATGATGTTGAATTTTGACTTTTTAATTTTAATATTTTGTTGTGATATACCGGACTTGATTTAAAATTAAATTATAAAATGATTTACTTGATTGTTTGTTTGAATTTTGAGTTACCTAGAAATGGTGAAACTGATAAAAGAAATAAGAAAAGACTTCTTATATTTGAATGGCTCAATTGAGGCATGAATTGTATGACTTGTCATAAGTTTTTATTTTTCCATATAATTATTACCTCAACGGTATTTATCTCTCTTATTACATTGAATTGTAAATTCGCTCTCTTGAATCCTACGAGGATATTTTTTCTCACTATCAATATGTGAGATAGAACAAACGGGAGACTTTGCACTTTTACCCAAATAAAATAGATACTTGACAGTTTATCTCAATAACTCGTGAAGAGATCAACACTGTCATAAAAACATAATGAGTTGCTTGAGTCAACGTGGCAAGGCCAATAGGTTTTTTCGCTTTTCAATATAGTGATATTAATTAAGGATATTGATTATATATAAAGATATTTGAAAAGAAAGACATATCATTAAGAAAAAGGGATATAATTTAATTTAATAGAAAATAAAATAAATAAATAATTCATAACTGCACTTTCTCTCTCTTATATCTTAGGTGACACATTGTGGAACATTCTTAAGACCTTTATTTTATATATATTTATTTATAGATTACTGTAGCACCCGCGCCACACCCAATAAACCTTTTCAATTATTATTTTTAATTTTTTAAATTAATCATTAAACCAAAATAATTTACACGTGTGATGCTATTAGGTAAGATTTTTACTGAGCTGTCATCACGAAAACTCATATAAATATTCTATAAGTTTTCGTATTACATAGAAATATGAATTTATTGATATAGAAAATAAAAAGAATATCAACATGCTTTTGATATTGAATGACCGTGAATTTCTAAATTTTCATATAATTATTAATTTTTTAATATTAATTTTAGTTATTCACATACATATCATATCATGACTCTTGAACATTAAGTATCATCTTTCATATACCAAAAGGAATATTAAAGTCGCAAATATATCAATTAAAAAGTGGAGGATTATGATGCAGCCTGTAATTAGAATTTAAATGATTTAGCGAACCATACAGAAAATACATTTTTTGTATGCTTGAATCCATACTTAAAGCTATCAAGCAATGTCATCCTACGTAGAAAGCTATTGTCCAACAGTGATGTCTTTCAAAGGTTTATCCAAAGATGGTTGAAAGGGCTTGTGGTGATTTTGTAAAGGTAAATTGGCATGACGGATTCGCTAGGAATCCGAACTGGAATAAGGGGTTGTGTTCCGTGATATCTAATATCCAAGGGGATGTTCTAGCTTCTGGTACAATGTGAAGGAGGTACTTATGGATCCATCTCTTGCAGAGGCAGTGGCTGCTATACATGATGTCTCTTTGGCTCACGATTTGGGGTTTCGGAGAGTAATGTTTGAGGGAGGTTCACCGGTCATTGTTAATGTTGTTCGAAGTGGATGGAGATTTTCCGCTCAAAAATTGAGGGAATGTGATTCTGGAGAGTCGTCATCAGCTCTCTTTTATTTCTTGAGTGGTTTGTTTCTCATATGCGTAGAACTTGTAATGCGTTGCTCATATATGGGTTGGACAAATTGGCATTTGATGATCCGTGTATGAGAGTGTGGATTGAGGAGGTACTTGTTGTAATCCATGGTTTAATCTTGAGGGATATGGAGCTGTGGACTCGGTAGATACTCACAATACAATGTACCGAACCGACCCTTCTATAGAGCTTATTTGACAACTTATACTCTATCAAAATTTATGCTCTACTAAACGAACACTAATATTCTATTTTCATGATTGAAGCTCGTAACTTCCCTTGGGAATATCTTGGCTTCTCTCGTTGATGAAAGATAAGCTCGATGTTAAATCTCAATGTCTTGGCAGAGTCTTTTCTTTTGATCTTGCTGTGTTTTGGCTTCTTTAGTATCACGCTTTGTACACATTTGCAATTGCCAAAATTCAAAAGGTCAATTTTGTTGTAAAACAAGCGCAGAATATTCTCAAAATCAAGATTAACGAAACTAGTGTTTATGAAGAGTATTTAGAATAACACTTGAAGGAAATTTAGAGAGAGATTTAGAGAGAGTTTCCAAGAGAGAAATATAGAAAATTGATATCTCTTTCATTTCACTAAACATCCCTTTATATAGGATTAGTTTACAACAACCAAATAAATTGTTTAATCAACTACTAATAATATAGGTTTAACCACCTCCTAACCACTCATTTAAATAATCTTCTTCAACTACTAAAAATGTAACTTTAACCACCTCAAGCAGGCTTGGACCTCATTTTTTAGGTTGAGCCCAGCTCGAAGCTAGACCATTTGGACTAGCCCGAGCCCGAGCACAAAGCCCAAGACCCCAAGCCTGAAAAATGTGATATACATATATATAAATCTACCACATACATAGATACATATATGTACAAATTCACTATGACAGCGCAATATATGTGCACTATGAAAATATGTATGTATGTATCTATATATATTTTTAAATCCGATTATTTTATTAGTATATATGATAAAAATAATTAAAGTTCGAGATTGAACTCACAAGCTCAATTCCCAAGGCCCCGCTCAAAAGCCCAAATTTCTTGGGCCTAGGCCGGGCTTGGGCTGAAATTTTTGCACCAAGCCTAGTGTTCGAAGTCGATATTCAGGCTTGGGCCTCATATTTTAGAGCCGGCCCAGTCCGATGTTGACCGCTAATTAAGAGTAATTATGCAATAAATCCAATTCACACCCATTACTTTGGTGCGTCATTGCGGATGAAGCGAAATACGTCCTAGCTATGCTTCACGAAAGAGAAAATGGGAATCGCTTTTGAGGAAGGGGCCTACTATATGAGTAGACTCCAAGGATTATGTCCAATGTTTCTATTAATGCCAAAGTTTTCCAAAGTCATCCACCTCTTATTGAATAAGCTAAATCATATCCATGCCCTTTGGCCATTCATAAAATAGTATTGGACATACTCCGACTATTGGCAATGACTCTAAGACAACGTTTTTACTTCCTCGCTATGTGAAATTATTTCACAAATGTATCAAAGCAAAAGCCTTAAGAAAATCAAAGACGCTCACATGAAAAAATTCATACGAAAAATATTATCTGCCAGTTTGGCATACCCAAGACATCGATAAGCCATCATTCTGATAGAACTGAAACTACCATCCGCAAGCTATCAACGGGACAATGAAGAGTTAAACTGACAAGAACTGAATGACCAACTTGATATGATAAACAAACATAAAGAGCAATCTTTGACTGTAATCGTAGCTTACCAACTAAAAGTAGCTCAACACTTCAACAAGCACGTTCTTATTAGAACCTTCAAATTTAGAGATTTGATACTTAGACATGTCTGCCAAATTAATGAGATGAACACTGAAAAATTAAAACCCACATGGGAAGGCCCCTATATGATCACCAAGGTCATAGGCAAAGGATCATATGAACTGCAAGGAAAATACCACAAAAAAAAACTTAACAGTTGGAATACCATCCACCTAAAACTTTATCATTTCTAAACTTAAGACAAATTATAGTTTTTGGCTACCATTATGCTTCTAACTTAGGCGTCAGAGGGTCATTAGCAATACCTTCGACCAACCCTCCCCCTCTTTCTTTCTTAAAGATAGGCAACTTCATTGCAACCCCCAAACAACCATAAGAGGATAAAAAAAACTCCATATTCAAGTCTGACAGTCTAACCCTTCCTGAAATCCTGTCGAGTCAATCTTTATTTATGACACATGATAGATGTTGAAAACATCTACTTTAAATGTAAATTATCATTAGCATTTGTCACAAAGTTGGGGTTTTTGAAGTGATTTTGTATAAATAAATGTTAATATTAGCATTTGTCACAAAGTTGGGGTTTTTGAAGTGATTTTGTATAAATAAATGTTAATCACCATGGATGAATCACTTTGTGTTTATTTTCATATTTATAGGCCCAATCATGAGTCCAACCCAAATGAAGATCATGGAAGGTTTTTTTTGACATCATTGCTTACAACTTCTTCATTGCCATTCAATAATGGTTGGCATTCCATAATGGTTGGCATTCAACAATGGTTGCTATTCAAGCTTGCCATTGTTGAATATTTGTCCTTGTCATTGCCTATATAAAGGCATGATCTATTCGTTGTTAAGGACACACCAAACACCAAACACCAAACAAGAAGAAGAAGAAGAAGAGGAACAAGGAGAAAAGAGAGGGAGTTCTTGCATCAAGTATAATAAGGGGGTTTTTTCTAGTGTTTTATACTTATGTTTGTGAATTTTATTTATTGCTATTTGTGTGTAAACTTAATATGAGGAACTAATCCTCTTACTAAGATGATGATGGATTCACTCTATTGTGTTTAATAAATTTGGTTGAATTAATTGTGATTTATTCATGTTTATGTCAAGTATTAAATTGCTATGTTTATTAATAATTAAATCTTGATGCTTAGCTACCATCTAGGTTTGATTAATGTGATGCAAATTGTAGTAGATGCCATGCTCAATTTGAGAATAGCTTCTTGCAATTTATTACCAAAGTTACCTAATCATAGATGCCATATGCTAGGAATTTTGTGATCATTTCATAAGTTACATTGATCCTAATGCATTCTTGTTTGTCAAATTAGTCTAGATGTCATGGATAATTGCAAATTAAGGATAGATGTGGTAAGTTAGATGTCAATGACTACTACATGAATTAGAAAACTTGATCTTTGACATGCTTTGATGAATTCATAATTGATAACCATATGATTTAAATACAATAGAGTGGTGAAATCAAAGCCTTAGAGGGCGTTTAGTTTGTGTTTCAGTTTTCAGTTTTTAGTTTTTAGAGTTATTTTCAGTTTTCTATTTTGAGATTCTGTTTTAAGAAAACTGAAAAATGTGTTTGGTTTGATTATTTTGAAAACTATTTTTGAAAATGAAAATTAAAAAATGCGTTTGGTTTGCAATTTTTGATCAATTGTTTTATGTCAATTTATTTTATGAATTTTAATATGTATTTGCCCACATAATAAAATTGATGTTAATATATTAATGACCAGTAATGATCCACTAACATTATAAAATTGATGTTAGAATATCTATGACGAGTCATGATTCACTAACATTGCTTCACTCCAAAGTCCATAGCTTTCCAGCTCAGCTTCCCCCAATTGAAGGGAATAGCAAAGTAGCCCAGCAAGGGCGTTAAGGCTTTCCTTCTAAGATGCGGATTCTTCATTTGCACCTGCTGGGATGCATTGTGTTTATGGGGCAGGAGGGTCATTAATGGTTGAAGCATTGGGTTTCAAGTTTGGTCTACAATTGGCGCAGTCATGTAATATTTCAGACTTCATTCTAGAAGGGGATGCATTAGAGGTGATCCAAGCTATCAATGGTACTGCTTCCCCTTTATCCTCTATCGGCTTTGTTATCCAAGATATATGCTCCCAAGTCTCCTTTCTTAATTGCCATGTATGTTTCACCCCTAGGGATGGAAACAAACTAGCTGATGCCTTGGCTTCCATTGGTCTGCAATGTGTTAATGTTGTTATTCTGGATGGGGAGATCCCTCCAACTATTAGAGATGTATTCTTGTCTGACTATCCTCTTCATTAATGAAGTTATTGTTTCAAAAAAAAAAAAGTCTGACACGACGGCTTTCCAATGGACAGTGGAGGGATGAATTCTTCTAAAGGGGCTAGGCTCTTTTCTTTGCTACTGGTTATTCTTTATTCAGAAAGAATTTTCCTAGAGCCGGGTTAAAAGTCTTTGAACCTTTTTTTCTGCAATCCAAACATCTCCGATCTGCAACTACTTTGTACCCATAGATCTTCCATGACGACAACCCAAATCTGCCTTCTGCCTAGTGTTAAACAACAAAAATCATCATCATAAGCTTTTGGGTTTCATTTCTTGAACTGGAAAATTTGGTCCGATCTGCCTTCGATCTGCAGAATTTGCTCAACATGAAAACCCAATCAGAGAAGAAGAGAGAGAAAGGCCCAATCGGAGAAGAAGAGAGAGAAGCATAAAAATATTTGAATCGAGATTGGCAGAGAAACGGCCCGCACGAGCACGAACCAAAGGAAGGTGCCGAGTCGAAGTGTACAAGAAGCTAGAAGAAGAAGGGCAGATACTGCCGAAAGGAAATCAAAGCTAGAAGAAGGAGGCGGAGATTTACGTAAATGACGGGATTTTACGTGTTTTGAGTTTTCCGTGTTTTGGGTGAAAACACCTAAAACGTCAAAATCCCGTTTTCGCTTTTACATTATAGATTTTCAGTTGTTTTCAAAAATGCATTTTCAAAAACACTTAACCAAACAAGTTTTCCATTTTTATCAAAATTCAAAACTCAAAATACACTCAAGACAGCAAACCAAACGCTCTCTTAGTATTTATTATTTGTGTTGATCTCTCAATTTTAGTTTTGGTGTTTATTAATATTACTATAAAAGAGAAAGAAAAGAAAAACTTGTTTTTTTTAAGAATTAGAGTTAGTTAATCTTCAGTCTCTGTGGGTACGACACTCGTCTTTGCCACATTATACTACTTGGATTCGTGCGCTTGCGAGTATAAATAGAGTTTTAGAATTACTATTTTTTTTAGTAGTTTTAAAACGATAACAACACACATAATCGAAACCTATCCCATCAAACAAGATATCACTCATCTCCCTAATGCTAACCCAAAAATCCTGCTACATCCCTGACATAGTCTAACCCTCATCCTTTTTCCCAATGACTAGTTTGACCAAGAGGTCGAGGACTATAAAAAGAGCAAATGAACCATGAAAAAGAATCTTTTCATTCTTATCCTAAACTTTAAGCCAACTATTAAACGATAGCAGCGGTGCAAGAATCATTTATTTCATATATTTTCATAATACATATTACATACCATATAACCCTATATAAACATGTATAGAGACTGTAATGCCCTTATGTATTCTAACACTCTCCTTCGAGTTGGAGCATAGATATCAATCATGCACAACTTGTTACAAATATAAGTTACCTGATTCCCTGGAAGGGCTTTAGTAAATATATTAGCTACTTGATCTCTGGTTTTAATATGTTGGACGAAAATCAAACCTTTTCAGAGTTTCTCGCAAACGAAATGATAATCAACTTCAATAAGTTTCATTCTCTCATGGAACACAGGATTAGAGGCTATATGGATAGCTGCCTGATTATCACACCACAGCCATATAGGAGTGGAGTCCTTTATACCAATCTATTGAAGTAAGTGATGTACCCATATAAGCTCACAAGTAGATTGAGTCATAGCTCTATATTCAGATTCCGCACTCGACCGAGCAACCATACTTTGCTTCTTACTCTTCCAAGATATCAAATTCCAACCAACAAAGACACAATAACCTGTAGTAGATTGTCGATCTATGGGAAAACCTGCCCAAAGTCCTTCTATCATACTATGACCCTGATCTCCATAAACAATACCACGATCTGGAGCACTCTTAAGTAGTTCAGAATGTGAACAACTGTATCTCAATGAGAGGTCCAAGGAGAGGACATGAATTGACTAAACACAATCACAGAAAAGGCAATGTCAGGGTGTGTTACAGTAAGATAATTAAGTTTTCCAACCAATCATCTATACCATTCATGATCAAGAAGTAAATCGCCATCTTCGTTCGTGAGTTTCACATTAAGCATCACATGGTTTGGCTGCAGTCAAACCCATTTTCTTAAGTATATCAAGAACACATTTTCTCTGAAACATAAATATATCTTTCTTACTACAAGACACCTCAATTCCCAAGAAATATCAAAGATAGCCAAGATCTATCATCTGAAATTTGGTTTGAAGGAAGGGTTTAAGAGCATTAATACCCACACTATCACTCCCAGTAATCATAATATCATCAACATAGACAACTAAAAGAATGCACCCTCGCTCAGAGGTGCGACATAAAATGAAATGATCATGAGCGATATGCCACTATCCAAACTCAAAGACGACCTAGCTGAATAGTCCAAACCAAGCACGAGGAGATTGTTTTAGTCTATACAATGATTTTCATAGAAAGCACACCTTCCCAAACTCTCCCTGAGCAACAAACCCATATGATTGCTCTATGTAAACCTCTTCTATCAAATCACCATAAAGAAAAGCATTTTTAATAACCAATTGATGCATAGGCCAATGATATGTTGTAGCTAGGAAGATAAACAACCGAATAGAAGCAAGTTTAACAACAAAAGAAAAGGTCTCAGAATAATCAAGTATGTATGTCTGAGCATACCCTTTTGCAACTAACAGAGCTTTGAGGTGAGCCCTAGAACCATTCGAATTCATTTTAATAGTGAAAACCCATTTGCAACCAATTACATGTTTTTCCACCGGAAGCGAAACTAGCCGCCAAGTACCATTCTCCTCAAGAGCAACTATTTCATCTTGCATAGATTGCCGCCACCCATAGTGGGAAAGAGCTTCTAGAAAATACTTAGGATCAGACACAGAGTCGAGAGAGGAAACAATAGACTGGGAGGTACGAGATAAACCATTATAAGACACAAACAGCGAGATAGGATAAGTATAAGAACGTTTACCCTTTTGAAGAACAATAGGTAAGTCCAGACTACATTTAGTGAGAGGAGAACTCGAATCCAGAAATGAAGAAGCAGGTGGAGGTAGAGCATTTGAGTTTGACGACAAAGCCACTAGGGGATTCACTATAGGTGCCACATGGGGGAACGTAATATGGCGAGAAAATACCTTTGTGATAGGAGGGCAAGAAGATTCAAAAGAATTATCTAAATGGAAGGTACGAAAAACAAGAAACTCATCACCAAGAGCAAAAATATGGGTGGAAGATTCAATAACAAATGTTGTAGACTCAAAGAATGTAACATCAGTAGAGATTAAGTATCAACTAAGAGCATAAGAAAAACACTGATACCTTTTTAGTGATGAGAGTACCCTAAGAAAAGAAATTTCAGAGAACGGGGTTTGAGTTTCAAAACCTGTGGTCTGACATCCTTCATAAAACAAACACAGCCAAATTTACAAGGTGGAAGAAAGAAAAAGTGACGAGAAGGAAACAAAGTAAAGTAAGGAATACCACCATCAAGAACAGAAGAAGTCATCTGATTGATAAAATAATAAGCAGTATTGACAGCATCAGCCCAAAAGACATTTGAGACTTTCATGTGAAACATTAAAGCCCATGCAACTTCCATTAAGTGATGATTTTTCCTTTTAGCCACCCCATTTTGTTGAGGTGTGACTACACTTGAAGATTGGTGAACAATACCATTGTGAACAAGAAAATAAGAAAATGAATGAGAAAAATACTCTTTAGCATTGTCACTCTGCAGAATATGAATATAAGCATTATGTTGTGTTTTAATTTCAGCATAGAAAACACAAAAGATATAATATAACTCAACATGATTTTCATTAAATATAACCAAGTCACTCGGGAAAAATCATCAACAAAAGTAACAAAATACCAAAATCTAGACTTAGAAACAATGGGACAGGGACCCCAAATGTTAGAATGAATTAACTCAAAAAGGGATGCAGCCCGTTTATTGACTCGAGGAAGATAAGACACACGATGGTGCCTGGCAAACTAGCAGGACTCACACTCGAACTTATACATTGAATGTAAATTAGGAAAAATACGCTTTAATACATTTAAAGAAAGATGGTAGCAAACTGACAATGCAACTGATAAGAGAAGAGACTACTAGTGGAAGCAATGGAGCGTGGCACTGGTGGGGAATCAACAGCAAAAACGTATAAACCATTGGATTCACAACCTCTACCAATAATCTTCTTCATCCCAAGATCCTGAAAGACACAAAAATTAGGAAATAAATGAACAGAACAATTCAGAGCACGAGTAATTTTACTAACAGGCATCAAATTAAAAGGAAAATGGGGTAGACAAAGAAAGGATGACAGAGATAAGAAAGTAGGAGAAGCAATGCCACTACCAACAACTGGAACACTGGAACCATCTGCAAGTGTGACACTAGGAAACATGGGAGATAACTGGAATGAAAAAAGGATACCGGTATTACTTGTCATATGATTTGTAGCTCCAGAATCAATGAACCAATTAGGTGAGAAGGAAGTAAGACATGCAGTTTTGTTGCATGACTGAAATAGAGTGGTAGCATGAGAGGAATTTTTGGTGGATTGAAACACTCATCAGTAGAAATCACAACTTGACCATTAGAACTCGAAGCAACACCAAGAATAGGTAACAAACCGTTGTTTTTAATAGCATTGGCCTACCACGGAGGAGCATTTAGTTTCTCATTCAACTTCTAACAATTCTTTTTGAGATGTCCCTGCTCACCTACAAAATAAACACTCGACGACCACCATGTCCTCCTCCATTATGACCCCCACCATGACTACTACCTCGACTACTACAAGCTAGTATCCAACTAGAGTAGAGACCTCACCAGTGAGTGGCTGTCTAGAAGACTCTTTACTAGGATCCTTACAAACTATGCGCAATCGGGATAATCTCTCAGCTAGAGATAGTGCGGTATCAGTGAGAAGCTAGAAATGGGGTACGTCATAATAAGAATCCAAGGCAACTACAAAACACAAAACGAGAGATGATCTTCACCGCACCACCTAAGGCTAAGAGGAAAATAATTATACCGTGTAAACAGAAAATGAGATCACTAGAACAGATTGTATCAGGAACCAAAAACCAAACAGAGACCAAATTGCTCGCAAATAACCACACACAAAGAACATGCGATGACCAGACTTTGCGTAAAAAAAATTTTGTGCACATACCAAGCAACTGCACACCGGACACGGAAGCAAGACTCGAGCAAAACTAGCCAAAAATGAATCGCGCCGTGAACTAGAGAACACGCAATGTGAGGATGAGCCGCACCAGAAATCTCCACCAAAAATTGACTGACGAGCCAAAAACACTACCAAAAATCCCTTTGCTCCAATACCATGTTAAACGATAGCAACTGCGCAAGAATCGTGTATTTCATATATTTTCATCATACATATTACACACCGTATAACTAGGGATGGCAATTTCACCCGCGGGTTCGGGTGCCCGCGGGTGCCGCCCCGATCGGGTCGGGTTCGGGGGAGCCCGATTCGGGGGCGGGGGCGGGTTCGGGGATTCCCCGAACTCTCGGTACCGGGTATGGGGCGGGGATGGTATTGCCATACCCGGCCCCGAACCCGCCCCGAATACCATCTATATATATATAATATACATATATTTATATTTATATATATATATATATAAAAAAGCAAAGTGTAAATGTGTAACCAAATGTGTAACCACTTGGAGTTGAACCTATGACCTCACTCAAACTCCAAACACTCTCTACCACTAGACCATTACTCTATTGGTGATTTGCTTTTTGACTTATTAGTATTTGACCATGTATCAAATTATCAATATTAGACTATAAACAATTCTTAACAAACTGAAAAAATTGTTATAAAAAATATTATTAAATATAAAGTATATTTATATAACGTATATAACTATGTATGTATATTAAAATTTTAAAATATATTTTATTTATATTTATAAATTGTATGTTTTAAACCCTAAACACAAAATCACAATTCACAAACTCTTATTCATAATATGAACATATGATAACCTTATATTCAATCTTCAATCCACAATAACCAAACAAATTATGAACTTTCAATATACATACATAGTTAAAACATACAATTTATAAATATAAATAAAATATATTTTAAAATTTTAATATACATACATAGTATATGGATAAACCATTAGGATATATACATGTAGAATATATATCAATTAGAAGAATGCCATAAAGCAAACTTGAATATCAATGTGCAATAGAAAATGAAAGGATAATGCTCGTGCTGCAACACACCCAATCATCCATGTGTATGTATACATAATTATATCGTATGTATATATATATATATCCAATCACAACACACATAGTAGTCCGGAATCACTTATCGAACTCTGTGGCTCTAGAGTATCTTGGATCCATCATGCAGGTACATCAATAAATAGACAAATATCAACTCTTAGACAACCATGACGTCTTGTATGGTGATCTAATATCCAGACCCCACACAATCGTTGAAATAACCACTCACATTGTATCTCCACATCCACAACCATCCACAATATGATGCATGTAAATATCTCATGCATATATTCAAATCCAAAACTTGCTTGGAAAATAATTTCATATCAGAAATATTATGCAAATTTTAATATTAAATATATATATATATATATATATATATAAAATCTTCCAAAATCTCCCAAACCTCTTTTAAACACATGTCAAAGCATCATGTCGAAAGGGATTCTCAACAATGATCGAAAGGAATAAATATGTTGAAATCAATAACGGAATAAACTCTATCGTAAATGACAAATAGAGTTTATCAATCAGAAAAAAAAATCAGTAGGTAAATGAACCATTTGAAGAAATATCATAAACAGATAGAAATAATAGCCAGTGCAAAATGAAACAGTTAGAAATAAATAACTACTGTAATATGGATGACATCATATAATTTTATGAAAATCAAATGTCGGATACTAGAGACCAAAGATAAAGAACCCCTACCTCGATAACAACAAATAACCACCACGCGTCTACGATGCCAAATTAGTCTCTTGATCACTTATACCAATTTACCCGTATAATACTGGTTAATAATCATTAAAATTATCTGTGATTACTATGATGATACTTTAATGGTCCGGCATGAACCCTACAAATCAATACGGCAAGTCAAAGTTCATGGACAACTATTATTATTATATATATAATGTATAATGTCTACATCTGTGTGCCATTTTAGTACTATTATATGTGTGTCTACTTTATGACATTTGCATGTCCCATGTACATGTACATATGTGTGTATATATATATATATATTTATTCTATGTATGTTTATATATATACTAACCTGTGCATGCGCAAATATATATAAATATGTGTGTATTATGCGTATGTGTATATATAACACTCGAGTGATGATTCCAACATTTATACATACTTATCTCGAGTGATGATTCCAACATTTATACATACTTATATGTAATATATGTATGTATAGTTTCAAAGTGGAAGAGAAACCAACCTTAAATAGATCCTTTTTCAGTGATGCTAAGTTATCCACTACTCAGTACTCTCCCTTTGGTGTACTAGGCCACTCAACAACTCATATGGCCTCTCCAGGTTCATGTAAGGGAAATGGGGAGCCAACTTTTATTGGAAAAATAAAAAATTGTTTCAGGTTTCCTTATAATTAGTCTTCTAATTATTGCAACCACTTTCCAACTTCACACTTTCGGTGGAATTTAGTGCACCTCACATTACTATTGCATCCACTTGAAAGTTAACATTTGGTGGAATTAGTTCTCATGTCCTTACGTGTCAAAGCACTGTCTCCGCCATGTGGGATTTTGGTGGAATTGCCTCCACCGACAGTGGAGTTTCCAATCTTTTTATTTAAATTTATACTTTAATCTTAATTTTATTTCAAATTGAATTTGCACCTCTTTATTATTTTTGACACCAATTCAGTCCTGATAAAAAGTTCAATTTAAACCCTAAGAAAATTAGGTTGGTGACCCATATCTTTAAATATTTGATTAGAGGACCTAAATCTCTGTTCAATTATGCCCTTGCAAGATTGGATGCTATTATTATCTTTTTCAATCTTCAACTTTCTAAAGGTGCAAACAAGCACATTCAAACACCAAGCCCCACCACACAATTTTTTTTCACAAGTCACAACGAAATGAGTAAACAATGTAACGGTAATTAGGATTTGGAAAAATGACCATTAAGAACCGTGCCGGCCATCTATGTGACTTTATTCAGGACTTAGATAACATGTCAGATTCACACGTCAAGTTCACGAAAAAGAAAAAGATAATCTAACAGTAATTACGTAAACACTAAGAAAACTTTGTCATTTTAATATTTGAAACAAAATGATAACCCCAAAAAACATTATACTAAAAAGGCATCTTCTATTATAAACCAAGATTTCTGGCCTACTTTACACCACCGCATTGTTTAATTTAGCACCATTATATAGGGGTCGGTAGGGGTCGGTCCGAAAATATGAGGCCCAAGCCCGGCCTAAGCCTTAGTACGAATATTGACTTCGGATTTCGGGCGAATCCCGAGCTAGACTTAATGCAAATTCTAGAGCCCAAGGCCGGCCTAGGCCCAAGAAGTTCGGGCTTTCGGGCCGGTCTGGGCCTTGAGCTTGTGAATTCGGGCTCGAAATTTAACTATTTTTATCACATATATATACTAATTAAATAATCAAATTTAAATATATATATATATATTATATGTATGTGTGCGCAGTGCCATATATTATATATATACACATACATATATATTATGTGTGTGTGTAGTGCAATATGTATATATATATATATCTATGTGATATGTATATGTAGTTTGATTGTTATATTTTTCAGGACGGGCTTTAGGCTTAGGCTTCGGGCCAACCCAAATAGTCTTGCTTCAGGCTAGGCTCGACCCAAAAATGGAGTCCAGGCCCGCCCTAAGCCTAGGGTCGGGCTTCCCAAGCCCGATGTCATTTCAGGCTTGGGCCGGCGGACCAAGGTCGGGCTCCTACCATTATATTATCATATATGGACTCCCAAATAGAGCCATAGGAAAACTTATTCTTAGTATCAAGTAGTTGGAGATAGACAATCGCCATAATAAAGAATATTAAAGTTAGACAACTTAGCTTTAAGTTAATAGAATCAAGAGATCCATGTTCTTAAGGATTCTTGCTAGCCCAGTTCCACTGATCCCAACACATCTAATCAATGTTATTATATTTGTAGTTGTCAACTGTTATTAGATATGTAATTGTTTGTTGTTATGTCAGTGTAGTTGTAGGTTACTGGTTGGAGGTTACAACATTCAATATATGCACTCTTGTATTATAAGTGCAGTGAGTGTGGTAGTAAGATAGATTGAATATTATTGTAATAAACATGGTATCGGAGCTCGATCTAACCTAGGCTGCCAAAATCTTCGACCTCGTATTCTTCTGGTCCCAACACCTTCCGCCTCACCTTCTTCTGTCTCCCATCACTCCTGCTTCCACTTCGCTTTATTCTTTGACCGGCTTCTATTTCGACCGGCTTTCTTTTCTTTCTTTCACCTATCACCTCGTCAACATCACCGACAATGGTGTAGACCTGCCATCCCATCTGAAAATCATCGCTTTGAGCGTGCTAATTTCTGGTTCGATGTTAACTATTCTGCTTGATCTATCGACTTATTCTGCTTACTGTCCCGATCTGAGTTCTGCAAGTCGATGACCAGTTAACTGGCTAATTTTATGCATAATATTGCCGTAGTGCTGTCCCGGTCTTGTATTTGCCTCTTTGTGAGTTGTTCAATCTTGTGATTATTTGAGATATAGTACTCCAATCTAGTTGGTTGTGTGTTTTTGGTGACCACCGACGATTCCAGTGTGCTCAATAATTATGGAAGCGGTAGTTTGGTCCATGGTAATTCTAGAATTTGCATTTTGGTGCCTATTATTTCTATAATTTATAATTTGGTCCCTACTATTTTTTCAAATTTGCAATTTGGTCCCTGATCTTTATGAAATTTTTAGTTTAGTCCCTTATATTTCTAGACCTTGAAGTTTGGTCCCTAATGTTTTTGGAATTTGCAATTTGATCCCTATAGTGTACCAATAAAAATCTCCGCTGTTGAGAGTGCAGGCGACCTTGCTATGGCTCAATCTGAGTGTCGAGAGACCTTTGTTGTAGTCGATGACCAGCGTGCTGTGGATAATTAGCACTCTGAAATGATTACTAGTTCCATCTAATAGGTTGATGAAAAATTTGATGGTATTGTGGCCAATCCTCTTTGGCACAAGAATGTGTTGAAAGCGTTACAGGGAATGGGACTAGATCATCACTTATCTCTGGATGCACCATTGACCACTACGATCGAGTACAAAACCTAGATCATGCGTGATGGTAGGATTTTTAGCCAGCTTATGAACTCAATGAATCAGTCAGTCAAGATGTTATTTTCGAGTGTCGACACTGTGAAGGAACTTTGGATGGCTATCGAAGAAATCTTCATCGCAGACTCTTTCACGGTTATATGAGGTTATAAATGGCTTTTTCTATTCTAGAAAAAGTGGCAAACCTTTACAAGAGCACTTTGCTCAGTTTGAAAGTTTATTTGATGAGTTTACGATATTGGAAGTTACATAGCAAGCTTGTTGTGAATGTTGTCATAAGTGAGTCTAATACATCTTCGATTCAGCAAACTATGGAAATGACCGAGGATGAATTTTGTTCGCTATAATCAACATCAAATTGGCAGCTTTATCGATTCCCCTAGTGCTACCTTTGCAGGTAATTCAACTGCTTATTTAGCTACTACTCCTACTTGGATTCTTGATTTGGGGTCCACACACCATTTAACGAATGTCTCAGGTACTCTCTCTAACTTTATGTGACTCCTGATCATCATAGTATCACTGTGGAAAATGGATCCCTGTTGAAAGTATATGGTTGTGGTTCTGAAAAATTATCCTCCTCTATGGTGCTTCACAATATTCTTTATACACCCCATAATTTGTTTAATTTATTATCTATTGGTCAGATTACTCATGACATACACTGCTCAGTTACCTTTCCTACTTATTATGTATTTTAGGACCTTATGACGAGGAAGACTATCAGTAGTGGTCAGATGGCTAATGGTCTAAATGTGTTGGATGAGAGTTATGCTATTGCATGTTCTACTGTTGAATCTCTTCCCTTGACTATTCACTGCAAATTGGGTCATCTCTCTTTAGCTACACTAAAGTGTGTCTTTCCTAATTTTAACTCTGTGTCTTAGTTGTCTTGTGAGTCCTGTCATTCGAGCGTCTGCTCCTTTTGCGTTAGTACATTCTAATATTTGGGAACCTTGTCCTGTGACTTCTATGTTGGATTTTCACAATTATGTGACTTTTATTGATGATTTCTAACGTGTTACTTATATTTATTTGTTGAAGTCTCGATCTGAGCTATTTTTGTGTTTTAGACATCTGTGTTAGAAATTCAAAACCAATTCCATACTAAAATTCAGATATTTTGGAGTTATAATGGAGATGAATACCTTTCTCAGCTTATGCTTGAATTCCTTCGCACTCATGGTATAAGTCATCAAACATTTCTAGAGTGATGCTGTTTTAACGGCTTGTTATCTAATCAATTGTCTCTTGTCTTCAGTTCTAGGTGGTATGTCTCCTATCTCTGTGTTACTTCGACACCAAAATCCATTTTCTTTATCTCTTTGAGATTTTGGGTGTACTGCTTATGTTCGTGATGTTCGTCCACAGAAGACGAAACTTGATGATCATGTCTTGAGATGCCTTTTTCTTGGATATTCTAAAACCCAGAAAGTGTATCGATGTTTCTCTCCAAAGTTGAATCGATTTTTGGTGTCTTCTGATATCTCATTTGAAGAGTCTCTTCCCTCTTATTCTTCGTTGTCTTCAACACTTCCGGTTCCTACCATTTCTTCACATCTCCTACCTCTGATAGTGATGATTTCCCAGTTTATCACAGCTCCACAGATCTTGTGTCCAATTCAGACTCTCCACTTCCACATATTTTACTTGTGCCATCTACTGCTATTGAGCCAGTCTCCTTGTTGTCGGGTCTGGTAAGTCCTTCTCAGTCTGTTGTACATGACATCATTCATATTCTTGATACACCTTTTGTGCCTGATGTTCCTATTGTTAGTCGTGTTCCATATCATTCTTGCAGGGATCATCCTCGCTATACAAATTCTTTCCATGGATTATCGACATCTTTTCGAACATCTATCTCTACTTTGGATACTCACTTCATTCTGAAAACTATGGCTGATGCTTTGGCACACCCCGGTTGGTTTGCTATGAAAGAAGAAATGGATGCTTTGCACACAATCAAGCATGGGATCTTGTCACCTTTCCACCCCCCAAGCAGGCCATTTGATGTAAGTGGGTGTTTACTGTTAAGCTTAATCCGGACGAATATTTGGCTCACTTAAAAGCTTACCTTGTTGCAAAAGCTTATGCCCAAACCTATGGTGTTGATTACTTTGAGACATTCTCTCATGTTGCTAACATGGCATCTATCCGGTTGTTTATTTCTTTGGTTGCCTCTCGGCATGGGCCTTTATATCAGCTTGATGTCAAGAATGCATTCTTACATGGTGATCTGGACGAAACAGTCTATATAGAGTAACCTCTTGGCTTTATTGCTCATGCGGCGTAATAAGGTGTGTAAGATACAATGCTCCTTATATGGTCTCAAGAAGTTTGCACCACTACAAGAAAATGAATGATTAGCGACCGAATTTACCGACGGAATTAATTCGTGGGTAAATATCGACGTTATACCGACAGATTACCGACCACTTTCATTTTGTTAGTTTTAGCTACGGATTTCCGACGGAATACCGTCGAAATAAATACCGACGGATAATTTTCGTCGGTAATGTTTGGCGCTAATTTGGCGCGTTAAATTGGCGACGGAATTCCGACGATTATTGTGTCGGTAAATTTACCGACCGAATTAAATCGGTCGGTGAACATATTTCTAATTTTTTAAATTTTGTAAATAAAATACCGACGGAATGTTCCGTCGGTGAATTAAAAATTACCGACGGAATAAATTCCGTCGGTAATTAAGTCGATTAAAACTTTTCAAGCCCGAGCCTGTACTTCCCTTTCCCCCAATTTGAGCCCTAGCTGGCTGTTCCTTCTTCTCAAATCTCCCTCGCAATCACCTCCACAGGTAAAATTTCTTCTCCTCCTCTCCAGCTAATACCTTCTTCTTGATGAATGCTTCACTTTTCTTTGGGTTTTGTATCTTCGTTAAACTGGTTCTACGCATTGTTCTTCCCACAGGCCGATTTTTTGCAAGAAGATCGATTTCAAGGTACATGCTTCTATTGCTCGGAAATTTCTGGTTCAAATCGACCCATTGTGGATGTGTTTTGGTTAGGGAAAGTGGTAGCTAAATACTTGAAATCATGGAATGCAACCCCCATTATTTTCTCTGCATTTTCTTGTATATATTGCTTTTAATTCTGGATTTTTGTGTTCTAAATTCAACTCCATGTCCATGCCATTGAAGACTAGTATTTTCTGTCCAAAGATGAAAGGAGTGCCACTGTGTCGGGAAGAAAAAAAATTAGACCAAAAAACCTGTGAATTTATGCCTTATTGTTTCTTCTTTTGTTATCTTGTAAGAACGTGTGAATCCATTGTTGTATTCTGAAAATGAAGGTTTGAATTCATTTCTACAATTAGTCACTTTTTGTTTCTTTGTTCGAAGAATGTTGGGCATGGGGTTGATTTTAGTACTTTAAGATTCTTCTGCTATTCTTTGTTTTGTGGTCTGCAGGTTTGATTTATGAATACATTTTGAATGTGACTTAATTGGTGAGTGATTCTGTGTCTTCCTCAGTAACTTTACTAGGTGACTAATGTGAAGCTTGTATATATTGCTTTTAACTTTACTGGGGATTATCTTGTAGCAGTGACAAAATGCCAGATTTGAGTTTTGCTTTTTCAAATAGCTAAAGCTGATTCATGCATATTAGTATAGCCTTTTGTTGTGATTGAAGGGATGGGGGTAGTGGACCTAGTACATACTTCTTAACTGCCATATGGTAGGTGTGGGTTCTACGTACTCAATTGTGTACTGCTTTCCAATTTGGCTCACTTAATTTCAAGCCAAGCTTGGAAAAATGGCAATTCTGCCATCTACTTAATGAAGAAGCCAGATTCCACGCTCTATACGGACCTAACCCTTTCGCTCCTCGTCCCTTCTTTAGTTTATCCCTGGCTTCGTTTATAGTCTTCAAACTAAAAATTCAAGAGGAAATCTCCTCTGATATAGATAGCTACATGAATGAAGGATAAATCTCTAAAAATGCCAGATTTGAGTTTTGCTTTTTCAAATAGCTAAAGCTGATTCATGCATATTAGTAGATAAGGCCTTTTGTTGTGATTGAAGGGATGGGGATTATCTTTTTGTGCATGTGGAATTGAAAAGTTACTTGTCATTGAAAATATTTTGTTTCTCCTTGAATCTTCAGAAGTATAAAAACACTTTGGTTTCATGGGACACACACATATATAAATATGCTCTATAAAAATTAGCATTACTTGGATTTCTTGGAGACAAATAAGATTTCTCTTCAAGTTGCTACAAATTATATGTATTGGTAATTGGGCCTACAAGAGTATGGAACTGCCGGTTGATGAATAATAAAAGCAGACTGCTCTTCTTATCCATTACAGCTGCATTTTTATGTCTCATGATATGCTATCTGCATCAGTACAACTGTTCATGATTAAAGGAATATTGTGTATTAAATATTAATGATAAAAAGTGTTTTTAATTTTATATATTACATATAAACAAAATTTATTTTAAATCTATTCAATACCCACAAACATAACCATCATAAATAAAAAAACTTGAATTAATGTCTCTAGATTCATATAATTTTTGTCCATAATTGATCAATCACTAGTCCTCTGTCTTTTTTTTTCCTCCTAGTTTTGCAAGTAATACATTTCCACTAGTGCTAGATATATATATATAGCGTGTTTGGTATATTAAAAAAAGGAAAAACAGAACATAGTCATGTGGATGTGTCTCAGTAAGTAAGTAGTAGTAGAATGAATCCAAAATTGAAGTCAATGGGGCCATGTTGATGTTGTTGTTGTTGTGTGAAAGCGGCTCCCAACTCCTGAATCTCCTTCTCTCATCAATCTTTGCATTTCTTTTGCTTCATATGCTTTTGCTCTCTGCCACAATAACTAAAAACTCCATATAACATGTAATGATAATAATAATAATAAATAAATAAATAAGCAAAGAAATAGAGGAGCACCTGCATTGTCTCAATTGCATCTGTTTCTGAATTGAAGTCATAAAATGACCTTGTATATATTTGTATCTCTTATTTCCGTAGTTTAAAATATATTCTCACCCTTTCTTCTTTCTTTTTTATTGGAGATTAATTTTTGCTTTTTTTTTTCTCTCTTCTAAAGAAGTTGATTTTCTTTTTCTGTTTGTTAATCACCTCTCTCTCCCTCCATTTTCTTGGAGATCAATTTTTTAAATCAAATAACTTTTTTTTTGGGTATGGTTTTAGGAGGTTCTGACGTTGTTTTTACTAATAAAATGGCTTTCCTCAGTTACACTTGTTCTTTGGGGTTTCTAATCATGACTATGCAACTTACTATTAACAGTAAACTTGTATTATTGGGAAGTACAGTATGTCATCAGCCTTTAATACAATAAACATTTTTGCATCAAATGGAGAGACACTTACAAGGTTGTGGTTTAGGAATCTCATTTAAATTTGATTTGTTTTATCATTTTTGTTTTAATTTCCTATAATGGTTGATTATAAATCTGTCTGTTTTTCATACTTTTAACTTTATGAAAGCATATGTACATTATTTTTATTGTTCTCTTGTTCTCTCCATATATATATATATATATATATATATGATTGTCTTATGAATGTATCAATAGTAAATTGAACCTTAAAAAGTGAAATATTGTTGATTTGTAGAGTGCTCGTCCTGCGCGACAAAATGTCAAGTGTTGATAGGTCGTGGATGTATGCTAGGCAAACCAATGGATTGCTTAACCAGGAATTCATTGAGGGGGTAGAGCAGTTCATTGCATATGCTTGTACTCAACCCACAAGCATGAACGGAAATAAGATAAGATGTCCATGTGTGCGGTGTCATAACCGTCGTTTTAGGGAGCCGAACGATGTGCATCTCCATCTTCTGAAGAAAGGGTTTGTGGATGATTATTATGTGTGGTCTCGACATGGGGAACCATATGTTACAACAACAAATGAACCAGTGGAAGAAAATCACATGTGGGGATATGCGGCAGAAAGTGCGGATACGGAAATCCCAAATCCGTACCACACAATGGTGATGGACGCAGCTGGACCAAGCTTTGACCCCTCAAATATAGAGGAATCGCGAAATCCTGATGCGCAAAGATTATATGATATGTTGCAGGCATCAGAACAGGAATTATGGCCTGAGTGTGAAACAATGTCCCAACTATCAGCTATGGCTCGATTGCTGAGCATTAAGTCCGAACATCATTTGTCGGAGAATTGCTATGACGCAATAACCGAATTATTCAAGGAGGCATTACCTATGGACAACAAACTACCAGACAACTTCTATAGCACAAAAAAGTTTGTCGAAGGATTAGGACTTCCAGTGGAAAAGATTCATTGTTGTTTGAATGGGTGTATGATATATTGGGGCGCTGACAGTGAATTGAGCATTTGCAAATTCTGCCAGTACCCTCGATATAATACCAGAAGAAGAGGTGATTCAACGCAAAGAGAGGCAGTGCCAAATCAAAAAATGTATTATTTTCCTTTAGCGCCGACAGATGCAGACATATTTTCAGACCTCTTGTCATCCATCTCCCCCTCACTCACCTCCAGATGGCGAGAGCCCTACAGGAGGTAGATAGACTGTACATGTTGACATATTTAAACTTGTATTATTATGATATTGTATTGTATTTGATTCCGGATTATTGAATAATTATTTATTATATTTGAGATATTCAGTGATTTTGGAGTTTATTTTCTGTACTGTTTTTTTATTTACAGGTTTGGTCAAAACATAATCAATTTGTATTCTGAGAAAAATTAGTTTTTTGCCGACGGATTACCGACAATTTGTGAATTTTAGAAATTAGTTTTTAATAATTCTACCGACGGATTACCGACGGATTTGTAAATTTTTTAATATTAATTATTTTAATATATCGACGGATTACCGACGGATTTGTAAATTTTTTAATATTAATTATTTTAATATACCGACGGAAATAAATATTTTAATAAATATATTTTTAATTCTCCCGACTAATATTCGGTCGCTAAACGGTCGGTATATACCGATCGAAAAAAAATTCGTCGGGAAATAATCAGCTACGATCCTTTTGCCGACGAAATAGTATTGGTCGGAATTCCGTCGGTAAAAAATATTAGCGACCGAAAGGTTAAAAGTGCCGATGGAAAATTCCGTCGGCAATTAATGAAATTCTTGTAGTTCACGGGCAAGGTTTGGGTGGTTTAGTATGGTAGTACTACAATTTGGTATGCAACAATCAAAGAAAGATCATATAGTGTTGTATCGTTGTACCTCTACTGGTTGTATTTTCTTAGTTATGTATGTAGATGATATTGTTATAACTAGTGATGATGCTTTTGAGATTGTTAACCTAAAGTGTTTTCTTCAATCAAAGTGGTAAGATGCAAGAAGGTATCTTTCTATCACAGAGGAAGTTTGTGCTCGATTTATTACAAGTTGTTGGATTATTCAAAGCCAAAGGTGTAGATTCTCCTATGGATCCAAGTATGAAACTATTTCTAGATGTTGGTGAAGTGTTTCCTCATTTTGATAGGTATCATCGCATGGTTGGCAAGTTGAATTATTTAACTTCGATGACACGGCCTGATATAGCTTATCCTGTCACTATTGTTAGTCAGTGTACGGCTGATCCGCGTACTAGAGATTGGAATGTTGTGGTTCGTATTCTTCGCTATATTCAAGCTAGTCCTAGTAAAGGATTGGAGTTCAGGAATCGTGGTCATTTGTTAACTGAGGGATATTTTGATGCTGATTGGACTGGAAATCCCTTTGATCACCGATCTACATTAGGATATACAATGTTTCTTGTTGGTAATTTGATAGCTTGGAAAAGTAAAAAACAAGATGTGGTTGCTCTCTCTAGCTCTGAAGCTGAGTACCGTGCTATGACTTTAGCTTCTTCAGAAATTATTTGGCTGTCATTTGTTGGAGGAATTAGGCAAGTATCCAAGTGGTTCCACTAAATTATGGTGTGATAATCGATCTGCTATTTATATTGCTACTAATCCTATTTATCATGAACGGACCAAACATATTGAAGTAAATTGTCATTTTATTTGTCATGCATATCGGCGAAAAATTATTACATTTGGATCAGCACGATCTAGTGAACAGCTGGTCAATCTTCTTACTAAGCCATTGTTTGGCCCTCGTGTTCATCTTCTTTGTAACAAGCTGAGAATGTTAGGTATTTATGCTCCAGCTTAAGGGGGTGTTATTATACTTGTAGTTGTCAACTGTTATTATATATGCAATTTTTTGTTGTTATGTCTATTTCAATGTAGTTGTAGGTTACTGGTTGGAGGAGGTTACTAGTTGGAGGTTACTACATTCAATATATGTGCTCTTGTAGTATAAATGTGACTCCCCGACTCGGAATTCACGCACTGAGCCGGGATCGCCATTTTAGGCATGTGCCCCGTCACTAAGGACCTCACCACACGCCAACCTAACCCCGGATTCTAACAGAAATCCGATAGCACCTCCCCGTATATCGGAGGGTGCCAACCTGAAGTCACATCTCACTTAACACGTGAAAGATAATCAATAATAATCAGAGAAGTTCCGCAGCCTAACAGGGCCTCTAGCCATCTATCCACATTCGCACACTAGGCAGGGGCTCAGGCCTCCTAATCACATGCAATCAATAAGCAAAACATATTCATATCAATAATATCATCAAAGACTATCAAAGTCTATCAATCCGGACCCAAGGTCGACTATCCAGGTACGGGAGTCCTGATCACACGGCATACCTCCTGACCATCCATCCAACATACCGAAAATGTATTTAAGCAACATAATAGTCAACCAATTAAACTACTATATGTACTTAATTCATAACCAAGGTTCTCAAACAATCAAATACAAATCCTAGTGCTTCTAGGGTGGCCTTCTATGTCACGCCGCCTCCTACTGATCCGCAGCCTGGTTCTCAGCACCAGTCTCACCTGAAGGATACAAAAAATGAATAGGGTGAGCAGGAGGCTCAGTAGGGAAAATAAAATGAATCATAAAGAATGTAAAGGCTGAATATTGAAACAAGCTCAATGCAGCAACATGACATCCTAAAATGTCACAACAATGCATAACCTCGGGCTACACCCTACAGCGCCTGGCACCAGGCAACGAATATTCTGAAAAATCATCGAAACCCTTGCACTTTGCCCCGAAACGACTATAGGTGCACCTACATAATGGAAATCCCGATTCCGGCAACAATGTGCCCATTCAGTATCCAACATCATCACAAAAGTATAACCTAAGGATACTACGAGTCCATACTCGTAGACCCAATGCATCTATAATTCATGTCCAATAATGTCATGCAAAAGAAGCTCGTATATATAACAATCTTATATATATACATAACTACATGATGCATGAACGAGGTTTATCATGCCCAATAGATGATTAAGCATTCAAAGGGTATGCAAATTCATCAATAATCAACAACAAGGTTCGTTCTTCCTAAGGAACAATTTAGGCAAGAACACAATTAATAAAGACCAACGAAGAATTTCAACCGCTCTTTAGAGAAAAATAATACTATAGAAAATGGGTTAAGAATCCCTACCTCATTACCCAAGCAAAAGCTTACCAACTCAAATTCCCAAAACTAGGGTTTCGAGCTTTTCTCTCAACCAACCAATCCCATATACTCATATCAATAACATCCATATATCATAAAAACATGAATTTAATCATAAATCAAGAGAGACATACCTTCTCTCTCTAGGATTTCACCAAATCCTCCAAACTCCACCCAATTCAAAACTCAACCTAAACCAATGATCAAGCCTAGTAAAACAATCATAAATAACCCTAGAATCAACATATCTAAGCCCTACATTCCATCTATTACCAAATCAAACGAAATCTAGAAAAACCATAGATTTTACTAAACTAGAAAACTTACTTGAATCTTGGAAATCTCCTCCAAATATTGTTTAACTCTTCAATCCAAGCTCCAAATCTTCAATAATCTCTCAAAACCTCACTTTCTCTCTCTAATTGTCTCTCTCTCACACACTAGAATCACGCTTCACCAAAGGCTCCCGGAAATGCGCCTAGGCGCATTTGGCTTAACTTCAAGGTTGATCTCGCTGTTCTGGGCGCTATCCTAGGCGTGCACAGAAAGTGCGCCCAGGCGGAGTGCGCCTAGGCGCCCATGCACCAATTCCATCTCTGTTGCCCATTGGACTGGGCAGTCTTTTTGGGTCGGAGTTTCACAATAAATGTAGTGAGTGTGGTAGTAAGATGTACTGAATATTGTTGTAATAAACAATCGATTCCATATTTGGACCTACAACATAGCATACATGGCAATGCAAGTAATCTAAAAGATTATTTGGTAAATTCAGTTTATCTTGCTAAGAATACGAAAGATCTTTGCCAACACATTAGATAACGTAATGTGAAAAATAACACAAATAAAAACATCACAATATTAACGAGGAAACACTACTTGAGAAAATTCTCGAGTCTATAAGCGACCAACCTTTAAAGCAATCCACTATATGAGAAAAAGCTTACAACCTATCGCTACCTCTGAATCGATTATACAACTTGACTTAGCGCATGCTTCAAACCAAATCAACACTCCAATGATGATTTGAAATGCTCTTGACTCCTTCGAAACACTTTGTTGTGGAAATACGATCTAAGTAACCTCAAGTAACCAGAAAAGAATATTACACTAGATGTGTAGAACTTGGTTCTTCTTCTTCCTTAGCCGGATTAGACTTGAGAAGGATGAACGAACACACTCAATTACAAAACAATCATTCTCTCTTGATAAATACAGATATGATATGCTCACAGATCACTCAAAGAGAATGAAACCATAAAATACTTAAAGCTCACAAATACAAGATCTCACAAAGTCACCAAAAACACTCTCTAAGCTTCAAAATCTCGTCTCTATGGGTTGTCTCCTTATATATAAACGTCCAGCTGCCGTTGAGATTGAGATAAATATCGATCATGATTATCTCCAGCAGATAATAAAAACTCTAGATTAAGATAAACAGAAGAGACGTTTATCCCAGATTAAACAACCACAATAATAGGAGATAAAATTATATCCAATATCTTATCCCATAGAGTGTCCATCCTAATCTTAACACATCTAGTGATATCTGATTTAGAAATCTATTTCAATCACAATCACAATCACCTGAGAGTTATCTCCTAATTAGGATAGAAAACACAATAAATAAAACTTTGAAAATCGTATCCTAGAGTCCTTGTATACTTAGAGTTCTACACATACTCAAAGATTGAAAGTTCAGGTAGCCTATATGGTAAGCTTACATACAGTTGCATCCAATCTTATCACACAAGTATCACTAAGCTTAGGATATGTATCCTAACAATCTCCCCTTTGATACCCGTGTGATAAAAAACACTGATACTAACTAGTCATATCCAAAACCTAGAGTTTGAAGAACTCTCCCCCTCAATCACTAACTTCCCCTCAATGGAAACATCATTATTATCCAAAATAGACCATCATAAACAACAACAAAATGTAGCACCGAAGTAAAGCCTTCGTCTGATCTCCCCTTTATTTTTTAAGCAAACAACTATCAACGAGAAGACCTCGTAGCACGTTCCCTAAAACCATTCAGAATCTCATCATATTCAATGATTCCCCTTTGCATAGTCTCCATTTGACCATGAATGTTAACATGATAAATGCTTTCATGTTCAACTTGGCCATCCCAAATAATTAAAAACACATAAATGAGAATACAAATAAAATAGAAAATCAAGAGAAATTGGTTTCAAGGATGAAATTTTTTGATTTTGATACTCAATCAAAAAAAACTAAAACAACAATAAGGAAGATTTACCGCAAGGTGTGTTCAAGAAATGGACTTACAACTCTCTCATCACGTTCTTGAAATCTTATACATGTTATTCGTTCATATGCATCTGTGTGTGAATCTCAAACACTTGTTAGATCAAGATATAACATAATACAAGGGATTGATTTTCCATAAGTTGTCAAATCTAGATCTTTTGGTACTTTTATGTACATGCAAGCTGTTAGATATATGTCATGTACAGCCAATTTATAAGGTTGTATTTGGAACGTATATATAATAATAGTACTATATTAGTTTGATTAAATAAATGGCAGATTTATATATTTGATATTTCTATTTAATAGTTATGTTAAATATGTCCGTAGATATTTGTTAGAGATCTCATTCTCAAGAGTTGAAAATATGAGTGACGAGTGATCTCTCATACGAATATCTTAAATTGAGTTCCTAATCGTAGAATTATTAACTGGACAATAATAATTCGGAAGATCAGCATATTGTTTGTTTCCCATGATGATAGGTTTGTGAGTCTCGTGCAATTTAATATGAGATATTAGAACAAACAATATGGAAGGTTTATTCATGAATAAATGCTTCGAGCATGACTTGCTAAATAATGAATCACATGGAGGTTTATTTTCTTGTGAATGATTTATTATTTATTTACGATTGTGTAAATAATCCTTAGACTTGAGATGAAATAGTAGTCTTGTATATGGGTGACCCAATTTTGTCAATGTTGAGAATATTTGTTCATTGAATAAATATTGACATTCGATGGATTCGGTTAGTTATGTATGGAGACTTGTGTACAGTCAACAAGGGATCCATTGCCTCGAAATAAGCAAGGAGAATATCCTATGTGATCCAGATATTTATTGACGCAGGAAATCCTTGGCCGATGTTACATGATTAATGAAAAAGGTGTTTTCATTAATTATTTGTTTGTCAATAAACTATTGGATCCTGACATATGATTGAGTTAGTGGATTTGAGGAATATCCATGATCCTCACTCAATTGAGATATTGTACAGTGGAAGGATTAAATTACATGGTAATTCATAATTAAAGGTTCATATGAAAGTATTCATCACTGATTGGATAGTCACGATATGCTGCCAGGCATCACTCGTGATTTATAATAAATGATTAAAAGATGTTTTAATTAATATCAAAGAGTTTGATATTCTTCTTATTGCCAATCAGTAATGAACCTAGAAAGTCACATATAAATGAATCACGAACATTGTTAAGCTAAGGTTGGAAAGAGAATTGTGTTGATTCAATAATTTACATGAGATGTAAAATAATTTAATTATTAATTAAATGCAAGTTTATTATAAACCAGATTAGATCCAATTCATGAATGAATGTTGCTAGCACATTTATCATTGATTAAACATTGGGTCATGATTTAATTAATAAAATAATGTATATAATAATGCAATGTTAGTTGGAAGTTGCTCCATTTAATTGAAATGGAGTGTCGGAAAAGTATATAAAAATGTGTATGTTGATACACATCAGATAAGGCAACCAAGACAATAACACTAGTTGTTTTTTTTCTTCTTCTTAATTGATTAGTGAATCAATTAAGTATCTAATATTTAAAATTAGAAAGTTTCCAAAGGTGGCCTTAGTTTGTGATTCCGGTGGACAAACTAGAGGCTCCGTATTATCGGAGATCAACCGGACAACTGGAGCAATTTTTCAGGCACGCTTCATGAGGTAACGCTTTCGCTACGTATTTTTTATACCGATTTGCTAACAATACAAGATTATCCCCTTTATTTCAAGAGGTGAAACCTTTGAATTCATGACAGTTTTCACAGTCAAGCTTAGGTAGCTCCCTTTATTTCAAGAGATACATACATTTTAACCTTAGGTAGCTCTCTTTATTTCAAGAAATACATACCTTATTTTATTTTTTATTTTTTATTTTTTTAAATAACTTTGACATAGCTCTTTCCATTTGTATTGCTTGCATCAAGTTTCCCAAAAAAATTATTCAATAGACCTATCAAGACAAATCTCAAGCAATATGTTAATCAAACTTCACAAGTAGAGATTTGTGAAGAACAATATATGACTAATAACATGATCTTTTTAATTTTATGAACGGATTAGTCATTGAAAAATAAACACATTTAAAAGTACCATCAAACAATCAATGCTTCAATCATAGATCAAGAATTAAATCACATATCCCGCACACATGTTACCTCAAGCTACTTGAAAATCTATTATATTGTAATCACCCCTAGTGCTTTCTTAGGAATAAAAACCTTTGTCTACCTAAGGATTTTGTAAAACTATCAGCCAATTAATTTTCAGTAGTAATATATCCATGAGACACAGATTTATTTTCATAAATTCATGGATCAAATGATGATGAAACTATATATATATGTTTGGTTCTAGAATTGGAAATATAACTGCACTTATAATATCAAAAATAAATATGATCATACTTTCTTGATTCAAACCATAGTTTTGAAGCATCTGTTCCATCCAAAAAAGTTGAGTGCAGCAATTTTCAACAAACATGTATCCAACTCCATTTAACTTTTTATTTGCGCTTGTGTTTTCACGGGAGTAGTTACTTCCGAGATGGTTCCAGAGTATCTGGAGTAGGCTCGCTGTAAGTTACATCACGTGTATCCGGTTGCCTCTGCCTTGGTGAAGTAGGCTTGCTGCAGGTTACCTCAGTTGCATCTGTTTGCTACTGCCTCAATGAGTCATGTTGCTTGGAGGCTATCTCAACGTGATATGCATTTGCAGATTCTTCTTTGTCAGCACTTAAAGCCCTCAAATATGATTTCTTAACCCAACATTTCTTTGTTTGAGGTGTTTGTGGAGGATGTCTCATATCCTGTGATTTCTCACGAGCATCACATTGTTTTCCAACAAGATTTTGAAACCTATTTTGAAGAAATTTTTCCTGTACATTTTCAATGTTAGCCTTCCTAGAAAAATATAATTTAGGCATTCCATATAACTTACGACAGTAAGGTCGTATATGACTCCTAATTTCACAATGATGACAGATGGGAACAAACTTACCTTTACCATACCTTTGAGCATTTTTGTCTTCCAATAAATGGTTGCTTCATGAATGGTTGAGCAGTTCTAAAAAATTTATATGAAGTTTCATGCTTTTGATATGAAGAAGATCTATTACCTTGCATACTTACCTTGTTTGGAATGGAAGATTTCTTCTACTCCTGTTCCAAAGTTTTGGATGATGAAGGCACAAACTTCAGAAATTTTTTAGGAAGACATGTATATGAATCAGATTTTGAACACTCACCGTTTTCATATCCTAAGCCACATGGTTCCTTACTCATCCTTTGCTTATTAAAAATATCCTGCAATTTGTTTGATCCTGACTTAAACTTGTCATTATCTGAGCATACATTTTTTTAGCATGTGTTCTTTTTTTATTTCTGCCTCAGCGATGTAGGTTAAATCAGAGGTTACTTCAACTGGGCAAAGTGCTTCAAGATCTAGGATTTCTTCTTGAAATTCCTTGATTTTTGCATTCACTTCATTCAGATCTTGAGTGAGAATCCCATTTTCTTTGACAAGTTTCAGTTTCTCTTTCTTGCTCTTGACACATTCCTCATAAAGATTGTTGTAGGCTACTTGAAGCTCACACATATCAAATTCAGAATCACTATCATTTGTTGAGCTTTCCCTGGACTTTTGGTCACCAAAGATTACCAGAAAGGCTACTGGCATTTCCTTCTCTTCATCTTCAGATTCAACATCAGTTTCTTCTTCTGTATCATTTCTTTTGTATGCTTTTGACTTCTTTTTCCAATTTGCACACTCTTCAGTAGAGTGTCCAAATACTTTGCATTTAAAGCATTGAGTGAATTTAGAATCTTTGCTTTTCTTCTCGGGTTTGTAAGATGAGCACTCCTCCTTCTTAAGTTCATTTGAATTCCTATCCTTCATGAATTTCTTAAAAATTTTCATTAGAAGCAACAACTCATTAATAGCATTGTTAGTTTTATTACTAGAATAAAGAGCAACACCTTTAGATTTTTTAGGTTTAAGAAAATTGACCTCAAAAGTTTGTAAAGAGCCAACTAATTCTTCTACCTTAATTTTATCGATGTCTTTGCTCTCCTAGATTGCTGAAACTTTTATCATGAACCTCTCTGGTAAGGATCTAAGAATTTTTCTTAACACCTTGCTCGGTTCAAATGGTTCCCAGGAGTAGATAATGTATTGACCATATCACTCAACTTTGCGTAGAAGTCATCAAACATTTCATTCTCTTCCATCTTCAAACTTTCAAAATTTGAAGTAAGTTGTTGAAGTTTTGAACAATTGACCAGATTTGTGCCTTCATGTGTCACTTCTAGTAAATCACATGCCAATTTTTCTTTATCACAATGTGAGATCCTACAAAACTCAGAATTATTCAAAGTAGAAAATATAGCATTCATTTACTTACTGTTCCAACCTGCATTTTCAAGGTCACCTTTAGTGCATTTTTCAAGAGGTTTGAGAGTTTCGTTAGCCTCTTTATCAATGGACTCGGGTTTAGTACCCTTTCACTACTGACATCCAAACTCGTTCATTAATGGATTTCAAATAGGCTCTCATTCGTGCTTTCCAATATGCATAATTGGATCCATCAAACTGTGGTATTTGATTTGATCTAGTCCCCATTGTTCGCACTCCCTCTGATACCAATTGAGAATATGAAAGACCTTTGCCAACACGTTAGATAACATAATATGAAAAATAACACAAATAAAAACACCACGATATTAACAAGGAAACCCTACTTGGGAAAAAACCTCGAGTCTATAAGCGACCAACCTTTAAAGCAATCCACTATATGAGAAAAAGCTTACAACCTATGGTTACCTACGACTCGAATGTACAACTTGACTCAGCGTATGCTTCAAACCAAATCAACACTCCAATGATGATTTGAAATTCTCTTGACTCCTTCAAAAAACTTTGTTGTGGAAATACGATCCAAGTAACCAGATGTGCAGAACTTGGTTCTTCTTCTTCCTCAGTCGGATCAAACTTGAGAAGGACGAACAAACGCACTCAATTACAAAACACTAATTCTCTCTTGATTAATACATATATGATACACTCACAGATCACTAAAAGCGAATGAAACCATAAAATACTCGAAGCTCACAAATACAAGATCTCACAAAGTCACCAAAAACACTTTCTAAGCTTCAAAATCTGATCTCTATGGGTTGTCTCCATATATAGATGTCTAACTGCCCTTGAGATTGAGATAAATATCGATCATGATTATCTCCAACAGATAATAAACAACATGGATTAAGATAAATAGAAGAGATGTTTATCCTAGATAAAATAGCCACAATAATAGGAGATAAAATTATATCCAACATCCTATCCCATAGAGAGTCCATCCGAATCTTAACACCTCTAGTGATATCTAATTTAGGAATCTGTTTCAATCACAATCACCTGAGAGTTATCTCCTAATTAGAATGTGTTTTAATTAATATCTGAGAGTTTGATATTATTCTTATTGTTAATCGATAATGAATCTAGAAAGTCACACATAAAGAATCATGAAAATTTGTTTCAACTAAGGTTGGAAAGAAAACTGTGTAAATTCGATAATTTACATGATATGAAAATAATCGAATTATTAATTGAATGAGTTTATTGTAAACGAAGTTGGATCAGATTAATTAAAGGACGTTGCTAGTACATTGACCTTAATTAAACATGTGGGTTCCAATTCAATTAATCAGCAACCAATTGTGTTGAAAATTAGTTGCCGACACATTTGTTTTTCTCTTCAAAAAGGAGGTTCCAATTTTGAAAAAGTACCACACGTAGTCTTCTCTTCTTCTTAATTGATTAGAGAATGAATTAAGTTTCTAATTTTCTAAAATTAGAAATTTATTTCATTATTTTCTAAAATTAGAAATTTTTTGAAGGTGGCCTCAGCTTATGATTCCAGTGGACTTCGTACGATCGGAGATTAGAAACTTCAATCATACAATCAAATGCATTTCGTGATGCATTTGCAAATGCAGAAACGATCTCTAGGATTGATATACCTTTTTGGTTCCCAAATTTTACACCTCACAATCTGTAAGGACATAAATGCATGAGAAATATCATCAGTGAACTCTACTTCTAATAATGAGCAAACTAAGACTGGCAACAAAATTAGTATATATGATCTATTCAATGATTTTGTTACTTGCAAAAGAAAATTTCCAACCGGCCAACAAAACTGAGAGATCTATAATGGTCAGATGAATCTGATATTACAAAAATACCCCCACCAATAATATGTTGACACGTGTTATATTGGGCTCAGCAAGTCTTCTATGCCTCACCAGGAAGTCATCTCAGTAAGCAAAGAAGGCAAGTAGCTGGGCAGTAGTGCCCTACCGAGGTTACCTCCTCGATCTAGTGAAACACCTGGACCTACCAAGGTGGAAGGCATTTAAGTGCAGCCTCCAACAATAATTAGGGGACCCATCTTAATAATGGCTCTAAATCCTATATAAAGCTCTCAAAGTCAGGTATTATCTTTCTAATCACAATTTTTGAACTTTGATGAAGAGAGAGCTCTAGTCCAAGAAGCTCACCTGGTTTTCTAATACGAACTGACTTGAGCGTCAGAGCGCCAACGCCAGAGGACTACCTCTGGTGCGGCCTTTAGCTCATCTCTGTTCATTGTGCTGAACTGCAGGGCTGCTTGGCTGGTCGGCTCCTTAAAAGGACCTGCATCCTTGGAAATCTTGCTGGACTGCCTGGCTGGTCGACTGCTAGACTGCTCGGTTGGTCGGCTCATTTGAAGCATCTTCACCCCTGGTCGGCTGCCTGGCTGGTCGGCTCCCTTGAAGGGTCTTCAACCCTGGTCAGCTGCCCGGCTGGTCGGCTCTTTGGAAGGGTCTTCACCCTTGCTAGTCTTGCAGGACTGTAGGTCTGACCGACTGATCGTCTTCTCGGTACTGGCACATTTTTTACGTCATCAGAATTCATTCAAACATCAAATTAATGACCTAAACCCAACTTATACTTGTATGAAGTATAACTACCTAATGTACTAATATCACTAAATCAGGCCCATGTTAGACACTTCCAAGAGATTCAGACATTCCATAAAAATTGAGAATAACTATACCATAAAATTGGTCCTTATATAACAAAATCACCCCTAAACACTAAGGAAGAGAGCACAAAGACTTATTGACTATGACAACTACTGGGACAATAAAACAAATTACTAGAAGAATAGCTTATAAAAGAAAATAGACAACATGAAAGTTTTCAACCACTCACCAACCCCAGCATCAGATAGCTTGCATATAATCACGTACCTATAAAGAGATAAATGTCATCGAGATCAATTTTCTGTGTCATATAAGATTAAAGGCTATGATAAAAAAAACAGTAGAAAACAACATTCTAGCAAAAGAAGCATACCCTATGTGCCATCTACTGTTGAATAATTGTTCCCAAAAATAATAAGGGTAGCTCATCGCCCAACTGCAACTTGTTGAACGAAGAGCAAGAGATTGTTTAAAATTCCTTGGGGATCCTCACCAATATAACCACTAGGATGTGCACCAACTGGATTGAAGTATCTTAGCAATATGATATTCGAAGTAGAGCCTGACTGGAATATATCACGGGATATCTCTTCAATGAAAAGCTAAAAGAGCAAATTTGCCAAATATATATACCGAAAACTAAGAAGGAAGAAAGTTACCAGCAAATATATGTATATAGAGTAAGAATCTAAAGAAACTGTTGGCCCAAAATGGTGTTTGTTGCATGTGTGCCACAGATTATAGTGTCTCAAACTGTCAAAATAATAAACTTGCACCGATTCTTATCTAACTAAATCAAACGAATGTACGAATTACCTTGGGACCTTAGTAACCCTAGGTTCCCCAACTCTACTGGAAATGCGCTTTGTTGAGATTAGAAGAAATAAACATCAAATGACACCAAACATAAATTGACACAACGATAGTTGGCATTTGATACTTGATAGTAATTGTTCAAAACAGAAGTAGTATCCTAATGAATGACGTTCTGAAATTAAAGAATTACAAGAAATCGCTTGAATAATAATAATAGACTAGATTCTTATGTAAGCTCTTGGCTTGAGTTGATTGCTCTTGGTTGTTTTTGGGATTCATTGATACCTTTTCGTTCTGTCGACCACCTTACTTAAAGCTTCTTTCCCACCAATCTCTGGCCATGTCTCACGTTCTTCTCCCATTAATCGCTATTTTTCTGGACAAAAACTCAAACTTCCAGTCGTGCAGTTCAAACGGACTCTGGTAGTTCATAACTTGCATAAGTCCTGCCACCTGGCCCTATTTTTAGCTACTGGTTCCTCATTTTCAGGTCAAACTGTTACGCACTCGTTACAGGACTTGAACTCTTCATACTGGACCAAATCAATTCTTCATGGACTGCTTATTTAGGCTGGCTTCCTTGTTATCTACCTAGGCTGGTAACCATGGGCTGAATTCCTTGGGCTAACATAAATATGGTGCGAACAGAAACAGATACTATTAAAATTTCACTATTCCTAATATGTAACTAAGTAAGTAAATCTATAAATGCATATGTAAAATTCAATCTATAACTTACTAGACAATTCAAGAATAACATCCCTCTCACTATCACAAAACGTCCAACACCAGGTAACAAACTAACAAGACCATCATCATAACTGTAGTATATACATTATCCAATGCACCACGCACATGAAGCAGGAAAGAGAATTGTACCTTTCTACAACCATGGGCAGCCATCACTTCACGTAAAATAATTGTTCCAATGAGATTGTCGTCATAATAGAGCAAAGGTTTCTACACGCTCTCACCAACTACTTTCAGTCTGGATGACAGCATCAAACTTGTAACATAAATGAACACAAATGAGAATAAGTAATTAATAAATAACACTAATTTAATCGCAACCATATACTAACTTTACATTCTTGTTGTTAGAAGAGTACAAAGTGCTTCAGAATGAATAAACTAAGTCCTAAATACTTACTTTTATGAAATTATAATAATTCTAAATATAATATATAGCAGCAGGACTCACTTTGTTTCAATGAAGATTTTCTCCAACGCTGCCCTGTCTCGGAGGTCCAATTACAAGTGGAATCAGAAATTTAAAACTTCATGCAGCAGATATAAATTACTAAAAAAGCATGAAATTATTGTTAATTATAAGTTATAATAAGAAGAAAAAAACTGAAATCTCAAAAATTGTCAGAAGTGTAGGCCATTGAACTGATCTCATCATCTCAACCTATAAAAAGTTAAAAAACACTAAATGCACATAATCTGCTCATAAACCTTATTTATATGTACCTAATCAATATTTCATAAGGTAAAGGATTGCCAAACACATAAACAACTGGTCTAACGATCTAACAATGAATAATTCACTCAATCAATTGAACAGTGATATGATCTGGTAAGTGCAAGTGCCCACGTGCAGTACGTGTGTGAATTGTATTTTGTTAGATGGTTATTAATAAAGGTCATTAGCATCTTTTAATGTGTCCACGTGTCAGAGTTAGTTGCATCTTTTTGTTAAGTTTTCCAACTTGTATATAAGCAGGTACCTACCTCTCCTGTGAGGCGGGAATGATTTTGTGATCAATAGAAATTCTCCTCTCTTATTCTTTTTTGTTCTTCGTGTTTCTTGGTTCATCCTTTCCAAGAAATTTCAAGGTTGAAAGGGATATCAATTGGTATCAGATCTGTTCGGTCTCTGCGCGGATGGTCCAAGTATGGGACTGGACTGAGTCACCATGCAAAGGGCTATCAGTGGATCTGGTGGTATGAATAAGAACCCCAGTCGAGTGAAAGACCATCACTAAGTGCAACCAACATGGTCCTTTGTTCAGTTATGGGACTAGACTAAGTTTTCATAGAAAGAGCTACCAATGGATCAACTATTCAAAACTATGAAAGTGAAAGGTTACATTAAGAATCACCCAGTTTTGATCTTGGTGGATTCAGGGAGTACACACAATTTTGTGGATCCCAAATTAGTGAAACATTTAGGGTGGAAGTTTGACAAAACTCCAGCTTTTGAAGTCATGATAGCAGATAGGGGCAAGATTCGGATTAAAGAATGTTGGAGAGATGCCCCTCTCAAGATGGGAGAATATGCTTCTACAATAAATCTCTCTGTTCTACTATTGGGGGGCCGTGAAGTGGTCTTGGGGATGCAATGGTTGTCCATAGTAAGTCCAGTTATGTGGAATTTCCAAACTCTAACAATGGAGTTTACCCAAAATACTACCTCTTATCAGATTGGAAGTGAAGAACCAACTACAGCACTGACATTAACGTAGATGGAGAAATAGCTCCATGGAAACCAATTAGGGTTTCTATTGTATTCTGCAAAAATGGACATCTCCAATGGCAAATCTGACCTCACTACTTCTTAGTTGGCAGAACTACAAACTCTGCTGGATTCTTATGCACCTGTCTTTTTTATTCCTACTTCTTTACCACCACAAAGGATTTTTTTTTATCACAGAATTCATTTGATACAGGGGTCTGAACCAACTACTAAAAGGCCCTATCATTATGGACCTTTACAAAAAGACAAAATTGAGAAAGTTGTGCATGAATTGTTGCAGTATGGCTTTATTAGGGCCAGTCACAACCCATTCTCTTCACCAGTCCTATTGGTCAAGAAAAGGAAGGCACATGGAGAATGTGCATGCACTATAGAGAATTAAACTAGATTACAATCAAGGATAAGTATCTTATCCCACTCATTGCTGATTTACTTGACGAATTGAGTGGTTCCCAGTTTTTCTCTAATCTAGATCTCAGAGCAGGATACCAACAGATAAGGATGTGCTTTCAGAACACATGAGGGACACTATGAGCTTTTGGTAATGCCTTTTGGCTTAACCAAAGCTCCAGCTACCTTCCAATCCCTAATGAATGATATGTCCAAGCAATATCTGAGGAAATGAATATTAGTTTTCTTTGATGACATATTGGTTTACAGTAGTAGTTGGTAGTAGCATTTGCACGATTTGAAAGAAGCATTGGATGTCCTCTAGAAGCTTAAACTTTGGGTAAAGAGACAGAAGTGCCCTTATGGCCAAACTCATGTGGAATACTTGGGTCACATTGTGTCCAAGGAAAAAGTTGCACCAGATCCTAGAAAGCTACAATCCACTAAAGATTGGCCTATTCCACTATATTTGAGGGAATTGAGAGGATTTTTAGGGTTAACTGGTTATTACAAGAAGTTCATCACTGGTTATGGTAGAATTTGTTAGCTAGATAGTTTTGTGTGGATTAATCGAACAACAAAAGCATTCAACAGATTAAAGGAGTTAAGGGTGCCTCCAACAGTATTAGCACTGCCAGATTTCTCAAAAACGTTTGAGCTGGAAAATGATACTTGTGATAATGGTATTGGTGTTGTTCTCCAGCAGCATGGTAGAGCAATTGCTTATTCAAGTCAGGCATTAGGTCCAAGGAATCAAGCTATGTCTACCTATGAAAAGGAATTATTGACAATAGTTCATGCAGTAAAAAAGTTGCCGCACTATCTCCAGGGAAAATATTTTGTCATTAAAACTGATCATAAGAGCCTGAAATACTTCCTAAGTCAGAGAGCTACCTCATCTTTTCAACAAAAATGGATAGCAAAGCTTTTGGGTTATGATTATGAGATTCAGTATAAAAAGGAGTTGAGAATCAAACAACTGATGCTCTTTCTAAGGCACCTGGTTCTATTGTACATTCAGAAAAACCTCTATTAGGTACTATTGAGTGCTTAGTAGTATCTTATCCTAATGCAGGATGGCTTGATGACATAAGGAGAGACTTGAAGAAGGATGACTGGGTGAAAGCCAAAGTTTTGGAAGTTCTCACTAATGTTGTAGCTCATCCTAATTATATGGTTGATAATGGTTTCTTGAAGTACAGGAATAGAATTTTATTGAGTCCTTTTACTCAATGGAAGAAGAAGTTGTTCATTGAGTTCCATGATAGCCAAGCGGCAGGTCATCTAAGGGTTTGAGGTCTTATCAGAGACTTAAAAGGAATTTTTATTGGCAAGGAATGAAACGAGAGGTCAGAAATGGGTAGCAAAACGCCCTATATGTCAACTAAACAAATATGAGATAGTGGGTCCTCCTGGTCTTATACAACCACTTTCAATTCCAGACCAAGCTCGGAAGGATATAAGCATGGATTTTATAGTTGGCTTGCCCAATAGTAAAGAAAAAACTATTATTCTGGCTGTAGTGGACAGATTGAAAAAGTATGGTCATTTTGTAGGCCTTTCACATCCTTATATCCCAATAAGTGTGGCTTAAGAATTTGTGGTTAATGTCTTCAGATTACATGGAATTCTTGCATCCATAGTGAGTGATAGGAATCCAGTATTTTTTAGTCTTTTTTGGATTAAAATTTTCAAACTTTGGGGCTTTAAACTATGCATGAGCTCTGGTTACCATCCTCAGATTGATGGTCAAACTGAGGTGGTAAATAGATTCTTAGAGACTTACCTGAGATGTTTCACAGGGTTGTAGCCACGACAATGGTTCCAATATCTTTCATGGGTAGAATGGAGTTATAATACCGCCTATCATAGAGCTACATATGCTTTTTCTTTTGAGCTTTTATATGGTTATCCACCGCCCATTGTGGACTCTTACGAGATGGGTTCAACTAGATTGGATACTACTGATAAAGCTCTAATGACCAAGGATAATTTGTTAGCAGTGCTTAAGAGTAACTTACAGACTACTCAAGAGAGGATGTAGGTACAACACAATAAACACCGTACTGAAAGGGAGTTTACAGTGGGTACTTTGGTATATTTTAAGTTGGTATTATATAAGCTTCCATCTTTAACTTCTCATTTTTATAAAAAATTGCATCCAAAGTTTTATGATACATTCAAGGTTATTGAGACGATTGGTCTAGTAGCTTACAAATTGCAGCTTTCAGTGGGCTTAAAATCTCATCCCGTGTTCCATGTCAGTCAAAAATACTTGGGTTTGTCAGCCATGCCACACTCCTCTCTGCATTTTGTATGGAAGTTGTTCTTCTTGGAGTACCCATTTAAGTAATTGTCCAGTCCTTTGTTATTGCTCTGTGAGAAAATAGTTGAATTCAGGCTCTATCCCGGCGAGTCCTATCCTTATTGTCATTGTTAGATTGTAGATCAATGGGCAAAGTGCTTATTTTAAAACCAAATGTTTTTTTTGTCAAAAAAATGTTTTTGTTATCTTTGCATTACTTGCATAATAAATTTCTAATTTTAGTTTTCATTCTTTGAGTATAAGAGGGGTGAATTGTGTCCCCAAATAGCAAAAAAATCCTCTTTGACCATTTCAACAATTAATTATCAAATATCAAGTTACACACAGATTTGGAATTTAATGGTTATCGTAATCAAATTTCAACCAACTGCAATATGTGATACAAAGTTAATTAGTTAACAAACACACAATAATCACAACACAATGTCAAGAATACAAATATGCACATCAATCGAGTATTTGACCTATCAATTCAACTCGTAATGTAACAAAATTTGGTATGCAATGTCACCACACCTTAATGAAAATTATATCAAAAATTTAGATCAAAATTCAAATTCAAAGTCTAGCTATATGATTAGTTCAAAAACAATCCCCTTGGACCATTTCGACAATTAATTATCAAATAACACACAAATTTGAAATTTAATGATTATCCTAATCCAATTTCAACCAACTGTAATATGTGATACAATTGAATAGTTAGTTAGCAAACACACAAGAATCATAACACAATGTCAAGAATATGAATCTGCACATCAATCGGGTATTTGACCTATCAATTCAAGTTGTAATGTAACCAAATTTCGTATGCAATGTCACAACACCTTAATGAACACTATATCCAAAATTCAAATCAAAATTCAAAGTACAGCTATATGATTAGTGCACAGACTTATTAGTGATCTAGAAAATTAACAATCAAAAGTACTTGTCCTAATGATTTAGAGAAACCTCCACTAATGTAATTAATAATCTCAAGCAAATGACCAACACACAAGGGCAGCAAGAAACTACCAAAACAAATTTATAAAGCACACAAGTTAACCAAATATCAAACTATGCTCACAACAAATATCACATAAAATCAAACAAAGCAAGTAAAGATTGTGATCAAGGATACATAGTGGTTCGGAGAGTCCTTCCTCCTATATCTTCTACTTAAGCCCGCAAGAATAAGATTTCCAAATCCACTAATAGATGATGATTTTCCAAGTTCACAACAACTTAGAATTTTAGGCAAGCTAACCCCCAAACTCTTACAACCAAGGTTTCAAGATAATCAAGAACTAGAATTTTCAAGTGGTACCCTAAACTTTCTCACACAACCTCTCAAAGGTTTTTGCCTACAAATGGACTTTACAAGTGTTTGGCTCAAAGGTTCACTCAACTTTAGCTCTAGACTATTTTGATTGAGAAACTCCCATAATGACTAGAGGATGCTTACAAGTAGGATAAGAGTAAGCTCAAGATGTAACAATCATTCTATCACAAACTCACACAAATATCTCAAGAATATCTAGATAAGATTAGGAAAAACATTGTTGAAGCACCACTCAAGAACACTGCAAAGAAAATGTACCCCACGGGTAGGATGAAACGTAATGGATTTCTTAATGGATTTAGATCTCTCAAAAGGTTGGGAAGATGATTGCTTAAATGTAGTAATTGTTGGACTTTATAACCAATTGGACTAATGTGATCTAGTTAAACAAGGTGTTGCTCATTTTAAGTATACAACTATAATGTATAAAGATATGATTAACCTCAAATTAATCTAGATTATGAACATGGGCTGATCTAAATGACTAATGACTAATGTTTATGGGTTACTTAATAAATGTCTTTGGACTTTCTGGTTAAGTCCAATACAAGAAGCATTTGGGTTTTCACTTATTTTGCCAAGAATTAGTATATCGATTTACCATAAGTGGGTGTACAGGTTAGCAATATAATCCTCCAATAAAGTGAAACACAAAATTCTCTCTCTAGCTCTCTTCTTCCACACTTCTTTCACACATTTGTCTTGCAAAATCTGTCATTATTCACAACAAGTTATTTTGTCCCTTTGGTGCTGATAATTACTTTATCTTCACCTATATTTCGAGTAGCTTGTTGGTTTGACTTTGTGGTTTGATTTAATAGAGACACACCTTGTTAAGAAGCACTTAATGGCTTTGGTTCCATCATCAAGTTCTACTGGAATTTTTTCTTCTAATGGTATGTTCTCTTAACTTGATTATAGAGGCATTTATGTGCCGACATTTACTTGAGTAGTGAAGCACCTAGTTTATATGGATTGATTGTAGAGAAACATATGCGATAATATGATGATGATTCAGTGTTATACAATCAAGAGTAACAATATTGTAGTAAGGGATCTTAGAAGAAAGCTCGATTCAAGATTTGATGTTGAGAGGATTTGAAGCCGAAGGACTTAGTTAATTTTTGCAAATGATCTTCCAAATCTCCAACACAAGTCGACCATCTCTCTCCTCTTCCAACAAAATGAATCCCAGCCTTGGATGAAGAGTAGATATTCATCTTGGCTCTTTTTCTTTCTTATTTTTAATCTTGACCTTTGAAAATTTGAATCAATTCAATCTTCACCATCCACAATAGACCCGTTGTAACTTGTTGTGTAAAAAATATCTCATTTGGCTTATGTTTTTTTGGTTGCACCAATAAATCCTTCTTGATGATGAAAGTCTTGCTTAAACTAATGAAAACAAACCCTTTTCTTGATTTTGCCAAAAACTACAATTTTTCATTCATTTCTCTCTCCTTTGTCCCAAGGGATAAGTGTTGTCATAATGTGAACCACTCATTTCAAACTTGAATCCTCTCTTGAATTATTGACACAAAAGAAGACTTGTAGAAGCTTAACAAATTTATTCTCCAAGCAAAAAAAAAACTCAACTCACACGGCTAGAAAAAAATTATTTTCCTCAAGAGAAGTCAAATTTTTCTTAAATAGAGTTGACCATACTCAAACTAGATCAATGAAGTTTTAACAAATAATGCATGAATTTTCTCAGTAATATTAAGCTCCAATATGCTCATGATACTCAATTGATTGAACCTACTAAGAAATATGTGACAAGACAACTCATTGTTGCATGTAAGCTCAAAGAGTTTCAATGTTTGCACATATGTCAATCAATATGATATAAGCATAAGAAAATTCAATTATGCACATGATAAATCATTTCATATATATTTAAATTTTCATACAAAAATTCTTAGCCATTGGAGTTCAATTGGTCACTTAATTTCATCAAGTAAGCTCAAACAGCGTTATATCATATTTGCATTGCTAAACTAACTTAGAAAGAGAAATTGAATAGATTTAACTCAAAATTAATTCATACATTATGAATAATAAATGTTCTTCTATGTCTTAATAATTTTTTAGAACAAGATTCAAGTCATTTGAATATCGTATGAATAAGTTGTGATTAAGCAACCAACGTGTACATAGAGAGATATTTGATCAGTTTCTGTAATCTGAAAGTGAACAAGTCCAAATTCATTCAACTATATTAAAAACGAATAAATTATCACGATCATTTCATGTTTTATCTAAATTCATTCAAATATGAGCGCGATCAAATAGTACATTAAGCATTTTTGTATCAAAAGTCAAAACACAAATGTAGGACTTATGGTCCAACATATAGATGAGATTGTTACTCTTGTTAAATATTTGTGGCAACGATGAATTTCAATTTTCGTTATTAGATATATGAAAATAAACATATATTAGATGCAACTAAATCTTATTTGAATGCTCGATATTATCATTTGTGCTATTATCTATTTTAGCACAAGTTCAATATTATTGTTTGGTGGAAAGAGTAAATGTGACTTTTTGCAAAATTGATTGATTTTTGAACTAATATATATATATACATATATTGAGTACTCTATTTTCTATGCTTTTATCCATTATCTTTTACAATGCTATTAGAGATACAAATTTATAGTTACAAATTATCTACATTCCATCTCAGTTTTTTAACAACAAGGATTTTCAGTTTTAAATAAGCACTCTGATTGCTACCAACTGTTCTATGATCTTTGCACGATTTTCCATTTTAGTTCCATTCTTTAAGCTGAGTGGAATTATCCTTCCCCATTGTTGTCAAGTTAGGTACTTTTAGGATGGACCTAGGGGAGTCTTAAAGAATTTCTGCTTCAGTTAGCTGAAGACGGCCACCAGAAACTTTCGCCCTTATAGCATATTTGTAGGAGGTGGATTTGGTTTGGTTTTCAAATGATGGATTTATCAGCATTCACTTAAAGTTGATTAGCCTGATACTGGCATGGTCATTGTCATGAAAAGGGTCAACCAAGAAGGATTTTAGGTTCACAAGGAATGGCTGGTTAGTAACATAATTCAAGAAATTGAGTTCTAAAAACTTTCAATAGATGGCTTCAACTTTTTATTTTATACTCCGAGTATCTTTTGAATTGGGTATCTTAGTATCAATTTATTTTTGTTGCCTATGTCTGTCTGTAAATTTTAGCATCGTCAAGGAGTCATTTATTTTATAGTATTTCTTCAGTTATCAAATGAAGAGGTTTTGAGTATTATTTTTTTTGAAAAAATATCACACTATCTATGTGACCAGAGTTGCTGATTTTCTGTAATGTCCTTAGACATGCAGGCAGAGATAAACTATCTTGGCCAACTGATTTTGCAACAGCTAATCTTGCCACACAGGATTGTAGACCTTCTCCAATCTCTTGAAAACTTTTCAGCTAATCTCCCGAGTTGCTGATTTTTTGCTACGATATTCTGAGTCACCTCCTCTCTCTACTAAATTTTTTATCTTGGCTTTGTGTGGGGTTGTTGAACACGGCAAAGACACATCCTAGGCCTTCTCTTCTCTCTAAAGATACTCTGAACTGGACTTTGTGTGTGGGCGGGGAATAACAAAGGTACATCTCAAATGCATGTAATCTTGGGTTCACTTGCGATTTTGCTTCTTGTGTTTTGTGTCGTAGTTTGCTTTTCTTCTAGACACAGTTATTTAGGGTCTTTGAGTCATCTACAGCTTTTTTGCTATTTTCACTGCTATCAAAAGCTAGGATTGTGGTCGGTATGATGATTTTTATTGTGATAGATTAGATATTATGATAAATGTGTAATGGGGATTATGGTGCTTTTATTTTTCAAGCATTGTATGATACTGGTTTAAACTCCATGTAAAACTCCTGTCTATATTTGCTTATGTATTTTCCTTCATGGCGTAAACTCCATATTAAACTACTCTTTGTCATAATTTCCACACCCCCACACACTAACAATATTGTCCGCTTTAAGTTGTCCGGTTCACTAAATACATCGGGCACATATATGGGTTGTCCGGTTCACATGGATACAACGGGCCCGCACGAATTTATTACTCCTCAAGTATAACAAGTGGGCTAGGCCCAACTCACTACAAAAGGGAAATAAAATCATTTTTTGGATTAGCTATATAAGTCGTTTTTATAATAGTTCACCTCGATCGCTGAGTAGATTTTTGGCATATTTTCATATCCCTTTTTTTATGTTGATGTTATGCATCCATAATATCTTCCAGATTATTTTAGCACCGTTCGACAGAAACTATCTGTTGGAGATTATGCCTACTAAAAACAATTTGAGGTTAATTTGTGTGCTTTTGACTGTCTTTTGTAGTTTCCAACAGTATCTACATCCTATTGGATTAGTTCAAATTTTATTGAGGAAACCAAGGTGTGCCAAATAGCAAGCTACAAGAGATGAAAAGCAGAAAGAAACTTACAAGAGAAAGATACTGGATTTGCCACTTTGGATCACTTGTATGGTTTTTAATTTAAGTTTCTTTACGTGCTATGTTTAGCATTTAATTATTCCCTCACAAAATATACACCTCTTTGTTTTCTCAATGATCAGAATTCTATGAGAACTTACTAAAGAAAGTGAAATTGTGTATGTTTCTGTTTCTGTTTCCTGAGAGATTATTTATCCTTAGATAGATGATTTTGGTTATTTATTGGAATTTATCCTTTGTTCCTGTTGCAATTGGTTGGAAGAGGTTTGTGGGGTAATAGTTTTGTTGGGTATTCTCTGTATTTAGTTATCAAGTTGTAGCAACTTTTACATACATTCTTGAATCTAATTCAATCCAATGGTTGCATATCATGTCCGAATATTTGTTTCTTTAATGTTAAAATGTTCAGTTTATGGATAAGATGTTGTCATTTGTCTAACTTCAGGCACACATGCAAACAAATGAACCAACATGAAACCTGACAAAAGAGTCCAGAGGGCATAAAAACTTGTGGACCTTCCAATGTCTGAATGCATTTCCAACTCTGAGTTACAAATAAGAAGGTATGGTTTACTTCCTTTTCCACAGCTTTATTGAACTCTTTTGTGGAGTGAGTTTGTTCTTTCTCCTAAAAAGAAAGATAAAATAAAAAAAGGTCGTGTGAATAAATCATGTTCATATAGGAAAGACCTAGCTCTTTGCAAATCATGTTCATACAGGAAAGTGCATGGTTAAATATAAATTATCTTTGACCTTTAGCCTTCTATTTTTTTCTTTCATTTGATGTTGGGCATGGCATGGATCTTAAGAAGATTGAGACAGTACCTATGATGCACCAATCCAGAATTCACGCACTGAGGCGAAAGCACCACTTTAGACGTTTACACTGTCACTAAGGACCTTACCGCACGCCATTCTAACCCCGGATTCTAGCAAAAATCCGGCAGCACCTCCCCGTATATCGGAGGATGCCAACCTGGAGTCACACATTATAACTTACAAGAAATATAAACAATAATAATTCATAGCAATTCCACAGCCTAGCAGCGCCTCTGGCCATCTAACCACAATCACACACTATGCAGGGCCCCAGGCCCCCTAATCGCATACAATTAATAAGTAGAACATAATCACATCATTATCATCAACATAGACTATCAAAGTCTACAATTCCGGACACATGGTCCATCATCCAGGTACGGGAGTCTCGATCACATGGCATACACTCCTCACCCTCCATCCAACATATCGAAAAGGTATTTAACAACATAGTGTTCAATAGAATAAAAGTACTAAATGTACTCAACAACTAACAAATTCCAACATATCACAATACGAATCCTAGTGCTCATAGGGGTGGTTTATCCATATCACGTCACCTCCTACTGATCCGCAGTTTGTGGTTCTCAGCACCAATCACACCGGATAAAGAAAAAAATAGGGTGAGCAGGAGGCTCAGTAGGGAAATAAGAAGAGTCATAAAGATTTAAGGCTGAATATTGAAGCATGCTCAATGTAGCAAGATGGCATCTACAATGTCACAACAAAGTATATTCATAGGCTACACCCTACAGCGCCTGGCACCAGTCAACGAATGTTTCGAAAAACCATTGGAACCCTTGCACTTTGCCTCAGACAACTATAGGTGTACCTTCACAATGGTAATCCCGATCCTGGAAAAAATGTACCCATTCGGTACCCAACATCACACAAAATAGAACTTAGGGATACTATGAGTCCATACTCATAGTTCCGATGCAACTACAATGCATGTCCAATCATGTCATGCAGAAAAAGTTTATATATATAACAACCCTATATATATAACGTAACTACATGATGCATGAACGAGAATTATCATGCCCAATAGATGATTAAGCATTCAAAGGTATGCAATAACAAAAAGGTTTGTTCTTCCTAAGGAACAATTCAGGCAAGAACACAAAGAATAATGACCAATGAAGAAGTACAACCGCTCTTTAGAGAACAAATAATACGATAAAGGAAATGTGTTAAGAATCCCTACATCGATTCCAAGCTATCACAAGCCACAAGTTTTCCGAATACTAGGGTTTGAGTTTCTGAACCTACCATATAGCAAATTCATCACCCAATCCCACAAATTAATTCCCAACAATCATAATCAACACAAACCCAATGAACAAATCAAGGAAAATTACCTTTCTCACTCTAGAAAAACCAAATATGTCAAATTCAAGCCTTCAATCCACCAAATCATCAAACATCCTAGTATATATCATCATAAATAGGCTCAAAGCAACATATATAATTATTCTAAAAGTTCCATTCGAAGTTTCAATCAAAATCACATAAACCCTAGATTTTATGAAAACTAGAAACTTACCTCAAATCTTCCCAACTTTGTGAAATCCTTTTTGAATCTTCTTCTATTCTCCAATCCAAGACTAAATCCTTGAAAATCTCTCAAGAATCTCTCTCTCTCTAAAAGTTGGAACTCCAGCGAAAGATACAAGTTCTGGTCCCGTAAGAGTATTTTACGAGCTCAGGTTGCGCCTAGACACCCTAGACCTGGATTTTTCTCCCAAAAATCCACTACTCTACGCGCTATCCTGGGCATGCATAGAAATGTATGCCCAGGCGAGTTGTGCCTTGGCGCCCCAGCACTACACCCTCTTCTCTATCACCACTGTACTGGGTGTAGCGCACCCAGTACAATTTCAATTTAGTTGTTCTCTCATCTTTTCTGCCTAGGTTGCGCTTGGACGTGGATTTTTCTCCCAAAATCCACTGCCCTAGGCGCTATCCTAGGCGTGCATAGAAAAGTGCGCCTAGGCAGGTTGCGCTTGAGTGGGCCGTCGAGGCACCCCAGTACTACACCCTCTTCTCTGTCACCACTGTACTGGGCACGACGCCTAAACGCCCTTGGTGCGCCCAGTACAGTTTCAATTCAGCTATTCTCTCATCTTTTTCGCCTAGGCGTGATCCCCTCCGCCTAGACGCCCCTGTTTACACATTAACACTCAAAAATGCATACATCTCTAACTTTCAATCATTCGTAAGTTCATACATGGGGTAAGTCATCACATCTTTCCTCCTTAAAAAAACTTCGTCCTGAAATTTAGATATGTACCTGAATTTTCAAACAAAATCGGATACTTTTGCCTCATTCAGGATTCTAACTCTCAAGTTGCTTCTTCAACTCCATGGTATATCCACATCACCTTCACCAAAGGTATTACGCTTGATCTTGCGATCTTGTTTTGACGATCCAAAATCTTCACCAGTTGGAGCGTATAGCTCCCATCTTCCTCAATTTCCATTGTAGTTCAATCCAACACATGCGACAGATCCAGCTCGTATCTCCGAAGCATAGAGGCATGGAACACATTATGAACTTTTGCTAATTTAGGTGGTAAAACGAATCGATATGCTACCGGTCCCGCCATTTCTAGAATCTCAAATGGCCCCAAAAATCTTTATGCCAACTTCCCCTGTTTATTGTCCCTTTGAACACCGCGTATTGGACTAACTTTCAAAAACACCTTGTCACCCAACGCAAACTCCAACGGTCTCCTCCTATTATCTTCATATGACTTTTGGTGACTCTGTACGGTAATGAGCCGCCTCTTAATCTTCTCTACTTGTTCTTGAGCCTCTTTGACAAATTCTGATCCTTAAACCAATTTCTCATCGACCTCAACCTAACACAATGGTGATCTGCAAGGACTTCAATAAAGTGCCTCAAATGGGACCATACCAATACTACTTTAGAATGAGTTGTTATACACAAACTCCACCAAATATATGTATCGATCCCAACAATTTTCGAAGTCCACTACACATGCTCTAAGCATGTCTTCCAGAATCAGAATGGTTCTCTCGCTCTGCCCATCACTCTGAGGATGATAAGCTGTACTAAAATCTAGCTTCGTTCCCAAAGCCTTTTGCAAACTGCTCCAAAATCTACCAGTGAACCGTGGATCCCGGTCTGACACAATAGATAATGGAACTCCATGCAACTTCACAATCTCTCACACATAATAGTTACTCAAGAATTCAAATGAATACGTCTTGTTCATTGGTAATTGGTAGGAAGTGTGCCGACTTGGTCAATCGATCCACTATCACCCACACCGTGTCATATCTTTTCTGAGTCAATGAAAGCCCTGTCACAAAATCCATAGTGATCATCTCTCATTTCCATTGCGCTATTGGTAGTGGTTATAACAACCCCGCTGACTTTTGATGTTCACCTTTCAGTTATTGGCAAGTCAGACATCTCGCCACATACCTAGCCACATCGGCCTTCATCCCTTTCCACCAAAATTTTCTCTTCAAATTTGGTACATTTTTGTACCTCCTGAGTGGATGGCTAACCATGAATGGTGTGCCTCATTCAAGATCTCCAGTCGAAGCTCCTTATCATTGGAAAGTATCAACCTTCGCACATATCTCACTCCATCTTCATTCCCACGGACCCATGTTGAACTTTCATCAATCATATCAAATGTTGAATCGCCATCTACGCATCCATAACCTTCTAAACCATTTGCGGTCTCCAAGTCATACAGCTCAAGTATACCTTTTCCTCCTCACCCCTCAATTCTAACCCAAACTGATTTATTGTCTCAACAATCTCTCATTCATGCAAAACACAAACTAGCCAAACAAAGCTTCTGAATCAATGCATCCGCCACCACATTTGCTTTACCGGGATGATATTGCAAATTGAAGTCAAAGTCCTTCATATACTTCATCCACCTCCTCTATCGTAAGTTCAACTCTTTCTGAGTGAATAGATACTTAAGGCTTTTATGATCTTAGAAAACCTCAAACCTCTCTCTATAGAGATAATACTGCCATTGTTTCAAAGCAAACACCACAGCTGCGAGTTCCCGATCATGAACTGGATAATTTCTCTCATATGTCTTCAACAACCTAGAGCCATACTCCACAACTCTACCACATTGCATCAACACACATCCCAATCTCACTCCAGATGCATAATAATACACCTGCTAGCCTACATCTCTCTCTGGTACTGCTAACACTCGAGGTGTTGTCAACCTTCTTTTCAATTCCTCAAATGATGTCTCACACTCCTTTGTCCAAACAAACGGTGTACCCTTCTTGGTTAACTGTGACATGGGTGCAGACACTCTCGAAAAGTCCTGAATGAACCTTCAGTAGTAGCCTGCCAACCCTAGAAAACTTCTTATCTCTGTCACATTCTTCGGCCTCACCCAATTCAATATCGATACAACCTTGAAGTAATCAACCGCAACGTCCTCCTGAGTAATTATATGGCCTAGAAATTTCACTTTCGTGGCTCAGAACTTATATTTACTCAGTTTAGCATACAATTGATTCTCCCTCAGCGTCATCATAACCATTCTTAAGTGTTCTCCATGCTCTTCCTCTGTTGTAGAGTAAATCAGGATATCATCTATGAATACCACTACAAATTTATCCAAAAACATTTTAAGAACTCGTTGAATCAAATCCATAAATACCGCTGGGGTATTAGTCAACCCAAACAATATTATCAAGAATTTATAATGCCCATACCGAGTCCTAAACGTTGTCTTCTGAATGTCCACATCCTTTATTCGCAACTGGTGATACCCTGATCTCAAGTCAATCATGGAGAAGTGTTTGGCACCTCTCAATTGGTCAAACAAGTCATTGATCCGTGGTAACAGATACTTATTCTTCATTGTAGCCTTGTTCAGCTGTCAATAGTCCATACACATTCTCAACGACCAATCTTTCTTCTTTACAAACAATACCGATGCTCCCCACGGGGATACGCTCGGCCTAATAAACCCCAAATCCTGTAACTCTTCTAGTTGCGTCATCAACTCTTTCAACTTTGCCGGAGCCATTCGATAAGGAGGAATTGAAATCTGCTTCACGTTCGGATGCAACTCAATGGAAAAGTCAATTTCTCTCTTTGGAGGAAATCCCGATAACTCTTCCAAAAACACATCCATAAACTCTTCCACTACCCGAATCGGTGGTGAAATCACCCTTAGGTGCTAAAGTCACCAAACTTGTCATCCCACAATCCTGGAATTAAGGATTTTCTAAGAAATGTGGACAAGGAATCCCTTTCGATCCCTTCAACCGTATCACCCCTCGCTTGGATATTTTAAGAGTAACTTTCTCTCCCAAAAATCTAGCAACCCATGGTGCTTTGTTAACCAATCTGCTCCAAGGATCATATCGAAATCCTTGAAGTCCATCACATAAAAATCAACCTTCAAGACCACTTTCCCAAACCGACACTCACACCCAAATGTTATTCCCTCTAAGGGGGTGAAATACCCAAATGGTGAAGAAACTGTAAACATACGCCTTATAGGCGAAATTTTCAACGTTAGTGAATGCGCCAAGAACTAGTAATGAATGAAGCTGTAGCTCCCGAATCAAACAACACCCTAGCCCAACAGTTTGAAATAAGAAAAGTACCTGCAATGAAGTTGGGATACTCAAGAGCCTCCTGATGTCCCAATGCAAATGCTCGTGTTTGCTTCTGGATCGATTGCAGCTGTAGAGTCTGTCTAGATCCGCCTCGCCCCCTACCCCCTGATGGAACAGTGGAGGGAAAAACTACCACTTCGTGGTCTCTACCGCCCTTCTGGTCTCCTTGAGTTTGAGGCTTTATCTTCTGCCTCTTCTGACTACTGTTGCTTCCACCGCTAGAAGCTAGAGTCTTTCGATCCTTTTGAATGTCCCAGTACTGACGGGAGTTGCGCTCTCACTGCTCTATCTTAAGAGCCATATCTACAGCCTTGTCATATGACATCACCCCTAAAGGAATCATCAGTTTACCAATGGTGGGAATCAATCCATCTCGATACCTCTCTGTCTTGCTCCAATCATCCGGAGCAAACTTCCTGCCAAACCTATAAAGTTATTCATACTTCTTGGTGTATTGTGTTACCGTCATATCAGGAGTCTACACCAACTCTATATATTGTCTGGCCCTATCAGATTAGAAGCTCTCTGACACAAATCACTGCATGGACAACATCTCAAATGAGACCTAAGTCAAGTCGTTCTTCCTCCGGTCTAAGAAATTCCACCAGCCATGTGTTGCTCATCTAGGATAGTAAAAGATCAGCTTCATCCTCTGATCATGTAGTAGATCTATAGATTCAAATCTCTTGCTCATCTGTCTTAGCCATTCACCAACTTTGTACCCTTCTCCCTCGCCATCAAACACTGGAGGAATAGTCCTCCTCAAGTGATCAACCTCATAAATCTCTCGTCCTGGTCTAAAACCATCTCCGGTACTATCCCCGGAACCCTGTCCCTCACTTCGGACCTCTGGGGCTCCTACCACCTGGGCCTGCATAGCCTGAACTAAGTTCATCACTATCCCTGCCAAAGCTTCTAAAGTCACAGGCTGCCCCGCAGTACTGGTAGGAGCAACCCGTACCTCAGGTAATACCGGCTCCATGGTCTTTCCCTGATCTTCCACATCTACTCTTTCCTCCACCCTATCATTGGTGCCCTTCTCTAGCACTGAATTATAAGTGCTAGGAGTGTGAACGGTAGCATGCGACACTCCTATACCACGGCCCCTAGGTCGTCCTCGACTGTCCCCATTTCCCGTGTCACTGCAGAGCGAGTGGAATGAGTCTCCCTATGAGTATCCATTTGCACCACAATTGATGAAATACTCAACATAATTCAATTACAAGGATTTAAGGGATAAGAAAAAAGTACTGGATCAGTAGAGGTCGTGACATGGCCTGGAGACTTACTAACTTACATCAATGACCCAACCCCAGATCCTACATAGAGCTAACCTTGCTCTGATACCAAACTGTGATGCCCCGACCAGGAATTCACTCACTAAGCCGAAAGCGCCACTTTAGATGCATACACTGTCACTAAGGACATCACCACACGTCATCCTAACCTGGGATTCTAGCAAAAATTCAGCAGCACCTCTCCGTATATTGGAGGATGCCAACCTGGAGTCACACATCATAACTTACAAGAAATGAAAATAATAATAATTCAGAGTAACTCCGCGGCCTAGCAGGGCCTCAGGCCCCCTAATCGCATGCAATTAATAAGCATAACATAATCATATCAATATCATCAACATAGACTATCAATGTCTACAATTCCAGACCCATGGTCCATCATCCAAGTACAGGAGTCTCGATCACACTGCATACACTCCCGACCCTCCATCCAACATACCGAAAAGGTATTTAACAACATAGTGTTCAACATAATAAAAGTACTAAATGTACTTAAGAACTAACAAATTCCAATATATCACAATACGAATCCTAGTGCTGCTAGGGTGGCCATCCATGTCACGCCACATCCTATTGATCCGCAGCCTGGTTCTCAGCACCAGTCTCACCTGAAGGATAAAGAAAAAAATAAGGTGAGTAGGAGGCTCAGTAGGGAAATAAGAAGAGTCATAAAGATTTAAGGCTGAATATTGAAGCAAGCTCATTGTAGCAAGATGGCATCTACAATGTCACAACATAGTATATTCATAGGCTACACCCTATAGCGTCTGGCACCAGTCAACGAATATTTCGGAAAACCATCGGGCCCCTTGCACTTTGCCTCGGACAACTATAGGTGTACCTTCACAACGATAATCCCAATCCTGGCAACAATGTGCCCATTTGGTACCCAACATCATACAAAATAGAACCTAAGGATACTATGAGTCCATACTCATAGTTCCGGTGCAACTACAATGCATGTCCAATCATGTCATGCAAAAGAAATTTATATAAATAACAACCCTATATATACATGATGCATGAACGAGAATTATTATGCCCAATAGATGATTAAGCATTCAAAGGTATGCAATTAATCAATAATTAACAAAAATGTTAATTCTTCCTAAGGAACAATTCAGGCAAGAACACAAAGAATAATGACCAATGAAGAAGTACAACCGCTCTTTAGAGAACAGATAATACAATAAAGGAAATGGGTTAAGAATCACTACCTCGATTCTAAGTTATCACAAGCTACAAGTTTTTGAATACTAGGGTTTGAGTTTCCAAACCTACCATATAGCAAATTCATCACTCAATACCAAAAATCAATTCCCAACAATCACAATCAACACAAACCCAACCAACAAATCAAGGAAAATTACCTCTCACTTTAGGAAACCCAAATATGTCAAATTCAAGCCTTCAAGCCTTCAATCCATCAAATCATCAAACAACCTAGTATATATCATCATAAATAGGCTCAAATCAACCTATATAATCATTCCAAAACTTTCATTCGAAGTTCCAATCAAAATTACATAAACCCTAGATTTTATGGAAACTAGAAACTTACCTCAAATCTTCCCAACTTTGTGAAATTCTTCTTGAATCTTTCTTCTATTCTTCAATCCAAGCATAAATCCTTGAAAATCAAGAATCTCTATATTTCTCTCTCTCTCTCTCTCTCTCTCTCTCTCTCTCTCTCTCTCTCTCTCTCTCTTAAAGTTGGAACTCTAGCAAAAGATACAAGTTTTGGTCACGTAAGGGTATTTTACTAGCTCGGGTTGCGCCTAGGCATCCTGGACTTGGATTTTTCTCCCAAAAATCCACTACTCTAGGCGCTATCCTGGGCGTGCATAGAAATGTATGCCCAGGAGAGTTGTGCCTTGGCACCCCAGCGCTACACGCTCTTCTCTCTCACCACAATTTCAATTCAGCTGTTCTCTCCTCTTTTCCGCCTAGGCGCGATCCTCTCCACCTAGGTGCCCCTATTTACACATTAACACTCAAAAATACATACATTTCTAACTTTCAATCATTCTTAAGTTTATATTTGGGGTAGGTCATCACAGTACCCGTGAATATATGGTTAATAATATGAGTTATTGATTAAGTTCCATTGTTTTTGTCATTAAGCAGATTTCAACTGACTTTTCTGGCTTCATTTTTCCCATATGCATATGCGCTTATTCAATTACGATTGAATCCAACACATTTTTTAAGTTAAAAGCCTTCTTGAATCGAAAACTCGAAACCCCCAAAAAATAAAAACACAATGCCCCGCGAGCAGGTTACTTTGTATATAATTATAAGTTTCAATGTCTTATGGTAATCTACTTATATATTTGTCCTTTAAAGCAATATGATGTTATCCACCTTTATATTGGATAAAATGGGTATTCTTTCATATTCAATACGAATTTAAACTCGTTTCTTCAATCACATTCGCTTAAATTTCTTACTTGATAACAAAATCAGTTGAGTCAAATCTCAATATGTGACCACAAAACTATTACTCCTAGTAAAAACTAAACTCAAAATCTTTTAAACTCATACGATTTTAGCATAAAAAGATTCACCACTATCACCCGATATCATGAAAATATTCATCATTGCCTAACTAGCTATTGCTCAATTGGCTACAACTAAAAGAATTTGATATGGCTAAAGTAATCCAACCAATGAAAGTGTGACATGTGTTACCAGCCACCTCGGTTTTCCTATGACATGTACCTCGGCCGGCCCAAAAGCTATGTTTGTGGACATACTTTCCTTGTATTTTATTGGACGGCTCAGATAGGTGGGTCGGTCTATATGTACCGGTCAGTTCGGCCACTAGACATTATCTTACTATTTGTTATATGTTTTATAATTCCTCTGTCGACCTTCATAGGGGTTGGTCAACTGGTCCTATTCCAAATCCCAATAGGATCCATCATTCCTCTTAGGAGTCCTAGCCCCACACACTAGGTAAAATAAAAAAAATCACAGGTTGTGCTACTTTTGCTTAAGTTTAGAGAACTCCATGAGACCCAAGCCCTCCCAACTGTGAATTATCCTACTAACTTGAGCATGGGAGCAGGTCTCTCAAACAATTTGGGATCCCTCTTAGCTTACGTTTGCTTGTAATGCAGACTATCCAGCTCAATTCTGGGTCTAACTGAATTGATAGGTTTCTAGCTCAGACGAACAATTTTTTACATCATTAGAATTCATTCACGAAACAGACCGATCCACCCTTGGGGGTTGGCAATGTGGTCGTTATTGCCAACAGCTAATAGTGAAAAAAAGATATTCTACGTACCCTAAAAATGAAGTTCCACCGCACAAAACCACCCTTCTTCCATGCATGAAAATTATTGCCATACAGGAAGACTTTTAGGGTTCCTTCAATTCTCGCAACTTCATAGGTTATCATACTCCCTCATCCGCTATTTCGCACGTAGATGACGGATGAAACAGCTCAGCCATAATTCATTGATGAGAAACAAATAATGGAGCCTTTCCATTCACATACCAGAAAAGAGAGAAATGTCCTGCACGAAGTCATCACCATCGAATCTGCAGAAGAGGACAAGCTCTAAAGTTGGCGAAGGTAAGATTCTGAACCAAAAAAAGAGGGCGTTAGCATTCCAGTTTCCATCAAAGTAGACGTGACAGAACACTAAGTTCAAAATGTCCAGCAATTGGAATAAAACAAAAAAACAAAAAGAAAAAGTGCTCTGTCTGCATAATTACACAAGAGTACAGTTTTATGTTCTAAACAAATGTAATACAAGGGAACAAGGGAAATACGATAATAAATGTTCTAGAAATTCAGTTAAGGATCTTCTGGCATGGTGTTATAACAAATGCACCTCCCATCTTGCGCATTCGTTTTTGTTTTCCATAAAATGCATGAATTCAATCCTTCTCAAAGCAAGATAATGATGGAAGATCAGAACGTTCTCTCTGGCAGTCCAACCAAGAGTCTTCAATAAGGGGGATCATGTGTTGCTCAAAAGTAAACAGGAAGGTGTGATCTTCTCTCGGACACGTCAATCACGATAATGCAAAGTTTAAGTTCTTGGATTCATAAAATCAGTAGTGCAACCTCTAAACCTGTTCCATAGGTATCGGCTGAGAACTAAGAAGTCTTTCGGCCTCATCATTAGCTTCAGCTTGTAGTCTCCACCTCTGCATCAATAAAAAAGAGCATGCGTAAATATAAGAGTTTAAATGAGATACCAACACTTAATAAACCCTATTCTACAAATTACTATTTAACTGACAGAGTCTTAATCAAGGATAAAAGACTCTTGATCTATATAGAACAAGCCCAAGCGACCAGAACAAGTGAGGAAAACTCAACATGTATTTTTGTACTTCCTCATCTCAGAATATCAATTTTTGATTTCCCCAAAATAACAGTATTAGTATCTTTAACGCTAATTTTACAGAAACTTTGTTCATGAAATTTGAAGGTATGATTCGTCGTTGGAACAAAAAGCTAATTGTGAACACCTTACCTCCTCAAGATTTTCCAGCTCCATGGTTTGCTGGATTTGTTCAGCAATGCTTTCCTGCAAACAATAACCAATTAAGGTAGGTTCACATGTATCCCATCAATGAGGATAAGATATAAATAGACAAGAAGCACGCACCACATTGCTCACTGCTTCAGCGGCAAGAACATCAGAGTCCATTTCTACCTCAATTTCAATCATTGATGAAATCTGAACAAAAATTAGATGAACATTGATTGTTAAACAAAACAACACCCCTGGCTCCTGCAGTGGGCAGGATCGGGGACAGGCAAGATGGCCGCAAACTTTACCCCACATAATATGTGACCTTTAATTCCCCAACCCCACACTCTGCATAGCTGAAGAAAAATTAGTTGAACATTACAAAAGAAAAAAAATTAAATATTTAATAAAAAGTTTTCCGAAATTTAGATCACGCACTCTTGCATAGGTGTCAATCAATTCAATCCGTCCCCTCAGTGAATTTTCCAAGCCTTCTCGCACCTTCTTGACTTTATTTCTCCGAGCACTGAAAAGAAATGTGCATGACAGTCTATATTGGCGGAACTTGCAACAAGACGTCACTAGAACCTCCAATTCCCTCAAGGCTCAAACTCAAGATCATTGTCAATTAAGAAATAAGTAATAGTAATGTTCAAAGAATTTCACCGATAAGAAGGTTCTCCTACAGCAAATATTTTGTTGTCCAGTTGGCACATCCGAGCCAACATCCAAACCTGCACGTGCAACAAATCAACTTCTTGGGTAAATGCAAGACAGTATATTATACCAACAAATGATGAAGCGAAAATTTTGAACTCATTTCATAATATTGGGTGGGAAGCAAATGATAAGCTCCTTATGTAACAAATGAAAGGAAAATAAAAGTAGGAAAATGGCTACATGACTAAACTGAAATCTCTTGTCAACTTATTCTTAATGAGAAATTGCCCAATAAGACATTCTGCAGCTCAGGAGGGATTTTCAATTTCATTGGTTCTACTCAATTGTACTGCCAATAGCATCCAGGCAACAGAAACCACATGCAAATAAAGGACACTTAATTAGGAAAGAATTTCAAGGTGCTCTACATGGGAACAATATTTTTATTCAAATAATAAAGTTCTGACATTTTTCCTCATATCATTATCTGTTTTGTTATTCATATTTCTCCATATGTTTGCTGCCAACTTGAGCCTTATCTTAGCGAGCAATGATCTTCTTTTATAACTTCCTTCACCTAACAGGAACAAAAGAGTAAAAGACACGCTTCATCTTGACATTCTCCATTGAAACAAATATTTAATTCCTACAGCCTACACTTGATTCAATGAGTGAATATTTCACGACAATCAACTTCAGGATTCACAATTTCAAAATACCTTATCCTGAATGGTTGAACTATCCTAGTAGTTAAAGTGGCTGGAGTGCCAAACTGCCAATCACAAACTGAATGGAAGTATACCTCCTTTTCAGCCGCATCTTTCAGATCCTTGATGCGTGATTGAAGCATGTCATATTGGGATAACAGCTGTTGCTTAATAGCAATTACATCCACAGATCTCTCAGGAAGCTGGCACCATGAAAGAACCACAAGTAACACCGCAATTCGATGTGGAGAAAACTAAAGTAAGTAAAATCAAGAAAATATATTACCCGACTCAATTGGGGCAAAACCAAAGTATTAAATGTAGCTCCAACTGCAAGAGATGTGACAGCCGCAACTGAAAGGATTTGAGGCAAGGAAGGATTAATTATCCCTGATGCAGCATCTCCAGTTGCCAGAACAACAAGAAGTGGAATGAGCGTGGAGGGCTTAAGTAAGGAAATGTTTCCATTCTTTGGAGGGGCTCTTCGTAGAAGAGTTTGACGGCCATCTTTGTGATTTGTAAGGCACATTGGTTCTCCAGGGTAGAAGTTGGGGACCTTCGGAAAAAATCTGAAGGGTCCCACCTCTCTATAAACAGTTAATGGAGCTGCTGAAGCAATAGAAACCCTTTCTCCTTGTTGCGCTGGGAGATCAACTGTTTCGGTAGCAAACTGGTGGGTGCGAGCCATACCAGAAGGGGTCTGCACCTAAAATGAGGCATGATTAATTAGTAGAAAAGAAAATTTAAAAGACAGTTTAAGGAAATGATTCTAGAGGTTTACAGTGGGGATACACAATTAAATTGGCAGGCAGGATTTCTTTGATATATTTAATCTCTTCCTTCAAGTGAGCTCATCTATTCACTAGTGGAAATGATATCTACTGTAGTACTATGATTTATAAGGACTAGCCACCCAAGATATCTATATGATATGGACACTCATGCTGATCAAGTATCTAGACGTGATAATTACATTTCAATATAAAAATTTGCACTTGACATTTTAACTCAAGAAACTATACCACAATAGAGTGCACAGCAGCAGGAATGCTTTGGCTTGATAGTTGCAGGAATTTCAGCCCCCTCTTCCAAGCAGGAACATCCATGCTGCGTTCGGCAGGGGGAGTTCCTTAGAGAAAGTGAATATCCCAACATCAACATCATACATTTATTCTTTTGTAATCAACCATTACAGTGAAGCATGATAAAATGTAGGTTATCAATTGAAGACGCATCGTTTCAAACTATAAGCACAAAATGCATAGGCTTCTGAAAATCAGATGTACATAATCTAAGAACAATATAGAGAATCAACTGCGATTTATAATCCAATTTACTGAAAACAGAATAAGTGGAAGTAAAGCAACCTGATTTCTTCTGAGTCAATAGTAACTATGTCACCAGAGACAAGCTCATACTGGTAGCGGCACTTGGCACAAGACACAATCTGCAGGAGAAAATAAGATTATTTCGGCAGAGATTGTCTAAAATCCTCATGTGACAAAATTCTAAGCGGAACCCTAAAGTTACCAAAAGAAGAGAAAGGACTTTAACCAGGAAATCAAAACAAGTAGAAGTTTCTTTAACTCAGTAACAAAGTCAAGGTATATCAAACATTCTCCTTCTTTTTTTCTTTTTCCTTTTTCCTGTAACAGATTGCATTTTTCCCTCTAAGCCATTCAAACGGACCAAAAAGCCTTTTCTTCCATGTATACCTGAACACCATGTTGGGGTTGCGCAACAGCAACTGCAATCATACAAGTTGGACATCTCACGACCTTCCCAAATGCGACCTGCAAAATTATTACACCCGGGAAAAAAAAATCAGCAATCTGAGATAACCCATGACATAATTATTAATTTTTCTAAGCTAACTCATATACTAGTGACGATTAAGTCGAAGAAAATGAAAAGACAATTCAAGAATTGCAATTGTAGTCAGTAATACCTCCTCACCAGTTGATAAACCCACTCGGCAAATACCTTCAATCAATCTAAGCGCGTCCGAAACCCTCAACAATGCCGCAAGACCCTGTGCCATCACTGTGTAAACCCTAACATCTGGCCTCGACCATTTCCATCCATCATTAACAAATGCAGACGAACCACCGCCTTGATCAAAACCAGAACAACGCATAGCGTGAAGAACATCGAGAGCCAAATCGGGGTTATTCCGCTTAAGAGCCGCCCTAATAATCGAACAACAATCGGACACACTCAACGAACCGCCATTCCTTCCCGAATACTCCGCCATGATCTCCATCACTTGGTCGGCGTCCTTCGCCCCAGCGGCTCGAGTAAGCAGCTCGTTGTTATCTTCCATAAAAGAAGAAGTGTTGGAAGATGCGACGCCGTCTTGCTCATCCCTAGACGAAGAGACTCTGATTGTTCTGAGTGTAGTGGGAGTAGAAAGGTTAATACGAGAGAAGAGGAGAGAGTTGTGCAGGTTAAGAGTGGAGATGGGAAGGAAGGAAGGGAGCCATGAAGGACGAGATACTAAATTGAGAGTCATAATACCTTCTGAGGTTTCAAAACATGATTTCTGAGTGTAGTGCTTTTAAGACTGACCTTTGAAGGGGATGAGGAACGAGAGGTGGTGGAGGAAGAGGAAGAAGATATAATAATAATCATATCATAATAATTAATAATAGTAGATGGCCTAGAGGAGCCTGGCAGGGTGTAGGACGAGAATAAAATCAAAATGGAGATGCGGGGAATCGAACCCCGTGCCTCTCGCATGCGAAGCGAGCGCTCTACCATATGAGCTACATCCCCTCGACCATGTCAGTGAAAATTTCCAAATTTAATACGCCTAATAAATCTCAATTTATAGGTCAAATTAAGATTCACAAAGAACTTGAACTGCTTTCTTGCTGACGTGGGCGTGATTAAAATATATTTCAATTTATTCTCAAATGCGAGCTTTGGACCTGGGATTAAAAAAAGTGATGCACTAAACAAGCCCAGCCATTTTAAACCGGGGTTTTGATATTTTCACCACGTCTATTTTGCACACCTTCACACTAGGTGGGACCTAATTAGGTATTATTTATTTTGATTTGATTTTTATAATATTTTATAACAAAATGATTTGATACATTGAAATGTGTTGACGTCATATTACTTCCCCCTTTTTGTGCGTAAATTTTTGTGGCCTTGTTTCATTCGTCATACTTTTCTTGTGGTTTCATACCATGATATGATCATATCAGATCAATTGAGAAGTTGTAATTATCAACATTAGTTTCAATTCATAAGAATTTTTTTCTTTCGTTTGAGATTTGTATCAAATTTATAATTTTTTCTTTTTTCAAAAATATTTAATTAGAATATAAGATCGTATTAGAAAAGAAATAATATAAAATATTTGTTACATGCAAATTGTTGAAAATTTATTACTAAATGTAAATTTAATCCAGCACATTAATATGATTATTGGAAGAAAAATTGGACCGCACTGACTGTATATACGCATCTAATCGCTCAGCATACAGAGTAACCCATTCAGCTGCACAAACATGTCTACAGTGAATCAACTCAGGTGTAATAGGAGGTAGTGAGTAATCCTCTGTCAAACCAACCTGGACGTAGTGATTACCATTTACGTGCCCTATAGCAATAGCGTAGTGCTGCTAGGGTGGTGGAAGTGTTATACTAAGTGGTAGATATGTCCAACTCTCTCGATGATTAAGAACTGTAATATCATATTGTATGTAGAAGCAATCAAAAGACCCATGTTTGACATTGTCATCTAGTGCTGAAATGGTGCATCAACATCATTTTGAAAGAGTACAGTGAGTGTATAACAATATATGCCATCTTATCACAGCCAAGTATTTCAATATATTGTCTCCAAAATGTGTAGAACTCTGCCAATAAGTTATACCAAAAATTGAGTCATTCATCTTCCCCAAGCCCGATTGACACAGCTATTAATCGAAACCCGCAATTTCCATCAGCTCTTACATTTTGTACTTCCCTAATGTAAGGATGCATTATAGCTGGAAACTGATCAACATAGTCATGAATAGCGTAGTTTAGCTTTCTCAGCCTTGAACTTCTTTGAGTAGAGAGATTGACTATCATAAATAGATAAACTATTTTGTCTTGCAGGCTCATTGGTTTGGAAAAAAATCATGGTCAAAGATCCTTGAGTTTGGGCGTCCGGACGAGGTACTATGTCTGTTAAGTTCCCGAGTATGAATTACATCACTCTCAATGAACCCAGATGTTGTTGGTTTATGACAAGTGGCGATGGCTAACTTTTTTTTGTGCTAGGATGCCATCGAGTGTTCTTCCTCACAGCAGGTTGATGGAGGGAAGCTGTCGAAAGGTTGATTATCTCTCTCAACTTCCTTAGCCAACTTAGTTTAACAGGTCTTGTCTGTTGCTTGAACTGTTCTATGAATATTTGTACATCGACGCTACAGTCAATCTCATCCTCTTCAAGCAACTCACATGGAAATAGATCAAGCTTCCTCCAAAATTTATCAATAGCATCAAGCGGTATAATGTGATCTTTTCTGATGTATATCGCTTGTTCGTGAGCACATGGTAATCCATAGCTCCTACGAAGTTAACATCCACATTGGAAGGAAACATCTAAGCCATTTTTAGATCGCTGAAACTCCATCAGGATCAAATTCAATGCCTCAAGTGAAACAAAACCACATAAATCCCGGAGGTGTGGTATATTGAATCAGTGCTGGATAATAGTTCTGCTTCTCTCAATGGTAGTTTTGATGGTTGTGTCCTGAGACTGGATGACCTGATGAATCCATGAGACAACTTTTTTCAAGTTCGATTGTGATGAGCTCAGATATCGTTTCAGCTTAGCATGCTGACTTTCGACTCTATTAGTCGTATGATTTTCAAAATGAAGATATTTGTCAATCAAGCTAGATACGAACATCTTCTTATATGGTGTCAGTCATACACTTTTAAGATAATTGACCACACCGGGAAACTTCTTTAAGACTACCTTAAGTCGTGCCAAATTGCTCACATAGCTCTCATTTTCAGACTCAATTACCGTAATCCATATACGGTAGAATGCATACCAAGCTCTGTTGTCTTGTATTGATGGTCTGCATCTGGTCAAAATACTTTGATAGATGTGCCATCTACAGAGTAGTTTCATTGCATCTGGAAATACCTTAGCACAAGATTTCATCAGCCACAATTCTCTGTCTGTTACAATAACTCGTGGACCAGCACATTCATCCATTGCTGATTGCAAACATTCCAAAGCCCAAGTCTAAGTAGATTCATTTTCTGAGTTCAAGTATGCAAATGCAATGCAAAATGTCTGATTTGTTAAAGTAACACCAACAATTTCAAGGAGAGGCAACTCATATTTGTTAGTTTGATATGTTGCATCCATCAATAACACATGTGGGAATGCACGCATTCTTGCTAACGAACCTGAATATGCGAAGAATAAATCTTCGAGCTCATTAGTATTATAGTTGGCCCGAGTATCAAAGACGTACCCATGGTCATCTAGGAATGACAACAGAGACTGAATCTGTGATTTACCGGCTTTCTTTGCGAACTGGTTCTTCTTGCGTGCATTGTATATGGTTATGATGGTTGACACGTTGTTCGGATCTCATTTTTTTAACTCCGTTATTATGTCCCGTGGCTTCACATTTTTTGTATACATGCCTATCATCAGTTGAATTTCAGATTCGGAAAGCCTACATGGGTATGAATGTCCCTCCATATACGATGCAGGAGCATGGTTATGCGTTCCACATGTCACCTCGATCATCCAATCATCATCTTGTTTCATTTTTCTCCCTTTCAATTTGAACGGACATTCAATTTTTTTCATACCAGTCACCCTCGTTGAGATTTTTTTTGCTTTGGTAGTTGCTACCGCGGTCACATTGGAATTGTAATTATTGTTTTCTACCAAACACACTTATCTTTGATCTTTTGATGACGATGACATATCCCAAATCGCGCCCGGTTTGTTGAATCCAATCGATCAACAATTGCCTTGATTTGAACACCTAAAAATATAATAATTTTTGTAAGAATAAACCAGTTAATTAAATAAAATACTTATAAATATTGTAAATATATGTGTACGGTCATGAAAAATTCACTTTATTAAAAAATTTTAATAAATACGAGCATGTGGCATATGGATAACATAATAAATAGAATGGGGCTTCTCTACTATTATCTCGTATGGGGATCCATATGATGTACTTTGCTCACTTGTTTTACTCCCTTTTTTTTACAATTCTCTTGTTCGCTAGGCCTTCAACGAATGATGGATACAATTCTTTTTTAAAAATCACTTTATTAAAAAAAATTATAAATACTGTAATCATAATTCAGTCGTGTTTACAAATGAAAAAATCACTTTATTAAAAAAAATATTAAGTAATTGCTCACGTAAAATAAATATGATAGGTTTAGGCATTCTATAATAAACTTTATCTACTATAATGTGGACCATTGATCATGTGAATCAATGGCCAACATTCCAAGGAAACGCCAACCTAAATCAAAGATGTTATAATAAAGTTTCTAATAAAGATCGACTGGTCACCGAGTAAAAAGTGTCTTTCACCGATGATCGACATAAAAAATACTAAACAAAACAGTAGATATATTAATTGATTTAGATATCATACCATATCAATTTCAAATTCACTTCTATCATTAGTCGAGATGTTCTCTTCCATGTCATCCACAAATTCATCTTCTTTGTTCATTTCATTGAATATGTGGTCCATATTGTGAGGAGATGAATGAGATTTAGAAAAGAAGAAAGTTAGGAAAGAAGATAGTTATAGAAGGAAGAATAAGTTCAAATATTTATAGGGGTGTGGGTAGATGAATAACAAAGAGTTGAGGACCCCCCAAGCATTCCAGGAGCACGAAAATATCAGTTCCTTCATTTACTGCATAATTGCCCCCCCTTTCCCCAAGCATTCCAGGTGCAGAAAATACCAGTCTCTTCATTTATTGCATAATTACCCCACCCCCCTCTGCAACCTAGTTTTGCATGCCTATAGAAAGTAATGTTGGACTAGCAAAGAAAGAAACGGACCATAAGGGTGGTAAAACTCATGAATGTCTAGTAGAGAGACATTGATAAATGTGAAGAAATAATAAATGACCCAATATGAAAAGAGAGAAAATGACCATAACATTCACACGCATGCATGTACAATAGAGAGACATTTGTAAATGTGAAGGACTAATAAGTGAGATATGATAAGGGTTATGATATATAAACCCAATCTAAAATACACCCCCTCCCCTACAATGTACTGCCTACACTGCTACACTGCAATGATGAATTGTCTGACATGATTCATGATGTGTAATCTTGTTTTATCTTGTGTACAACGTACGGCCTAACAAAGTGGTGTAATCTTGTTTTATCCATTTTAATTTATTCAAAATAATGTGTCGTGAAAAGTGTCCAAATTAGTACATAATTGGGACATTACCAACATCCTTTTTGTTAATATGCTACATACGCAGTAACAATCCAACCAATAAAAATGTTTAGATAATTTTTTATCTGTATTGCATGTTAGTCACATTACTAATATATATTTTAGTATGTTCAAATTTTGTTATCTGTATTCACTCTGCAATCACATTTAAATTGTAATTTGGATTTTTTACCGAAACCACCAATATCTGATCTACTAATGAGATGACATATCCCAATTTGCATCCGGTTTGTTGAACCCAATCGATCAATGATTTACGTGATGTGAACACATGAGAATATTTTAGTTTTTATTAATTAAAAACCTAATTCCCAAATTAAGTTGAACCGAGTCTGCCTCATCCAATTGGGTAAGCTTGACCCAGTTCTATCCCTCTCTCCCACGAGCTACATAACCCGTATGGGTTGCTCACCAGGTCTCCGCCAAGAGCCACGTAGTGGCGAACACCACTGACCTCAAACGGTAGGTATCAACACTAGGAATCCATACCCGATTTCCATTACCTGTTTTGTCGCCGGAGATTGGCGAATTTTGACTCCAAAGCTTTCGATGACCGCGAGCTTCTCTCGTCCGTTGATGGCTCAATCAACCTCCGTTGGATCTGAAAGTCTCCTCCGCGCGTTCCTCGTATCGTGTTCGTCCTCCCCGTATCTCCCACCTAGCGATCGGACGTTATAGCCGAAAAACACCTCTTCCGTCGCCGCCCTTCTTCTTAGAATCCTATTAGGGTATCTCTCGATTCTCATGCCCATATTTTCTTTTCATTTTATAATTGTTTTATTTCCTAATTTATTTTTATCCCATTTGACACCTTTATCCTCCCTATTTCCCTCTAATTTCTTTGTATACCCTCTATCATTTCCGTAAAATTTTGTCAGCTAGATTACACATCAAAAAGATATATTTATCATAATATTATCTACCTATTTAAAGGACCGGATTATTACAGTCTTTCCTCCTTAAAAGAATTTCGTCCTCGAAATTTGATTACCTGAATAACTCCAGATACTTGGCTTGCATTTCCTCCTCCCTTTCCCACGTAGCTTCTTTGAACTGCTGATTTCTCCACAATATCTTCACCAAAGTTATTTCTTTATTTCGAAGTTGTTTCACCTCCCTTGCTAGAATCTCTACTGGTTTCACCTCGTAGGTCAATTTCGGGGTTAGTTCTAGCGGTTCATAATTCAACACACGTTCTGGGTCCTCAATATATATCTGTGACATTGACATATGGAATACATTATGTACACTCGACAAAGACGGAGGTAATGCTAGTCTATAAGCACGAGCCCCTACCCTGTCGAGTATTTCAAAAGGTCCTATGTATCGTGGGCTTGACTTCCCCTTCTTCCCGAATCTCATGATGCCTTTCATAGGTGCCACTTTCAAAACACATGATCCCCAACTTGAAACTCCAAATCCTTCCACCGTCTGTCTGCGTAGCTTTTCTGTCTACTTTGTGCTACCTTGATCTTATCTCAGACCCTCTGCACCACATCTTTGGTCTCCTGCAAAATTTATGGTCCCACATGTTATTCTTCCAAAATTCTTCTTTCACCTACTTCATCCTAGTGAATCAGTGACCTGCATTTTCTACCATATAGTTCCTCATACGGTGCAATGCCAATACTAGCCTGATAGCTGTTATTGTAAGAGAATTCTACTAGTGGTAGATATTGTTCCCAATTCCCCGGCCACTCCATTATACAAGCTCTTAGCATATCTTCCGGTATTTAAATCACCCTTTCTGATTGCCCATCGCTTTCTGGATGAAAGGCTGTTCCAAGTTCCTGTTTGGTACCCATCGCTCCGTGGAAAGTATTCCAAAACTTGGACGTGAATCTAGGATCACGATCTGATACTATGGAAACTACAACCCCATGTAACATTACTATCTCTTTCACATACAAGTTAGCATATTGATCCATGCTAAAAGTAGTTTTTACTCCTAAGAAGTGCGCGCTTTTGGTGAGCCGATCAACTATTACCCAAATTGAATTATTTCCCCTCTCTGACCTTGGCAATCCCATCACAAAATCCATCGTAATAAGCTCTCATTTCCATCGTGGAATTTCCAGTGGTTGTAGTGTTCCCGAGGGCCGCTAGTGTTCTGCCTTGATTCGCTAACACGTTAAACATTTCGCTACAAATTCCACCACATTGTTTTTCATGCCTGGCCACCAATAGTGCAGCTTCAAATCTGAATACATTTTTGTACTCCCAGGTTGTATAGAATATGGAGTACAGTGAGCTTCCCTCAAAATTTCCTTCTTTATCTCTACATTATTCGAAACACATAGCCTTCCTCGGAACCTCAGAACACCCTCATGATCCACTGTGAAGTCAGTGGTTTTGTCTGCCTCCACCTTCACTTTCTACTTGATCAACTCCTCATCCTCGGGTTGCTTCTCCTTTATCCGATCCACCAGTGTTGGTTGCATACTTATTACTGACAATAGGATATTCTTCCCCCTCGAAACCATTTCCAATTCCAGACTCTGCAAGTCTCTCATTATCCTTGCTTGAATCCTCTTTGAAGCTAGAGTCGCCTTCCTACTCAACGCATCGGCTACCACATTAGTTTTACCGGGATGATAATTGATAATGCAATCATAATCTTTCATCAATTCTAGCCATCTTTGCTGCCTCATATTTAATTCCTTTTGCGTAAACAAATACCTCAGACTTTTGTGATCCGTATAAATCTCACATCTTTCCCCATACAAATAATGTCTCCATATCTTCAATGCAAATACTACTGCTTCTAATTCCAGGTCTTGGGTTGGGTAGTTCTTCTCATATTCCTTTAACTATCTTGACGCATAAGCAATTACCCATCCATTTTGCATTAATACACACCCTAGCCCATTTTTAGAGGCATCACTATATACCACAAACCCACTCCTTCCATAGGGTATGGTCAATATCGGTGCAGTCACTAATCTCTCTTTCAATTCTCTGAAACTTACTTCGCATCTCTCGTCCCATACAAACCTCGTGTTCTTCCTCGTCAAGGTTGTTAACAACATCTCTATTTTAGCAAAATTCTTTACAAACCTAATTCCCAAATTAAGCTGAACCAGGTTTGCCTCATCCAATCAGGTAGGCCTGACCCGGTTCTATCCCTCTCTCCCACGAGATACAGAACCCGTGTGGGTTGCTCACCGGGTCTCCGCCAAGAGCCACGCAGTGGCGAATACCACTGACCTCAAACGGTAGGTATCAACACGAGGAATCCATACCCGATTTCCATTACCTATTTTATCGCCGGAGATTGGCGAATTTTGACTCCAAAGCTTTCGATGACCACGAGCTTCCCTCCTCCGTTGACGGCTCAATCAACCTCTGTTGGATCCGAAAGTCTCCTTTGCGCGTTCCTCGTATCGTGTTCGTCCTCCACGTATCTTCCACCTAGCGATCGGACATCATCGCCAAAAAATGCCTCTTCCGTCGCCACCCTTCTTCTTAGAATCCTTTGCTCGTCTCGCTATCTCAGCTGTGCTACCAGAGGCTCTAGGGAAGTCAAAATAGGAGAGCACTCATCTTGAGGTGGGCTTACTACTTAGATGCTTTCGCGATTGACACTTTGACCTTTATGCTTGGTGTCGGCTCTGATCTTCCTTCAGTTGACTATGATCTGGGGAATGCCCCTTCTCGACCAACCTATCGAGGATTGTTCGTAACACATGCCGAACAAGAAACTTTCTTTTCCGGCTATTCCTGATGAACTAGAGCTTTGATTGATCCGGAATCGAAAGAACTTCCCTCGAACATAGCTTACAACTTTCATCGTACCGTGCTCTCCAAAGAGCAACTCTTCTCAAAAGAAAAGACGCTGAGTTGGAATCCCATTCTAACTAAGGATTCTTGTGGTTCCGGAGGATCCAACTATAGGAGAACCCGGAATGGAGAACTTGCTCCTCTTTTCCGCCCCACTCTTTGGTCTTAAGAATGCTACTTTTAAGAATGAGTGAGTGCCCTTCTCCGACCCTTACTGCCCATCCTGAGAGCGGATAGCTAATGCATTCCACTTATTGAACAGGGTTCTATGGTCGATCTGTTCTTTTCATTTTATAATTATTTTATTTCCCAATTTATTTTAATCCCATTTGACACATTTATCCTCCTTATTTCCCTCTAATTTATTTGTATACCCTCTATCATTTTCTTAAAATTTTGTCACCTAGATTACACATCAAAAAGACATATTTACCAATCATATAAATTTTGAAAATAATTTTGGTTTTGTCTTCAGTCAACATTTGTAATTGATTACTTGATTAGGGAAAGTACGGTTCTAAATTTTATGTTGTAGATCCACAACTACGTACAGGGTTTTCGTAAAAGAAAACCCAAGCCTATGTAAAGCCAAAGCTAGTGATAGGGTCTCATAAATGATGTATATTTGTCTTGTTATGATATTTGTATCCGTCTATTCAAATTAGTTGGTTGTTCTAGCTATTATCTCAGTGTAGTTAGCTGTCTCAGTGTAGTTAGTTGTTATCTTCAGTGTAGTTGATTGTTGTACTATATCAATATCTAGATCTCACACTTGTACTATAAGAGAATACCATGTGATTGTAAGGAAATTAAGAAATTTATAATAATGAAGAACATGATATCAGAGCCTTTCTAACCTCTGCTGCTGACACTTTCTTCTGTCTCCCATCGCTTCTGCCTCACTTTATTCTATCTCTCATTGCTTCTGCCTCTCACTTTATTCTACCTCTCTTCTTATCCTACACCTCGTCTGCATCAGTGACTACCGACGATGGTGTAGCCTCTATGGTGAGTTCTCATGTGTCGAGCTCCTACTGTTGTCTCGATCTCCCATCGGAGTTATAAGGAGTTTGTGCTCAGCTTTTATCTGGGAAATAAATTCCTAATCTTTTCGACACCTATCGCCGACTTAGTCGTGCTGTGTTGTATGATACATCACCATGTGCTCCACTCTCTAGTAATGATCATTCTACTTTCGTTGCCTATCGTGGTGGGGGTCGTCGTGCTCGTGGTGGGGTTAATGGACGGGGTCATAGCCGTGGCCGTGGTATACCTAATCGGGAGACTCGTACTTGTCATCATTGTGGGGAGATCGATCATATTCACCCACAATGCTGAAAATTACATGGCAAGCCAATTGCCAATGCTACTATAACTGAGTCTAGTATGCATTCTGATAGACGAATTGTTGAAAGTACTGTAGACGAGTTTACTCTACTAGTAATTTGAACATTTGTTTGGCTATTATTCCTACTTGGGTCCTTGATTCCGGGTCCACGCATCATTTGACTAATATCTCAAGTGCTCTCTCTGATTATTATGTCACCCATGGTCATCGTAGTATAACTGTCGCCAACAGATCCCCATTGGAAATGCATGGTTGTGGTTTTGCAAAATTATCATCCACTATGATTCTTGGCAATGTTCTTTACACATCTCAAAACCCATTTAATTTGTTATCTATTGGCCAGGTTACTTGCAACTTACACTGCTCTATAACATTTTATCCAACTTATTATGTTTTTTGGAACCTTACGACGAGGAAGACTATCAGTAGTGGTCGGTTGGTCAATCGTCTGTATGTGTTGAATAAAACCTCTGCTAATGCCTGTTCCAGTGTGGATTCCCTTCCTTTAATTATTAACTATCGATTGAGTCATCCCTCCTTATCTACATTGAAATGTTTATTTCCTGCTTTCAAGTATGTGTCATAATTTTCTTGTAAGTCATATGATTTAGCTAAAGCTACCCGTGTTTCTTATCCTATCAGAACAAATAATTGTGTGTCTGCTGTTATCGTTTTAAAACTACTAAAAAAAATAGTAATTCTAAAACTCTATTTATACTCGCAAGCGCACGAATCCAAGTAGTATAAATGTGGCAAAGACGAGTGTCGTACCCACAGGGACTGAAGATTAACTAACTCTAATTCTTAGAAAAACAAGTTTTTCTTTTTCTTTTTCTTTTATAGTAATATTAATAAACACCAAAACTAAAATTGAGAAATCAACACAAATAATAAATACTAAGGCTTTGATTTCACTACTCTATTGTATTTAAATCATATGGTTATCAATTATGAATTCATCCTAGCATGTCAAAATCACTTCAAAAACCCCAACTTTGTGACAAATGCTAATGATAATTTACATTTAAAGTAGATGTTTTCAACATCTATCACAACCCCCAACCAGCTTTTTGCTAGTCCCTAGCAATTTAAGCGTAAATATCATTCCATTATAAAGAATTTGAAAAAGAAATCACTTCCTTTGAGTATAACAAAAAGTAAGAGATCACTAATGCTATCCAGAGTATTTTGATCACAACTTCTAGAATTTGTGTGTGTGTGCACTAAGCCAGAACCATCTTACCACAAACCATAATGCATATAACTTAGAAGAATTATCCAAATAAAAGCATCAACTCCATATTCTCACAGGTTAAAGAAGGATTTTAGTGCTTGGAATTTCTCTCATGGAGTTGGAAAACATATATGCACTCAGAAGAAAAGTCAATTTAAGGACAAACAAAGAAACAAACATTGATCATATGATAGGTATATCAGCTGTCTAGAACTTCCACCATTCTTACCACAAACGTGCTTTGGAATTTAAAGATCAAATTTTTGAGATAAGAACAAATAATAGAATCCTAGTGGAATCAGAAATAAAATAAGATTGTACTTGTCTTCCTAAGAATTTTGAAGACTTAGAATAACTTACCATTCTTTCTTCTTTTTTTCTTTTCTTTTTTTCTTTCTTTTCTCTTCTTTTTTTTTTCTTTCCTTCTTTTTTTTTTCTTTTTTTTTCGTTTTTTTTTGACATACCTGACAAACAAAATCTCAAACAATTACAATTGAAATCTCAAAAATTGATCAATATCATCCTCAGCATTCAACCAACGTTCCACAATTTTGAATGACATACCTCACAAACAAAATCTCAAGCAATTACAATTGAAATCTCAAAAATTGATCAATATCATCCTCAGCATTCAACCAACGTTCCACAAACCATGTAATGGTGTTCATTGACAGCAATTATTCATTTCAACAGATCAATGAAAGTTCATAAGTTGTTTACTCATCTCTCCCACTCATTTAGAACTTAATTTGTGTTTTATCTGGTAAACTCTCTTAGTATTATGCATTATCATCCATCTTACCACGAGGCTTAGTATTTGTGCACAAAAGAGTTTTAGAAGTTGTTTTCTAACAATCCAGATAGAAAAAATGACTCAAACTTAATTGTATCAACTCATTCATCAAAATGCTTGATCAAAATGCATGAATATGCTACCACCCCCTACCTATACGAGACAGTGTCCTCAATGTTACAGAAGCGAATGAAATTGAACAATGTAACAACAAGGCAAAGAAAGATAAAACCTAAGAGTGAAATATCTCGAAAGTGATCAGTTGAAAGAATTCATTATCTCCAGGAGAGTATCCAACTTTTGCTCTATCCGTTGTTGTCGAGCCCCCAATTAGGTTAAATGCCCCATAATTGTACTCAGTGTGGGTGGAGGTGAAGAGTCTACAGCTAGCAGTGGTGATGCTTCATGTTGTGAGGAATTCTCAGCGTGTTGTGCTAAGGCAGTTCGAGCAGTTCGCATATTGCTTGTACTTTGGCTCCATGTCCACATTTCCAGTAGTGTGACTGGATATTCTGAAGATTGCTGAGGTCGAGGAGGCCGAATACCCTTGAATTGAAGCAATCACGTGATGAGGCTTGGAAAATATAATTTTCCCACTTTGGTAGGCCTCTGTTCTACAAAAAGTTTGGCCTTGAGCATTGAAGCCATATAAATTTTCCCTACATCAAACCAGGTTCCCTTATACATATAGTATAAGGTTGCTAAGAACTTGCTCCGTCGCTGTTGAGAATGGCCGATGGGGCAGAGATTTTTTCTAATGGCGTCGTCCAGCATCCACATCTTTGGTGGCAAGTAAGAACGTCGTGTAGCTTTGGCATATCGATCGTACTTACCCCGACACATCTCATTAATCATCTGTTCTTTTATTGCCGTGATAGGTGCTTTAAATCCAGTTGAAGCATCATATTCGAGTGGAAAACCTAGACAAAAACAGAGTTCCGCTGTTGTAAATCAAACTTTTACGCCAACTATGATTACCTCATACACTGTGCCCTTCTCGACCTCCTTAAGAGTGGAATAAAACGAACGAACGATTTACGGATAGACGGGCAAGTTCATATGAGGATCTGGATCCACGAGAAACATCAAATTGTGCGTCCTCAAATACTGCATCGCCCACCGAGTAGCATCGGCTTGTTGAATGAGTATGTCGATCTTGCATTCCGGGATGATATCAGCTCTCTGGAAGAGACGGTCTTTCGGCTGGGAGGTAGACGAACGGGGGCGTCTCGACATGTTTGCGATGGCTGCGAGAGAAAATTAGAAATGAGTAGAAGTAAACACAGTAAGAAGGGTTGCAGTGCAGAAATATTCTTTTTTTAAAAAAAAAATTTCACAATCACATACCGTGAGATCAAAATATGGGTTGCCTCCCATGAGCGCTGTATTTAACGTCTGAGCTAGACGAAGTGATACCTTTTAATTACTTACCTGCTTCGCAAAGTGTAATACTAGACACTGCTGCATTAAAATTGGCTTCAAAGTAATGTTTGAGGCGATGCCCATTAACTTTGAATTCATTTCCCGTCTCCAAGTTTTTGATATCAACAACACCATGTGGGTATACATGAACAACTTGAAATGGACCATACCATCGCGAACGTAATTTCCCTGGAAAAAGTTTAAGTCTAGAATTAAACAAAAGTACCTTTTGACCAGGAGAAAATTCTTTAGTCAAAATATTTTGATCATGGTATCGCATGGTCCTATCCTTGTAAATCCGCGCATTTTCATAAGCTTCATCATGTATTTCTTCAAGTTCACTTAGTTGTAATTTTCTCTTCTCACCAGCAGCATCATAATCAAAGTTCAAGTTTAGTATGCCTTGTGTTCAAGTTCTACAGGAAGATGACAAGCCTTTCCAAAAATCAAACGGTATGGAGTCATGCCAATTGGAGTCTTGTAGGTAGTTCGATATGCCCAAAGAGCATCGTTTAATTTTATACTCCAATCAGTTTTCTTGATATTCACACTCTTCTCCAGAATTCGTTTGATTTCTCTGTTAGAAATCTCAGCCTGTCCACTAGATTGAGGATGATAAGCAGTGGCAATCTTATGTGTGATGTTGTATTTGGCAAGAAGTGCAGCCACACTCCGGTTCAAAAAATGCTTTCCTTCATCACTGATTATAGCACGTGGAGTACCATATCTGGGAAATATTACTCCTTGAAGTAATCGGGTCACAACGTCACTTTTGTTGGTTGGGCTTGCAACGGCTTCAACCCATTTGGATACGTAATCTACTGCCACCAGTATGTACTCATTTCCAAAAGACTTAGGAAATGGCCCCATGAAATCTATTCCCCAGACATCAAAGATTTCAACCACCAGAATATTGTTGAGTGGCATTTCATTCCTGCGGGAAATATTGCCAAGTCTCTGACAATTATCACATGTAGAGCAAAAATTGTGAGCATCTTTATGGAGCGTGGGCCAATAGAATCCTGATTGCAAAATCTTTGTAGCAGTTCTTTGAGTACCAAAGTGACCCCCACAAGCAAATGTATGACAAAATTGCAAAATACTTCGTTGTTCCTCTTGGGGCACGCACCTACGAATAATTTGATCAGCACAATGCTTGTACAAATAGGGCTCATCCCAAAAATAATGCTTAGCTGTGGAGAAGAATTTCTTCCGTTGTTGATAAGTCCAGCTCTTGGGAATAACACCTTTTGCAAGATAATTAGCTATGTCAGCATACCAAGGTACCTCAATTTGTACAACAAGAAGTTGTTCATCTGGGAAGCTTTCATTCAATGGCAGCTCAGTTTGGTCATTGCTATTTCCTTGAACAATACGAGAGAGATGATCTGCTACAACATTCTCTGCTCCCTTCTTGTCTTTTATCTCCAAATCAAATTCTTGGAGCAATAATATCCAACGAATTAATCTTGGCTTTGAGTCCTTTTTGGAAAGCAAATATTTGAGAGCCGCATGATCACTGTATACAATCACCTTGGAACCAATTAAGTATGATCGGAATTTCTCCAGTGCAAAGACCACTGCTAGTAATTCTTTCTCTGTTGTTGAGTAATTGAGCTGAGCATCATTAAGAGTACGACTGGCATAATAAATGACATGTGGCAACTTGTCAACTCTTTGACCCAATACCGCCCCAACTGCATAATCACTTGCATCACACATGAGCTCAAATGGTAAACTCCAGTCTGGTGCTATCATTATTGGTGCTGACGTAAGTAACTGCTTCAATTTGTTGAATGCTTGTAGACACTCATCGTCAAAGTTGAGAATTGCACCATTGGTAAGCAGACTGCATAGTGGCCGAGAAATCTTCGAGAAATCTTTGATAAAGCGACGATAGAACCCCGCATGTCCAAGAAAAGATCGCACTTCTCTAACTGAAGTGGGAGGTGGTAATTTAGATATAACTTCAATTTTCGCTTTGTCCACCGCAATCCCATCTGCTGAAATGAGATGGCCAAGAACAATACCTTCTTGCACCATAAAGTGACATTTCTCCCAATTGAGAACCAAATTAGTTTCCTTGCATCTTTCCAAAACCAAGGCAAGATTATAAAGGCATGTGTCAAAAGAAGAACCAAACACAGAGAAATCATCCATAAATACCTCGATGAAATGACCCACCATGTCAGAGAAAATGCTTGTCATACATCGTTGAAATGTAGCTGGTGCATTGCATAGTCCAAACGGCATCCTTCTGTATGCAAATGTTCTAAAAGGACATGTAAAAGTTGTCTTCTCTTGATCCTCAGGTGCAATGACAATCTGATTATAACCTGAGTATCAATCAAGAAAATAATAATGAGAATGACCAGCTAGTCTTTCTAGCATCTGATCAATAAATGGCAATGGAAAGTGATCCTTTCTTGTAGCAGAATTTAGCTTCCGGTAATCAATACACACACGCCACCCTGTCTGTTTTCTTATTGGGATGAGCTCATTCTTTTCATTGGTGATCACTGTGATTCCTGACTTTTTAGGAACAACTTGCACTGGATACACCCATTTGCTGTCAGAAATAGGATATATAACTCCAACATCGAGAAACTTCAATATTTCAGTTCTGACAACCTCCTTCATAGCTGGATTTAGGCGTCTTTGTGCTTCCCGCGAGGATTTTGAATCATCTTCTAGCAAAATTCGGTGCATGCACATAGTAGGACTTATGCCCTTGATATCAGCAATGGACCATCCAAGAACACTCTTGTATTCACGTAACACCCGCAAAAGACTTTCTTCCTCTGAAACAGTAAGATTAGCAGCTACAATGACAGGTAATGCTTCATCAACACCAAGGTAAGCATATTTCAAATGCTCCGAAAGTTGCTTCAATTCTAACTTTGGTGGACATTCAATGGAAGGGATCACTTTGGTGAGTGGAGGACCAAGAACTTCAAAAGTTTATCTCCATTGGTTATTTGATAGTTGCTGCTTCTCCAGATATGCACAAAATTCCGCAACTCCTCCATCTTCATTAATCTGCAATTCAGGAAAAGTAAGGCAAGTTGCCAAATGATCAGTAGAATGATGCTCCAAAAATGTATCAAAAACTAAATCATCTACAATTTCAATGCTGAAACATTCCCTGATATCTGATGGATGTCGTGTAGCTTCAAAAAGCTTAAATTCTACTGTTTGTCCTTGCACTGTCATAGACAAACAACCCTTTTGAACATCCACAATAGTTCTGCAGTGGCCAAGAAAGGTCGACCCAAAATAATTGGTACATTTCTGTCTTCCTCCATGTCAAGAATGATAAAATCTGCTGGAAGGAGGAATTTGTCAACTTGGACAAGCACATCCTCTATAATTCCCCTTGGAAATTTTATTGATCGATCTGCTAATTGCAAAGTGATTGAAGTCGATTGTAATTCTTTCTCCAGACCTAGCTGCACAAAAACAGAATATGGCATTAGATCAATACTAGCACCTAAATCTAGAAACGCTTTTTCAAAAGAAACTTGACCAACAACACAAGGAATAGTGAAACTTCCTGGATCCTTCAACTTTGGTGGTAGTTTCTTGTTCAACACGGCGCTGCATTGTTCAGTTAGCATCACCTTCTCGTATGGTGCCAGCTTCTTCTTTCTTGTACAAATATCCTTCAGAAATTTTGCATAAGCTGGAATTTGTTGGACTGCGTCTAGGAGATGTATGTTAATCTCAACCTTTCGAAAAATATCCATGACCTTTTGCATTTGTTCAGCCCTCTTTTCGCTCTGCAATCGGCTAGGAAAAGGCACATGAGGTTCAAAACTCTGAGTTTTTACAGGTGCACTAACCTTGCTTTGAATCTTTGTGGATTCTTTCTTCTGTGACCTTTCTTCATTTTCGGAAGCGTCTTTGTCCAAATATCCCACAGTTCGTCCTCCACGAGTAGTGATGGCATTCATTTGTTCCTTACCTTTCGGATTCATTTCTGTCTGACTTGGAAGTCTGCCAGATTCTCTTTCACTTAATTGCTTTGCAATTTGACCAACTTGAACTTCAAGTTTCTGAATGGAAGCTTTAGTATTGCTGAATTGTTGATCATAAATGCTATTCTGCTGCGTCATCGAAATTATTGGTATTAAGAGCAAGAAGAGCCATTTGTTCTTCCAAAGAAGTTTTCTTGGTTCTGTTTGTGCTTGCTGCTGATTTTGATGGATTTGCTTGTTCTGATCTTGTCCCCTCCAACCAAAATTTGGATGGGTTTTCCATCCCGGATGGTTTGTAGTTGCATATGGAATGTTGTTGGGATAAAAACCACCTTGCCCCGCATAATTGATTTGTTCTTGTTCTGAAAGAGGAGACATGGGACACGTCTCTGTAGTGTGATCTGATTGAGAACAAATTGCGCATACTACAACTTGAGCTGCTTGTTGGGATGATGACGAATTCTGAGCAGAAAATGTTTTTACCAACATATCAATTTTTTGTTCCATGGCTTTCAACTGAGGTTGATTCCTATCTGTGGTGTGGACTTCGTACACGCCTCTTGGAAGTTTTGCTCCTTGCTTTGCTCGAGAAGAGAATTGTTGAGAATTCTCGCTTAGAGTTTCAAATAACTCAAAAGCTTCTTCACTACTTTTCTCCATCAACACACCTCTACATGCAGAGTCTACGATGCTTGTATTGTTAGCATCCAACCCTTCATAAAAAGCTTGAATTTGATCTTCTTGAGATAGGTTGTGGTGTGGACATTTGAGAAGCAGCTGTTTAAATTGCTCCCAAGCTTCATAGAATAAGTCACCATCCTTTTGCTGCCATGTTTGAATCTCTCTCCTTAATTGCTTTGTTTTCTGGGCTGGAAAAAATTTCTTCAAGAATTTTGTTGCCATTTCCTCCCATGAATTGATCGATCCTGGGGCCAATGAATTGAACCATAATTTTGCAGCATCTTTAAGGGAAAATGGGAACAAAATGAGTCGGACTTCCTCTGGTGTCAAACCCTGGACACGTTGTGTCATACAAAGGTCAAATAAATCCCTGATGTGAAGACACGGATCATCTAATGGCGTGCCTCTAAAATGAGGTACTGCATTAAGCAAAGTTGGAGAGAATGTGACATTTCCTTGAACATTGGGTTGAAGTGCTATGCTTGATGGTTGAGCCAAATTCTGAGGTATAAATGAATTCTTCATTGGCCTCCGGACTTGTGCATTAGCTTGTGGATTTACGACTTGGGCAAGAGCATTTATATTTTGTTCCTCCATATTTCTTTTCACTCTTGCCTCTCTTCTGAGTTATGCGAGAGTTTGCTCAATCTCCGGATCGTATTCAAATAGGTTAAGACTTTTGGATCGACGTCCAAGCATGTACTGAAAGAATTAAATAAACTAATAAATAAATATGCAATAATATACACAATTGAAACTAGAGATAAATTAATAACTTCAGTCCCCGGCAACGGCGCCAAAAACTTGTTATCGTTTTAAAACTACTAAAAGAAATAGTAATTCTAAAACTCTATTTAATACTCGCAAGCGCACGAATCTAAGTAGTATAAATGTGGCAAAGACGAGTGTCGTACCCACAGGGACTAAAGATTAACTAACTCTAATTCTTAGAAAAACAAGTTTTTCTTTTCTTTTTCTTTTATAGTAATATTAATAAACACCAAAACTAAAATTGAGAAATCAACACAAATAATAAATACTAAGGCTTTGATTTCACCACTCTATTGTATTTAAATCATATGGTTATCAATTATGAATTCATCCAAGCATGTCAAAGATCAAGTTTTCTAATTCATGTAGTAGTCATTGACATCTAACTTACCACTTCTATCCTTAATTTGCAATTATCCATGGCATCTAGACTAATTTGACAAACAAGAATGCATTAGGATCAATGTAACTTATGAAATGATCACAAAACTCCTAGCATATGGCATCTATGACTAGGTAACTTTGGTAATAAATTGCAAGAAGCTATTCTCAAATTGAGCATGGCATCTACTACAATTTGCATCACATTAATCAAACCTAGATGGTAGCTAAACATCAAGATTTAACTTAATAAACATAGCAATTTAATACTTGACATGACATGAATAAATCACAATTAATTCAACCAAATTTATTAAACACAATAGAGTGAATCCATCATCACCTTAGTAAGAGGATTAGTTCCTCATATTAAGTTTACAAAACAAATAGCAATAAATAAAATTCACAAATATAAGTATAAAACAACTAGAAAAACCCCCTTATTATACTTGATGCAAGAACTCCTTCTCTTTTCTCCTTCTTCCTCTTGTTATTTCTCTTCTTCTTGTTGTGTTTGGTGTTTGGTGTTTGGTGTGTCCTTAACAAAGAATAGATCATGCCTTTATATAGGCAATGACAAGGACAAATATTCAACCATGGCAAGCTTGAATGTCAACCATTGTTGAATGCCAACCATTATTGAATGGCAATGAAGAAGTTGTAAGCAATGATGTCAACAAAAACCTTCCACGATCTTCACTTGGTTTGGACTCATGATTGGGCCTATAAATATGAAAATAAACACAAAGTGATTCATCCATGGTGATTAACATTTGTTTGTACAAAATCACTTCAAAAACCCCAACTTTTTGACAAATGCTAATGATAATTTACATTTAAAGTAGATGTTTTCAACATCTATCATCTACTCTTTTTTGCTTTAATCCATTCTGATATTTGGGGGCCTTTTCTTGTGACTTCTATATTGGGATTTTGCTATTATGTAACATTTATTGATGATTTCTCCCGAGAAACTTATCTCTATTTGTTGAAATCTCATTCTGAGTTACTTTCTGTGTTTCAGACATTTGTGTTGGAAATTCAAACACAGTTTCATACTATGGTTCAGATTCCTCGGACTAATAATGGTGGTGAATATATGTCTAAGTCTATGACTGGCTTTCTTCGTAATCATGGTATAATTCATCAAACTACTTGTTCTTACACTCCACAACAAAATGATGTTATTGAGCGAGAAAATCGTCATCTCGTAGACAATGCTCATGCTCTTATGTTTCACATGCATGTTCCCAAACATTTCTTGACTGATGCTGTTTTAACCGCCTGTCACCTCATCAATCGCCTTCCATCCTCTGTCTATTTAACTACCATAGAATAGTCTATTTCCATTACCTCTTCGAGTTTTCGACTGTACTGCTCATGGTTGTGATGTTCGTCCTCACAAGACCAAACTCAATATACCTGTTGATGCACCTTTTATTTCTAATTTACCTGATATACCTGTTGATGTTTCTATTCCTATTTCACCTGTTGCTCCTTATCTTCCTATTGCAAGTCAACGTCCTTATCGTGCTTGCAGGGATAATCCTCGAGATACGAATTTTTTCCACGTTTTTTCGACGACTTTACAAGCATTTATTTCTACTCTGGATATCCATTATGTTCCAAAAACTATTTCTATTGTTCTAGCACACCCCAGTTGGTGTGCTACTATGAAAGAAGAAATGCGTGCTCTTGAATATAATCACATGGGATCTTGTCACTCTTCCACCCTCTAAATAGGCTATTGGATGTAAGTGGGTGTTTACTGTTAACCTTAATCCTGATGGCTCTTTGTCTTGATTAAAAGCTCGCCTTGTTGCAAAAGGCTATGCCCAAACCTATGGTGTGGATTACTTTGAGACATTTTTTCCTGTTGCTAAGATGGCATCCATTCGGTTATTCATTTCTTTGGCTGCTTCTCGGCATTGGCCTTTATATCAGCTTGATGTCACGAATGCATTCTTACATGGTGATCTTGATGAAACAATCTATATGGAGCAACCTCCTGGGTTTGTTGCTCAAGAAGGGGAGTAATAAGGTGTGTAAACTACGCCGTTTCTTTTATGGTCTCAAGCAGTCTCCACGAGAATGGTTTGGGCAGTTCAGTATGGTAATACTACAGTTTGGTATGCAACAATCGGAAAAAGATCATACAGTGTTCTATTGTCGTACCTCTACTGAGTGTAATTTCTTAATTGTGTATGTAGATGATATTGTTATTACTAGTGATGATGCTGCTAGGATTGTTGATCTAAAGTGTTTTCTTCAATCTAAGTTTCAGAAAAAAGATTTGGGCTCTTTGAAATGCTTTTTAGGAGTTGAAGTAGCAAGATGTAAGAAAGGTATATTTCTATCACAGAGGAAGTATGTGCTCGATTTATTACAAGATGTTGGCTTATTCAAAGCCAGAGGCATAGATTCTCCTATGGATCCAAGTGTGAAATTATTTTCGAATGATGGCGAAGTGTTTCCTCATCCTAATAGATATCATCGCATGGTTGACAAGTTGAATTATTTAACCACAATGACACGACCCGATATAGCTTATCCTGTAAGAATTGTTACTCATTTATGGCTGATCCGTGCACTACACATTGGAATGATGTTATTCGTGTTGGACCATATGTCCTACATTTGTGTTTTGATACAAAAATACATATTGGACTATTTGATTGTGCATAACTTTGGATGAATTTGGATAAATCATGAAATATATTTTATCTACTAATTTAAGCTTCATTATATATATTTGGAATCATGTTTGATCATAGTTGATATGAATTTGATGATTTTGGACTTGTTCATTTTCGCATTACAAAAATTGTCCAAACATCACACTATGAACACGTTGGTTGAATTGTCATAACTTATTCATATGATCTCTGATTGACTTGATTCTTATTTTGAAAATTATTTAAGACACTATGAAATTTTTCATTGTGAAATATAGTCAGGTCAATTTTAAGTCTATCATGTTCAATTTGTCAGTTGAAATTAATTCACTAGTGCAATTGTGAAACTAGCCTAGTTGAGATTTGCATGATCAAATTGAATGACCAAACGATCTCAATTATAAGTGAAATTTTGTATGAACATTCTTATATAGATAAATTGATTTATCATGTGCTTACTTGAATTTTATTGAGCTTATATCATATTGGTTAACCCAAGTGCAAGCATTGAAGCTTTTTAAGGTTACAAGCAAAATTGGAGTGTTCTATCACTCATTTATTTGTAGGTAAAAATCATACGCTTATTTGGGACATTAATTGAAGATATCAAATGGTCATGGAGCATTGAGGTTTCATTGTTTAGGCTTAAAGTGCCCTAGAACCCGAAATCCCTTAGGAAACCGTATTTGGGCGCAATTGAGATTATGTGAGCTACATTGAAGGAGTTATTTAAGAAAGGGTCTAAGATATATGTATTGAGAAAGTTGACCAAATTTGGAGCTAAGAAGACTTAAATTGGTGCAACCCATTTCTTACCCAAAATAGCTTAAATTCCTCAAATTGTCCTTCCATGGGTTAGACTAAGTTGAATTAATGTTGGATGACTTATTTGGAGTAGGGGGGTTCTGACATAATCCTTCTAGAAAGCCTTAAGATCCTTTGGAGGAAGTTTGAGAAGCCTTGGATTCATTTGAAATCAAATGAAAAATGTTGGAGCCAAAACACTTGGAGGAGAATTATCCACATCACCATGTACTATTATGTTATTGATTTCAAGTATTTTGGGGAGATTTCGTGTGAGCCTGGCAAAGGTTCTTTGGTTGATTGTTGAAGCTTTTATAAGCATGAAGAGTTTAACAAGAAGCACAAAAGATCCAAACAAACCTTGGAGCCAAGATTTGAAATTTGAATCAAAGGTTGACCAAAAGTCAATAATGGCTAGTCTTTCAATGGTGTTGATTGACTTCATTTTTGAAGATGAAGGGCAGATATTATAAGTTGATTGAGGGCTGAGATTGAAGATTAACAAGATCCAATGGCCAAGATTCAATGGAGACAAATGAAGAGGAAAGTCATGCTTCATTCCACACTTGGAAAACTTATGTGAAAAAATTACCAAGAGAGCTTTTGTTCTTGATTCTACAATCTTTGAGTGATCTTCTCTTGATCTTTTGATCATCATTTGCTGAGATTATTGTCATCATCTTCCTCTCATCAATCTCAAGCTAAGACACACTCTCAAGCCAAAATCATTAAGGTATTTCTTTGAGTGTTCTTGAGCTACTATCCACAAAGTTTCTCCTAAACTTATTTCCATCCTTGTGAGACTTTGTGTGAATCTTTGGTTGAGTGAAAGCCACGAATTTGAGCCAAATTTATATCCTACCCGTGAGCTTTACATTGAGAGATTAAGTGTTTCTCATCCAAATAGCTTAGAGCTAATCTTGAGAGAACCAAAAATAAAATCACTCGTAAAAGTCCCTTTTAAGGGCATTACCTTTGAGAGGTGTATGAAAGTTTAAGGTTAGCTTCAAACCTTGGTGGTGTACAAGTTTGGGGTGTGCTTGGAAATCCTAAGTTTGTGGTGAACTTGCAAAACCACTTATATCATTTAGTGGATTTGGAAATCCTAAACTTGAGGGCTTAGGTAGTGGATGTAGGTGTGAGCACCGAACCACTATATAGGCTTGTGCACTCTATTTTTTATTTCCTTGCTTGGTTGGTGCTATTAGTGATTTGTGTGCCTTAGAAATTGATATTAAGGTGTTGCTTGCTGCCATTGCTTGTTAGGATATTGCTTGTGGTTGAACAACTTGTGATTAGTGGATTCTAGGCATACTTTTGATAGTTAATTTTCTGAAATTGCAATCTTTCTGTGCACTGTTTATATAGCTAGACTTTGAATTTTGATCTAAATTTTTGATATAGTATTCATTAAGGTGTTTTGATATTGCATACCGAATTTCATTGCATTCGGACTTGAATTGCTAGGTCAAATATTATCTACTTGGTTGGTTGACAGATTTGTACTCTAGACATTGTTTTGATCATTTGTAAGTTTTTAGATTGTGGTTTTTGTATTTGGGATTCATACTTAGTTTTTGGAGACACAATTCACCCCCCTCTTGTGTTATCCCCCTATTGTGTTAGCCTAGTGATTTCAATTCGCATTCTTCGCTTTCTTCAAGCTAGTCCTGGTAAAGGATTGGAGTTTAGGAGTCGTGATCATTTGTTAATGGAAGGATATCCTGATGCCGATTGGGCTGGAAATCCTTTTGATCGCTGATCTACATCAAGATATGCAGTGTTTCTTGGTAGTAATTTGATATCTTGGAAAAGTAAGAAGCAAGATATGGTTGCTCACTCTAGCTCTGAAGCTGAGTACCGTGCTATGACTTTAGCATCTTCAGAAATTATGTGGCTACTTCAATTGTTGGAAGAATTGGGTGAATGCCGTAATGGTCCTACTAAATTATGGCGTGATAATCGATTTGCTATTTACATTGCTACTAATCCAGTCTATCACAAAAGGACTAAACATATTGAAGTGGATTGTCATTTTATTCATCACGCATATTGGCGACAAATTCTTACATTTGGATCTATACAATCTAGTGAACAGCCAGCTGCTCTTCTTACTAAGCCATTGTCTGGTCCTCGTGTTTATCTTCTTTGTAAGAAGCTGGGAATGGTAGATATCTATGCTCCAGCTTGAAGGGGGTGTTATGATATCTATATCTGTCTATTCAAATTATTTGGTTGTTCTAGCTATTATCTCAGTCTAGTTAGCTGTCTCAGTGTAGTTAACTATTATCTTCAGTGTAGTTGATTGTTGTACTATATTTAATATGTAGGTCTCACTCTTGTACTATAAGAGAAGACCATATGATTGTAAGGAAATTAAGAAATTTATACTAATGATGAACATGTCTCACTTGGAAATGAATACATCTTTGAATGATCTGTCACATTATTTTTTGTGCTGATTAATTAATAATTTGTCGTCCTAGCTGTCTTAGCTGATTTTCAAGTGAGTAACAATAATGGTACCATTTTGCTGGGCCAGCAAACCCATATTTTGGATCTCACTTCTATTATACAAAATTCAAACAACACAAATATCTTAATATAGCCATATCAGCAAAACACATTTCTCAATATAGTTACATCAGTAAAACACAAATCCTTAAACATTTTCTTGTCCCAATTTTAGTCAGGCCAACCATTTTCCTATCCTTCATACTATCCCTATCAAATTTACACGAAAATAAAGATTGGACCTACCTTTAATACAAACAAAAAAAATCAAGTCATATCATATATTGGTTGAACTACAAACGACATCCCACATCGATAGTTTAGGATGTGTGTCGGATATATTGGATTTTTTGTTACTCAGAATTAGAGGTTTTAAGTAATGACGTGTTTTGTATGTGTCCTGTGTGTGTGTTCTAATATCACAAAAAAGTAAAAGAAAAAAAGAAATCCATGTAAAGCATTGTGATCCATTAAATCCGCAACCGTAAAAAATAAAAATTTAATTAAAAAAATAAATAATGTGGTGGGAACCCCTCCAACTAGGTACTTGTAATGGTAGTGTCTTTGGTCAACCCCAACCAATTCTAAATGAGAAAATCCTTAATCAGAATACAATTTGCAAAGTTATGTATTCCATCAATAATGCAAAATATGTGTTCATAAAACTGATAAGATGATTGCTTACATGTAATTTAAACTCTAACTTCTACGTCACCACTTTTTCAGGTTGGTTTTTGCTGCTTTTTTTGATAGCTTACGTACCTAGTATGTGTTGGTTGTCAGACCCCCTCTTCCCCCTGACATCCTTAATCCATCAAAGGCATTCTCATCTAGTAACATTCTTTTCTTAATGTTTCAATGTGAGCTGCAAATCTGATATAACATTTTGCGTGAGGAGAGCCTCTGTGTTATGTTCTTCTATTAGTATCTGACCCCCTTCAATTTCCATAACTCCACATTGCTCAGGAGCTTAAAATTCATCATGGAGTCGATCCTCTATTTCAACTAAAAGGACTTTTGATACACAAATACCTTTGAACCTTTGCCATAGCCTTTTCATGCTTGCAATCAAACACATAAACCCGAATAGACACAAAAATATGAATCAAAAACTTTGAATCACAAAGAAAGCAAACATAATAAAGATCAATTAGATCAAGGGTCAATGTAACACAAATAATGATGAACTTAGAATTAAAATTATTAAGCGAAAGATTTCTGAGACATACAATTGAGCACAACATATATTGAACTGCATTTAGATAAGTGCTTAAGTGCAGACTTAAGTTCAAGAACCTGATCATAGAGAAATCTTCAATTTCTCTTAATACGAAAGTTTATTCAAGTCAAGTCTCATGTTATCTTTCTGACTTGATTTTCATTATTGTCCACCTCATGGTTCTTTGGATGCTTTTTCAGAAATACATGTTGAGTTGTTGACAATATATTGACTTCAACATGCAACAAATAATTTTTGTTAAAATATAATTTGTTTTTTTTTTGTCTAGTGTGTGTTTTTTGCCAGAGAAAGATGTGTCAAACACATAATTGACCCTAGATTACATAACTGATTGATTAAGTAACACATCACATTCACATGAGAAAAAGCTACTGAATTGATCAAGTGCGCAAGAGAAAAATTATTTCAAATCTTAAGACTGCAAACTGGATGGTCATAGTAATTGGGGAAATTACAATTATTTTGAGAGGGAATGTTTTCAATTCCTCTAGCATTATCCAAAGCAATAGCTATTAATTTATTCATGAGAATCAACTTAGAGTCCCTATGGTATGCATTTCCCACAGCTTTAAGTTGTGGGAACCACTAGAAACGCTGTGCATACCAAACGGATAGAAAAGAATTGCGTTTTGGACCGCGTTTAAGCGGTCCAAAATGAGACGCTGATATGGTACAACGTCTCATTGCGTTTCGCTGGATCCAAATTTCCGGAAGACGATCCTGCCCTCAAATCCATGATTCATCTCTCGCTGAAACACTCCATCTCTCGCTGTCATTCACTCTAGTTGTACCTCCTCCGTCTCTCCGTCGATCGATCTCCACCACCGTTTCGAAAATCAGGTACTCGTCTCTCTCTCTCTCTCTGTTAAAACTTGATGCATGTATTCTATATTTGATCTTCTCTATTGAGAATGAGTTTTATGATTTTGTGGTTTCTGGGTGTTCTGGGTTCAGTCTTGTTACAGTAAGTGTTAATTCTGAAGATGATCAACTACACATGAAGTGAAGGTTCTGGGTTCAGTCTTGTGGGTTTTTTGTTTGGAGAAAAAAAATCTTATTTGACTAAAAGATGCTGCTTCACTTGCTTCTCTGGTCATTTTAATTTTCTCTGTTTTTTTGGATTTGGATTTTTTGGGGTGTTTTCTTATACAGTGAATCTGACCCAACAAAACCCAAGAATATAATTATCTGGGTTTGGATTTGTAAATTAAAATGCTCTAAGAAGCTGGTCGATTAGACGAATATATGTATCTGGTTGAAGAACATATGAAGCACATTTGGGGTTTGCCCCCTTCTTTGACCACTTGTCATTTCCTTGTGAAACTTTCATTCCAGACTTTACAAAACTTTCATTCCAGACTTGTCAGTATCTCACGATAGCTGATCCTTGTTTGCAATTTTTTTTTGGCTTATATGACATTTGTGGTCTACTTATTTAATGGATTTGTGATTCTGCTTGTCTTGATTGGTACTGCAGCTGTGAAGCAATGTATGTAATCAATGTCAAAAGTGAGTTTTTACCTTTTGTCGATATGATCTCAAGGAATCATCTTATAAATACTCGGTAATAACACAATAAACCATGTGGTTACATTAGCTAAATAATAATCATCGAAAGAAGAATGTAAACACTTTATTGACAACAAAGAGGGAAGAAAAATATGGATCCCAAAAAGTGTCAAATTACCCACACCCATTAAAATAGTTTTCTCCTTCCTTTTGGCTAGCTGATATAATTAGTTTGGGCCACAACCCACTCACCCCGCACATATGGCCCAACCAACACCTAAGACTGGGCTGGCTGTGCGGAACATGTGGTGTGAAAACCACATGCCCGGTGATAAGATGTGCAGGGCTTGCACTAATATACAAGAGCCACTAGCTTGATCTAGCCGATGTGGGACGCAGAACACCTGACTTGGGCACTGTTCTGACACCCCCCGCACGTGTGTGGGTCGTGAGCCAGACTTGGGCACCTCACGCCACGCACACGTGGAGTTTTAACATCGGACTAGACTTACACCATGTGGTTTGATATAATTAGTTTGGGCCACAACCCACTCACCCCGCACATATGGCCCAACCAACACCCAAGACTGGGCTGGCTGTGCGGAACATGTGGTGTGAAAACCACATGCCCGGCGATAAGATGTGCAGGGCTTGCACTAATATACAAGAGCCACTAGCTTGATCTAGCCGATGTGGGACGCAGAACACCTGACTTGGGCACTGTTCTGACACCCCCGGCACGTGTGTGGGTCGTGAGCCAGACTTGGGCACCTCACGCCACGCACACGTGGAGTTTTAACATCGGACTAGACTTACACCATGTGGTTTGATATAATTAGTTTGGGCCACAACCCACTCACCCCGCACATATGGCCCAACCAACACCCAAGACTGGGCTGGCTGTGCGGAACATGTGGTGTGAAAACCACATGCCCGGCGATAAGATGTGCAGGGCTTGCACTAATATACAAGAGCCACTAGCTTGATCTAGCCGATGTGGGACGCAGAACACCTGACTTGGGCACTGTTCTGACACCCTCCGCACGTGTGTGGGTCGTGAGCCAGACTTGGGCACCTCACGCCACGCACACGTGGAGTTTTAACATCGGACTAGACTTACACCATGTGGTTTGATATAATTAGTTTGGGCCACAACCCACTCACCCCGCACATATGGCCCAACCAACACCCAAGACTGGGCTGGCTGTGCGGAACATGTGGTGTGAAAACCACATGCCCGGTGATAAGATGTGCAGGGCTTGCACTAATATACAAGAGTCACTAGCTTGATCTAGCCGATGTGAGACACAGAACACCTGACTTGGGCACTGTTCTGACACTAGCTAAAACGCAAAACAAAGGCCTTAGTTTTTTTTTCTTTCAATTGCACAATAAAATTCAAGAAACTAATTATATTACTCAGAAAATAGATTTGGGTACTTTAAATATGTTTTACCCCAAGGTAGATGGATCCGAAGAGATATGGAAGAAATACAACGGATTTTTTTCCAATGGCATTGCTAGCCAAGAGAATGGATCCAAACACAATCGAATTCGAAGCAGATGAAAGTATCAGGACAAAGAATTTGTATAAATTAATTAAAGTAGAGAAAATAGTAACTATGAAATTCCTAACTAATTGATTGCCTAGAAGAGGTTGCCAAATAAATGTAACCGTCGTACACCTAACTGAATGCTTTGTTGTTCTATCTGGATGCTTCATTTCTCTTCACAACTGGATGTGAAAGAAACCCTAAATAACTCAAACTATAGCAGATGTGTTAGACACATTGAATGTCCATTTACGAATATGTTTAGAGATGGGAGTTGAATCTATTGATCTGTCAATTGCGAGGCGTCATTTGAAGACGTCGTACCGTCTGCCCTTTATACGAAGCGTCATTTGAAGAAGACAAAGCATCTTTTCTTTCTTACATTTATTTATTTATTTATTAAATGATAGAAAATACAGGTGTCATATTCTAACTTACAACTATCGCTGACGACGTTACTCTACTTCTCCAAAAGCTTCTGTGATATATAATAGTATTGATATAGACAAAGGTGATTTGATTGATATGAAAGTATAAGTTTGGGTGTGAAATTTTTGGGTTTGTTTAGTACATCCCCTTCACAAATATCACGAAATACACATTTGACAATCTTCCCTCTAAAGATGAGGATGAAATGTTTATAATATCAATCTAAGTGGTTCAAGTAAAAATAGGTGAATTTACACATAAGGAAAAACTAGAGTTTTTATGTTCCAATCAGAATAAGGTGGTAGAAATATTATAAAAAATCTAACTGACCAAAATACCCTTATCCAAACTGTCTCACATGTCTACGTAAAGAGCATATTTTAGTTTCTCAATGTGTGCAGTTCGGATTTCTTGATTAGTTAAGGCACCAAAAATCGTCCTTTGCTTACAGGCTTGCACGACAAGATAAAACTAAGTCCGATGTTGGAGTAAGCAAATTCGATTTTCGATGTTGGAGTATGTTCACCCCAGAAAAAGGACCAATGCGCACCATTTTTCTTCCTACCAAGTTTTCAAATTGCTACGGGTGGACCCAAAAATGACTCAATGAATCTCAGTGATCTAAACAAATGAACCCACCAAATGCTATGGGCATCAGATGCACATTTCTGGCTTGCTACTCGAGCCCTACATTTGAGCTAGATTCCACCATGGATCCTGCAAAAGAAAAGATTGAAGCGAACTTTATTAAATGGGTAGTTGTAGATTCAGTAGTATCAAGAATACTTACTATTTTCTTGATCGGTACGAAAACTTTGACAGAATCGTAGTATGTTCCAATGCTTCGCAATGATGATATCCAATTACTAGAACCGAAATCGTTTCCACAGTACAAACACCCTTTTGATATTGGCAAGTTCTGTCTGATTTCTTGTTTTTGTTGAAGAATAGGAAACTCTTGTTCTTCTTGCCAATATACGTTTAATGTATATTGGGAGTTGAGAGCAGTTGTCTCCAAGACAACTGCCTCAACTCCCAAGGCAAATGGGCTGGGCTGAGTCTAGCCCACATGGGTGACCCAGCCCAAGTCCAACATCTCCCACTCGCCCATAATTGGCTGGACTCTATACTTTCACAAGAAATCATTCATATAGGTGAACGGACTGTGCGACCTGAAGCACACAGATATTGGGAGCTCTAATATAGAAACTTCATACGGACCATATTGGAGACATCAACCTCAAAAATATAATTATTCCCGAAAGTGTACTTATATACCCCAAACATTTTGAATTACACATAATTGAGTATTATTCAATCCCTCAATAATTTTATACTCCACAACAATTACAAGTATTCTAAATCATATCAAACTCCTTTGAGTGAAATGATCCCGGCCGATGAATACAAGCAATAGATGTAGAATAAAAAATGCTCTTTCTTTTGCCCTCATATCAATTAGATCTGAATTAACTTACTTTCCTAAGAGTGCACCTTTATGTCGAATCATTTCATGACTATAGGATACACCCTTAAGGTAGCAAACTTTAATACATCACATCATGATATAGTCAAAAGTTACAAAGGGTAAAGTATTAAGATCTATATTAAGATCTCTTTAGGGCTCACACAATGAAGAAACAGGGATCCATTCTTCCACTTCCTGATAGGTCGTTTAGCACATGCAGTATGAATTGCATGCTATGGTAGAGCTTTTCTTTTTTTATCCTAAGATAAAAAAATGTATGTCTTTGCTCTCCTCGTTAGAGGTAATATACCTTATGAGTCTTAGTCTTGTCACCAAATCACAGGTGCCAAATCTGAAATTCTCATCTACTCACTTCTATAGTGTCAGATGACTAACTTCACACTTGGCTTCTTATCATATAGACACATGATCATATAGACACATGAATGGCGGGGATTCATTCATGTCGACTCTTATATTTAAGAATTTCATCTTGGTCCTAACCAAGGCGACTCCAAATTAATGACTTTGAATTAAATTCGCTCCCACTGCGTTCAAGTCGCTAATCGAGCACTATAACTCAAATAGTCTCATCTCTACTCACCTTACAAGCGCTAGAGGCAATTGCTCGTTTGAGTGAGCCAATCTTAGTCTGTCGACACACCTCATTGAATTGTACAACGTAACTCTTACAGTATATTCCAAAGCGTTGAATAATGTGTAAATCAAATTCAAATATTCAACAAAATGTAAGCATCCTAACCACATATTACATTCTACTCAAGCCTAGAGATTTTACATGTTTAATAAAAACATCCCTATCTATTGACTTGGTGAGTGGGTCTGCCACCATGTCATTGGTAGAAATGTATTTTAGGACCACGTCCTTGTCAGTAATTGCATCTCTAATATAGTGATATCTTTTCTTGATGTGTTTGGTCTTTCCATGATATTTAGGATCCTTAGCAACAGCCAATGCAGTAGTGTTATCACAGAAAATTATCATAGGTTATGATGCTGATTTGACAATTTCTAAGTGCTATAAGAAACTCTTTAACCAAACAGCATCTTGAGTTGCTGCGGAACAAGCTACGTATTCAGCCTCCATAGTGGACAAGGCTACACAAGATTTCTTTTTTCTACTCCATAGTATAGCACTATCATTTAGCAAGAAAGTAAATCCTGAAATTGATTTGCACTGATCAATGTCTTCTCCCCAATCAGCATCGGAGTAACCTATCAAGCGCAAATCCTTCTTCCCTTGATAGCATAGCATATAGTCTGAAGTTCCTTTCAGATACCGCAAAATCCTCTTGATTGCCATCCAGTGCTTTTGACCAGGGTTTGATTGATATCGGCTGACCAAACCAACAGCATAACATATGTCGGGACGTGTGCACATCATTGCATACATCAGACTACCGATAACATTGGCATAAGGTACTCTGGACATCTTTTCTTTCTCTTCTGGAGTCTTGAGACACATATCAAGACTTAGGCTCAAACTCTTTTCAACAGGGGTATCCATCGGCTTGCTATCTTGCATGTGATAACGCTCCAACATATTCTTGATGTAAGTCTCTTGAGATAACCCCAAAAACCTTTTAGCGCGATCTCTTATGATCTTCACACCAAGCACGTAGCTAGCCTCACCCATGTCTTTCGTTTCAAAGTTTGACGATAACCACTTTTTAGTAGTATCAATCATCTCTTTGTTATTTCCAGCTATTAGAATGTCATCGACATATAAGGAAACAATTACAAAACCATCACTCGAACGTTTTAAATACACACAATGGTCCTCTTCCATCATCGTAAACTTCCATCATCGTAAATCCATCCTTTTGGATTGCTTGATAAAACTTGATGTTCCATTGCCTAGATGCTTGCTTGAGACCATATATAGATCTTTTGAGCTTGCAAACTTTGCGCTCTTGTACTTTAGATTCAAAACCCAAAGGTTGATCCATATAGATTTCTTCATCTAGTTCTCCATTGAGAAAAGCAATTTCACGTCCATTTGATATAATTCTAAGTCCATATGCGCAACTATAGCTAGAACGAGGCGAACAGAAGTAATTCTCACAACAGGTGAGAATGTATCTTCATAGTCAATTTCCTCTTCTTGTGTGTAGCCTTTTGCTACTAGTCGAGCCTTATATATTTCTATGGACCCATCCTCCTTATGTTTTATTTTGAGAATCCATTTATTTCCAATGGATTTTTGCCCCGGCGGTAGATCAACCAAGTTCCAGACTTGATTAGTTTCATTGACTCCATTTCTTCTTCCATAGCTTTACTCCATTCCTTAGCCTTAGGACTAGATAGAGCCTCTTTAATCGATTTTGGCTCTTCATCATCCTGTGGAGCAATCATGAATGCTTCCCCCTCAATCTCAAATCAACGACGTGGGATACGTTCACGGATGCTTCGACGAGGTTGAGATTGCTCATGATCTTGCTCCATAGGAGTCGGATCAGACACTATGTCGCTCCCATGTTCCACGGGAGGATTAAGAGTGTCCTCTAATCCCTCGACTGCGGTTGGGGCGCCATTTTCTTGATTTTCATAAAATTGAAAATCTTTATTAACCTCACCTCTCACAGGAAAGTTCTCTTCTAAGAAAATGACATCACGGGACTCAAGTTTTGTCACGCTCCCATCAGCTTTTTCACCAATGAAAACAAATCCTTTGGAGGTTTCAGAGTATCTAATGAAAATACACTTCTTCCCCTAGGACCAAGTTTCCCATATTGGTGAGAATTATTGTGAATGTAAGCTGCACACCCCCAAGGATGCAATTTTACCAAGTTAGGTTTATTGCCATTCCATAAGTCATATGGGGTGGATGAGACAGATTTGGAGAGTACACGATTTAGTATGTAGGCAGCAGTTAATAACGCATCTCCCCAGAAGGAAATAGGTAAATTTGCTTGCGCCATCATGGACCTAACCATGTCTAAGAGGGTCCTATTCCTTCTTTCTGCAACGCCATTTTGTTGCGGAGTATAAGGAATAGTTAGCTGTCAAGCTATACCCTTTTCATCACAAAAACTTTTAAATTGATCAAATAGATATTCACGACCTTGATCGGTCCTTAAAGTTTTGATCTTCATGGTTAATTGATTCTCTACCAAGTTGGTATATCGTTTGAAGTAATCCAATGCGTCAGACTTATGAGAAATCAAATAAACGTGACCAAAACATGTGAAATCATCTATAAAAGTGATGAAATAGTCGGCACCATGCCTAGCCCTCACATTCAGTGGTCCACAAATGTCTGAATGAATAAGCTGTAATGGACTAATGGTTCTCTTGGCTTTGCCAAATGGTAATCTAGTTACTTTTCCAGCTAAACAATGCTCACGTGTGGGCAATTCTACTTTGGCGAGTGATCCCAAGAGACCTTCTCGAGCCAATCTATTTAATCGGTCTTGCCCAGTGTGTCCTAATCTAGCATGCCATTAAACACTTTCAGTATTAGGAACATAACTGGAATTACCAACAACATAGATAGATGGATAGTCATTAACTACAATGTTAGTGGTGTCTAACACGATAAAATGATCCAATACATAGCCAGAACCATAATAAACGTTGTCCAGAAATACTTTTACACAACCTTTATCAAACATAAGTTCGAAACCTAGTTCTAGTAGAACAAGAATAGAAACAAGATTTCGTCGAACTTTAGGGGCATAGAGCACATCATGAAGATAAAACGTGCGACCAACCCGTAACTCTAGTTTGTAGGTACCGATCCCAAGCACGTCAGCGGAAGCATTATTCCCCATGTATATACTCCTACTTCCTTTAGGAATTCGACAAAATTCCACGTATGTTGTTTGGTCCCTTGCTATGTGGTCGGTTGCTGCTGAGTCTACAGTCCAAAAAGGTACAATCTCAACAAGCATTAAGCAACTACTAACATATAAGTTATAGGGACGAATTTGTGTAAAAAATACCTTTGACTCAGTGCAATCACGAGCGAATTGACCAGGTTTACCACAGTTAAAACAATTCTTGTTTCTGCTTTTCATGCCGCCGCGTTTCCCACGCTTGCTTTTTGTCCACTAGAACTTGCTTCATCTGCTCTTTTGCCCTTTTTGAAACCCTTACCCTTCCAATTTTTTTTGCGTCTAGAGCCTCTTGCTCCTCGTGATTTGGACTTAGTCATGAAAGCTTCATTAGCAGGCTTCTTAGAGAGAAGACGATCTTTCTCAAGCTCAACATGACGATCAACATTTTCAAAAGTTTTGATGTTCTCATTATGGGTACGGTTAACACGCATGTGTTCCCAATTGCTTGGCAAAGAGCGAATAATAGATTGGACTTGCTGTTCATCAGTCATGTCATGGCCTGCAGACCTCAATTCACTGATCATGTTAGACATGTTCGTAAGATGCTGCCTCATGGTTTCATTCTGGCGTTTCTTATAGCCATCGAATTTGAGGGTTAACTAACGAAGTCTCGTTGTTGAGGTTCCACCATATTGAACCTTAACAGCATCCCAAACTGCTTGTGTTGAACGATGCCTTTCAAATCTCAACATTAAATCATTTTTTATGCTGCTCAACATCGTAATGCGAGCAACACGATCCTTGCGCTTATAGGCTTGAAAGGCTTCCAAGTCTCGCATATGCTGAGTAGTGTTACCTTGCTCGGGTTCAACCATTGCTTGTGTAATAGTTTCCAGCATGTCTTGCTCCTCCTGGAGATACTGAATCTTACGATGCCAAACATCGTAATTCTTCTCATTCAGCTTGTCTATGTGGTTCAAATCAGCGACAATACTCTTTGTAGCAGCCATAGTAACTATATAGAGCCATAGAGGCAATTACTTAAATTAGGATCTTGTATAATTCATTTGACAACAATGTTTCGCTACAATGTCCTAAATTAATTAATAATAATATAACACATGCAACAACAACGAAAGTAATGTTACACATTCAATCAATATCTGTTAGCATAGTCCAATTATTATTATTTAATTTAAACATGTGCAACATTTTTGGTTATCAGGTGAGATATACTTAATAAATCTACCAACCTAAAAACCTCCCACTATTAAACATATTTCAATTTATGCTCATTCAATGTAATGAATTTCAAAAAATTACAATAAATAAAATTTCATTCATGAAAAGCATTCAATATGTTTTCAAGAGCATAAATATGTACATGCATAAGCAAATGTACCAGAAATATATACAATGTGATACGAAAGAAAAAAATACAGATCAGATGCCAAGTACATAATCAGGATCATCAATAAGGTCATCTAAAACATCATCATTAGGTCCACCAAGCTCATACTCCTCATACCACAAAACAAATTGAGCAGCAGGTTCTAAACACCTTGCGCTTCGCCCAGTTCGACGAAAACCCATAGCATGTAACTGACTTTCCCTCTCAAGCAGTAAAGCATCAGCGAGAGAATCAAAGTCTAAAGAACTCAATCTTTGCTTCAAGGCTTGAGGAACTGAAGCCCATTCGTCTGGCAGAGCATCAAGCACAATCTGGATTTGTTGCTCGATGAAGAACTCATGAACCTCACAATGCCACAGATTCTTAATCCAATTATACATATAATCTATATGCTCAGCAATCGTATGCGATGCACTCTTCTTATATGCCAACAAATGAGTTATTTGTACTCGTGTAGCCAATACACACACAAATAATCAATAAAATAATAATTAACTTATAATTTGTTAATTGTAACATGCACTAAATCTTTTAGTAATTCTAAAAATTCCAGAAAAATCACAAATAATTAGAATATTAATTATTAATTAATTTGGGAATTTCTATTGTTATTTTTTAATGTGTCACGCACCCACACGCGCAAGAACAGATTGATCCAATCAGAACGGTGCGTGTGGCTCACGCGCAACCCTTTTGTTTTTTTTAACACTCGGGTCAAACCCGCGGGTCAAAATCGACCCGCGGTCCTTGACCCGATTGATCAGTGGGCCGCACGTGAGACTCACGTGCCGCCTTTCCTTGGTGGTTTTCGATCCAAAATTTTTCGAACCTGTTTCAAAAATACTCCACAATTGATTTCTCATTTTCCCAAAATTTTGTGAGTATTAAATGACAGTGTTTGGTGATCAAATATTCTTGCTGCGACTGTAACTGTCCAAGAACACAAATTTTCCTAGAAAATTTTCCCTAGAAAATCAAATAGAGACAGTTTGGATTGTCCAACTTCAAAAAATCATAACAAATCACACATTTGTCAGAAAAATGTGTAAAAATACTCGTTGGAAAGCTTGTTTTGAGAGCTTCAAACTATACCATATACGAGACCAAACCATGAAATGTACATGCTCGAAATGCAGAAGAAATTTTCGGTTTTCATATTGGAAAATCATGGTATTTGACGCATTCTAATCTGATTGAACCATACATAACACGCAATCAAGCATAAAACATACTTTCAATCGCTCCGATACCATTGTAGATTCAGTAGTATCAAGAATACTTACTATTTTCTTGATCGGTATGAAAATTTTGACAGAATCGTAGTATGTTCCAATGCTTCGCACTGATGATATCCAATTACTAGAACCAGAATCGTTTCCACAGTATGAACACCCTTTTGATATTGGCAAGCTCTGTCTGATTTCTTGTTTTTGTTGAAGAATAAGAAACTCTTGTTCTTCTTGCCAATATACGTTTAATGTATATTGGCAGTTGAGAGCAGTTGTCTCCAAGACAACTGCCTCAACTCCCAAGGCAAATGGGCTGGGCTGAGTCTAGCCTACATGGGTGACCCAACCCAAGTCCAACAGTAGTGATAAATAATTCATATTTTAGAAGTTCACGGTAGCTCATATCTAAACAGTAAGTGTTAAATCTTAAAGAAAATGAATTTGGTAAACCCTAACGAGATCGTGTATCGAATTTTCATGTTATAACCTAAACAATAAATAATAAATCCTAAGGGAAACGAATTCGCTAAACCCTAATGGGCTTGTGTATTAGATTTTCATGCTATAACCTAAGCAATTAGTGTTAAACTCTAAAGGAAACTAATTCACTAAATGATAACGAGCTAATAATTAATTAGAATACAATCATAAAACCAAATGAATGCTCAGCATATTTATTAAAGCAGTAGAATAATTAATTAGAATAAATAAATTAATAGAATAACTAGATATGGGTTACCGTGAGTTCCAAAAATATGAGCTACATATCATGCAAAGCATGGTCATTAAATCTGATTTTATTAATTTTATTCACTTAATAGATAAAATCAATGTTAGTTTAGTCATTATGAAAAATAAAATTAATTGTATGTCCTTTTTGGAATACTGGTTGTCATTTTTTGTATTGTGTTTTTAACTTATTGGATTTATTGGAATGAAACTTATATGGATGTCCTTATTAGAATAAAACTTCTAGATGAGGGAGTTATCCCTAATTTTATCTTTAAAATATAAATATTATAAATAATGCTAAAAAGTAAATACCATAAGAATTGGCTGTACACTTCAACTATCAATAAAGGGGCACTAAATCCATATATAAAGTAAAAACTTGAGAAGAAGATATAACATATAATCATCCATAGAATATATAATATATGATAATCCATAAACACTAAAAACATGTTCCATAATCAAACATTCAAACCAAATGTCTCGAAACTAAAAACATGTTCCATAATCAAACATTCAAACCAAATGTCTCAAAGGCAACTTCAGAATTTCTAGTTTTCCACATCATAAACAAGTGTTAAGATGCATAATAATATAACATATTTGTTTCATAATTAAAGTATTAAACCCATGAATTTGAATCAGCATTTGGTAATGAATGATTAGATAACAATATGTACTAATCCCTAAATTTATTTGAATAGGATCTCTGATGGATTGTCTCATGATTTTACGGATCAAGATACAAATCACTCAGAATGGCAGGCCTAAACATCATACGTTCGTCAGACTCACTTGTGTGCAACCCAAATCCAACCCATCTCCAAATGTGAAGCCCATGGCCCATCATCAAAGGTGATGTAATCAGTGACATCACCACCAAGTTCATTCAAAATACATCACCACCATTTTCATTCAAAGATATCACCATCATTTCCATTTGTTTTAAAGTATGGGCTCCTAAATTCAATAAGTTGGTGGACAATCCTCCACACATTTGATATGACATTATCTCTTCCACTTGTTGCCACCAATGTTCACACTTTTCTCTATACATAGAGAGCTTAAAGAGGAGAAAATAAGAGAAGAAGGAAGAAGAAAATAAGGGTTGAGTTCTCAATTATGTTTCTTTTATATATTTCATGTTTGATTTGATTATGTATAACTAAACTCTTGTTAGTTAGGGCTTAATTTTGAAGTACTAAACATGATTTCAATTATATAAGTTGTGTGGATTTCATATTCTTACAAGCATGAGGATTTTGATTTTTCCATGATATTTAAATTCTAATATTTTGTTTCTTTGAGTAGCTAACTTTGAAACATGTATTGGAGTTAATTCTTGTAGAACATGATCAATTGCTTTGTTGAATATGTTCTTGCTTGCAACATATAATTTAGTTAAAAATGAATTATGAGAAATGAATTCTTGAATAATTAAGTACAGACACCATGTATTAAGATTCTTGTGAGATTCATATTCTCTTTTCACTTATTGGTTCTTGATTGTTAATTAATGCAGACGTCATGCTAGATTTTGATTAAGAATACATGTATTGAGGTAGACGTCATACACTTTATATGCATCTAAGAGATAATCATACAACTTGGGTTTGACCCAGACCTTATTGTGAATGTCATCATAATATGCTTGCTGAAATTTTCAATCTATCATTTCTTATAAATTATTTGATTGTTTTGTGGTGGGTAGTGAGTCTTAGCTAGTATTTTCATTAATTGAAACTCATCAATTCTCATTCTTGTTTTTAACGCCAATTTCTTTATCTTTATTGTTATATCTTATACAACTTAACCCCGCACCCCCCACACATTTGTGTGTCAATTGTATTCAAGTGTTAGATTGTATATTTATTAGCATCACTTCTCATGTGATCGAATTTTGTTTGTTCCCTATATAATATTTGTACACTTATGAGGTTATTTTAAATTATTACTAATGACATAACAGTCATGATCTTGAATTTTCATTTCATAAATTTGGAAATTCTTATCAATCTCTCTTTAGTTAGGAAATTTCCCCAAGAAGGTGGCATCTCATGACTAAATTTTTATCACTTTTCCTTGTTCGTCCTCCCTAATGAAGACATATCCTTTGAAAGTTTCAGATTATCTTATAAAGATACATTTACTCCCTCAGGATCCTAATCTCCCATATTGAGAAGTAAGTGTATGAATGTAAAATGTCGAACCCCAAAGCCTTAAATGCCCTAAAATAGGCTTTTCACCAGCCCATAACTCATATAGAGTAGTCGGGTCTGACTTCATTGGTACACGATTTAGAACATAGACTACAGTTAGCAAAGCGTCTACCCAAAAAGAGAGAGACAAATTTGCTTGCACCATCATTGATCTAACCATGTCCAATAGGGTTTTGTTTCTCATTTCAGCAACACCATTTTGTTGCGGAGTATAAGGAATAGATAATTTTCTAGCTATTTTCTTTTCATCACACAATTCTTTGAATTGTTCAGATAGATACTCACGTCCACAATTGCTTTGAAAAGCTTTTATACTCTTGTGTAATTCATTCTCTACCAACTTTAAATATCATATAAAGTAATTCAATGCTTCTGATTTATGAGAAATCAAGTAGACATGACCATATCTGAAGTAGACATCTATGAAAGTGATGAAATACGAAGCTCTATGCCTCCCTTTTCCATTCATGGGACCACATATGTCAAAATGAATTAGCTGAAGAGGGTTTTTGGTCCTTTTTACTTTTTCAAATGGAAAACGTGTTACTTTTCCAACTAAGAAATGCTCACATGTGGATAAGTCAAATTAGCTAAGGGACCTAAGAGGCCATCTTTAGCTAACTTGTTGATTTTGTCTTGTCCTATGTGTCCCAATATAGTATATCATAAATTACCATCTTTTGGAGTATTATCACAAGATGAGCAAAAAATGAAGCAAAATTTATTAAATTTGCATTATAAACGGTGTCTAAAACCATAAAATCAACATGTAAAAAACCACAACCTTAATAAACCTTGTCAAGAAATAACTGACACAACCATGTTTAAAACAAAATTCAAATCCTAAATGTATAAGGACTGTGATTGAAAATAGATTTTTTTGCACTCTAGGTGCATAAAGCACATCACATAAATAGAGAGTTCTTCATCCCCACAAATCCAATTTACAAGTATTGATTCCTAGAACCTCAAATGTAGCATTGTTGCCCATGAAAATGCTCTTACTCTCCTTTGGACTACGTCTGAAATCTACGAACAACAATCTTTCTCGACCTATGTGGTCTGTTACCCTTGAGTCCACAGTCCAAATAAGAACTATTTTAGTTGACATACCACCAGTAGTTATATTAAAAAAATATAGATATGAATAGTCATTTACCTTAATTTCGGTGCATTCTCGAGCGAAGTGACCCAGTTTCTCACACTCAAAACATTTTATCTTTTCTTTGTCTTTCTTGGATTTACATTTACGCTTCTTAGGTTTTGCATCTTTGGCTCTAAGTGCTTTTCCTTTGCCTTTCTTGCCTTTTCCTTTTCCAAGAGCCCGTAGCTCCAAGTTTGTTTAATTGAACTATGTTTGCTTCAGACTTGGGATTTTCAAAAAGTGATCCTCTTCCAATTCCATATGTTTGGCAACATAATCAAAGGTTTTGATGTTGTCATTATGAGTAAATTCACCCTCATGCGTTCCCATGAAGATGGCAAGGAACGAATGACAACAATCACTTACTATTCTTCAGAAAACACATGTCTAGCTTCTCTCAATTTGCTAATCATATTTGCTAGGTTAGTCAAGTGTTGCCTCATCATATGATACAGACGCTTGACATAACTATCAAAGTTAGGAGAAAGCTGGCGGAGCTTCATTGTGTAGATGTCACCCATTTGCAGTTTAACTACTGTGCTTTGGCAGTCATATTTTTCAAACCTAAGCATTAAGTCATTTTGCATATTGCTCAACATAAATATGCGAGTGACTCGTTCTTTGCGCTTAAAAGCTATATAAGCCTCCATATCACGCCTATTTGCAACCGTGGTATCTTGTTTGGGTTCCACCATAGGTTGTGTTATAGTTTCCAGCATATCCTGCTCTTTCAGCAGTTATTGAATTTTATGATGCCAAATATCGTAATTCTTATCAGTTAGTTTCTCTCCAACATTGAGATCAACAACGACACTTTTGTCTCAGTCACTAGTCATGAAAAATGTTTACATAAAAGAACAATACAATATATAACATGTTTTGCATCACAGTTTTCACTTTAAATGATCATTTTATTCCATAAAAAATACATATATATATATATTTAATAACATGTAATCAATTCTTATAAACATACTCCAACCATTCGAGCCAAAATGAATTGAGCAAAAAAATTCATGAAATAATACCAAATAAAATATTCAAACTAACATAATTATTTTCAATTAAAAAAACAAAGGGAAATATGTTTAAAAAATGATCCTAAGCTACTAAATCCTAAACAGAAATTATAAATGTTGTCATAAGGTAGCTTGGGACACACATGCCTTAGCATTGTGCTGGAAGGAAGAACATATTGTCCACATTTTAGACAAACTGGTGAGAGACAGTGAAGACAAAAAATCACTGTTGAAACTTCTTCCACATCATCTTCATCATCATCATAAGAAACCTCAATAACATCTAGTGAAGAAGGTATATTGATCATCTCTACCACCTTATCATCGGATGAAATATCCATGACTTTAGACTGAGATGGTGTACTGACATCTTCAGCTTCACCATTAGAGGGAGCTTGGTCCTCCATTGGGTTACCTTCAGGGTCTTCCTCAGGGTTCGACTCAACATCCCTTTGAGAACCATCTAGCATTTCATTAATGCTAGACCACTCGTCATCACTTAAATATGAGTCAGAATGTCCATTATTTTCTAGATTGGTGGAAGCATCTACTTGTGGTAGGGTGTATCATGCAACTCGAGCAAGAAACTAGTGTAGGTGATGTGCATCCTACCTTTAGGGATATTCCTGTAACCCGTTTAAACAGTGGATTGCTTCAAGGATGGCGGCTTTAGAAACCCAAGATTTTTCCATGAATTGGGTTTTCCTTGTAAATATCTTGAGGCTATCTCCAAGATAGTCCTTGGAGAAAGCAATAAAAAATTCCACAATGTGAGCCTTTATCTTCTCCTTGATGAAATGACGATACATTTCATGGCATGAATGACTTCCAATAAATGACGATTTTTTTGTTCAGCTACACTATTTTGCTGTGGTGTGAATGAACATGAGAGCTGGTGATGAAGGTTAAGATTACATTGGGTGTGAACCATTTTATGAAATTATTTGAATGAAGTACTAAACTCATCTTTGGTTTTCAAGAGTGACATCCATGTCATTCTGGTACAATCATCAATAAACGTAACAAACCATTGGCTCTAAACATGGTTTGTATTTTTGTAGGTCCCCATACATCAGAATGGACAATTAAAAATGGAGTCTTAACTTTTATTCAAACTTAATGGATAAGAAACACGATGACTCTTAGCTAGTTCACAAATGTCACATTGAAAACTGGAATAACTGACATATGCAAATAGTGAAGGAAATAACTTTCTAAGATAACCAAAAGATGCATGACCTAATCATTGATACCATAACCAAATTTGATTTCTGTGTTTCTCAATTGTATTATTTCCATTTGTATCATAAGCTCGCCTCATGGTCTACCCAGGATTCTCATCAAGAAATATAGCTTGCCTCACCGAGTACCACAGCCAATCATCATCTCTGAGAGGATGTCATGAAATATACAATGAATAGACCAAAAAGTCACACAACAATTCAAATCTTCGATAATTTGAGCAATGGACAACAAGTTGTGTTCTAATGATGGAACCACCATAACATTTTTTACTTGAATATAGCGGCGATTGGCAGAGAACCCTCTCCCATAACCGGGGATGGAGTACTATTAGTTGTGGTCACCGTCGGCTATGGAGATGTCGATGTTTGTGTGAATTGCTCTGAGTCTATGGCTTTAGAATCAATAATCCAAGCCTTGGAGCGTGATGATGTTGTAGTATTAAGAGCAAAATCATTGTTCTTATAGTGGTCATAGATGCAACATTAGTGTGGTCGGGTTCATCATTAACCTTGGTATGGAGAGCAGCTGGTGTACTAGTCTTCTTGTTACCCTGTGATTCCACCACTCTGGATAATCAACCTCATAGCACCTATTGGTGGAGTGGTTTGTGTGACCACAATGTTTGCATGGTGGGTATGTTTTTGTGCCCGACCCTTGAGATTCATTTTAGGACTTCTGGCATTTGGCCATTGATGTGTGCATTTCATACCACATTTACATGCATATTTCGATGCACATTTACATTATTATTTTGAATCAAGATTGAGTTAATATTGTGAAATTTTGTAAGTTTTATATGTAAGAGGGTTAGTGCAAAGTCGTAGTTGTATTGGAGTATGTTTGGCGAAGAACAAATGTCTAACGCCTTGAAGCAATTGGCTTGGAAAATGAAGTTTCCACCAATTGATTTTTAGGGTGCAATTGGACGCCTATTTCGGTCTACGAAAAATAAAAGTGTAAGAAGGTCCATTGAGCATGTGGAAGGTGTTAGGCACCCCACAACTCCCGAAAAATGCTTGCCTTAAAAAAGTTCTCTTATTTTGCTCAAATTTGTTTAGAAAAATGATTTGTATGTCCCAATTGTATTAACAAACATCTATATATGCTATAAGTCCATGTTTCTATTGAGTGGGACTCGGCCCATTAATATTGTGGCAATTTGTTGTTTGAAAAAAATTTGACGAAAAATCTCACTTGGAGTGAGTTTTGATATTTTGAAAAGGTACATAGGATCATTGGGGGTTTGGCAAAAAATGTGTAAGAATGGATGAAAAACCCCACTTGGAGTGGATGTTGATGATTTAAAAAGTGCACGGGATAATTGGGGTCATTCCCTGCTTAGCCAAAAACATTTTGAAAGATTTGGATGAAAAATCCCACTTGGAGTGGGTTTTGATATTTTGGAAAGGTATGTGAGATCATTAGGGCCATTCCCGGTTTGGCCAAAAATATTTTGAGGATTGGTTGAAAAATTCCACTTGGAGTGGGTTTTGATGATTTGAAAAGGTGCACAAGAACATTCATAGCTTGGCCAAAAATGTTTTAAGGATTGAATGAAAAAATTCCACTTGGAGTGGGTTTTAATGATTTTAAAAGATTATGAATTTTTGGGAATTCGGTTGATGCACTACAGTGATCCATAGACAAGAAATAAGTCAAATTCAATACATACTCACAATCGTGTTCTTCATGATAAAAGAAAGAATACATTTAAGGCTCATTACATGGGTCAAATATCTTTAAATCCCCTCTTGAGTCCCTAAATAAATTCTCCTAATCTCTAAAAACAATGTTGTTTTTTTGGTTCCATTAAAATCAAGTATTTTGATTGAATTCTGACGGAACCCCAATATCTTGAAGGCTATTTGGTATTTAAACAGAATATAAGGTTTCCATAATTAGGCTTGGTGTCTTATTAGGGTGAGACGACTTGGATTAAAAATTGTCACGTTACATTATTTTAAAGATATGACAATAAAATCCCTAGCATGCATACTAATATTCAATCAACGCTTACACAATCCCTAAATGCCTATATGTTTCTAACTCCCTAAAATAATTATGCATGCAATTTTACACTACTTCACATCCACTATTTACATGTTACATGGCCTTGTACTCAATACATAAGAATAAAATCAAAATCCTAAAAGCTCCAAACTTCCTACACCAAAAGTCCAATATATGGTTTACAACTCAGACACGTCCAAAAATCCTGACAATTTACAAAACCTGTAAGAATTGATTCGAACCAAAGAACAACAATAAAGAAACAATAACACAATGATTTACGTGGAAAACCCTTAAAAGGAAAAAACCACGGGCAGAGAGAGAGAATTTCACTATGTGGAGAAAACAGATACAATAGATACTGAGTGACAGTTTTACAATGAATAAATACTATCCGAAACCCTAATCACAATAGGTCCCAAAAATTTCTAAAAAATTATTCTTCCAAATTTGTCGCACCGCGAACTTTTGGAATAATACCAAACTGAATTCGGGTCACAAACTCTAACAATCTCCACCTTGACTCGAATTCCACATAGAATGAAAACATCAATCATCATCAACAAACTCTCAACTCTTCCATAACCCCAAGAAGGGTAAGTATCAAATTGAAACACCAACAAAGTCTAAGCAATGCTCAAACTTGGCTTTAAGAACTGGTTTAGTCATCATATCAGCAGGATTATCATGAGTGCTAACTTTTCTCACAACAATGTCACCACTAGCAACAACAGTACGTGCATAATGATAGCGAATTTGAATGTACTTTGTCCTTTCATGATACATATTATCTTGAGTAAGATAAATAGCACTCTGGCTATCATTGAAAAGTGTGGAAACTTCCAAGTCTTCACTAATTTCGTTGAATAGCCCCTTTAACCACATAGCTTCTTTATAAGCTATTGTAATCGCCATGTATTCATCCTCGGTGGTAGACAAAGCAATTGTAGTCTGTAAAATAGCCTTCCAATTGATAGCACACCCTCCAAGAGTAAAAACATAACCAGTGAGCGATCTTCTTCTATCTAAATCTCTAGCATAATCAGAATCTACATAACCAATAACTCCATCTCTAGTCCTCCCAAACTATAAACAAACATCACTAGTGCCACATAAATATCTAAGAATCCACTGAACTGCTTTCCAATGTCCTCTCCCTGAATTTGCCATGTATCTACTAACCATGCTAATTGCATATGATAAATCTGGACGTGTGTAAATCATTGCATACATAAGAGAGCCTACTGCACTAGTGTATGGAACTCGAGACATATACTCAATATCATTATCTGATTGTGGAGATAGATCAGATGAAAGCTTAAAATGAGCTGCTAATGGAGTACTAACCGATTTAGCATTCTCCATATTGAACCTTTGTAGTACCTTATGAATGTATCCTTTTTTACTAAGATGCAATTTCTTCGCCTTCCTATCTCTCTGAATCTCCATGCCAAGAATCTTCTTTGCAGCTCCTAAATCTTTCATCTCAAATTCCTGACTAAGCTCAGCTTTCACTTTTCTTACTTCTTCTTTATCCTTGGCTGCTATTAACATATCATCAACGTATAACAAAAGATACACAAGTGACCCATCATCACTCTTTTTAAAATAGACACAACTTTCATGGTCACTTCTCATAAAAGCATAAGTAGTCATGAAAGAGTCAAACCTCTTATACCACTGCCGCAGAGACTGTTTCAAACCATAAAGAGACTTTCTTAGCAAACACACATAGTCTTCTTTACCTGAAACTTCAAAACCCTCTGGCTACTGTATGTAGATGTCCTCCTCAAGTTCTCCATGCAAGAATGTTGTTTTCACATCTAGCTGCTCAAGTTCAAGATCATGGAGAGCAACAATACCAAGAAAAGCTCGAATTGAACTATGCTTTACAACTGGTGAAAACACATTTGTAAAATCAATACCTGGAATTTAGCTGTAGCTTTTTGCTACTAACCTCGCTTTGTATCTAGGTTCTTCAACTCCTGGTATTCCTTCTTTCCGTTTGAACACCCATCTACAACGAACAACCTTCTTTCCCTTAGGAAGCTTCTCCAATTGCCACGTGCCATTCTTATAAAGTGATTCCATCTTCTCCTCCATGGCAAGTATCCATTTGCTAGAATCTCTACAACTAACAGCCTCACAATATGTAGAAGGTTCTTCACAAGTGTCAATATCTTCTGCTACGTTTAGAGCATAAGCAACCAAATCAGCCTCAGTATATCTCTGTGGGAGTCTAATCTCCCTTCTAGGCCTATCTTTAGCAATTGAATGTTGTGGTGATACTCGAACACCAGTCTGAGGCTCTGAATTGCACTGAGATGTAGTCTGAGATGAAGGATCAGACTCAATGGGAATCTCCACCTGCGTAGCTAATTTTTGTTGTTCTTTATCACATGAATCTTTAGAAATCTGATCATGAAGCATAGCAGACTCATCAAAAATAACGTTTCTACTAATGATAATTTTCCCATGTTCTGGACACCATAACTTATACCCTTTTACTCCAGACTTGTAGCCAAGAAACACACACTTTAAAGATCTTGATTCCAACTTTCCATTATCTATATGAGCATAGGCAGAACATCCAAATATCTTTAAATCAGAATAATTCGCAGGAGTACCAGACCATACCTCTTGCGGAGTTTTCTTGTCAATAGTAGTTGATGGAGAGCGATTTACAAATAACAAACTGTAGAAACGGCTTCTGCCCAAAAAGACTTAGGTAATTTAGCATTGGATAGTATACAGCGTACTTTTTCCATCAAAGTTCTATTCATACGCTCAGCTACATCATTCTGTTGTGGAGTACCCGAAACTGTCAAGTGTCTTACAATGCCTTATGTCTTACAAAAGAAATTAAATTCATTTGAACAAAACTCTAAACCGTTATCTGTGCGGAGACGCTTCACCTGCTTCCATGTATGCTTTTCAATCATGGTCTTCCAATCTTTAAAAGTGTGAAACACATCATTCTTGTGTTTCAAAAAGAATACCCATACTTTTCTAGAAAAATCATCAATAATAGTCAGCATATAACTAGCACCACCCTTGGAAGATACTCTGGCTGGTCTCCAAAGGTCAGAATGAATATAATCAAGAGTGCCCTTCGTATTATGTGTGCCTTTACTAAATCTGACTCTTTTATGCTTCCCAAACACACAATGCTCACAAAACTGTAACTTACTAATATTCTGCTCATCAAGAAGTCCTTTTTTGCTCAATTCGGCCATCCCATTTACACTCATATGCCAAAGTCTAGTAATTTCACCATATGTCTTGGAAGGAGTAGATACTGCTGCATCGCCAACAACTGTAGAGCCTTGCAAAACATATAAGTTGGCGGCTTTTCTTTGCCCTTTCATCACAACTAAAGCACCTTTGCTAATCTTCAAAGCTCCACCTTCACCCATGTACTTGTACCCTTTTAGATCAAGAGTACTCAAAGAAACCATATTTCTTTTCAAATCTGGAACATGAAGAACGTCACTAAGCGTACTAACCATGCCATCAAACATCTTAATTCTGACAGATCCAATTCCAACAATTTTGCAAGCCGCATTATTTCTCATCAAAACAGCACCCTTTGTCACCTTTTCATATGTTGAAAACCAGTCCCGATTAGGACACATATGAAACGTGCAACCAGAATCAAGAATCCAATCCTCACTAGGTTTTGGGTCTACATCAGAGTCAACCAAGAGATCACCATCACTATATTTAGTCTCTGCAACATCTGCTTCACCAGAATTTTTGGGTTGTTTACCCTTTGAATTGGCACCGCCCTTTTTCTTGTTCTTATTCTGCAACTTATAGCAATCAACTTTGATGTGCCATTTTTTCTTACAATAGTTGTAGATTTTATCTTTATTTTTTGACTTTGATCTCCCTCTACCTTCAAAACCAGAATTTCTTTCCTGATTTCTGCCTCAAATAACAAGACCCTCTGCCAGAGTTTCAGAACCACCAACTAGCTGTTTCATCCTTTCCTTAGAAGATAAAGCATCATAAACAACCTCAAGATTAAGAGTTTCACGACTATACAAAATAGTATCTCGAAAAGTTACATACGAAGAAGGCAGCAAACACAATAGGATTAACCCTAAATCTTCTTCTTTGTACTTAACCTCCATATCCTCTAAATCAGCAATAATCTCCTTAAAGATCGTTAGATGATCTTGCACAGATCCACCTTCTGAAAGCTTATGAGAATATAAACGTTGTTTCAAATGCAACTTACTGGTCAAGGTTTTTGTCATACACAATTGTTCCAACTTCTTCCATAAATCAGCAGTCGTCTTCTCCTTCAGAACATCCTGTAATATCTAATTCGACAGATGAAGTTGAATCTGGGTTAGAGCCTTCTTGTCCTTCAACAATTTTTCTTCCGGTATCCAAGATTTCGGCATCTTATCAGATCCTAGCAGTGTATCATCAAGATTCATCTGTGTAAGGATAGCTCGCATCTTCACCTGCCATAGCGTAAATCTTATGTCATGATCAAGCAGCGGAAGATCATACTTCATTGTTGCCATTCCAAATCGAACCCGCTCTGATACCAATTTGTAAGAATTGATTCGAACCAAAGAACAACAATAAAGAAAAGGTTTTCAAACTAGAAAACCTACCCTCTTTTATACTATTTTCTTCAAATTAAATTTTCAATTTTCAAATTCCCAAAAATATATTATTTTCCTTAATTTCTCCAATCAAAATCAAAGAATATTTGTTCCTTCCTCTTTTAATTTTAGTCAATTTTTTCCCCTTTTTCTTGATTTTCTTCCCCATTTGAGACAACAAATAACCACCTTAAGAAATCAAATCCCTTTCCTTTCTTGCCATTTCCTTCAATTTTTTTTCTTTTTTTTCTTTTTATTTAATTCCTTATTCCCCTCCAATTTTTCTAGAAAATTCTTAAAACATGGGTCCAACCTTCCTCCCTAATGGACTACCTTATTTTAGGCCCAATGTATGAGAAATTGATGAATTAGATTGGGCTTGACAAAAGGAATTGAGCTCTTTTTATTTTTTGAATTTGGCCTGGACAAAATTGGTTACTCTACACACCCTTACAGCTCTCCAACGCCATATAGATGACATTTTGGTAAACTCTACCGCCCTTATAGAGCTCGAGCGCCGGAAGGGCGCCCAACTCATATAGGAATTGGCAGCTTCTTTGGAAAACCTTATTTATTTAGGTTTCTGTGTCCTTAAACATATAACCCTAATTAGGACTTCTAGGAGATTGTATTAGCTATAAATAGGCCGAAAAAACTTAGGAAAAGGGTTGGCTAACTCCGCAAAAGATTGATTGCTCTCACTTGTGAGACGACTCTTCTTCAACCTTCCTCCTCTTTTTTTTGTATCAAACTCATGATTCCTTCTTTTCTTGCTTTTACATCTATGTTTATGAGTCATAGCTGAACTCATATCTAGGGTTTGACCTAGCCAAGTATAAATATTACGAGTTCATATTTAATACAAGTTGATCACCAATTAGGTTGTTTATTATATTCATCTATCCGAATCACATCAATGATCCATATTTATGTCTTTTGGTGAAATTGGAATTATGAAGGTTAATTGTTGACCGCTCTAATCCGAGTTAAGGGAATTGATTGATTGCTATAATTCTTCTAGTCATAATAGGCAATTTTTACTTAAATTAAAAACTGTCATAAAATAGGATCAATTTTGATACTAATATTACGTGTTGCTGTAACGATCAATGAATCAACATAGCTAACCAAGGAATTAACTCTAGAATTGGAATTGATATTGAATACTTGACCTTTATAGCTCGTAATAGGATTGCTTGATGAGATTATGCCTTACATTTTTACCATTGTTGATTGTTAAGTCGTTGAATTATTATTTGTTCGTCTTTCCTTACAAATCAAACACGTTCTCTTTACATTAATAGTTATTTATTCTATAGTTAAGTACTTCTTTCGACTAAAACTTGACTCTCTAGGATCGATCTCATATTTACACTTTTTGTGCTACAATAGTAGACTTGTGTATTTGAGAGTATTTTTATATCAGCCACCATAGCCATTGGTTCATGAGTGGCTTGTGTGCCATTCATTGCATGACGTTGTTGGCCATCTATTTGATCATAACCATAGGCGTCCTCAAGTTATAATTTAGTTCCTTGCGTAAGACTTCACATTGAACTTAAGCAAATTCCGAATCAAGGTCTGCAAGAAAAATATACAAATGAAGACGAGTAATCTCAACTTGATTATCTACGACATCTAATGGATTCCACATTTTTGATGGATTATGTTGATCTAGTTTCTGAAAAATACTCAAAAGAGCATTATAATATGTAGATATAGGAGTACCATTTTGCTTCATTGACAAAACTTTCTGGTTTAACTCATAAATTTGAGACTCGTTGGAGCAGTCATAAAGTCTTTTCACCATATTCCAGATCTCTTTCGCTGTTTCCATGCAAACAAATTGGCCCATGAGGTCCGGAATCATTGAGTCAGTGAACCATCCCTTCACTTGATAATTATCCATAATCCACTGGTTGTATGTGAAGTCTGTGATGGCCGGATGAATTGTTGTTACAGTGAGATATTTCAACTTCCCTCTTGTAACGACCTGCATCTAGGGATGGCAAAATTCTCCGCGAGTACCCGACCCAAAATTTCAGGTTGGGGACCCAAAAAATCAGGTTTGAGTGCCACCCAAACCTTTTGTAATATTTTATTTAAATACATATGTATATATATATGTATAATAAATATATACATACATATATATATATAAGTATATGTAATACTGTAAAATCCCGTTCCAAAATAATAATAATAATAAACAAATAGAAATTAAAAAAATAATAAAATAAATAAATAAGAAATAGATAATTTAGTTCAAAATATAAACATATATATTGAAAAAAATGACATTTCAATTTATTTGATAATTTTATATGTGGCTATAAATAGATACATATATAAGTTAGATGTACATCTATGTACATGAAGTTAAGTAAGTATAAATATAATAGTTAAAGAATATATAGATCTTTCATTATTTCACTTCACGGTAAAAGTGAGCAAATGAGTTGGTTTTATAGGAAAGTTTTATTTGTTGCAATAAAAGCGGGTTCCAGGGGACTGCTGTGCCTCCTTTTAAGGGCTAGGATTTGATACCCACATCCAACGGTGGCACAAATAATAAATTTTTTAATTTAATTTATTAACTTTTTCTAAAAGTCAAAAAACCCTTTCCGCCTTTTCTTCCCGGTCCAGTGGCTGAAATAGTAAGTTTTCTAATTTAATAGATTAATTATGCCTAAAAGTCAAAAACCCTTGAGAACCATTTTCCCCATTTTCTTCCCGAACAGAGTTTTTCGATTGTAAATTTATATGATGGTGGACTTGTGTGATGAAGCAGCCGACGATGGACAAATGATATTGGAAAACATGACCTCTTTCATTGCACTCCTTGATCTGCCACCCACTCAGGCGGAGGTGCTTCTTCGGACGTCGAAAATCAACAATTCTCCAGTGTCCATTGAATTCAGTACTCCATTACCAGTGAGTTGCTTGTTATATCTCCTATTTGTTGTTTCTTGGTTCATCTTGTTTCTGTTCGAGTTTTGTGGCTTGATGTATCTTTATTTTTAATTCTAATAAAATTGCTGCTTCTATATAAAAAAAATTACTTAATTGTCTCAGACAGGTTATGTGTGATGTCAAAATTAGATTTTTTTGGGTAAATGTTTTTGTCTATTTATTTGTACAAGATCTTGACTATATAGAAGATGAACATGAGTTAATGGAAGAAGCAGTAGATGATGAACAACCTAGGATTGGGAAGAAATTTGATAATTTAGTCGAAGCTTGGGACTTTTGGAAAAGGTATGGAGAATCTGTTGGGTTTGACAAGTGAATAAATTTTACTATCCTGTGGACTTTGTAGTCCTAGAGATGCCACATCCTACTTCACTTCTTGCTAGTGCTCCTATCATTCTTGGGCGTCCTTTCCTTGCTACTACAAATGCTTTGATCAATTGCAAGAGTGGAATGCTCAAGATCACTTTTGGCAATATGACATTTGAGACGAATGTCTTCACTGCTTGCAAGATGCCTAGTGACTGTGATGATTCAGAGCTGCAAGCAATAGATTGGGTTCAGAGTTTTAGCCCATCAAATTTATATTCTGTTCTTGATTCTGAAAGCGTATATGAGGATGCATATCCTAAGAAATCTAGCCAAATTGATGATTTAGAAGATGATTTGGATGATCTTGATCCTATCATATCGGATGAGCCTTTTGATATTGATGATTCAGCTAAGTTGGAGGATGTGAGCCACATTGGTCGATGGCGGGGACCAAACTTTGAGATTCTTGATCCACCCGAGGAAATGAAGCCATCCATTGAGGAGACTCCCACTCTTGAGCTGAAAAAGCTTCCTAAAGATTTGAAGTATATTTTCCTTGGTCCAGAAGAGGGTACATTCGTTGTCATTTCATCTCAGCTCACTCCTGAGCAAGAAACCAGCTTGGTAGGGGTTTTACAAAAGCACAAGGGAGCTATTGGCTGGACCATTGCAGACATCAGGGGTATTGACCCTAATATTTGTACTCACAACATTTTTTTGGAGAGAGATCCTACACCAGTGAGAGATGCACAGAGGAGACTCAACCCTGCCATGAAGGAAGTTGTGAAGAAGGAGGTTCTGCAGCTGCTAGTAGTTGGAATCATTTATCCTATCTCCGACATTAAGTGGTTGAGTACCACACAGGTAGTCCCTAAGAAATCTGGTTTAACTGTCATCGAAAATGCTTTGGGTGATTTAATTCCTACTAGGAAAGTGACTGGATGGCTCATGTGCATAGACTACCGAAAACTGAATTCGGTTAGTGATTGGGATGATATTTTGCATATTTTTGTGGAGTTTTGAAAGCAAAAGGTTGAGTTCAATGCTTAAAAATCACATTTTAGTTTGAGTTGCCGAAATCCATGTTAATGAGCCAATGCATAATTCAACACTTTGACATAGTCATTTTAAGTGTTTTCTAGTGGTTCAAGTTGGTTTGGTGGCTTAGAGATATGAAATCCAAGTTTTGGGCATAATGGTTAGAAGTTATGAAAATGCTATCTCTTAAGCATTTGAGTTTTAATATGCCGAATTTTGTTCTATCAACCTAAAAATGGTTTTGACACTTGTTTAAGTATGTTTCAGTCATTTATGACTTGTTTGAATGGGTTTTGTAGGCTCTGGATTGATTGGGGTTGAATATGGAAGAAAAGACACAAAAGAGCTGAAAAATTGGATTTTGCTGTCAACCGTCTGGAAACTTATCAGAAACCGTCCCGACGGTTAAAGAAGAAAGATAGACAGATTGATTTTCAAGCATATCCGTCTGGATGGTACTGTTCACCGTCCGGACGGTTGAAGAAGAAATACGGACAGTGCTGTTTTCAAGCATATCTGTCCGGACGGCACTGCGCAATAATTTTCGGGTCTACTTTTGAAGGTGTAAATGATCGAATTTGAAGAAACTTTCTTCTAAAAAGTTGAACTAAATATCCAGATCTTTCCAACGAGTGCTCATACGCATAACTCCATTGAGAATTGAAGTCTGTGGAATTAAAACAAGATGCTGCCTCGAACAGTTCCAGTAATTTCGGATTTTATGATTTTTACTCAATTCTTGAAGGGCAAACTTGTCTAATTACTTTATTTGCCCAATGAGACTTATTTGTAATGGGTTAGGATGGTCTTCTAACAGAAGGAGGAGGGTTTTATATGTCTTGAGACCCCATTCTTTGGACAACACTCATTTTGGCCGAAAATACATATTCTCTAAGGTTTTTGTTCTCTTACCTTGTTCTTCATCTTTGATTCTTGCTTGGGGTTCGAAAATAAGTCTATTGAAAATTTCTAGGAGTCTTGGAGACCCAACCAACTAGAAGAAGAAGTTCTTCCTCCTTGTAGAGCGTGAGAAGAGCCCAAGTTGGATTACCCTCAACTTCTATTTGTAGATTGGAAGGCTGATTCACCTCAACATTCGACATTGGATTTGATTTCTAAACTCCTCTTACTTATTGTTATTTCATTTTATTATCACATTTGGATTCATAGTTCTAGTTTAATCTATTGAATATTTTCCATTCCGATTTAGTTTAATCTTTATGTTATGTTTTACATTTTATTATGTTGTGCTTATTTCTATTTTGATTTCCCGCAGTAGTTTAGTATTTAATTCTCATCTCGCATATTAGGGTATAGTTTAATCAATCACCTCAAGAGGAAAAACCGAATCTAAGCAATGGTTAGTGCAATTTTGCCACACTTAACATTGTGAATACCATATTTAATTCATAATTAGGTTAATAATCCATAGACCCAAGCCGAAACCAAAAGTCTTTGTGAGACGATTTGGGATTCACTCTTATTATTACTTTGACAAACCTGCACTTGGGAAAGAGTAAATCCACTTAACTATTTTGGGTGAGTCAAGTTTTTGGCGCCGTTGCCTGGGACTTTTGTCCTTCGGTTAGGGTCTTTCTTTATTTTTTTTATTCTTTTTTGTGTGGTGTTAAATTTCTACTCTACTTTGTGATTGCTTGATGTTGCATGTCTTGGGTTAGAGACGAGTATAATAGGTTGCGTAGGACATCTAGCAATACAAGTAGCATTGTTAGTCTTGAAACTGATTTTGCATCTGTGACTTCTGACAGTGATTTTGAGCTTGGTTTGCCTTTTTTATTTGACGAAGGAATTTTTGAAAATATGGCTGCTCCTGCACCACGTACTCTTAAGGATTTTATTCAGCCCACTCGCACTACTACTCCTTCATGCATCATATTACCTGAAAATGCACCTCCGTTTTTTGTTAAGCATGGCATGATGTCAGTGATACCTCAGTTCCATGGCATGGATTCTGAGAGCCCTTACCAGCATCTTACTAATTTTGAGTTGACTTGCACTACTTTCATTAATAGGGCTAACACTGATGAGTATGTTAGATTGCGTTTGTTTCCTTTCTCTTTGAAAGATAAGGCTAAGTTGTGGTTTAATCAATTGAGAGCTAATTCTATTACTAGTTGGGTTGATATGCAACTTGAGTTCTTACAAAAATTCTTTCCATTTCAGAGAACTCAAATGATTCAAGAAAAAATAGCTCAATTCACTCAGAAGCATGATGAGACTTTCCAAGCTAGTTGGGACCGCTTCAAGGAGTTGTTAAATATTTGTCCCCATCATGGCTATGAGTCTTGGAGAGTTTTCAACTACTTCTATACGGGTCTGACTCCAGAGTGCAAACAATTTGTGCAAACTATGTGCAATGGAGAATTCTTTGATAAAGAGCCAGACGCCGCATTGGATTTCTTTGATTATCTTGGAGAGAGTGCTAGCCAGTGGAATACAAGAATTGACAGAATTGCTATATCTACTCAACCTTTGAGAACCATCCCGAGTGGTGGTAAATATGAGTTGAAGGAAGATGTGGATGTTCAAGCTAAGCTAGCTACTTTTTCTAGAAGACTAGAGATTATGGAGTTGGAAAAAGTCAAGGCAGTGAAAACGGTGGAACCATGTAACTTATGTGCTGATTCTAGCCATAAGACTCAAGATTGCCCTATCATGCCTATGATGGAGAATGGAATGGACCAATTGCAAGCTGCAAATTGGGTCAACAAGATGAACAATCCTTATTCCAACACATACAATCCGGGGTGGAGGAACCATCCTAACTTTTCATGGAGGAATGATCAATCAGGACAGTCTTCACAGAGTTATCCACAACAGATGGCTCCTCTACAGCAGTTTTAGCATACTCAGAGTTATCTTCCTCCAATAGCACCTCCTGGTTTTCCTCTTCAACAACCAGTTGCTCCACCCAAGAAGTCTCTAGATGATACCATAGCATAGATGGCTACCACTTTTCAGCAGTTCTTGCAGGTTCAGGCTACTACAAACAATCAGAATACACAAGCCATCAATGACTTGCTAGGAACAATTCAAAAAATGAATACCACTTTGAGCACTCTTGAGAAGGGAAAGTTTCCAGCACAACCTCAACCAAATCCTACGGTCTATAAACAACAGTCTCAATAGCATGTTCATAATGTTTCTGGAGATGGTTTTGAGACGACCAAAGCAGTTACCACTTTGAGGAGTGGGAAGCAGGTTTCTAGACCTGAGGCCCCTATTGATTCTCAGCACTCTAGTCATGCTCTTGTGGGTGCACCTGAGTTGGTTGAGGTAGGAAAGGAAGTAGAGGGAGAGAAAGATAAAGAAAATTTAGAATTGAAGACTCCATCTGTAGTAGAGAAAGAAAATGAGAGGATTTATCGACCTACTGTTCCTCATCCACATAGATTGAGAGTTGGGCAGATGAACAAGCATTATACTGAGATTCAGTAGATTTTCAAGCAAGTGAAGCTCAACGTTCCACTTTTAGATGCTATTCAGCAAATCCCTTCCTATGCTAAGTTCTTGAAGGACTTATGTACTGCAAAGAGGAAGGTGAATGTGAGCAAGAAGTCTTTTCTAGTTGAAGAAGTTGGAGCTTTGATCATGAGTGATACTCCTCAGAAGCTGCGTGATCCTGGATCACCTACTATCTCTATTGTGATTGGTGAAAAAAGTCTTGAAAATGCCTTACTTGATTTGGTGAGTAGCGTGAATTTGTTGCCATTATGGGTTTATGAACAGCTCGATATTGGAGAATTGAAGCAGACACCCATGCTTTTGCAGATGGCAGAGAGAACAGTCAAGAAACCCAAGGGAGTTGTGGAAGATGTCTTAGTGCAAGTGAATAAATTTTACTATCCTGTGGACTTTGTAGTCCTAGAGATGCCACATCCTACTTCACTTCTTGCTAGTGCTCCTATCATTCTTGGGCGTCCTTTCCTTGCTACTACAAATGCTTTGATCAATTGCAAGAGTGGAATGCTCAAGATCACTTTTGGCAATATGACATTTGAGACGAATGTCTTCACTGCTTGCAAGATGCCTAGTGACTGTGATGATTCAGAGTTGCAAACAATAGATTGGGTTCAGAGTTTTAGCCCATCAGATTTATATTCTGTTCTTGATTCTGAGAGCGTATATGAGGATGCATATCCTAAGAAATCTAGCCAAATTGATGATTTAGAAGATGATTTGGATGATCTTGATCCTATCATATTGGATGAGCCTTGTGATATTGATGATTCAATTAAGTTGGAGGATGTGAGCCACATTGGTAGATGGCGGGGACCAAACTTTGAGATTCTTGATCCACCCGAGGAAATGAAGCCATCCATTGTGGAGACTCCCACTCTTGAGCTGAAAAAGCTTCCTGAAGATTTGAATTATATTTTCCTTGGTCCAGAAGAGGGTACATTCCCTGTTGTCATTTCATCTCAGCTCACTCCTGAGCAAGAAACCAGCTTGGTAGCGGTTTTACAAAAGCACAAGGGAACTATTGGCTGGACCATTGCAGACATCAAGGGTATTGACCCTAATATTTGTACTCACAACATTTTTTTGGAGGGAGATCCTACACCAGTGAGAGATGCACTAAGGAGACTCAACCCTGCCATGAAAGAAGTTGTGAAGAAGGAGGTTTTGAAGCTGTTAGCAGTTGGAATCATTTATCCTATCTCTCGAAATTCATCCTAATTGATTTTTGCTATTTTGCTCGAGGACTAGCAAAAAGCTAGTTAGGGGTTGTGATTGGGATGGTATTTTGCATATTTTTATGGAGTTTTGAAAGCAAAAGGTTGAGTTTCAATGCTTAAAAACCACATTTTAGGTTTGAGTTGCCGAAATCCATGTTAATGAGCCAATGCATAATTCAACACTTTGACATAGTCATTTTAAGTGTTTTCTAGTGGTTCAAGTTGGTTTGGTGGCTAGGAGATATGAAATCCAAGTTTTGGGCATAATGGTTAGATGTTATGGAAATGCTATCTCTTAAGCATTTGAGTTTTAATATGCCGAATTTTGTTCTATCAACCTAAAAATGGTTTTGACACTTGTTTAAGTATGTTTCAGTCATTTATGACTTGTTTGAATGGGTTTTGTAGGCTCCGGATTGATCGGGGTTGAATATGGAAGAAAAGACACAAAGGAGCTGAAAAATTGGATTTTGCTGTCAACCGTCCGGACACTTATCAGAAACCGTCCGGACGGTTCAAGAAGAAAGATGGACATATTGATTTTCAAGCATATCCGTCCGGACGGTACTGTTCACCGTCCGGACGGTTGAAGAAGAAAGACGGACAATTCTGTTTTCAAGCATATCTGTCCAGATGGCACTGCGCAATAATTTTCGGGTCACCTTTTGAAGGTGCAAATGATCTAATTTGAAGAAACTTCATTCTACAAAGTTGAAGTAGACATCCAGATCTTTCCAACGAGTGATCATACGCATAAATCCATTGAGAATTGAAGTCTGTGGAATTAAAACAAGATGTTGCTGCCTCGAACAGTTCCAGTAATTTCGGATTTTATGATTTTTACTCAATTCTTGAAGGGCAAACTTGTCTAATTACTTTATTTTCCCAATGGGACTTATTTGTAATGGGTTAGGATGGTCTTCTAATAGAAGGAGGAGGGTTTTATGGGTCTTGAGACCCCATTCTTTGGACAACACTCATTTTGGCCGAAAATACATATTCTCTAATGTTTTTGTTCTCTTACCTTGTTCTTCATCTTTGATTCTTGCTTGGGGTTAGAAAATAGGTCTATTGAAGATTGCTAGGAGTCTTGGAGACCCAACCAACTAGAAGAAGAAGTTCTTCCTCCTTGTAGAGCTTGAGAAAAGCCCAAGTTGGATTACCCTCAACTTCTATTTGTAGATTGGAAGGCCGATTCACTGAACATTCGACATTGGATTTGATTTCTAAACTCCTCTTACTTATTGTTATTTCATTTTATTATCGCATTTGGGTTCATAGTTCTAGTTTAATCTATTGAATATTTTCCATTCCGATTTAGTTTAATCTTTATGTTATGTTTTACATTTTATTATGTTGTGCTTATTTCCATTTTGATTTCCCGTAGTAGTTTAGGTGTTGTTTGGTTAGTGTTTTGAAAACTGTATTTTTTTTTGAAAAATCAAATGATTACTTAAAATTCATTTGGCTAACTGTTTTGAGTATTTATTTTTAAAAACAGTTTTCATTTTTCAGTTTTTAAAAACTAGAAAATCAAAACAACATTTTGTTGTTTTGTACGATTTTCAAGTGGCATAATTTTAATTAAGATGAATTTATTTTATTTTATTTTTCTCTCTCTTCTCTCACTCCCAATGGATTAACTCCTCTCTCCACCGGCATCGTCGTCCGGCCACCGGAAGGCATTGCTCCGGTGTTGACCCAAAATCACCTTTATTTTGACCCAATCGATGAATTTGAATTTGAATTTGATTTTGATAAATTTGAGTTTTATTTGGATGAATTTCAATTTCATTTGACTAAATTTTAATTTTAATTTCATGTTTTTCAGTTTCCGAAAACAAAGTCAAATATCACCAACCAAATGAATTTCTTAACAGTTTTTTTCCTAAAAAGTATTTCTAAAAACTATACTCAAAATCGTTTCTAAAAACTAAAAAAGAAAATAATATCCAGACACACTCTTAGTATTTAATTCTCATCTCGCATATTAGGGTTTAGTTCAATCAATCACCCCAAGAGGGAAAACCGAATCTAAGCAATGGTTAGTGCAATTTTGCCACACTTAACATTGTGAATACCATATTTAATTCGTAATTAGGTTAATAATCCATAGACCCAAGCCGAAACCAAAAGTCTTTGTGAGACGATTTGGGATTCACTCTTATTATTACTTTGACAAACCTGCACTTGGGAAAGTGTAAATCCACTTACCTATTTTGGGTGGGTCAGTTTGTCGCAAAGACCATTTCCCATTGCCCTTTCTTGACCAAATTTTGGAAAAAAGTTGCTGGAAATGAGTTTTATTGCTTTATAGATGGTTTTTCTGGTTATTATGAAATTGCCATATCTCTAGAGGACCAAGAAAAAACCACCTTCACTTGCCCTTTTGGCACATTTGCCTTTAGGAGGATGCCTTTTGGTTTATGTAATGCCCCTGCCACATTCCAACGTTGCATGATGAGCATTTTTTCTGACATGCTTGAGGACATGTGTGAAGTATTTATGGATGATTTTTCTTTGTTTGGATGCTCTTTTGATGTGTGCTTGAAAAATTTAAATGCTGTGTTGACTAGATGTGAAGAAAAGAATTTGTTGCTTAATTGGGAAAAATGTCAGTTTATGGTGACTAGTGGGTTGGTGATTGGACATTTAGTGTCCAAACGTGGTATAGAGGTTGATAGGGCTAAGATAGAATTGATTTCTCAATTGCCTATTCCTAGGATTGTGAAGGATATTCGCTCTTTTCTTGGTCATGCAGACTTCTACCGACGTTTTATTAAAGGCTTTAGTGCTATCACCAAACCATTGTGTGCTTTACTGCAAAATGATACTGAATTTGTTTGGTCTGATGAATGTCAATCTGCTTTTGAGACTCTAAAAAAACACTTGATAGTTGCCCCTATTATGTAATCTCCTAGGTGGGATTTACCATTTGAGCTTATGACCGATGCTAGTGATTTTGCTCTAGGTGCTGTTTTAGGTCAAAGAATTGATGGTAAACCTTCTGTGATTTATTATGCAAGTAAGACATTGAATGATGCATAGAAGAATTACACCACAACTGAAAGTGAATTGCTTGCTGTTGTGTTTGCTTTAGATAAATTCCGTTCTTATATCATTGGTTCTCCTATCACCATCTTTACTAACCACTCTGCCTTGAAGTATTTGTTGCAAAATAAAGATGCTAAACCCAGGTTGATACGTTCGATTTTATTGCTTCAAGAGTTTGACATCATTATTATGGATAAAAAAGGTGTCGAGAATGTGGTAGCTGACCACTTGTCTAGATTGTAGCTACCCGAGTCTCATACTTCTCCACCTTTGCATGATGATTTTTCGGATGAGCATCTCTTTGCTGTGTCGCGTGCACCTTGGTTTGCGGATATTGTGAACAACCTTGTCTCTGAGCAATTACCTTCTCATTGGAATCTTCAAGACAAGCGTAGGTTCCTTTCTGAGGTTCGATTCTATTACTTCGACTCACCTTATCTTTTTCAATATTGTGCTGATTAGTTGGTGAGACGTTGTATTCCTAATGATGAGTTTGCTTCTGTGTTTGAGTTTTGTCATTCTGGGGCTTGTGGTAGTCACTTTGCAGCCCAGAAAACTGTTACAAAAATTTTACAAGGTGGACTTTATTGGCCTACCATGTTTAAATATGTTGTGTTGTGTTTAGCGTGTGAATCTTGTAAAAAACTTGGAAAAATCATAGCTCAGAATATGATGCCTTTTTCTCCCATATTGACCCTTGAGATATTTGATTGTTGGGGAATTGACTTTATGGGGCCTTTTCCTGTTTCTAATGACTATATGTATATCTTGCTTGCTGTTGATTATGTTTCCAAGTGGGTAGAAGCTATACCATGTAGAACCAATGATCATAAGGTTGTGCTTAAATTTTAAAAGACTTGTTTGCACGTTTTGGCATGCCAAAGGCCATAATTAGTGATGGGGGTTCGCATTTTTGTAACAAACCTTTTCAAAATCTTATGAAGAAATATGGAGTGACTCACAAGGTCTCTACTCAATATCACCCCCAAACTAATGGCCAAGCTGAGTTGGCTAATAGAGAGATCAAGGTCATTCTTGAAAAGACAGTTCATCCTAATAGGAAGGATTGGTCTGATAAATTACTTGATGCTCTTTGGGCTTATAGAACTGCATTTAAAACCACTCTTGGCATGTCACCTTATCGTTTTGTTTATGGTCGTGTTTGTCATTTACCTGTTGAGATTCAACATAATGCTTTATGGGCTATAAGAAAGATTAACTCTTCACTTGATGATGCCCAAGACTTGAGAAAGTTGCAGATTTCGGAGCTGGAAGAAGTAAGAAGGGAGGCCTATGATAATGCCAAACTGTCCAAGGAGAGCATGAAAGTTTTGCATGACAAGAAGATCTTGGACAAGAAGTTTTTCCCTGAGCAAGAGGTGCTTCTCTACAATTCTAGGCTCCATATTTTTCCAAGAAAGTTGAAGACTCGTTGGAGTGGCCCCTACATTGTCAAAAAGGTTCATTCCCATTGTGCTGTGGATATTGCTAATCCGAAGAATGGGACAGCCTTCACTTTAAATGGACAAAGGCTGAAGCCATTCCTTGCTCCTTATGCACCAGAGGATGAGACACTCCTTCTACAACATGTCTAGGGAGTACTCTTGACTTCTCCTGTTGTTATTTGATTATGCATATACCTAGTCATGGGGGTGCTGGTGTCGTGACATTACTCCGTTTGTTTGTGGTACTTTGGGAGTATTGTAGTCTTAGAACCACTTAGTGTTTTGCATTTGCATTGAATAATTACTTACTATGCACCATTTTGTTTGTTCCATCCATGGAGACCATGTCTTACTCTAGTTGGGGGTGGGAGGTGCCCAGTTTGTGTTTGGTTTAGTTTTTCTTCAAAAATAAAAGTTTTTTTTAAGGAAGAAAAATTCTTGGAACTGTGTGTTGTGAAAAGCTTTGTGTTGTTGTGATTCCTTGATTGCCTATGATGAAAAATATGAACTTAGTGGGAAGCATATAAGATCCCTTGGATTGTGCTTGACTTTTTAGTTTGTCTTGTTTTGAAGTTTGGACTATTTCTCTTTTCCCTTGAGCACATGACCATGAGGTGTTGAAGTGTTGGACATTTAGAGAAGTTTTGCTTAGTGTTAGTCTTTGGAATCTCACAAGCACTAGAACTCACTTGATAAACTCTTGAGGGGAAATCCTAGTCCACACTTTGACTGATGAGATGACATAAGGCCTTCTTTGGTCGTTTGAGCTTAATTTCTAGCCTACCATACTTTAAATTTATCCCTAGTTGTCCCCTCCTAGCCAAATGTTAACATTTTTCTTTAAGCATCTACATATGTACCTAGCTAGAACAAAATTTTCCCCATGCATCACCCACGCAATTGGATATACATGTTTTTGTGGGATGCTTCATATCATCATGCATATGGGTTCAGTGATGAGTTTTTGTGATGGTGCATTTTGTAAGGTGTTGCTTGCTTTAAAAAAAAGAGAAAAAAGTGAAAAAAGTGAAAACAGAAAAAATAGCAAAAGAAGGCAACAACTTAGTTCATTGAATGGAAATATCCAAGTTTGGGATATATGTATAGAGTAAGAAGGTTACATGCCATCAATAAAGTCAATGTGGCACATATATACAAGAAAAAGAAAAAAAAAGAGAAAAGAGAAAGAAAAAGCAAAGTGCGTGTGAAAATGGTGAGTTGGGACTACTTTGGGGAATATGTGCATGCATGCATAGGTATGATCATTGTTACATTGACATGTATATTTGAGTTGTGGTTTAAGCCTAAAATTTCCATTTTGACATACCCATAGCCTCAACCTACATTACATGGTTTAAAAGTCCTATTGGATCATTGGTTTTGTGTTGGGCTACATTAGTGGAGAGAAGTTTTGAAAAGTGAGCATATGACGGCTTGCATTTTATGATTGAGATTCATTTGATGAATCACTCTTGCATTTTCTAATCTAAATTGATGGCAAGGATGTTCCAAGTGGTCACACACACACACACGAGAATGGTTTGGTTTCAAAATGAAGCAACCTTTTTAATTAAAATCAAGACTTGGTTGAGATTTGTGTTTTTTTGCATCTTTGTCATGTGTTCATTCTGAGGGTTAAACATTTAGGGAAGAACTTGTCAATGCATGCTTACACTCACAAACGTTCCAGAAAAATTGGAATAAAAGAAAATTTTCTCCCGAAATTCATCCCAATTTATTTTCACTATTTTGCTCGAGGACTAGCAAAAGGCTAGTTGAGGGTTGTGATTGGGATGGTATTTTGGATAGTTTTTGTGGAGTTTTGAAAGTAAAAAAGTTGAGTTTCAATGCTTAAAAACCACATTTTAGGTTTGAGTTGCCGAAATCTGTGTTAATGAGCCAATGCACAATTTAACACTTTGACATAGTCATTTTAAGTGTTTTGTAGTGGTTCAAATTGGTTTGGTAGCTTAAAAATATGAAATCCAAGTTTTGGGCATAATGGTTAGAAGTTGTGGAAATGCTATCTCTTATGCATTTGAGTTTTAATGTGCCGGATTTGGTTCTATCAACCTAAAAATGGTTTGAGACTTGTTTAAGTATGTTTCAGTCATTTATGACTTCTTTGAATGGTTTTTGTAGGCTCCGGATTGATCAGGATTGAATGAATATGGAAGAAAAGGCACATAGGAGCTGCAAAATTGGACTTTACTGTCAACCGTCCGGACGCATATCAAAAATCGTCCGGACGCTTCAAGAAGAAAGGTGGACAGAGCTATTTTCAAGCATCTCCGTCCTGACGATACTGTTCACCGTCCAGACGAACAAAGGGGAAAGCCAAAACTGTCCCTGAAAAATCTGCGCAATAATTTTTGGGATGAACTGTGAAGGTGAAAATGATCGATTTTGGAGAACGTTTCTTCTACAAAGTTGAAGTAGACATCCAGGCCTTTCCAACTAGTGCTCATACGCATAAATCCATTGAGAATTGAAATCTGTGGAATTAAAACAAGATGCTGCCTCGAACAGTTCCAGTAATTCGGATTTTATGATTTTTACTCAATTTTTTATGGGCAAACTTGTCTAATTGTTTCTTTTGACCAATGAGACTTATTTGTAATGGGTTAGGATGATCTTTTAACACATGTATTAGGGTTTTGTCGCAACCGATTTTGCGAAATGAGTTTTTAATAAAATATAAGAAGTCACCACCAATTGAATAGGTGCAATTGGTCACCATGAAAAATATAATTTTGGTTTACGAAAAATCCAGAAAAGGGTAAGTGAGTTTGTTGCGTGTGGGGAAGGTGTGAAGCACCCCACAACGCCTGTTTTAAAAACAGTTGCCAACTTAACTTTTATTATCCCATTAAATGACTTTTCCCAAAAATATTAATTGTAGCGTGTGATAATTATACAAAAATAATGTTTAGAGAAATATAATAGTTATAGAGAGTAAAATCATTTAAGTAAATATATGGATATATCAAAATAGAATAAAATGAATTTATAAAATATATATATTTATAAATTATATTCGAATCTAAAAAAAATAATGTTTATAATATGTATGAAGATGTAATGTGTAAGGTGTAATGATTACGTAAATTATTCAACAAAATATATCAGATAAAAATAATATGTAGATAAATGTAATAACTATATAAGAAAAATAATTTAAGTAGATATATGGCTATAGAATAAAATGAGTTCATAAAATATACATATATATATATATATATGAATAAATAAAATAATTTTAATATATATAAAAACTATATTAAAAGTCTTAATATTGAGGTTCATATGGTTTTTCCATCCAATGGCTAAATTCCCCAAGTAACACTCTCACCTTAAGAATCTATCCGATGGTGCATCCGATGCATTCCCCAAATAGATTTCATCGTTGGCAAAAACTTTTAATATAATTTTTAACATAAAATAAGAATAAAGATAGAAATGAAGCCAAAATGTAAATATAATACAAAAATGAAAATAACATAAAATATTACATAAATACATAATGATAATATAAAGTTAATAATAAAAAATAAGATAACAATAATAATAATACCAATACGAAAATAGAGCAAAAATATACATTTATATATATATATATATATTTAATAATAATGAAAATAAAATAAGGTATAGATAAATTAAGATAAAAATAGAATGAAAATAAACAAAGAGAGAAAAAAAGAAAAAAAAGTAAGTAAAGTAAAATAAAAATAGGAATAAGTAATATAATAAAACGAAAATAAATAGGATAAACAAAGGAAAAAATAAAATTAAGGAAAAAAATTTCGGAACCGAATTTTTATGTGGACTATACGATATTAGATTATCACAAATCCACCAATCAAACAAACATATTAAAATATTAAATCAAACAATTAGCACATAAATCAAATAATATCAAATCAATCATATAATTCACATATAAACACATTTCAAATAAATAACACATTAACAATGTTGAAAGATGATGAATAGTATGCAATCTTGGTTCCCTTTTTTATTAGCAATTGAATATTTCAATCATGTTATTAAATTAACATGACTGAAAGTTTATAATCAATTGCTTTGATGAAATGAGCATACAAAATGTCATATGTAAAATTTGGTTTTCATGCAATTTTTCAAATCCAAATGTATATAAAACCCAAAGTCCACATGTAATCCCAATTCCACATTTAATCCATTGGCGCAATCACCTTAAGCCTTTAATCATTTTTAATCCAAATAAACAATTCAAAACCAAAACCAGTAAATCATACAACTAGCCCACTTACTATTGAACTCATACTCATGTTTAAGCCCCAAATACACAATCCGAACCAAAGCCCAAACAATTAATTCATACATGCACAGCCCGAGACTTATGAATGATATTTTTCTGGCCCAATAATCATTCCAATTAATATTCATGTGAAATCATAATTCAATGGCTCAATACATGTAATACCCATTATATTTATGAATGAACTTAACTCAAATTCCCAATGGCAATCAACACAAAGTGCATATTTTCAGTTTCCTTAAAGCTGATATGAAAATCCAACACAATGAAACAAAGGCATACAGAGGCATACTTCCATTAACCAAAACAAGAAATAATCATACAAGAACAAAATATACTAGCAATCGCAGAACATACAAATTTTCCAAAATTTAACACTTAACTCATATCAGATCAAAGCACATAATATTCAGAGAATTTCACTGATAATTGAGCATCAAACAAAACTGAGAGACATGCAAGAAGGTGAGACAAATCCAGCAAAGTCACAGAATTCCATCAAACATATGCAAAACAACAACCATTCCCTAACATGTGACTAACAGATTGAATGCAGAATGAAGAATGTAGAAGGCCATGAACACACAGAAACAATATGTTCCTAAACAAAACAGCCATTGATAATCAAGAATGCACTATATATATCTATGCCATTAACAAGAGCATCATGAGAGATCACGAGTATTCTTCCTTTGGTTTACAAAAACCATCCGAACCTCACTCAGTATTTGAACAAAATAGATTGAAGGATTCCCGAAACCTCAACCTTAATCAACCGAAGAAATAATTTCGACCAAATGCTCTCAATTCAACTCGCAAAATTTCAAACCCGAAAAATTTCTACAAAGCCAATCCCACCTAGAAAAATCAAACAGGAAGCAGAAAAGCTTTTAGCCCAGAAAAACCCGATCAAGATTCCCACCAGAAAAATCGGTAGTAAGAAGAAGAAAGCCCAGAATTTTTCTCAGAAAAAAAGAAAACCAAAAGAAAAAATGTAAGCAATCTCTCCCCAAAATTTTCGATCCCCACACTCGAATTCTCTCCTTCTACTTATAGTTGTTCAAACCCGGATCATCTCTTGACTCTTGATCTTGTTTCCCTTCTAAGTTCTCCCCTAATCTCTCAAGGATTTCCTAACATAACACCCCAACAGATCCATTTCCTCTGATTCATCCCAAAAAATCCCCATCTTTTAAACTCTAGAATCTTCCGTTTCCAAAACCTAATGTGAACCCTAATCGCCATCTCCTTTATTTCCTATTTCCGGCGATTCTTTCCTTTCTGGTACCTCTCTCTCCTTGACTTCCGACGTCTCTCCTTTTTCTGCAGCAGCGGCGCAGTATGAAATCCCGACCCAAAAAATTTAGTTTTGAGTCGAGTTACGGATGATTTGTGAAGTACGGCATTATGGAAAAATAGTTTTGAACTTGGTTCGGTAAATGGGTCATAACTTTTAGTGTACATGTCCGTTTTGGGCCCGTAATATATCAAATCGAAGCTTAGACCGAGCCGGAAAATAAATTTGAGAAAAAACTGGGTTCTGTGAACAGTAATCCGTCCGGACGGATTTGCCTAGAATCAAGGCAGTGAGTTCTGTGAACAGTAATCCGTCCGGAAGGATAATTGGGCGTCCGGACGGATTTGCCTAGAGGAAGGGCAGTGGGTTACGGGAACAGTAATCCGTCCGGACGGCCACTTAGGGCGTCCGGACGGCTATCGGGAAATTAGTTTTTAAAGACCAGAGATAGACATTTCTGGGCATAATACACTTGAAACAGCCCGACTAGAGAGAGAAAGGGAGAGAGAAGAAGAGAGAGAAGGAGCTTTTGGTTGAAGTTTGGCTTGGGGATTGAAGATTGTGACTCTTGAAGCTTATCAAGGAAGATTCAAGGTGGATTTTGGAGATTTGGTAAGTTTTTCATAGTTTTTGGAATTTCTAGGTTTTTCTAGATTCGTTTGATTCTTTAAGAATTAGACTCTATGGTTTAGATATGTTGTTCTAGACTTGATTTTAGACCTATGTGTAGGTTGATTATGATTTTGGTGTGAAGAATCGTTTGGGCTAAGAACAAAGGTGTTTTAGAGGAATTTCTAGAGAGAGAAAGTAAGTGTTTATGATTTTGTTGATTAAATTGTGATTGATATGATAATATGGAATTTTTGGATTAATTATATGAGTTCGATTTGATGTGAATCGATAGGTTGGGAGAACCAAGGGTTAAAACCCTAAATTTGAGAATTTGTGTAGTTGGCTCGGAACGAGGTAGGGGATTTCCAACCTTTGTTTCTATAATTCGTTATTGTTGCCTAAATAGCGTTTCGATTCTTCATTGGTCGCCATTATTTGAGTTTCCGCCTTAATTGCTTCTAAGGGGAAACGAGCCTTGTGTGGATCATTGTTTGATGTTGAATGTTGCATGACCCGAATTAGTGTTCCGTCATTTACGGACAAGTTGTGAGCCTTCATTCATGCATCATGGTAGTTATGTAAAGTATATAGGGTATTCATATATACTTATCGATTCGGCATGACATGTCATAATGCATTAGAGATGCATGGGGGACTCGGGTATGGACTCGGGAACCTTTAGGTTACTTGAAAGCCACATGGGAGGATGGCAAGGTGAAGGTTGTTATCACCAAGTCACGTGAACTCCATGTGGGGTAACGCACTAAGGGTAGGGTCGAGAGTGACTTGCCTTGTTGGGTGCGGGCGTGATAGGTTCACGCAACCGGATGATCCTAGGAGTGGTTGGTTGTGGTGAGCTTGCTCCCGGGCAATATTACATTGAGTTGCAATGGTATTGTGGTTGTTATGCTCCGAAAGGGTCGATCCGGGTAAATGTTGATGTGAAATTGTTGAGTATACGTTCATGTGGTAGGTACATATTGATGCATTACTTCTTTTGGTTCTGCCTATATCAATGTTTACTTCTTTACCCTACTGAGCTTCTAGCTCACTCCTTTACTTTCTTCCTTTCACAGGAGATACTGGTACAGGTACCGGTGATGCGGATCGGTGAGCGGGACGTGACATGGATGGCCCTGGATAGGATAGAAGGCTAGAGATATACTCTATGCATGTGGGTTTATGTAGTATATCTATGTTGAGAGAATATAACCATTTAGCACGGTTGTGCTTTTATGTGGATGTGGATGTTCAATTCTGGTTATATTTGATGCTATAAAAATCTGTGTGTGGATTTATATGTGATGCCATCAGTTTGTGCATGCTGGTAGTGGATGGCCTGAGGCCTAGGGTCAGGATTGCATGTGGTTGAGTCCTGAGGCCTATGTTTGCTAGGTTGCTAGTGTGATGTTGTTGTTGCTGCGTTTGTTACTGCAGGTGGGCACTCTCCGATATACGGGGAGGTGCCGCCGGATTTCCGGTTGATCCCGGATGTTCACACTAGTGACCTAGGAAGGGTGCGGAGAGAGCACCCAGTCGCGTCTCCGGAAACGGGGCGTGACACGCAGGCTTCCTTCTTTGCATTTCTTTCCCTTTCTCTTAGGTTTTGGTTAACTTGTTGGGCTGGGCTTGCATTTAATTTCATGGGTTAATGGAGACTTGAGCCGGGCCTCTTAATTTCATAAGTTTAAGCTTAAGTCGGAGGACCTTGATTGTTGGGCTGGTTTTTAGTCTATTTTAGTACTAATTATTTTCTTTGTTGGGTCAATCACTTGGGCTAACTCATTTATTGGGCTGGCTATTCCCGTGTCAAACAGCCCTAACCATTTAGACTCAAACTCTCTATTTGGGCTTAAATTAAGAATAACTCTTTTGAACTTTAAATTATGCCCAACTAAATTTATTCAAGATTATATTTAATTTTGAACCAAAAATGGGGTACAACAGGTTTTAATGGTCTTGAGACCTCATTCTTGGGACAACAGAATAGGAGTGGTTTATGGAATGAGGTATTCCATTCTTTCATTTGGTGCAAAAACAAATTGAGGGAATGGTCCATTCCATTCCCTCATCTCTCTCTCTCCTCCATTTTCATTCCCACCTTTTTAGGTGGGAATGAACCATTCCATGTGGAATAGAGGACAAAATGACTATTTTGTCCTGAATTAAATATTAATTAATATATTTTGTTAAATTAATATTAATTAATATATTTTATTTTAATTTGTTAATTATATAATTTGTTAATTTCGATTCCATTTTGTTTTATTTTGTTAATTTTGACTCAAATTTGTTTTAATTTGTTAATTTTGATTCCATTTTATTTCAATTTATTAATTATATATAATTATAAATGCACAAATAAAATATATTGATTATACATAATTATAAAGGAAGGACATAATAGACAAAACACAATTTCATTCTCATTCTCATTCCCAATTTTTATACATACCAAACGTGAGAATCAAAATTTCATTCCCACTCCCATTCTCATTCTCATTCTCATTCTCATTCCCTCTCAAACCATTCTAAAAACCAAACGACCCGTAAGGGTTTTTGCTCTCTTACCTTGTTCTTCATTTTGATTCTTGCTTGGGGTTCGAAAATCAATCTATTGAAGATTTCTAGGAGTCTTGGAGACCCAACCAACTAGAAGAAGAAGTTCTTCCTCCTTGTAGAGCTTGAGAAGAGCCCAAGTTGGATTACCCTCAACTTCTATTTGTAGATTGGAAGGCCGATTCACCTCAACATTCGACATTGGATTTGATTTCTAAACTTCTCTTACTTATTGTTCTTTCATTTTATTATCGCATTTGGATTCATAGTTCTAGTTTAATCTACTTGAATATTTTTCATTCCGATTTCGTTTGTGCTTGGATGCTTTATGTTATGTTTTACATTTTATTATGTTATGCTTATTTCCATTTGGATTTTCCGCAATAGTTTAATATTTAATTCTCATTTCGCATAGTACGATTTAGTTCAATCAATCACCCCAAGAGGGAAAACCGAATCTAACCAATGGTTAGTGCAATTTTGCCACACTTAACATTGTGAATACCATATTTAATTCGTAATTAGGTTAATAACAAGGTTTTGAAAACCGGACCGGTCATCGAACCGGAAAATTCTTCGGTTCATGGTTCAATGGTCCAACCGGGGTTCAACCGTGGTTCGAACCGGGTTCAATGTTATTAATTATTATATATATATTTATATATTATAAGTAATAATTAAAACTATTTAATATTTTATAATTCTTATAGTAATATAGAAATATAACATTAATATGTCTCTTTATTAAAAAATTCGCAACTATTCATAGGTTCCCAAATATTCATTTAACAAAAAAAATTATATGTCAAATGATAAAATAAATAAAAATTATTTATGCAATCATAGAATCGTAAATTAAAATTAAATATTTATTAAAAATTGAATTAAGAATTATATGAGTGAAACACATGTATATTACAACCATTTTCATCATCATAATATGAGTCTTTATGTCAAAAAATTTAGTTGACAACATGAATATATGAAAAAATTAATTGAAATTTATTACAATGAATTTTTATTAAATTAAATATTTGAAATAAATAAATATATATTATTTAATATAAATTTAATTAATATATAGAAATACTATATATTTAATTAGTGTTTGACTTTAAATTAAACTTGAGAGATATGATACATTAATATAATGTTTCACCATAAATCAACAAAGTTGGATAGCTGTGTTGGTCAAAACACTAGCTTTTAGTAAGGAGGTCATGAGTTTTAATCCTAGCAAAAGCAACTTTTCCAAAATTTTCCAACAAAAACCGACTCAACCGGTTCATGAGGATCAGCCGGTCCAACCGGTTCAACCGGGAACCGGCCGATTCTCAAGGAAAAAGCCGGTTCTCAAAAGGGGCGGTTCTTCCTACCTAGACCAGACCAGACAGAGGGCCGATGACCGGCCGAACCGGTCCGGTCCGATTTTAACAACCTTGGTTAATAATCCATAGACCCAAGTCAAAACCAAAAGTCTTCGTAAGACGATTTGGGAGTCACTTCTATTATTACTTTGACAAACCTGCATTTGGGAAAACGTAAATCTACTTACCTAGTTTGGGCGAGTCATTCATCATGTTAGACCAAATGAGTTACTTGTGATCAAGGAGAGAAAAATCTATGGCATATGGCGAGTTAGGAAATATTGTGAAGTATTTTGAAGAGCAAAAAATGAGAGATCCTAGATTTTTTTATTCTATGCAATTTGATTGTGACGAATTAGTCACCAATATATATTGGGCTGATTTGAGAATGATTGTTGATTATATTGATTTTGGAGATGTGGTAACCTTTGATACTACATATGGCACCAACAAAGCATTAAGAACATTGGGTGCATTTGTTGGTTTGAACCATCACAGACAAATGGTGATTTTTGGGGGTGCTCTTATGTATGATGAGACCATAGATTCATTTGCTTGGTTATTTGAAACTTTCTTGAAGGCTCATGGTGGTAAGATGCCTTAAATAATTTTTACAGATCAAGATGCGGCAATGGCAAATGCATTGCGGAGAGTGTGACCTGATACTAAACATGGGTTTTGCACTTGGCATTTAAATCAGAATGGGATCAAGCATTTGGGCTGGCGAATGAAAGAAGGTTCTACATTTTTGACAGACTTTCAAAAATGTATGTTTGAATATAGTGAAGAGATCGAATTTGAAAAAGAATGGGACAATTTGCTTGAGAAGTATAGTTTGAGAGACAATGAGTGGTTACTTCGTTTGTATAGTTTGATGGAAAAATGGGCAAGATGCTACATGAAGTATGTATTCACTTTGGGTATAAGAAGCACGCAACTTAGTGAAAGCTTAAATAGTGACTTGAAAGACTACTTGAAGTGTGACTTGAATATCACAGATGTTCTTAAAATTTTTGATAGAGTGGTTGAGCAAAAATGTGAGAATGAGTTGATGGCTGAGTTTAAAGCTCTACAAAGAACACCTGTAGTGGAAATCTTTGATTCTCCTCTTTTACAACAAGCATCAGAAAGGTACACACCTAAACTTTTTGAACTTTTTCAAACTCAGCTTCGACGTGGATTAAGAGTAATCTTTAAGACAAAAGATGAGACACGGGTCCCACATGAATATATTGTATGCCTTCGTGATTCAAAAGATAAGGAATTTAAAGTGTTTTGTGATCCACATAAAGAATTAATAAGTTGTAGCTGTAGAAAGTTTGAGAGAATGGTTATTTTGTGCAGTCATATCCTTAAAGTTTTTATTAGGCATTACATAATGGACATTCTTGAGAAGTACATATTACCAAGATGGACAAGGGGATTCAAAAGTGCACATATATTGATCAAACAAGGCCAAGATGTGAAAGAAGATGCCAATCAATGGGTTCGAATGATTCAGTCTCAATTTTTAAGGATGACATTTGAAGCTTCTACTCATTAGGTCACACGTCATTCTGTGGAGAAGATGATGATGGATTGTAATAAGTTTGTTTTTTATTATGCAACACAAAATGGGAAACCTGTGGATAAAGAAAATTATGTAGTTAATATTGATAATGCCATGGGAAAATTGAAAGGTTTGAAGAAGAAGGAAGGTTTGAAACGGACAAGGCGACCAAAACCATTGCATGAAATTAATCTTCGAAAGTCAAGATGACCAAAATTGTCATCATTGAAAATGGTATTTTGTTCTAAATTTTAGAATTTAACTTGTATGTACATATGATGTTCTCATGTTATTGTTGGTTTGATGATTGTATCCTTTTTGTTTTTATAGGCTTCTACTTTGATCTCTTAGCCTCAATCAAATGGAGTTGGCATGACATCACAATTTTTAAACAGCCAGCAACATGATCAAGTAGGCTAATTATTTTTATTTAGTTTTTGCCTAAAAAATGTCAAAAAATTGATGTCTCTTTATCATTCTTATGTGCACAGCCTTACCCTGCAATCTCTCATCCATGGTCTAATGTGCTACACCATCCTAATATGTCATTGCAGTTTCCTCCTCTTTTACAACATCATCAGGTAATTCAAAAAATTTAAACCTATCTCTTTTATTTGTAATTTTCTATTTGCAATTTTTACTTGCATTCATTTTCATTTTTAGCATCTTGCTGCAATAAATCATCCACACATGGATGTCATATGTGAAGCTGGGACGCCACGACAAACTTTGACTCCTCCACTCTATGGTCCCTCTCAGGGCTCTCTTCAAAGAGGTCCATAGAAGTTATATTTGTTGAACAAAAAAGTCCTATCTAACTGTTTTGTGTTTGAAAGTTTTATGTTATGTCAATGGCATACTTATGTAGATGCCTTACAAATGTATGTTATGCAAACACAAAACAAACTTGCATCTGACCGAATTAGGGGATGTTCTCAGTTCGGATCATGACCTTCTAAAAGTGGCTTTCATCATTTTTCATGCCTGATGAAAATCCAGCTGCAGTATTATTGTGATGCATAGAGCTATTTTATCACTCTCTCCCCCAGTATTTCAAGTTTTCAACCACCATATCCAAGGTTCTGCATCATTGCAGGGTTTAAAATTGTGCAAGTTCTATATGCCATGTGCTTGTGGTCTATGGAAATGCTGCTAGGATTGAACTGTAGATAGGGCAGCACTGTTGAGATTTTTCTTCACTAGAAAGAATAATGATATTGATATTTTGCTTTCTTTTGTTGCTCTTTATCTAGTTGGAATCTCATATCCCATGAACAACTTATATATTCACAGGGAATTTCTTCATTGCCAATAGAATTACTTCTTACAATGTAGAAAGTACTCACTTCTAATTCCGTTGCAACAAAAACACTTCAGCACAATAAGAAGAGAAAGAGGAGGGGGAAAGCTCAAAATAATACAATACTTAGTTGGGAATAATTTAGCGGAGAGAGAGTCAATGAATTAAATTAGAAAATATACTAATTAATCCACCATTGGATTTCAAATGTTCAATCTTGGCTCTTAAAAAGAGCCACATCAAGGGCTGCTGTGTTTTTAACACAGTAGCCCCCTGGAACCCAATACAAGCATGGTTAAACCCAAGAGTTTAGGTCCGAAGAAGAAGCCCAGGGATAGGCCCAGTGATGTTAGCTAAATGTGTTAGGGTTCAAATGGAAGTGGGATATTTTTAAAGATACGAAAGAGCTGGGAAGTGGGTCTAGGAGGTGATTAACTTTTGGTGGAGTGATTTCATCCTATTGGAGAGAGAGATTTTACTACTAGTTTGCTTCAATTGCCACTGGTATGTAGTTTTTGATACTCCTTTGACTTACAGTAGTTAATCAAGTCAAAGGGTTATGCTATATATATATTTTTTGTTGTAATGGGAATGCATCGAGTGAATCTCCAGTGGACCATCTATTTATTTATGCTTAGTGAGATTTTAGTGGGTATGGTTGAACTTGAAATGTCTTTGAGTTGGGTTTCCTTCATTTAGGTGGCTACATAAATCATGAGCACAACAATTATTCGATCAAATTCCACAATCAATTTGCATTACTTTATGGTAACAAAACTAGTAGCCATTTAGTATTTATTTCTTCACCTGTCCAACAATATATACAAACACAAGTTAAGTGGAATTTTCTTAGTCTATAATAGTTTAAATTGAGATCAAACTCGCAAGGAAAATAAGAAAAATGGGATTTTAATATTTAGTCTTGATTAACATGGTAGATGGTGGAATGTTGAGTTTTAGAGAAATGGGATAGTTTTTGGGAATAGGGGATTTTGACATTTGGATGTTAGAAGGTTTGTGCTTATAGAATTAAATTTTTTTTGTTTATTTTTATTAAATAGGTTAGTAAATTTACTTGGAAGAAACTTGGTTCGGTGATAGAGATTGTGCGTTGTCGACAAAGAGGTAGGGATTTCTCCTTGGTTAAATTCTTCTCGTTCCTAAAAAGCATGGAAAGTTGTTTTCTCGAACCTTTCGTATCGTATTGAATCTTATAAATTCATTTGGGCTACTCTTGATTGTTCCAAGAGAGCCAAACCCACTACATGATTCATTGTATTACCTTTTCTTTGATTGATTTATTAAATATGTATATACACATTTACCCCTCAACGTGTCAAGTTTGATTGACACGTATTTGGATCTTCATGTGATGTGATCTATGTGACATAGCATTTAAATGGTTTTTAATGTGCATTTAGTGACATGCTGGATCACCGGGCAAGGGCCTCGGGTGCTTCCATGTTTAGGAACGATGATTCGGGGTTAAAGATTTTATTATGATATGGATTTGGGAAAAGGAAATGTTCGACGGATTTACACCTTCTTCATGGATTTACCGTACAGACCAATTTACGGTGCCGATGAATATGAAGTAGGGTACGGGTGTGGGAGCGATCCACAACCCTTCAGAGTCATGGGATGGGTGTTTGGAGGTTCGGATGGGCATAAGGAGACATTTTTCTACATAGCATCTTGATGCATTCATTCCGTTCTTTCATATTTCTGCCTTATTTCGTTACTCTTATTTGATATCCCTACTGAGCATTCGGCTCACCCTATTTATTCTTTCCCCTTTCAGAAGAGCCATCTACTAGTACAGATCCTCCAGATCAGCATGACGGCGCATGATTGTGGTGGCTTTACTTAGCAGAGTCATCCTAGAGTATGTTTAGCTATTAGTTTCCTTTATTTATGTTATGATACTTGTTATGGCGAGTAGTTGGATACTTTAGTTGTTATGACTATTTGGAAGGGCCAGGAGAGTACTCCGTGTGATCGGGACTCTTGTGCTATATATATATTATGCATGTGATTGTTGTGGAACCCCGGAGGGGCTTGTAATGTGGTGGGTGTCTAAAGTTTGTTGGATTGACTATAAAAGTGTGTTTTTATATTTTATGCAGGGTGACATTCCTCAATTTATGAGGAGATACTGCCGAAATTTTTATTGAAATTTTATGTCAGCTGGTGATGTGTCTAGTGTGAGTACGTGTCGTTTTGTCGTTTAGTTCACGTTCCGCAGATCGGGGCGTGACAACTTGGCATCGGAGGGAGGTTAGAGACTCACAGACCTAGAGTTATGTGTCTACTGGTAGGTTGATATTAGGTAGAGCATTTTCAGGCCACGTCACGAGCCCAGCTGATCTGTTATGTGTAGCGCCCCAACCCGAAAAATCACGCCCTAAGTCTGACGCGCTACTAATTTTACCAAAAATTCGGCAGCACTTCCCATTTGGATTATATTTTATCTTAAATACCCATTTGGATCTTATAGTTTTCCTTCTAGGTGGCAACTGGACTAGATCCCATGTATTGTTAGCTCTAAGAGCATTAATTTCATTATTCATGCTTGTATCCAGTTATTGCTCCTGGCTGCCTCACTATATCTATTAGGTTCTGTATGAACATCAATTGCAGCAAGAAAAGCTCTATGAGGTGCAGAAAAATTAATCATATTTACACATTTACAATAATCTATGTAATGTAGATCAGTGCATGGTAGTGACACAGCATTAGATTCATAATCTGTTAAGTACTTTGGTGGTTTACTAGTTCTTTTGTTTTGTGCCTGTCTGTTCTAATCTATTGGGATAATGTTTTTTGGTGATAACTCTTTTTCAGCTGAAAGTTGTTCCTCTAAATCATCTGCTGTCATCTTGACAGAACTATTATCTAAACTTAAAGGTTTAAGAAATGGAAAAATCTCTTCTCTGAAAATTACATCTCTACTAATAAAAGTTTCTCTGGTTTCTAGATCCATCACTTTGTAACCTTTGACTCCAATTTGGTATCCCAAGAAAACACAAGCCTTAGATTTTGGCAAAAACTTAGATGATAGGGGTCTATTCATTCTGGCTATGCAGAAACACCCAAAGGTTCTGAGTTCATTGTAATCATAATCCTTCCCAAACAGCATGTTAAAAGGTGTTTTCTTATTTAACACATCTATGGGCAATCTGTTAATTAAATAAGCTGCTGTTTGGATACAATAGCTCCAAAATTCTTCAAGTAATTTTGATTGTATCCTAATTGATCTAGCAACATTCAATAAATGTTGGTGTTTCCTTTCCACAACCCCTTTTTGTTGTGGGGTATATATACAAGTCCTTTGATGAAATATTCCATGTTTAGTATAAAAGTCACTCATGAGGAACTCATTTCCATTGTCTGTTCTAAAACATCTGATTTTCTCATCAAATTGTGTGACTACATATTCCACAAAAAATTCAATATGCTTCCTAGTTTCTAACTTATTTTTCATTAAAAATACCCAAGTGGTTCTGGAATAATCATCTACTAGGGTCAAGAAAAACCTATATCCTTCAATTGATTCAACATGACTTGGCCCCCATATATCAAGGTGAATCAAGTCAAAACAACTCTTAGATACAAAATTACTTAAACCAAAAGGCTTTCTTTTCATCTTGCTGAAACAACATACATCACAGTCTTCTATGTCATTAATATCATCAGAAATCATTTTGGTTACATTATACGAAGGATGGCCTAGCCTATAGTGCCAAGTCGTAGCAGTTACAGAATTCAAAACATGATTATCTCCTAAATCTTGCTTGACTTCAAAATTCCTCTTGATTCCAGTGTCCATCAAGTATAATCCATTATGCAAAATCCCCATTCCACTCTTCTTGTAGGTGTTTAGGTCCTGCATTATACACCTATCATTTGTGAAATTTAGTGCAATGTTATTATCTTTAGTCAATTTGCTCACTGAAATCAGATTAAAAGAAAAACTTGGCACACATAGAACATCATTGAGAACTAATTTTCCACCAAATGTGACTGTGCCTATGGCAATGATAGGCAGTGTACTCTTATCAGACAATATCACAAAATTACCTTATTTATCAAGTTATATGATTTAAGCAAATGCATATCAAATACTATATGATCTGTGGCACCACTGTCCAATATCCATTTATAAGAGTAGCATTTAGATAGATTACCTCCTGTTCCAGTGGCCTGATTTACTGAAGTCGATGCATGTTCATCATTTCCAATCCTGGTTTTGATGTAAGACATGATCTCCATCAGCTTGTCATCTGTTATTTGCATGCTTTGGCCATTTGGAGCAGTAGTCTCCACTTGATTGACTGAGTGTTGCTTGCCTTGATAATTGCCATTGTTTGTTTTCTGTCTTTTACCTTCTGGAAATCCCATAAGTTTAAAACATTGTTCCACCGTGTGGTTGTTTCTTTTGCAATATTTTCAAAACATTTGATCCTTCTTTCCTTGGAAACCCTCCTTTTGTGGTAGTCTTTGCCCTTTTACTGTATGACCTTTATATTGATTTGATCCACCAGTGTTGTTTCCTTGGAAAGCCATAGCCATGGCTTTTTGTGTGGATTGACTTGATTTAGACATATTTAGCTGCGTCTCTTCTTCCTTAATCAACCCCAATGCTTTGTTGATTTCAGGCAATGGTTCCATCATTCATATTTGTCGACTGAGACCTCAATATGCATCATTTAGACCCATCAAGAACTGTGTTAACATTTCCCGCTAGTGTTTGACATGTGCTTTACTGTAGCCACACCTGCCTTGTTCATCCAGCTGATCGCATTGCTCCCACAAGGATTTTAATCTAGTGTAGTATTCCATCACAGTGGAGTTATCTTGTCGAATACAATAGAACTGCCTAGAGATTTCGAGAACCTTGCACCATTGAAGGATGAAAATTTGTCCTTGATATCAGTCCATAGATCATGTGCAGTCTCCTTGTCTGACATGCTGGCTAGAACTGTTTCTGAAATATTGTTGGTGATCCATGTCTGAATGATACAATCACAGCTAGTCCATGCAATGAAATTCTCATCATCTTCACTGGGTATCTTGAGACTTCCATCTATGAAGCTAACCTTATTTCGGGTCTTAAGTGCCTTCAAAGTAGGTTGACTCCACATGGTGTAATTCTCTCCAGTTAGTTTGAAAGTGATCAGTGTACTCGTTATGAGGTCTCCTGGTAAGATGGTGTAAGGATTCAGCAAAGTACTTTGTGAAACAGTACCTCCGTTAACAGTGCCACTCACTGCTCTTATACTCGGTATTCCAGGAACATTTGTTTCAGCATTGCTCCTTACAATCATGTCATCAACTCCAGTTGAAGTCATGTTGGCAGCAGCAAATCTGGTATTTACCATCGATGCTCTGATACCGTGTAAAGTTTTGTAAGATTTGAGAAACAGAGAGTTAAGAAAAAGGCGAGAGAGGAAGAGTGAAAGCTTGTATTCAATTCATTCAAAATAATAATTAATCCCCTCTTTACAATTGTGTTTCAAGTGTATATATTAGACTCCCCAACGGCTAAGTCTTCCATCATGTACAAGATGTGCTATGATGGGACATTCGACCGTTTAAGGTAGACGATTGTTACAGAAGACGAAGATTGCTGGGAAGAAGAAAGCCAAGTAATTGGGCTTTGCCATAAACTGGACTTTAATAAACCCAAAGAAGGCCCAAACCAGTCTAAGCCCATTGTTGCCCAAACCAGTTTAAGCCCACTGCTTCTTCTTTCTCGAATGTCATCATCTTCTCAAACAACAAATCTTCTTCTCTTAACAATGTGCATGCACCCAAGGGCTTATTGGAAATGGGGTTCGGTGGAGGGTGGGCACTGGAGTGAGGTGAATATTTGGAAGGTGAAAATCCTATTGGGGCATGCTTTATCAGGTTGCTTGCCAACCACAGTAGCTTTACATACCAAACATGTGGATATTTTGGAGACGTGTCCACTTTTTGGGGCCTGTGTTGAGGATACTTTTCATGCATTAATTTTTCATGCATTAATTATGTGCTATCATGTTAAATAAATTTGGAGAAGCTCGGTTTTAGGAGATTTAGTGGGTTCTGTGGTTTCTTTTGTGGAATGAAGGCAACGATTACTCTTAGTTCACAAGAAAGAGGAGCTTGATATGGTGACAATGTTAGTATGGGGAGTCTGGAATAATAGACGCATGTTTTCAAGACTTTGTTCGAAGATTAGTGAATCAAGTAGCTCACTCTCTTGGTAAAGCAACTGATTTTAAGTCTGGTCATAAGGTGTGGAAGTTAGACCCCTTGTTTTTTTTAACTAATGTAATGGCATTAGATTCTATAGGAATGAAATTCCCTTAAAAAAATCATTATGAAGTCTATATAGAATTATTTTTTTGATCTTTTTTTTTGTAATTTCTCAATATGTGCCTTATTTTCTTTTTAAAAGTCAATCTCTTGCCATTACAAATTATGGGTGTACATGGGTCTTTGAAATCTGGCTTGACTCGGTCATTATCCAGTTGACCCATTATGTTTTTTTACTGGACCGGATTTCTGATACATATTTTACAAATTTATAGATTATCAGAAGATATCTATTTACATTCCACTGCTTTTGAAAAATATCTAAAGATATTTACACTTCACATAAATTATAGAATATCTAATCACACCCTAAATAATGAAAAATTTGCATAATTATTAAATACATCCTAAAGATAAAAAAAATATATAACAAACAAATATGCTATCACAATCTCATGATCCCCTCAACTCCATTTAAACAGATTGCAGAGCTATTGCGTGATACGAGAAGGAGAATGAGGGTGATCGATGATAGTCAATAGCTATAAATAGCATAGCTTGTAACAAAGAAGATAGACTAAATAAGAGCACATGCAATCGTGTGTGTTTAGTGGGGACATTAGTTGTTGTTGGAATGTGAGTTTTTGCTGATGTGGATATATTGCGAGATGTGTTTTGCTGATGTGTTATTTTGGGAGATGTGTTTTGGTGAGGCCAATCTTGATTTGTGTGTAGTTTTGTTGTGGAAATGATGTACGAAAAGAAAATAGTTGGTTTGAATAATGGAGAAATGAATAATTATATTGGGAGATGTGTTTTGCTGATGTGGCTGTATTGAAATATGTGTTTTGCTGATATGACCGTATTGGAAGATGTGTGTGGTCTGAATTTTTGTGTGATAGAAGTGGGGTCCAGAGCAATCACAATGGTGTGGTTTTGCAGGGCCGACAAACTCATATTTTGGGTACCATTTTTATTACAAAAAATTCAAACCACAAACATCTCCCAATACAACCACATCAGCAAAACACGTTTTCCAATATAGCCCCATCAACAAAACATAAATTCCAATACATTTTCTTCTCTCAATTTTAGTCAAGCCAACCACTTTTCAATTCTTCATACTATCCCTATCAAATTTACACCAAAATCAAGACTATGTCCCACCTTTATTACAAAAAATAAAGTCATAGAATCATTCATATCATCAAAACACATCCCAATACAGTCACATTAACAAAACACATCTCTCAAAATAACTTCATCAGCAAAAACACATATTTCCACACACATTTGTTGCCCAGCAAAACCACACCATTGTGATTGCTCTAAATAATTTTAATGGGGACAATAAGATGTTAACCATTGAAATTGCTCTAACATTGACTTTACCAAGTCGTCCAATCTGAGTCCTAGATCAAGCAAATAATGGAATCGTAATCGTAAGATGGAATCATTCCCAATAGCCCTTACATTCCTGATCGAGAAAAAAATACCCAGCCTTGAAATACTATAAATTTTTGAAGCAGGTGTGAGAGAGACGAATAGGCGAACATGATAGTCTGGATCTATAGAGAGAAAAATCTTGTTAGAGAGACGACTAGACGAACATGACAACCTAGATAGAAAGGAAATCTTGCTAGCTCATTTTCATTGAAACCCATTCCTAACAAATAATTGCAGAGAGAGACTCAATCAAACAATATCCCATATCAATGAAATATTTTGCAAATGCACGTACCTTCGTTGACGATCACAAGAGACCATCATCCAAGACACTCAATGTTTCATATTCGCATATGCTTGTATTTGATAGGATGAAGGTTTGCTGAAATGGGACATGGCTATTTGTGGAGGAGGACAATGACACTCTAGCCATGTTCCCGACTAGTGTGGAGAAGAAGAGGAGAAGGCATAGAAATTCTGGAATGGGAGGGTTGCTATGACAAAGGATATAGGAGTTGATAAAACGGAAGGGTTGCTGTCAAGAAGGATTGAGAATAGTAGAGGCTTGAAACGGTTGGTGTGAGAAGTTTTAGGGTTGTCAAATGCATATTAATCTCTTTTTTTTTTTTTTTTTTTTTTTGCAGCCTATGTGGAGCAGGAGCACTGTTGGTTGAGAATGAGACTTCCGTTTTGAATAGATACTTGTATTACTATTGTAAATTTCCATTTTTAATTTTGATCCAAGAGATTGTTTATAGATTATGTTTCAATCATAGACCACAACACTCTAAACCATTTATTTTTAATTGTTATATAACTGTCGCATAAGATATATATCTAAAAAGTCAATCGAAATAGTTAAGAATATATGGTTTCTGATTTGCAAAAGCATAAGTACAAATAGGTTCCAATATAAGTATATATGTGTTCCAATTTGTAGCAGTATGATGGCATGACCAAAGGCACCCCATATTTTATTTTAGGAAATTTTTCATTCTATGTACACATTTAAAGGTGTTCTTTGGCATATAAATTGATAATATTTTGCAAACATGTTCGTTATATCATTGCACAATATTGATTATATGGTTTAGTATTTAATTAAGACGATACCACATAAATATTTGCTTTTCTTTACCTTTGAATGCAAATAGCGGGGATAAAATAATAAGGGACAATTCTTTCCCTTTGACTCCAACACTTATGTCACTCCCTTTCTTATTTCGCCATCTTCACACCAGACGCTCAACTGTGAAGGCCCCTTGTCTTGACTTTCAGTTGCTTGGACTATATAATGTTATGCCAATTTCAAGGCTAACACAACTGATTTGGTTCTAGGATGATGAATCCCCTTTTTCCCAAGCACTCCAATCAGATGGATGCCAAGTTTGAATATGTAGACAATGGATATGTTTTCTCAAGCAGGACATGCCTTTTGTGTATTTTCCATCAACGGGTTTGAATTTTTCTTTCCTTTTATTGGCTTAAAATGCACAAACTTGTAGGTCAACCCCTCTTCTAGATTCTCCTAGAAGCGTTAGGGAGTGCAAAATCCACTCATGTTTATGATATTAAATACTCAATCTTTATGAGGTTTCTAGCACAAAATATTGTCCAATTGTGTGATTTAATGACAGGTACAACTAGATGCTATTTATTTGGAAAAGTTGATTCTGGGTGAAAAGTGAGCCAGGGGTGAGCTAGGTGAGGCCGCAAGTTGCGGGATTTGCAGAAACGGGCCTGGCTAACATGGCAGTAGGGACAATGTTTTTTTTTAGAGTTCAAGACTAAACCCTAGGGGCTGAAAACCATTCGAGATTTTCCAGAATACAAAGGATAGAGAGGAGGCATTCCAGGAGTGGCAATTCCTTTTTTTCCCCCATCGATTCGAACAATTGTCTTAAGTATTTGTTGATTTTTATTATTGATATGTGTAGCTAAATACTTTTTAGCTAGGATTTGATATTTTCTTCTACTGAAACTTTGTGCACAGGTTGATTGTTGATTAGACTGGATTTAATTCATTGTTCTCCGAATTTATTATTGATTTCCTATTGTTATGCATGTCTGGCTATCATCATAATATTTAGGAATTGTTAGTTGAACATATTCGGCTGACCATGACCCGGTGTTTGACGAAGTAACAAAAACTTGTTTTGTGATTCAAATTTGGGAACATTGAACATAATTGAATGGGTGATAGACCGTTGCCTTAAGTTGTGCGATTATCGATTTCCACGTGCTGATGCTTATCTTAGGAAATTCTTAGATACCAAACCAATACTCCTTTGATAAGAAAAGACCTTTAGTTGGACCAAAGTCAGGGTCATTGTTTAAGGAATTCTAATTCTTGGAGCTAGACCAAAGTATTTCAATTGACATCGTTAAATTCTTAATTTGTTTAGTTGCAGATTAATTTGTGTGCATGGGTGGAGGTAGTTGAACTAGCCAAATCCAAGCTAATTTTCATCCATTGTTGAATTAGTTATTTTATTTAAGCTAGTTAATTTTTCTATTATTAATTAAGCATACGAATTAGTTTACACTATTGTTTGTCTTTCAATTGATTTTTACAATACCCCTTTTGAATTTCGATCCTTTTCACTGTTACTACCTTGCGACCGTACACTTGCGATTGGATAAAACCAGTCGGTATTTATTGTGATAAAAAAGTATCGATCAAGTTTTTGGCGCCATTGCCGGGGGTTATTTAGTTGATTACTGGTTGTTCACACGGCAATAGTGTTCATCTTAGTTGATTTAATTATTGTTCAATAAAATTTACATCGTCTAATTTGTTTGTAGGTACCTACTTGTTCTTTGCAGTGCATAAGACATCGGACGGGATCAACAGACAATTAGTCGAAGGGAATGCTGAAGTTGCCGAAGCCAATGTCAGAATTCCTATGATGAATCGGTATATTCCACAGAATATTGCTTAGCCTTCTTGTATTAATTACCAACCGACAGGGGCTGCCAATATTAGCTTGTCACCACAGTTACTGAATTCTGTACCCCACTATGAGGGGCATTTTGACGAAGATTCTCATCTACACTTGAAGGATTTTACTGATCTTTATCGAACCGAACATTTAACTGGAATCACGGCTGATAATTTGAAGTTGGTGCTCTTTCCTTTTACTCTAAGGGGCGGCGCAAAGATGTGGTATAATGCCATTGAAGCAGGATCTATTGGTACATGGGAACATATGGCGACTAAATTTTTGAGGAAATTTTTTCCAGCTCATAGAACCAAACAGCTTGTGCGTGACATTCAAAATTTTTAGCAAAGGGATGGAGATTTGTTCTATGAAGCATGGAAGGATTTTAAAAATAAATTAGCTCGTTGCCCAACCCACAATTTACACAAGGATGATGTGGTTTTGCATTTTTATGAAGGGTTGAACAAGGCTAATAGAATGAAAGTTGATTCTGCTTACAATGGAGTTCTTATGAGAAAGAGTAGCGAAGAAGTTATGGAGTTATTTGAAGAATTGAGTGAAGACTCTCAACAATTTTCTACAAGGGGTAGAAGCTCAACAAAGCGACAAGGCATATATGAGGTGAGATCTGACGTCAAAGTTGAAGCGGAGATGTGCAATATTAATCGAAAAATAGATATGCTTGTTGAAGATTTGATAAGAGTGACTATAAAGGTTCCATCACAAGCTGAGACCCTTTGTGCAGTCTGCTCTAAGAAAGATCATCTGACTAAAGCTTGTCCATTAATATCAATGAATGATCAAGTGCAAGTCAATTTCTTGGGAAATTACGACACGTGGAACCAAGCTTATCCTTGGCGCAACCACCCTAATCTTTCTTGGAAGGGTGATCAAAACACAATGAATGCAGCAGTCCTAGCACTACAACCAGCAAAGAAGATTGATTTAGAGACTACCATGCTGCAATTCATTCAACAAACAACTCAGGCTATCCAAAAATTGGAAACTCAAGTGGGACAGATAGTGAAGGAGGTGAGCGAACGAAAGAAGGAAGAGCTGCCTTCTCAACCTCTCAATAACCCAGCTGGGCATGACGAGTTGAAATCCATAACCCTTCGAAGTGGCAAGATTATTGACAATAAAGTGCTGTCGCCAACCCCTGACGCAGGGTGCAAGCCGGTCATACATAGGGTGTAGGAGGTCACAAATCTAGGCAGAAAGAAGTCAAAGATTGGGGAAGAGATCCTCTACCTTTCCCACAAATGTTAGTAAAAAGGACAACTGATTCTAAGGTGCATGATATTTTTGAAAATTTGCGTAAGGTAGAAATCAATATTTCATTGCTTGATGCCATTAAATAGATTCCTTCTTACGCTAAATTTCTCAAAGATTGTTTTACTAAAAAGAGAAAATTTTCTGCACATGAAAAAGTTGCTTTGAGTGAAGAAGTGAGTGCTGTGTTGCTGAATAAACTTCCACCCAAGCTTAAAAGTTTTACCATACCTTGTAAGGTGGGAAATCAATTCTTTGAGAAGGCATTGCTAGACTTAGGAGCGAGCATCAATTTAATGTCATTTTCTTTGTATAAGAAATTAGGATTGAGGAAATTGCAAGAAACTTTCATCACTTTGCAGTTAGCTGACCGCAGTATTAAAAGACCTAAGGGAATTTTAGAAGATGTGTTGGTAATTGTGAAAGACTTAATTATGCCTGTTGATTTTGTTGTGTTGGATATGGAGGATAATCCTAGTTCGTCCTCTATACCTATTATTCTTGGTCGTCCTTTCATGACTACTGTGGATATGAATATTAGTGTGAAAAGGGGGACTGTAACAATGTAGGTGAATGATCAAGAATTAGAGTTTTGTGTGTTTGATTCTTCTGAACTTCATGATGATAAAAGTGATTGTTTTGGTGTTGGTGCTACACATAATCTTTTGAGTGAGGTTTTTCAGGTTACAAGTCTTGATCCAGTTAAAGTAATGGTGACCCATGGTTTGGAGAATAAAATCGTGAATACAGATGACATACAATATGGGAGCCAAATAGAGGAAGTAATAGAGGCATTTCATCGGGCCCAGCTGTATGTTGGTAAGGGTATTCCTCCTTTTGAACAATTGACGCTACTAATATATCTCTTATTTCTTCTACAGTTAAGGCACCTACTTTGAAGCTAAAACATTGCCCAACCACTTGAAATATATTTATTTGAGAGAAAACGAGACTTTACTGGTCATATTAGCGGCAAATCTCAATTTGAGAGAAAAGGAAAAATTATTACAAATTTTGAAAAGGCATAAAACTGCCCTTGGATGGTCTATTGACAACATCAAAGGAACAACCCTACTAGATGCATGTATTAAATTTTGCTTGAAACTGATGCATTGCCAACTTGGGAAGCACAGAGGCGGTTACATCCACAAATGAAAGATGTGGTGGAAACTGAAATTTTGAAATTGTTAGATGTGGGAGTGATCTACCCAACTTCGGATAGCAAATGGGTTAATGGGCATCATGTGAAGCCTTATTGGGAGTCGATTTCACTCACAATGAAAGAAGTTGTCCGATTTGATGTTTTAGATCCTTGACGAATTCTAAAGCTATATCCGGCCGAAGACAATAAATTTAGCACATCATGGGAGGTAATTAACCCATGTGGAGGTGGAGCCTCTTATTAGACATCTTTGAGCGGCTAAGTCTTCTCACCCTTTTCTTTTATTGCACATTGAATTTTCGTCATCAAAAATTTAAATTATGTTCTATTTCCTTCTGTTGGCCCAAAATGGTGTATGTTTGCAGGTGTGCCAGAGATTATAGTCTCTCAAACTGTCAAAATAATAAAACTTGCATCGATTACTATCTAACTAAATCAAATGAATGTATGAATTACCTTAGGACCTTAGTAATTCTAGGTTCCCCAACTCCACTGGAAGTGCGCTTTGTTGAGATTAGAAGAAATAAACATCAAATGACACCAAGCACAAATTGACACAACGATAGTTGGCATTGATACTTGATTGTTCAAAACAGAGGTAATATCCTAATGGATGGCATACTAAAATTACAGAATTGCAAGGAAATCGCTTGGATAATAATAAACTTGATTCTGATGTAAGCTCTTGGCTTGAGTTGATTGCTCTTGGCTTTTTTTTTTTGTTTCTTTCGCTGATCTATTCTTTTTCTGTCTACCACATTACTTAAAACTTTCCTTCTACCAATCACTGGCCATATCTCACGCTCTCCTTCCAGTAAGCCCTACTTTTTTGGACAAAACTCAAACTTCCAGTCATGCAGCTTAAACAATTCATGGCAGTTGGTTTTTACACAACTCTTGCCACCTGTCCATATTTTAGCTACTGGTTCCTCATTTTTAGGCCAAACTGTTATACACTCCTTGCTGGACTTGAACTCTTCATGTTGGACCAAATTAATTCTTCATGAGCTGCTTATTTGGGCCAACCTCCTTTTTCTCTACCTGGGTTAATCTTGAATAACCATCATGGGCCTAATCTTGAAGTTGGGCCTGCCCTACAGAGAGATGGTATCAACAATTGCCCCCTCAGCTCAAATTTAACTATCCGATTGAGTTGGATTCTGAGCTGATTTGTCGCGCCTTTTCATATTCTGTTCAGTTACCTTTATTAATTCGAAAACTCTAGCTGCTATTCCGGTCTCCCAGCTCATAAAGACTCTTGTTCCAAATATTTTTCCATTATCCTTCGTACCTTCTTGAGCACTATCGCCTATTTCTTTACTCTCTATGACGTCTTTCCTTCCTCCCGATTCCACTACTAACTCACACCTTCCCATAGATAAACTCCAACCCCTTGCGCGTTTAGATCACAATGAATTACTCGCCAATCAAGTAGACATTCTTTCTGCCTTAGAACGCCATCGTTCCTGGCCAAAACCTCCGGCTGATTGGTCCTCCTAGGTCTCACGCCTCCGTGTTGAGTTCGGTGTGCAATGGGTCAATCAAGGTTTAGATCACCTGATTGAGATGTCTCTGGAAGCGATTCCTTTTGATGCTCCTCTCCTTTTCGCTGCTTGCTGCTTTTGGTCTCGGTCCACCAACTGTTTCATATTCCCTGCGGGTCAGATGACCATTACTCTCAAGGATGTGTATGCCCTTTCTAGTCTTCCCATCACTGGTCAGGATGCTCCTAGTCTCTTTTCCTCTGTTCGTCTCGGAGAGGTTGGGATTGAAGATAAAAAGCCCTATTCATACAAAGGGCTGAGTTCCACCAAATGTACTGGTACCCCCAGCTATCGAGAGAATGTCCTCTTCCTTTGGTGCTAGATCAGTGGGTATATCTTCGGGACTTTCGCTAATCAACCTGCCAAAGACTATTTACCTCTTGCATGTGCCCTAGCTGAAGGTCAAAATGTGGCTCTAGGCAACATCTGGTTAGGTCGCATCTACCATTGTTTATCTCTTATTACTTTTGAATGCCCATACTTCCATCGTATTTCTGGTAGTCTTTGGCTCGTTCAGCTCTGGCTATTTCATTACTTTCCTTTTCTTCGTGCTCCCAGTTACTAATTCCCTCTTCGCTTTTACTCTTATGGAAAAGCTGTCTTGTCTTGCACTAGTGAAAAATCATTTGTCGAGATGTTCAATTTCTTTCTGAGACTATCACCTACTCGTTCAGATAGGATTACTTGCTATTTTCTGAAACCCTTCCATGCGGCCCTCAACTTCTAGTACCGTCTTCTTGTGTACTTATCTCTCATATCATGGACTTTCCTCTCCGAGATTTCTGGGCTTATGTTACTACACCTAGATATCTTCATGAGGGTGCCAATGTAGACAACCTGATGAATCCTGCTTGTGGTTTTGAGGCATACAATCCACATTTCTGTGCCAGACAACTTGGTTGCACCTAAAGCATCCCTTTGGATTATCTCCATCATTATAATTCTCTTGGTGAAGAGAGAACAGTAATACAATCCCGAGAAGTGATAGAGAGCCAAGTTACTGCCAACACCAATTCCTTGAAGAAATTTGTGTTTCAATTGCTACCTCCCTTTAAGCCAAGCTGCACTCCTTCTTATCTATTTTGGAGAGATGACTATTATGTCGACCTACTTTCTGCTCTGGAATTGCCCCTTTCAGGTTCCACCCGTACATATGCCAATAAGTATTTCTTAAACTCCGCCTACTTGCATATTTGATGCTCTGTCCTAACCAATTGGTATGTAACAGTTCCTGGTGTACCTATTTCTTCCAAGAGGTTAAAGAAAGTGAAAACTGAACCTTCCTCTCCTAAGACAGATTCTGTACTCATATAGGAAAACCTCAATCCAGTTCCGTACCAATCGAAGTTTCTATAGAAGATGGTAGTGATTCTTATGACCTCTCCAAGGAAGGTGACAGAGAGCAAGTTTAGACTACCCATGTTGCAAACACCACTGAGATGACTCCCAAGACTTCAATTCAACAGGTTGTTGAGTCAAGTACTGCTCATTCATCTCAGGTATATCCATTACTCAAGTATTAATCATCATATAATCCTCAATACTAACCAAATACATGACTGTAGGTAAAGTCGTATAAGTTACTGACCTCAGTAATTTCCACTACCGTGATAGATCCTTTGGTTGGTTTAGACTTTTCCTTTTTGTCTCTATCTTCTGCCATTAGTAAAGCACCTACTGAAGAAGAACTGCAACATGCTACCAATGAAATGGTACTCATTTTATGAAACGATATTCTTGACATTCAGGAAGAAGATAGCCAGAATGCTATGAAGTACTTAAAAATTCTCCAGGCAGACGCCGGAATTACTCCTGATGTTAAGAGTAGGCTCATCCAACTTGAACGCGAATTGCGCCACCTTCTTTCCGTTTTTCAACAGGACGTGACTCAGGAACAATCTCTAACTCAGAATCTGGAAAAGCTCAACACAAACCGGATTTCCTATGAAGGTTTGTTACAAAATTCAGAAAAGCTGGCTGTCAAAGATGTCAAACTACAAACCGCAATTCTTGCCTCTCAAGAGAAGATTGAAACCCTAGAGCTCAAAATCCAAACTTTGAAAGATCAGGTCGAACGCCAATTTGATGCGAGAAGTCAGCTGCAAGATAAATCTCAAGCCTCTCAGACAGAACTCCATGCTTTTGGATCTACCATGAGGCAACAATTATCTGAGGCCCAAATTTGGTCTGTCGACTTGCAGCTAACTCAATCTCGTCTTCATGCTCACAAAACCACTTGGTCTACAGTGAAGCACTTGTTAGATTGACGTTACTGCCAGAACAATTTCTTTTGTTGTTTTCCTTGAACATTTGCCAATGTTTGGCCTTTCTTGTTTCTGAACTATGGTATTTTTATTTTGTTGGCCATTATATGGCCTTTCTTTTGAACAATTTGAATATTATGTTTCCATCTATGACTATTTGCTTTATTTTGTAGCCTGAGGCCATCTAATATTTTATTTATCTTTGCGGCAGCAAATGGCCCGCTTATATATGGCTAAAATAGCCTGTTTCTTACATAATCATATTTACAAAGATAGATTCCCAAATACTGGGAACATACGGCTTTAAATACTTGCCATTTATAAATCTTCTATGTGGCTGACCATCCAAGTCTGCCAATCAGTACACATTCCCCTGTAAACTTTTGTGTACTTTGAATGGTCCCTCCCAATTAGGAGACCATTTACCCAGCACTCGATCTTTAGTTCCTGGTGGTAGAATCACTCTCCACACCATTTGACGTCGTAGAAAACTTTTTTCACTTTCTTATTATATGCCTTGGATACTTTCTTGTTTTGGACAATCATCCTGTTAAGAGCCTCCATCCTGCCATCATCCAATTGCTCCAGTTCCATTGCCATGGCTTCTGAATATTCATCAGCAGATAGATGATGTTGTCTCATGACCCTTAAAGAAGAAACTACCAGTTCCATAGGTAGCACTGCGTCATGCCCATAAGTGAGAGCATAGGGACTAGAAGCTATGCTCATTCTCTTTTATATGCAATAAGTCCATAACGCCTCTGGTAGTATCTTGTGCCAGGCTCTAGGATTATCTTCGATGGTTTTCTGCAAAATAGCAATGAGTACCTTATTTGAAGCCTCTGCTTGCCCATTAGCTTGAGCGTAATATGGAGTAGATGTGAGAAGTTTGACTCCATAATCTTCCAATAGAGCTTTTACATCACCTCCAGTAAACATTCTTCCCTGATTGATAGTGAGGGTCTCTGGAATCCCAAACCTGAAAATAAGTTCTTTGATAAAATCAACGTCCTCACTTTGTTCTACCTTCTTCAAAGGTATGGCTTCCATCTATTTCGTGAAGTAGTCGGTAGCAACTAGAATAAAGTGGTGTCCTTTTCAAGAAGCTGGAATGATTTTCCCAATGATATCCAATGCCCATCCAGGTATTGGTCATGGCTTCACAATAGGTTTCATGTCAACTGTTGGAAAACTCTGAAGACTATCACACTTCTGGCACTATTGGCAGCCTTTGGCATATTGAATACAATCCTTCAAGAGGGTCGGCCAATGGTACCCATGTCTTCTTAACAACCATCGCATCTTTGGGCCAGCTTGATGGGCTCCACAAATACCTTCGTGCACTTGTCGCATCATTTTAATGCCATCTAGAAAGTCAGAACAGCGTAGTAATACTCCATCAACTCCTTTTCTGAACAACTCATCCTCGATCAGCACATAACTGCGAGCCAGTACCCTAACCTTTCTTGAAGCTTGATCATTTGGATATTTTAGATGGTTGACGATCTCCTTTCTCTAGTTTTCCATCTAAGCTTGAACAGCTAAATAGTTTACCACCATGCCTCTGTCTTTGATGGATAGGTGAGACCGCTTTTCCACCGTAATAATCTGTTGCACCAGGTCTTCTGGTAGAGTCAAGCCAGAGGCTAATTGAGCTAGCCCATTGGCTTCGTAATTCTGACTTCGTGGAATGTACTTCAATTCAACTTCTTCAAAGTCATCTAAGAGTTGTAAGGTAGTACTGTAATATCGTGCCAAAGAAAATCTAGCACATTTATATTCCCCGGATAATTGTTTCAAGACCAGTTAAGAGTCTCCAACCACCAAAATATTTCTGGCTCTTAATTCATGTAAGATCTCCAAGCCAATAATTAACGCTTCATATTATGCCTGGTTGTTAGTACATTCAAAATCCAAATTAAAGGCTAAGGCAGTTTTTGTACCTCTTTGGAGATTGAATTACTATCCCAGCACTAGCAGATGTTTCTGTGCTTGATTCGTCAAATCTGAGTAACCATTCTTCTTCTTTTGGAACTACTTCTATGGTCACCGTGTTTTTCCAAGCTTCAGGAACTTCAAGGCATGGATGTTCAACAAGGAAATTAGCTTAAGCTTCTCCTTTTATGGCCTGCTGTGGCTTCCATTTGAGATTGAACTCCGTTAAGGCCAATGAGCATCGACCAATTCTTCCTGTCAACAATGGTTTTGTTAGCATATGCTTGATCAGTTCCAACTTTGAGATGACATACACCTTCGCCTGGAACAGGTAATGTCTCAGTTTGGTACAAGCATAGTACAAGGTCAGGCACATTTTCTCTACCACCAAATAACGCTTCTCTACATCTACCAGCAATCTGCTAAAGTAGTAGATTACCCTTTCTCTACCAACTTCATCATCTTGAGCAAGCAGGCATCCAATTGAATCATCAGTTGTCGAGAGATACAATTTTAAGGGTCCGGCCCTGTTGGGTGCCATGAGAACTGGTGGTTTGCTAAGATAGATTTTGATGGCCTGAAAGGCTTCCTCATGTTTGGACTCCCATCTGAAGACATCTTCTTTCTTCAACTTCAACAACTTTGAAAAGACTTTGGTTTTACCTGCGAGATTAGATATGAATCTCCTAAGGTAATTTACCTGGAAGAGGAAACTTTGAAGTTACTGCTTGTTCCTTGGTGGTTGAGCTTGACAAATTACTTTAGTCTTGTTTTGGTCAACCTCCATACCCCTCTGATGGACCAAAAAGTCTAGAAACTTTGCAGCTTTGACCCCAAATGCACATTTCAAAGGATTGAGTTTCAAATGATATTGGCGCATTCCCTCGAACGCCATTCTTAGATCAACTAAATGGTCATGAGATTTCACAATGATATCATCAATATATACCTCTAGTTTTCTGCCAATCAGATCGTGAAAAATCACGTTTGTGGCTCGCTGGTAAGTAGCACCAGCGTTCTTTAGCCCAAACGGCATTACTATCCATTCATAAGTACCTAATGCACCTGGACACCTGAATGCCGTCTTAGAAACATCCTCTTCTGCAATATAAACCTGATTGTACCCAGAGAAACCATCCATCATAGATAGTAATTCATGTCGAAATACACCATCTATAAGCATATCAGCAATAGGCATAACATAAACATCTTTTGTTGTAGCACTATTTAAATCTCGAAAATCAACACATACTCTTATTTTGACATTTTTCTTAACTACCGGTACAATATTGGCTAACCATTCAGTATACCTGGTAGGCCGTATAAATCCAACCTTAATAAGGTTTTGTATTTCCTCTTTCACACGTAGTTCCACCTCAAAAGACATCCTTCTCGGTGGTTGCTGATATGGCTTGTATCCTTGTTTTATAGGTAGTAGATGTTCTACTACCTTTCTGTTCAGTCCTGGCATTTCATGATACTCTCACGCAAAACAATCGACAAATTCATGGAGTAAATGTATAAGTGGTACCTTAATAACAGGGTCTAAGGTAGCACTGATGAATGTTACCCTAGGCTCCTCTTGCCCCCAAGATTACCTCCTTAAGAGGATCTTGAGTTTCGGCCTGTAAGTCATCCAAACGAGCCGGTGCTGCCTTCAAGTCACTCCAACATAATTCTTCATCTTGCGGCTTCACTTCGTAACCATCTTCCTCTTTTACTATCATATCTTTTTCATCGATCTCTTCTATCATGATTTTATTTATGGCAGCCTGCATAGTTAATTTTTTGATTGTGGCCGCCACTACCTCTTTTTCTTTCTTGGATCGTATCATCATGAGATTTCTTCAATGATTGGTTCCAACCTCCTCGGCCTGACTGGAATGATGGTCGATGGTTGTAACAAGTGTTTCGCTACTTTTTTCACCTCTTCCTCTTCCAATACACATCTGATTGGTCCACATTCAGCATGATAATAATGAGCCTCCACCTGGTCTAAGGTAGTCATGAAAGGATGATTATCTGCCCATATGATCTCCACATCGTTTCCCCTCCAGCAAACCAAGAGTTGATGCATAGAAAATGGAATGCACCAATTTGAATGAATCCAATCTCGACCCAGCAAGTCCTGGTAGTTGGCCTGAGTGTTGATAACAAAGAAGGCCATCACGGAAGATTTCTGTTCTATTGCCAAATCTAATGGTAGTATCCCAATGGCTTTAGTGATTTCTCCAGTAAAACCTGCCATTGTCACTTCAGTTGGAATCAAATCATGTTCAGTTTTACCTAGCAGTTTGAGTACTGATCGTGGAATAGTGTTAACTGCCGAGCCATTGTCCACCAACACCCTATCAATAGGACGTCTATTCATCTTTGTCTTGACATACAAAGGTTTGATGTGCTGTGACATTTGGATTGAAGGTTTCTCTAGAACCACTCTTTTTGGAACTTCCTCATCTACAGCCTGAACTATCACCGAGCTACAAGGTTGTCCTGCCATCTTCCCCTTTACTGAAGATCCCCTCGTGCCAGCTTCTTTGGTTTGATTTCTAGCCTGCCACATAGATGGTAAAACTAGAGTAGCAGTAACACAATCATATGGTACCTAGATTGTTCCAATAATGAAATCTTTTATAGGTGATTGTTCCTTCATTGTTTGACCATGTGCTTGCTCTTTCCGAACCCAATTCCAACTCCTTTGTTTGACTAATGGTCATTCTGTTCCCTGTAAATGCAGCATGTGGGTAGCATACTGCCTTTGCTTTCTCCTTAATTGGGTTCTGGTTAGAGGCGCTGGGAACTTCTTATGTCTCACCACCTGCCATTTACCCGGAAGAGTATTGGCTAGTGGTTTTATAAATACTTTTCTTGTCTGGTTCTCATTCCCTTTATTGCATTGAGGAACATACGTCTTTGGCTCCCATGTCTGACCCCTTTTCTCCAATTTCCGTTTGAGTTCCAGATAGTTCCGTAAATCCACATCAGTGGCATGCATGGCTATTGCTACCGGAGGAAATGGGTCTTCATCAACCAATATAGAGTCTTTGGCAGGAAAACACAAGATTCCTTTGCTGATCTCCTCCTAAATCATATTCTTCAATGTCCAGCAATTGTTGGTGGTATGGGACCATACATCATGGTACTTGCAGTAGTCTTTTCCTTTTATTTCTTCAAGAGATGGTAGCTTATGTCCTGCTGGAAATGTCACAAACCTTTCTTGCCAAAAAAAATCAAAAATTTCTTTTGTTTTGGAGATATCAAAAGTATAATTGACATTGCACCAATGGGCTATTTCTTTGCTGCCTCAGCTGATTTGGGTTTGGACAATGCTGGGCAAACCCAAACCTTTTTCTCTGTTGTGACTTCAGCAGCATCTACCTCCACTTCTTGGTATTAGGTACCCATAGAAGACTTCTTTCTCCTTCATTCTTCTTTCAACAGTTCATCGTATTTCGCTACCTTCGCTGCCATTTCATAAAAATCATAAAATTCCATACCTTGAAATTTCTTTCTGAGTTTAATGTCCAGCCCTCGTTGTGCCATTTTGAAAAACTCTGATTCAGGCAGATAAATCCTGCACCTATTCTGTAGCTTCTTGAAACGGGCAATATAAGCATCAGTGTTCTCGCCAAGTTTCTACACCAGCCTTAATAGTTCAGCCACAGACACCTTGGCTCAACTCGAAAAAACTGAGTGTCAAATGATCTCTCCATATCCCACCATGTGTTGATGGAATTCCTTGGCAGTGTGGAGTACCAGGTAAAAGCAGCTCCTGTTAGTGAATTAGGAAACAACCTGAGCCTCAAGTTGTCAAAGTTGTCATAATTGGCGAGTTCTCCACATTGCACACTAAAGCGACCAATGTGTTCCACAGTGGATAGTCCTTCTTCTCTGGTAAACAGAGTGAAGTCTGGTACTCTAAATCCTCATGGATAAGGATTTTCTCGGTCTACTGTGGCTGGGTAAGGCTTATGATATTCTGGCCGGCCCATTTGCCTCATGCCCTGTGATAGGTGCAAAAATGCACCTGTATTTCTGATCTTTAGGGATATTAATTATGATCTTTTAAGTCCAATTACTACTTAATTGGTGTTTTATTGAGCAGGTGATAGCTGGCTGGAATATGGGTGATTTAAAGAGTTTTCTGGACAAACAGTGCAACTTGATTGTGAACACATTGCGACCAAAGTGCGACCTATTTGCGGCCGCAGATTTTATCGGGCCAGTGACATAATTTTAAGGGCTAATGTGGCAAGTAGGGTTTAATACTAAACAAACTCGACCAAGAAATCATTATTGACGCCGCAGCACTACAGAAGAAGGAGAATGCAGCAAAAGGAAGAGGAGAGTCATTCCAATTGAGCAATTCTTCTTCCCCAACTGAAAATTCTGGTTTATTTATGCAATTCAATCATGAACATGTGTAACTAAATTTTTATTTAGTTTGGTTTGGTTAGTTTCTTCTACCACAACTTGTTGCACAATCTGATTGACAATAATAGGCTGGGCCCGATTGTCGTTTTGGGCATGTTTTGTATTATTATGGGTTTTCGGCCCTTTCTGTTTTGTATTGTTATGTTTCTGTGTGTATTGTTGGGCTAGGTTTAGGTTTGCTTTTTCTCAGCCGTGCTTAAGTTGGTTTCGGGCTTGGGTTGCTAGTTTTGTTTAGTTAATGGCCAGATTTTAGTTGGTGTTTTGGGCCTTCATCATTTGAGTGTTATTGGGCCCGGGCCAGACATTATTATTTTGTAATGTATTGGTTATTTTATAGGGGTTATGGGCCATAGTGAATTTAAATGTATTGGGCCTGCTGGATAGTCTTGAGATTTGCATGATCTTCATTTCTTGTTTTTGGGTTTTTAGTAGTAGGTTGGATTGGGATTTATGTTCATGATGTTGGAGCCCAAACAAATGTAATAATTTAATAAAAATAGTAAAGGTAGTGTAAATATTAGTTAAATTAATATGCATGTTTAGGATTTAATTCCGTAATTTATTTTAGTATATATGTTCAAAATTTTTCAAAAAGAATTAAAATAGTATAGTGTGTAAAATTTGTATACTCACTCTGCCAAACATTCAATCATGCTAGAGAATTTTAAAGTATTGATTTCTCGAAACGTCCCTTTCAAAAACGGAGTTTAAACTTTTCAAATGGACGTCAGAGAATTTCAAAGTATTGATTTTTTGAAATGTTCTCTTTAAAATTATACTCCATCGAAAAGAAATTTTTAAATAAAAATGAATCCATGGTAAAGTTTTAATTTATTTGGATATTGTATTTTGAAATCGATTAAGAGGAGGACTTGAAAGTATTCAACTTCGTCCAAAAGGTTTTATTTACGTTATCTCTTGAATAAATTGGGTTTATCATTTATTCGAAATTAATGGAATTTCTTCCACCCATTTGATAATAAATGCTTTTTCGGGCATATGGAAATTTCATTAAAACAAATTGGGACACACAAAAACATTTTTAAGAAAAAAACACAAAAAAATCAAAGACAACCGATTAGGGAGTTGTGGGGTGCCTAACATCTTCCCACACTCAATAGACCCCCTTATCCATTTTCTTTGGTTCGCAGACCTAACATTTTCAGTGTCCAATTGCACTATAATCAATTGGTGGCGTCTCTCACATTTTCTTACACACTTGCGACAGCTATATAACATTGTATATATATGGTAAAGATGTAAAGTAATGATGAGAGCTTCATATTTGAGGAGTTTGGAAGTTATTACCATGATAATTTGAAGGTTTTTTTAGTATAATGGGAATAATGAAACAATCAAAAGGAATATTGTAATGGGGATTGGTGTTACATAAACTGTAATAAATTGTGTTGTTGACAATAGCATACTTACATAAATGTAGAAATGTCACATCCCCCTCCCTCTCCCTCAATGGCTATCCAATGACACAATTGTGGAACGAGTAATTGGTTTGGTTATAAATTTTATGGGTGCATTTGGATTAGCATTTGAAATTTAGCATTTTAGGTAGCATAATGGTGGAAGCATATACCTTATAAGCAAGAAACTGAGCATACTCAGTCCTGGAAATTGAGACATGATCAAGCTGGGTATGGGGTTGAGATTTTTCATCAGCAGAAGTTGCTTTGTTTGCAAAAGAAGTAGGCTTTCCATGAACCTCCCAGCAGGTATCAATTGTATGGTTCCGTTTGCCACACTGGTCACACTTTCGACTGTGTAATTCCAACCAATAATCAAGAGTATGATTAGTTCTCCCACAATGTTCACAAGGCTTTCTACCTTCAATATCTCCGCCACGGCCAACCTACCCCTCACATTGTGACCACCGCAACCATGATTACTAGTAGGACCACCATTATTGGAAAATGTTGGTGAAACAACATGAGAAACAGCCATAGATGATCGATCAGTAGAATCATGGGGTAACCCAAGTGAACTGCTAGAGGAAAGATTTACCCACTGAAGACGATAGTAGACCTCATATGTAGAAGGCAGTTTTGGGCCTTTTAAAATCTAGTATCTAATAGAATCAAACTCAGCAGGTAATGTAGATAGAAACAATACCACATCCATGTCATTTTTCTGCTTCTCCATAACGTTGATATCGGTGGACAATGGTTGATACATATTGCGTTCCTCAATTAAACCCATGAAATAGGTATAGAACTTGGATAGACTACGATTACCTTTCTCTAGGTTGTAATATTGCTCACCAATTTGATAAAGGCGATTTACTTGGGCAGTACCACCATGGATCAGCTTCAAACGATCCCAGATAGCTTTAGAACTTTGTAATAGGTATCACTCTCTAGGTTGTAATAGGTTCTCCCACAACTCTGTCTCAGCAGGGGTGACAGTAAAGGGGTTACCAGCAGTGAGGCGATGAAAGAGACCATGTCCCTTGACATGAATCTCAACAAAACGAGCACACAAGAAGTAGTTATTTCCATTCAACTTGGCACAAAGTGAGGGACTGATCACTGCCCTAGAGTTTTCAGTGTGAACTGAATAAGAGGAGAAAGTTACAACCTCCTTTTGCTCAGCCATAGATACCCAGCGAAAGCAATTTTGCTCGAGTGATAGTGCAAGCGACAAGAATGAGAACAGCGGCGGCTCTGATACCATGTCAATGGAGAAATAGGGTTTTCAAAAAATAGAGAGCATAACATAAAATATAAGTAATACAAACCATAAAATAAGAACGGAAATACGAAACTACCCTTATCATACAATAACATACCACAACCCACGATGATGGTAGCTTTAAATATTCATTTAACTATTTTAGTAAACATGTGATTAATTTTGTAATGTCACAATCAATAAAAAAATTCTGCCATATTGGGCCAATGTATGTTTGATGGGATGATAACCTATTGTGGGGTTGCCAATGAGGGGAACAATATGGGAATGGGGGGTTTGTTTGAATTTCTAAAATGAAACTATTGAAGTGTTTGTATCTATGTGAATGGCCAACACAATGGGTCGAAAATAATTAAAATTCAAAAAAAAAGACTCTATATTGATAATAATAGATTAAATAACACATAGTTGCCAATAGTCCAAAATATATCTTCCAGAATTCCAGTAGGTCTACACAAGACTCGTACTCACAGGAGAGTGGACCAAAATTTTTAATTTTCCACAACCATAAAAAATGGAAATCCTTATGGAATAAAATATTCATACGCAGTTGAGCATCATAAACCACCAAAAGTTTTAATAACATAATGTTTTAAAGAATCACAAAACTAATGAAAGCAAGAATGGGTACACAAGCAATACCTAAGGAGCAAATTCCAGCAACATCCTCTAAAACTATCAGGGAAAAATGGGTTAAAAAGATCCCAGCTACATCTTCAATACCAGGGCCATGGTATTTCTGTACATTAAGGATTTAGGTCTACAATCATATATCAAATCTGACAAAATTTTTCCAAAGATCCAAGCCCAAACTTAATTGTTCCAGAAGCAATGAAATTATATTTCCACTAAAAAAAGAGAAATATCAACAACAACAACAACATGAAATATATCAAATAGACCATGGGAAAGATCAATTGACCTCTAATGAAACCTCCCACAGGTGCTACCTTAGGATTCAAAAGTGTAAAAACTGGAATACCCATAAAGGAAATTGTCCCGTTACTGCATAAAGCACTGCAATTTGGATTTCCATGCGAAAGATAAGCCATTTTTGTAATTAGACCTCCCAAAAGATAGACCCAAGTAAAAGATATTTTATTTTTAATTCTTTTTTGCTTTGATTTTAACAACCCACTTTCTTTTTCTTCATCTCAAGTTCAGTTTTAGAATTGTAGTTTTGAATCTTGAAAGATAGGAACAAAAATTTCAAATAAGAAAAAAAGAAGAAGCGAAAGGAGTATCTGGTAGAGGAAAGTAGTATCGCCCATATGGAGGTGGCACAAATTGATGTCTTTGTAAGCCCGGATTAAAATAAGTTCAAAACGTCGTATGATTGCCTTCATTCTGAAATAGAGTATAGGGAAATTCGAAGTGAGAAAGGCAGGTAACTGAAGTGTGATTTTTGTATTTCTGACGTTCCAGATAAAATTAAAAAATAAAATTAAACCGTTAAAAATTCAGGTGCCGAGTAAGCATGTCATCCTAAGGATGACGTGGAACGCTAAACAGTCTTTGTAAGTTTTTGGTGAAGGGTTGAATTAAATGCACCCCCTGCCTTATACACCTACCCAAACCCCTTACTACTGCTGGTAAAATACATAGAAATGGATTTATAAAACCATAAAACACAGATCCCAAAAGTCAAAACCATCTCTATGTCCCCTCCTCTCTCTATCTCTTCAAGACCTCCATTTTCTCTCTTGAAATGGAGGCACTGTTTTCCTCATCCACGACCAGGTATTCGACCCAGCTGCCAGCAATCCATTTGCACTCAAAATTGTTGAAAAATCATCAACATATAGCAAGCTAGATGCAGACTGCCGTGCTTGGTGGGAGTTCGAGTTCTTGGCTCGTTTATCTAAGCCGAATACCCACCCGTTTCTTCCTTACCTCATTGGTTCCCTCGAGACCCCCGACTTTCTTGTGTGGGCTGTTCATTTTTGTTTCGGAGGCGATCTTAATGTTCTTCGTGCTCGCGAACTAGAGTGGTTCTCGTCCGAAAATGGAGAATACGTCCGTAGATGATGGGTTTGGAGAGAGAAATGACAATTACATTTTCAATAAAATAAAAGAACTGAAATAAATAAAAATAGTAAAAATGTGATTCTTTTCCTTTTGATTAGACATGCAACCAGACCAAAAAGCAAACCTACGTAGGGGGTTTAAAATAGCTTTGGGTCCAAATAGAAAAAACCTATTAATATAAAGTATTGATAATTGATTGATTGATTCTTCTAGTTTTTCGTAGTTTCTTAACATTTGTTTGTTTTCTAATACATACAACAAAGTTAGAAAAATTCAAGAATGATGCTCAATAAAATTCCTTGAAAGTGTGGTAGTACATGGACTCTAGATCATCTCCCAAACAAGTATGCAAGTCGTTGTGGCTTTAATTCATTGGATGTTTTGTCTATTGATGACATTGCCATGATCTTATTTAAGGGTCATTATTTTGCTCGCAGGTCTCAATCCATCCCAGGCCCAAAATTACATTGGCCTACCCCTAATTTCTGGAGCTAAGCCTGACCCGAAGCCCAACAGTCTGCCCATTGTAATTATATCTTCCTGTTGGTCTCCTAGTAGGAAAAGATGGATTACTAATCTCATTAATTAGTGGATGCTATCTAATTAGTGTCTGATTTCGATACAATAAGTAGAAAGGTTGGGACGCTAAATTGGGTAAATTCTTATTTACTTCTTTTTTCCTTGCATAGATATCAAGCTTAATATATATAGATTACAAGCCCAAGAAATGATATTTTAGCAGTGGCATCAAATGTTATTCACCTTCTCTGGAATGGCAAAGAACTTATCATAATGCAACTCAATGAAACACCAACTTTTATCCTTTAAGGTGCTTTTTTTTTTCCTTTTATTTTATACTCAAGAAAATTACACCATAAACTCTCTCTCTCAATTGTTTGATATTCCACCAATGTGATACAGTGATTGAGATAAGTTAGGATGTGGAAATGGAGGACTCTAGTAGCGATCCCAAGCCTAGACGTGTTGATGATATTATTGTCGTCAGTGTGTTCGTGCCTTCAAGGAGTCTGTGATCCGTGTTGTAGTACGTGGAACCAAATCTCTTGATCCATAAACTGTGCTACAACAGGTATTTAGTTATACCCAATATATGTGAATTGTGTTTTAAACTTTTACAATGGTGTTATCAGAACCATTCTATTTGGTTCCTGTATTTAAGATTAAATTAGTTTTTAATCATCAATTGTAGATTAATCATTTTATCATCAGTTAATTTTATATCTAGTATTTTCCTGTAGTGGTGCACAACCATTTATTATTGTGGAGTATAGAAAGTGTATTGGTATCTACATGTATGACTAGATGTTTATTATATATCTCGATATTTAAAACAAATTCTGGGTGCATTAATTTGGCGTATCATCATATATAATATTTTCAATTAAAATGAGTATATATAATTTGAGTGGATATCGGTTAAAGTCCTACAATATATGCTAATATGTTTAAAAATGGGCTTAGTGCTAATTTTGGATTTTTAGATGCATTTGGGCCCAAATAAAGATAACGTCTTTATGATAAATACTAAATAATTTTTTTAAGACTCATGTTTTAAGTAACAAAAATGTTATAGAACCCAACTTTTAGTAGCTCAACTCAACCTAAATCTACATGATATTCCATGTAGGAGGGCCATGTTGGACTTTTTCAAAAATCAGTTAAGTAAATTTTTATTTATTTTTTCATAAACAAAATTTTAAAATGTTTTATCTCTAAAAATACACGTTAGATTTCGAAAAAATTACATATTCAAACTCAGTGCGTAATTTTTTTTTCTAATAAGCCTCATTGTCAATAGTTTTTATTTTTATTGCGTTTTTTCAATATATATATGATGTGTAAACTGTCTATTCGAGCTAAAATTTTATTACACTATGAAAATAGAATATATATTTATTATTTTTTACATTTTTATTAAAATTATGTTGGGTACGCGAACTTGTTAAGGTTTAGTAGTTAGGACCCTAGGTTTAGCACTTGGGACATTTAGGATTTTAGTAGCGAATCCGAGCATTTTAGGTTACAACATGAAAATCCATTATATGAGCCCGTTAGGGTTTAGCGAATTCGTTCCCCGTGGGGTTTATAACACTTATTATTTAGGTTACCGCATGAAAATCCGATACACGAGACCGTTAGGATTTAGCGGATTCATTTCCCTTAGGGTTCAACACTTATTGTTTACGTTACAGTATGAAAATCGATATACGAGTCCATATCAGTACTTATAAATAAACAGTGGAACCTACCTCATCCACATATTAGTACGAAAAAATAATGTAATTAAAAACAGTGTAATTAAAAATGACTGAATAAAACGTATCGATGATGGATCTTATTGGATAGATCTTTATTTGTTAATTATGGATATGTAATTTTTTTCGAAATCTAATATGTATTTTAAGAAATAAAGTGTTTTAAAATTTCATTTAAGAAAAAAAAAGTGGTGTGAGTTTTCAAACAAGATATTTTATTTTTTAAAATTTTAATTTTCCATGTCATATGCTTACAAACCATGTCATGTAGACTTTGATTAATGTTGGGCTACAAAAATTTGGATATTTAGCACCACTCTTTAAGTAAACTTCTACTACAAATGTGGTTTCCCTAGTAGCTTGACCCATGTTTGTTTTATTTAATTTATTTATGTGATATTTTAAATTAATTAATGATTTGCATGATTTTATTAATTGTGTGCTTGGTGCTTATGATTATAAACCATGTATTTTTTTTTGTATCGCATGATTAATAATTCATTTGTTGAATTATAATTTGCATATATGTTATGCATTTATTTTTGGGTTATCTTTGTTATTGACTAAAATTGTTAGCAATGTATAGAAAGTTTTGTCGAGAAAAATAGTTAGTTAATTGTGCTCGTATTGAACGGAAAGCTCCCTCTTTCTCGGGAACGATCTGGTTGCTAGATTTGTTAGTCTCTAAACTTAGAAAACCATTGTTGAATTATAATTTGTATATATATTATGCATTTATTTTTGGGTTATCTTTGTTAGTGACTAACATTGTTAGCAATGTCTAGAAAGTTCTGTCAAGTAAAGGAGTGCGCCGTATTGAACGGAACGCCCCCTCTTTCTTGGGAACGATCTGGTTGCTAGATTTGTTAGTCCCTAAACTTAGAAAACCAAAACTTACTTCCGTTTGCGCTATGTGCATAATAATTCTCATTATATGTTTATTATATGCTAAGTGCTTATAATAATATTTTGCTTACATATTATGTTGTTAATATGTTGTATGATGAGTTTTTTTTTTGATTGAATGATTTTTCATATGATTGAGTGATGATTTTGGGCATAGCGATTTTTTCGATCTCATTTTTAGAAAAATAATTCAATCACTAAAAATCTCAAATAATATGAAGTTATGCCTAAACTGAATCCAATTGTATTTACTTTTGTAGTAATGGCCTAGAAAAATATTATTGCTAATTTGAACAAAGGTGAAAAGCTAACTAGATATGAAAATTATGATGTGTGGAGAGGGAATATTCAATATCTTCTTAATGAGCAATAAGTGCTTGAGACCTTAGAATTGGCTATGATGCCACCCGAAGAAGGTAACACAACTTAGCACCATCGTGTCAAGGAAACTTATGACAATTGGGTCAAGAAGGACTGTTGTGTACCGTTCAGAATGCTTATTGCTATGCAAAATGACTTCATTAGTAATTTTGAGGATTGCAGTACAGCTAAGGCCATGCGAAATGAGCTCAAAATCAAGTTTGCGCAAACCAATTCATTAGGTTTCGTGCCTTAAACCTCAAATTTAATAGTATACGTTGCTGCCAAATCACACAATGCCCGAGCATCTTAGTGTACTGAAGGGCATGATCAAGGATTTGAGAAATGCTTGTGTTGAGCTCAGCGTTGAGCAACCAGTGCTGGCCATGATCCATTCTTTATTGGATCCTGAGTGTGTCCACATAAAGTAATTGATGACTCGCTCAGAAAACATTAAGACGTTAAACGACATTTCTCATCATCTTGAGCTAGAAGCATATTACAAAGCTACTACCAAGAAAGTGACTTCAGTGGCCCATGCTCCCAACAACCCTAGAAATGGGTATAAGGGAAAAGGTGGAGGGAAAAGTAAGCAATGAAAATGTCATGGGCCTAAACGCAAAGAAGATTGAGAAGCCAAAGCCAAAAAAGAATTTAGCTAAGATGAAGTGGTACAATTGCGGACAAAAGGGACACCTAGCTAGAAACTGTTCTAAGCCTAACCAAGTAGTTCTTCAATTGATTTCTATCAATGTTTTCTCTTATGCATTAGTTGCTAACTCCCTTCTAGATTTGATTTTCAATACATGAGCGAATAAATACATAGTTCGTGATAGATAAGGCTTTGTGGATTTTCACCGAATCCAAGCTAGAACTTAGTACATCTATCTGGGAAATAATGGACAAGTGGAGATCTTAGGATGTGGTTCCTATCAACCTAGATTGTTTGGGGGTCGTAGTTTAATCCTACATGATGTTCTATATTGTCCAAATTTTTGATGTAACATTTGCTCTGTGCTAGCTTTATTGCCTTCAAGTTATTCTTTTCATTTTGAGAACAATTTGATTGATATGTCTTTTTGATAATAAATTGTTCTTAAGTGGACAACTTGTCAATGGTTTCTTTCAGTTAAATTTGAATTATTATACTACTACTTCTTTTTCTTTTTATTCTTTTTCTGCACTTGTTACTTTCCCTAAAATGGATAGTATATTATGGCATGCTAGACTTGGCCATATTGGTCAAGAAATAATGGTTAGATTAGTCAACGCATGCCTATTGAAAAACTCAATCTCCCTGTGTGTGAGAATTGTCTAATGGGAAAGACATCAAGAAAGCCTTTTGGTATGACTTTTAGGATGTCTCATACATTGGAATTAATTCACTCTGACATCTGTGGGCCTATGAATGTTAAAGCTTGTCATGGAGTGTTGTACTTCTTAATATTCATAGATAATTATTCACAATTTAGGTATGTGTACTTACTTTTCCATCAACATGAAGTGGTAGAATGCTTCAAACGCTTTGTTGCGGAAGTCAAAAATCAATAAGAGCGAAATTTGAAATCTCTCTAAAATAATTGGGGACATGAATATATGTTTGATTCCTTTAAACCTCTATGTGAAACTAAGGGAATTAGTAGGAAACTTAAATTTCCTGGGACACCACAACAAAATGGTGTAGCAGAACATCGAAACAGGAATTGATTAGACATGACTAGGTCTATGATGACTCAAGCCAATCTCCCTATAAGTTTTCTGGGGGATCCTATACTTATGGAAGCATACATACTTAATCGTGTCCCAAGTAAGTATATTCCTATTACTCCATATGAATTCTAGAACAACAGGAAACCAAAGTTAGATCACCTGCGCCCATGGGGCTCTGTAGGATATGTTCACTCTCCCTTTCATAAGTATGGGAAACTTGGCCCAAGGGCAAGTAAAAAGGTGTTCAACAAATATCTTGAACACTCAAAAGGATATGATGTATGGTGAATATCCAGGTGGGGGTATGACAAAGACAGAATCCAGAAATGTGGAATTCTTAGAAAATGAATTCTCAAGCATTGGTGATGTAAGCAATTAATTAAACCTATATGAGTTATAGTCTATATAATCTTCCACTAGCTCAGCAATGAAAGGGAATTAGAATGTCCTTCTCAGATAGTCGCCATAGATAGTCATAGGCCTTGCGGCAAAGTCAACATGGAAACGTTCCCCGTCGACATTTTGGAGTTAAAGTACATGTGATGTTATGCTCTCTATCATATATAAATAAGCTAGCTTTAAAAGAAGCAATCTAATGTTATGCTTGTAATGATTGTTTTGCTACCATGAAAGATGAGATGGAGTCAATGGCAAAGAATCAAGTTTGGGACTTTGTTAACCTTCCATAGGGCCGAAAGGAAATTGGCAATAAGTGGGTCTTAAAAGTTAAAAGGAAGGCCGATGGCTCAATTGACAAGTACAAAGCTTGATTAGTAATGAAAGGCTATACCCAAATGGAGGGAATAGTTTACGAAGAGACTTTTTCTCCTTTAGTGAGATTTGTCTCTAGTCGCTCAATCTTAGCACTTGTAGCCCATTTAGATTTGGAGCTACATCAAATGGATGTTAAGACGACTCTCTTAAATGAGAAGCTGGATGAGGAGATCAATATGGGTCAACCTTTTGGCTTTGAGGCAGAGGGACAAGAAGGCAATGTGTGCCGTCTTAAAATGTCCATATATAGTCTCCAACAATTATCAAGACAATCGTATCTCAATTTTCATGAAGCCATTTTGTTGGCAGGTATGAATATGATTGAAGATGGCAATTGTGTATATGCCAAAAAGATAGAAGAGGGATTTTTTTTATCCTATCGCTCTATGCTAATGAAATTTTACTTAATGGGAGTAACAAGGGGATGATCATTGCCATGAAACAATGGCTATCTATTGTTTTTGAAATAAAGGATATAGGTGAGGCTAAATATGTGCTTAGTGTTAAAAGCATGTGGGAGAGGTATTTATCACTTGATACCCCTATTGAAAAGGATCGTTATTTATCACTTGGTCAATGCCCTAAGACAAACAAAGAAAAAAAAAGAAAATGGGAAAGGTTCCCTATGTCAGTGTAGTTGGGAGTCTGATGTACGCTATGTTGTGTATTTTCCATGACATATATTTCACAGTTGACTTAGTGAGCCGATATCAAAGTAATCAAGGTTTTTCACACTAGGAAGCTGTGAAAAGAATATTTCATTATCTTCATGGAACCACATATCTAGTCCTCTACTATGGTGGACGAAATCTAAAACTAATTGTATACAGTGATGCTAATTGGGCTGGTGATAGATATGAAAGAAAAATTCACCTCTAGATATGTGTTTATCCTTGGAGGAGGAGCAATCTCTTGGTGTAGCAAAAATCAACGTTGCATCACGCTATCAATAATAGAGGTTGAATACGTTGCGTGTTCACCTTTAGGCTAGAAGGTTGTCTGGTTGATATGATTCCTACGACATCTCAAGGTTACTTCTCAAATTGAAAAGTCTATTGAGATTTACTCTAATATCATGGTTTCCTTATGGTATGCAAATTAAAATATCCTTAGTATCATGAGCAGACAAATCATATTGATCTTCGTTATCATAAAACCGACTCATGATCAATAACAAAAAAAGTTACCCTTAAACACATTACCACCAAGGGGATAGTGGTTGACCCATTAACAAAAGCAATATCGAGAGATTTGTTTTTGTTCCATGTTAGGACTATGGGTCAACGTAGATTCTAGCAATGTAAGGGTAATTTTTGGATTCTAATTTCCCTTTATGAAATAAAATTGTAGTATTATTCATAATATGTTTGTTTTCATTACATCATAATTTAGGGACAATTTAATGTCAAAGACTTCGATATCCTCAGTCACACCTGGGATCATTCTATCACCTACATGGTTGGTACAAAGAGATAAGAAACCTAGTTGTCACTTAAGTAGTAACATATGTGGTTCATTTTGCATATAGTTGCTTAATTTATATGTTGCCTCAATAAGTCTAAGATTAGTCTATTTCTATAGTCAAATGTGTGATTAATCGTCACACATAAGCCTTGCAAAAGCTAAACAAAATTCATGAGTTGACATTTTAAGTTGCACGATTATGTAGCTTTTGTGAAAAATTCATATGATGTTTGAGTAGTGACGTTCCATTGAGTTGGAGCTTCATCATAGCATGTAATATGTTTTACATGTGCTAAGTCGACGATTTAAGGAGTGACATGAAAAGCACCTTATCTATAACTGTGAGGGCCTTAAAAATTATTTATGCTCTTAGGATTAAGACTATATCATGTAGTTTTTGTTTGAAGTGTTTTCTTAGTTGTGCTATACACGACCATCAATTTTATTATGTCAAATAAGGCACGTATAGAAAATATTAAAACAAAGATGAATTGATATGAGTCATTAGGAAGATTGTTTGATAACATGCCTTAATAGTACAAATCCATAGTCCGGTCGGTCACAAATTGTGTTAGAAACAAAGTGAGCAGGGATGAGTACATGTACATATGTGGAACCTCCGAACACCCATCCCATGACTCCGAAGGGTTGTGGATCGCTCCCACACCCGTACCCTACTTCATATTCACCGGCACCGTAAATCGGTCTGCACGGTAAATCCGTCGAAAATTTCCTTTTCCCAAATCCATATCATAATAAAATCCCCAACCCCGAATCATCGTTCCTAAACATGGAAGCACCCGAGCCCCTTGCCCGGTGATCCATCATGCCACTAAATGCACATTAAAAACCATTTAAATGCTATGTCACATAGATCATATCACATGAAGATCCAAATACGTGTCAATCAAACTCAACACGTTCAGGGGCAAATGCGTATATACATATTTAATAAATCAATCAAAGAAAAGGTCATACAACGAATCATGTAGCGGGTTTGACTCTCTTGGAACAATCAAGAGTAGCCCAAATGAATTTATAAGATTCAATACGATACGGAAGATTCGAGAAAACAACTTTCCAGGCTTTTTAGGGACGAGAAGAATTTAACCAAGTAAGGAGAATTCCTACCTCTTTTTTGACAACGCACAATCTCTATAACCGAACCAAGTTTCTTCCAAATAAATTTACTAACCTATTAAATAAAAATAAACAAAAAAATTTTAATTCCATAATCACAAACCTTCTAACATCCAAATTCCAAAATCCCCTATTCCCAAAAACTATCCAATTTCTCTAAAACTCAACATTCCACCATTTACCATGTTAATCAAGACTAAATATTAAAATCCCATTTTTCTTATTTTCCTTGCGATTTCGATCTCAATTTAAACTATTATAGACTAAGAAAATTCCACTTAGCTTGTGTTTGTATATATTGGTGGATAGGTGAAGAAATAAAGACTAAATGGCTACTAGTTTTGTTACCAGAAAGTAATACAAATTGATTGTGGAATTTGATCGAACAATTGTTGTGCTCATGATTTATGTAGCCACCTAAATGAAAGAAACCCAACTCAAAGACATTTCAAGTTCAACCATACCCACTAAAATCTCACTAAGCATAAATAAATAGAAATTCCCACTGGAGATTCACTCGGTGCATTCCCATTGCAACAATATATATATAGCATAACCCTTTGACGCTATCGAATCACTTTCACCGTCTTTTTCGTCTCTCTCACCAATTTCGGCCCCACTAAACTAGCATCTCCTATCTCTACCTAACATAATGGTGATCGACATGGTCTCCCATATAGTGCTTCATATGGTGCCATCTCAATACGACTTTGCTAGGAGTTGTTATAAACAAATTCTACCAATGGAAAATAATTCTCCCTGCTACCACCGAAATCTATAATGCAAGAGCAAAACATGTCCTTCAGTATTTGAATGGTCCTCTCACTCTGTTCGTCAGTCTGAGGATGAAAAGCGGTACTGAAGCAGAGTTTTATCCCCAATGCCTCCTGTAGAGTACCCCAAAACCTAGATGTGAAACGCGGGTCCCTATTGGAAACAATGGAGATTGGAACGCCATGGAGTCGTACTATCTCCCGAATGTATTGGTTACACAACTAAATCAACGAATCTGTCTTACTAGTAGTCAAATAGTGAGCAAACTTCATCAACCGATCAACAATAACCCACACTGCATCGTGCCCTCGAACAGAACGTGGCAACCCTGTCACGAAATCCATAGTAATATGCTCCCACTTCCACTCTGCAACAGGAAGTGGCTGAAGTAGTCCGGATGGTTTTTGATGCTCCGCCTTCACCTGCTGACAGGTAAGGCACCTCGCCACAAATCTAGCTACATCCACTTTTATACCTCACCACCAAAATTGTCTCCGCAAATCTTTGTACATCTTTGTACTTCCAGGTTGCATAGCAAATCTAGAATGGTGTGCCTCTCTCAAAACTTCTTCCCGCAACTCTTCATCTTGTGGTACAATTAATCTCCCCATGTAGCAAACTCCACCATCGACACCTCTCACCCAATCGGTCTCTTCTTCAAAGACATCGAAGATGGGATCTCTATTTTGAGCATCAATAGCCTTTTTCATCAATGCCGGACGTGTGACAACACTAGCTAAGAAAATCTGCTCATCCTGCTCTTGCAATTCTAGATCGTACTGATCAACCATCTCTAGCCACTTCCACTCTTTGACTACTAGCATGGCGACCTGGTTCTTCCTACTCAATTCATCCGCTACAACATTCGCCTTGCCTGGATGATACTGTAAGGTGAAGTCATAGTCTTCTAGGTATTCCATCAATCTACGCTGCCTTTGATTCAGTTCCTTCTGTGTGAAGAGATACTTAAGACACTTGTGATCTGAGAACACTTCAAAGTTCTCTCCGAATAAGTAATACCTCCACTGCTTTAGTGCAAACACTACAGCTGCTAACTCTAGATCATGCACCGGGTAATTTTGCTCCTGCGGCTTCAAAAGTCGAGACGCGTACTCTACCACTCTACCCTGCTGCATTAGAACACAGCCTAATCCAATTCTAAATGCATCACAATATATTTGATAACCCACATCCCTCTCTAAAACCACCAATACTAGAGAGGAAGTGAGTCTTGTCTTGAGCTCCTGGAATGCCACCTCAGAACTATCAAACCATATGAAAGGAACTCCTTTTTTAGTAAGTTGAGTCATTGGCACGGCTACTCGTGAGAAATCAAGAACAAAATGACTATAATAGCTTGCCAATCCTAAGAAACTACGAATCTCCTAGATATTCTTCGGTCTTTGCCATTCAAGCACTGCCTTTACCTTCGTTGGATCTACTGTAACTTCCTCTTGAGTGATCACATGCCCCAAAAATTTTACTTCTGTCTCCCAAAATACACATTTGCTTAATTTGACATATAATTGGTGCTCTCTCAACGTCTGCAACACTATCCTTAAGTGTTCCTCGTGATCCTTCTCCGTAGGTGAATAGACTAGAATGTCATCTATAAATACAATAACAAACCGGTCTAGATAAGGGTGGAACATCCGCTGCATTAAATTCATGAAGGCTGCTGGAGCATTGGTTAGCCCATATGGCATAACAAAAACTCACATTGTCCGTACCTAGTTCTGAAAGCTGTCTTTGGGATATCTCCATCACGAATTCTCAATTGATGGTAGCCAGATGTCAAGTCTATCTTCGAATCATATTGTGAACCCTCAATTGATCAAACAAATCGTTAATCCTCGGTAGTGGATACTTGTTTTTCACAGTCACCCTATTCAACTGTCGGTAATCGACACATATTCGCATCATGCCATCTTTCTTTTTTACAAATAATATTGGAGCACCCCAAGGGGAAACACTAGGTCTAAGGAATCCCTTCTCATGTAAGTCCTCCAATTGGGTCTTCAACTCTCTTAACTCAACAGGAGCCATCCGATAAGGGGGAATCAAAATCGGATCCGTACCTAGATACAGATCGATAGTAAACTCAATGTCCCTCTTAGGTGGCAAACCCAGTAAATCCTTTGAAAATACATCTTGATACTCCACCACCCATATTGATATAGATGAATCCTCCCTGGACTCGGAAGTAGTGAGACTGGCTACTCGACAGTTGGCATAAGAAGGATTATCCAAAAAGTGTGGACAGAGAATACCCTTCGATCCCCTCAATTGAGTGATGCTCTGTCAACCAATCCGCACCCAAAATAACGTCATAATCCTTGAAATCAAGGACATACAATTTGGCAGTCAACTTAACATCTTTGAACCGACACTTACAATCAAAGCAGATTCCTCTAATACGGCTAAATTGATTGAATGGAGAATCTATCGCCATCATCCTAAGAATAGGAGAAATCTCCAACCCCAATGTTGATGCAAATGATGATGAAATGAACGAGCTAGTAGAACCAGAATCAAATAAAACACGTGCCCATGAATTGTAAATAAAAAAGGTACCTCCAATAAAGTTCGGATGCTCTGGAGCAGTCTGATGACCCATTGCAAACACCCTAGGTGGAGCCGCAGTCTGCTGTTGCTGCTGACGTGCGGGTGGTCTACCCCTTCCCGTAGGTGGTGTAGTGGTAAGTGGGGGTGCAGGAATTGCAGATCCCGATGGTGATAGTGGTGGAAGCAAATTCTGATCTTGCTAACCACCCTGCTGTGGAGTCCTCTCTAGTCGTGGATATTCTATTTTACGGTGTCCCACGTATCCACACTCATAGCACTCTGGCCCTGTAGTTCTACAATGGGCAACGACATATCCTATTCACTCGCAACGATAACATGTCGTCTGGCTTCTCTGAGTACCTCCACCTCTGTAATCCCTGCCTCTCTGAGCCTGACCTCTAGGTCTTGTATGATCCCTGTAGTACCCTATTTTTGTCCGGATTCGGTCCAATATTTTTATTTTTGGAGACTTGATAACAATTGTTTCAGATATATACTTTTGGGCACAATCCCTCACCTACCATCTTCACCCATTCCTCCATCACTATAACCCACCAACTACTCACCAACCACTCCTACCTACTAATTCACCCACCTCCACCTAATCTCCATCTGCCCTAACCACTACCAACACCTCTTCTCTTCTTATACCAAAAAAACATGAATCAATGGGGAATCATCTTCTAGCTACCATAATTCTTTGCCACCAAAATCTATCTTCATCATAGCTCAATTCCTCACTTTTCTAGCCATGACTTGAACCACAACATCAACATCACCATAACTTCTCCCATTCCACCACCCCAAGCTTATCGTCAAGCTTACACCAGGTTTTCAATCAGTGATCTGGAAAAGATCCGTGGTCCGATCAAAGTGAAATTTGGACAGTGATTTCATAACACCCGGAGCATTATTCTGTACGGTGCAATTGTTGTTGGAGTACTCCTATCTAACCCAGTTTATGATAGAACGTCATTGCAATTTTGAGGAAAATAGATGTTGCGCCAGGTTTTCAATCAGTGATCTGGAATTGATCCATGGTCCGATCGAAGTGAAATTTGGACAGTGATTTTAAAACATCTAGAACTTTATTCTGTACGGTGCGATTGGCGTTGGAGTACGTCTAGCTAACCCAGTTTATGATAGAACGTCACTGCAGTTCTTAGGAAAAGAGAAGCTGCGTCAAATTTTTTTAATCAATGCTCGATAAACGATCTGTGGTTCGATTTGGATGAGATTTTGATAGTAGCTTCACAACACCTTAAAATTCATTTTCTGCGGTGCGATTGTCATTTGGAGATACCTATCCAATCCAGAAGTTGCCGATGATGCTATTGGTGGAGAGATCGATCACTACTAGATGTTGAGAGTAGATAGGATACAGGGGTGGAAGAAGTCTTCAGAAAGGATTTAGAAAGGAAGAAGTGGATAAGATGGAGAAGAAGACAAGCCGGGCTGCCTAATTTGGGCTTGTTGGGTCAGGCTATTATATTGAGCCATTTTTTGTTTTTGGTTTCAGGTTGAAACATATGGGCTTGTGGAATTTGTATTAAGTTTTGGGTTTGAAGGTTAGATTATTAAGTGATAGGGCCCAAGGCCATGTAGATAATGAAAGCAAAAATAATAAAAATTGCATACATGATTTTATGATGCTAGAAGCAATTAGACACTTACGACGATGGAACCATACGGAGAAGCATTGGATGCTATCCCAAAAGGATTCTTGAGGATAAAATCTTATGAAATTCTCATCCATTGGATGGAGAGGATTTTTTTTTAAGCATTCATATTGTATATAAAAATTATATCGAAAGCATTAACCGACAATGGAATTAATTTGGGGGAATGCATTGGATGCACCTTCAGACAAAATTTTGGAGGTGAGAGTGTTTCGTGGACACTTGACCATTGGATGGAAGAGTCTCATGAACCTCAATATTAGACTCTCAATATAACTTTTATAGCTTGTAAATAATTATCATGCCTCATGTATATATTTTTTAAAATGTCATGTTTGATTTTCTTAATAATTTAATGGGATAATAAAAATTAAATTGGCAACTGTTTTTAAAATAGACGTTGTGGGGTGTCTCACACCTTCCCCATACGTAACAAACTCACTTAACCGTTTTCTGGATTTTCGCAAACCGAATTATTCTTATGGTGACCAATTGCACCTATTACAATTGGTGGCGACTCTTCTTTTAAAATTTTCTCTCGCAAAACCGGTTGCGACAATCCCTTTGTCCACATCTATCAGTCCTCTGTCTCTTCTGACCACCACCTAAGCTAGAACCTGAAGATGAAGCATCTCGCCTACGGTGCCTATCCCAATACCTCCTAGAATCTTCAAAACTCTGTTCAAATTGGAGAGCCATTTTCACCATCTCACTATATCCCTTGATTCTGATCGAAAGTAACTACGTACCTATGGCTGGAAGCAAGGCCTGTCGATACCGTTCTGCCTTAAGCTCATCAGTCATTGCATATTTTTTCCAAAATGATAAAGCTCATAAAATGTTGTCCATACTTCATCACTGATGTCTCAGGCATCTGCACTAACTCAAGGAAATCCTTGGTATACTCAATTTATCTAAACGCTGGGTCATCTGTCCTAGCCACTCGTGCTCCCTAGCCACATCTGTCTCTCCATGGAATGCAGGAGGTCTAGTCTTTCGCAGCTGATCGAGCTCAACTAGATCCCTCCTTACTCGTCTATCCCCCTCCGCCTCTACATCTATACCCGAAGTCTGTTCCTCACTACGGGTCTCTGGCACTCGAGTGATTTGTGCTTGTACAAACTAAGTCATAGCTTGCATCATCTCTGTCATGTCTCGCATCATTGCCTGAGGCTGAGCTTCTAAAGTCTGTGGAATTGGTGCTGCTGAAATAGTCGGTGTGTATACCTGTGTAGGAGTAGATATTGCATCCCACCCTCCATATCTATCCTCATCTATTATGGGATCACCATCTAACTGTTGTTCTACCTCCCTCCTAACTTGTGGTGCTCTAATCCCACTTAGCTCCGGAAACATATCATTATCTAGTCTAGACAATGTCTCAGCTCTCACAGAATAACTACCTCCCACAACCGGATCATCAAAATAATATGTTTTGTATATCGGCTCGGATTTCTGTGCACCCTCTGGGACAATCCCTCTGCCGAGTCCTCGACCTTTATGTGTGTACATCTGAAACATACACAACATATCTCAAAATACATAAGACAAGAGGATTTAAGGAATAAAGGGTACATACTGTGAAACCCCGACCCAATATATATATATATATATGTTAAGTTTCAATTAAATTTTGGGTAGTGAATTCGGAGAGGTTATGGACCACGCGTGTTGTATAGGATCGTAAAGAATCGTTCTTTGAACAAGGTTCACTAAATAGGTCATAACTTTTAGCACACATATCCGTTTCGAGTCCATAATATATCAAATCGAAGCTTAGACCGAGCCGAATATGTAAATTTTGGAGAAACTGGAAAGAAAGAAAAAAAAGCTGTCCAGACGCCCTTGGGAGCCGTCGGGACACTTAATGAAGAAACTGGGACAGCAGGGTTTCTAGGCATGATCCGTCCGGACGGCCACTTAGAGTTTTCCAACGGCTGTCAGGATTTTAGATTTTAAAACCCAGAAATAACCATTTGTGACAGAAAACTTGAGATACACAAGAGGAGAGAGAAAGAGAGAAGGAAGGAGATTTTGGCAAGGGAATGATTTGATTCTTGAAGATTCATGATCATTGGATTGTGACATTGAAGATTCAAGCTTGATTTTGAGGTTGTGGTAAGTGTTTCCTACTTTGGTGAATTCTAGGGTTTTTGTAGATCCAGATATGTTTCTTAAGAGTTTGATTCTAGGATTTTAGTATGTTGATTAAAAACTTATTTGTGGTAGTACTTGATAGATTTGTACACATTTGTGGAGATTGCAAGCTAGAGGGCTTGGTTGAGGATTTGGGAATTCTAGAGAGAGAAGGTACATTATTGATTTTTGTTGAGTTGATTATTGTGTATGAGTGATTACATGATGATTGTGAGTTTATATGAATGGGTTTTGATTTCTTGTCTGTTGTTAGGCTCGAAAAGTTGAAACCCCAGAATTGTGAGATTTCTGATTTTGGAAATTGCTTGGAACGAGGTAGGGATTCTTTACTCTCTAACATGCATCACTTAGTTATGTATGAATATAGGGTTGATCTATATCTATGCCTATTCTTGCATACATGTTGGACATGTTCATTAGATGCATTGGGAGACGCAAGCACGAGTTCATATTTCCTATAGGAGTTATTTGTGTATGTGAAATTCTGGGGGCGGGACGAGACCAATGCCTTATAGCCAGAGGGTTGAGAAAGGATTTTGTCATATAACCATGTCAGATGTTTATGAGGTGAGATCTTCTTGTTTGGGCAGTGTCCAAGGTTCCGATGATTTTCCGGATATCTGTGGAAAGATGCCAAAGTATTATATTATGTGGATATTGTTCATGTATTAATGTTTTCATCATAGATGTCATGTTGTTGCATTGTGCTTACCTTTCAAATTCTGCTTGTTACCTCGATTACTCTTTATTCCCTACTGAGCCTTCTGCTCACCCTACTACTTTTCTATGATCTTCAGGTGAGTGATTTACAGAATATCCATATGATGTATTAAAGACTTTTTACATCAAATAATTTTTTATCACATTTCATCAACAATTTTACTTGGAGGATCTTCAGTCCATGTTCTCCCTTTGTCATGCATGATTCTTGCTCTAAATTTGCTTAACTGCATATGAGTCACATTTTTTGGTATGTCTTCACCTTTGAAAATACAACCTGCATATGCACAAAAATTGTGTTGTTAATTTTCATTAGGATAACAAATAAAGAGTTAATTGGTTTAATATCTCACCATTTCTAGTTTATCCTTCCGATATGGATCTCATGATTTTTTGTTCCTTGGTAGCAATGAATTATAATGTTTTCAAACTTCTTCTCATCTGTCTATTATTAGCAGTGTCCAATGTTTGAAGAGTTATTGTTTCCAGGGAAATGTATTAGGATAATAAGGGCTTACTCTTCATCCTTTAACTCCTTCAATTTGTTCTCGACAAACAGTTTCATATTCTTCTCATCTTTTCTCCTGAGGAATTTTTGTTAAGCAATCACATATATCTCAGCTACATTTGTTTATATTTGCAAACATACAAATGAAGAAAAAAATTTAACTAAACATAACAAAACTTGAGAGGACTAGTGTCTTGCCATCACAAAACAACATTGATTTATCACCTTTTTGCTTTCTCATTAGGATCTCGCCAAACCCATCAATAATATGGAAAAGTAAATAATCTATGACTTGAAAGATTTTATATGATTCAGACAAATTTTCAAGATTTAGAAAAAATTTAATAATTCAGGGAAAATCAAACAAGTTCAGATGGAATAATCTATAAATTAAATAATATAAGTTCAAATGGAATCATACATATTCAGATGGAATCCATCTCATTTCCTCTAAATTAGAGGAAATAATACAAATTCAAATGGAATCCATCTGATTCATAGAAATTCCTCTGATTCACAGGAAATCCCTCTTAATCAAAGAAAATCCTTCTACTTAATTACCAATTATAGAGGAAAAATATTGACTTAGTGATGCAGTTGCTAGAATGGCACAAGTCTCAACTTTAACCATTTGATAATTGTCCTAGAGTAAATCAATTTTGCTCATTCCATTGCCCCGGATAATTGAGCTTTCCATAACTCAGTTTCAAAATACTGGAGCCCCAAGAGACAACTAGTTGACCAGTGAGTTGACCTCCTGATTAGTATGACGTTGATCTTTACCTGATAGTCACACTTACATGTACATGCATTTTTGGACTGAATAGCATTTTCAACCTTCTTTCCATGTTAAAACCTCAATATGCATATTTTACTAAATTCAATGATCTTGTCATAGTTTCATATTAAAATCACTCAACTACACAAGTTGATGTCATTCACACTCTAGCAGTGCTAAGTAACAAATCATTTGCTAAATTGTCCTACTTGGGCAATAATCATCACATCAATAATGAGCCCCCGAGTATAAAATTAATTATTGAAAAAAACCACTTTACCATAATATTTATTGTCAGACTCTTCTACTACCAATATCATGAATATTGTCCAATCAACATAGCAAAATATCCAAACCTAACAGCAAACTAACTTAAAAACATCGTCATGGGAAAACAAAAACATTGCAAACACATATGAAATCTCTTATCCATAGTGACTATATAAATCCATAATGGTTTATGGTGCATGTAAAATCCATCTTTTAGATGTACCAAAACAGTTGGAATCAATTTGATTATGAGAAAATTCCTCTGATTCAGAGGAAATCCCTCTGAATGAGAGGAAATTCCTCTGAATCGGATGAAATCCCTCTAATTCAAAGGAAATAATAAGGTTCAGATGGATTCCATCTCAATCAGAGGGGATTTCCTTAATCCCTCTGATTCAGATGAAATCCATCCGATTCAGAGGAAATCTCTTTGAATCAGAGGAAAACAGTCTGAATCAGATGGAATCCATCTCAATATGAGGAAATTCATTTAATTCAGATAGAATACATCTAGTTCAGAGGAAATTCCTCTGAATTAGAGGAATTCAATCCGATTTATATGGAATCCATTTGAATTCTATGGATTCCCTCTGACTCAGAGGAAATCCCTCGAATTAGAGAAAATCAATCTGTAAAACACCATAATTAGCACACAATACAACATAAAGTAAATTTAAAATCAGAGGAAATCAAATATCCTATGAATGAGAAAAACCATATTATTCTTGTTTTTTTAGTTGTTTTGCTATTCTAAACTACACGCATGTAAAATCAGATAAAATCGATTGGTAAATAGTGTATAAAATCAACAATCGAGAAATAGGTTCTTACCTTTAATGTGAGTAGTTGGTCGTTTACCAATCTGCGAAATGCTGTGAATATCATCCACCTCAGACAAATTTTGATCATAATATGCACTATTGTTTCGATTTCTTCTTCGGTGATGGTTGATTTGTTGTCTTCGTCGATGTTTAGATTACTGTTTTGAAAATCATGTGGGAATGAGGGGAAAAAGTTTTGCTGTTTTGACATTTTCATATTTATTAAGGGTATTTTTGCCCATAACTATTTCAAGGATGTATTGAAATTTTTGAAAGTGCAAAGTTCTTAATGGCATATAATGTTTCTTTTAAGGACCTATTGGTAAAAGCTCCTTTTTTTAACCTATTCAAACATGAGAGAAAAAAATTATACATTCAATTCTCTTTTTTTAATGAATTTCCCTCACCTTTCCTTCCCTTCTCTTCCCTCAATCCAAACATACAATATAAGTTCTAGTTCAAATAAAACAAACAAACATGAATTTAAGCATAGAAGAGTAGGTTTAGAATAAAAAAAAAGGAAAAAAAGAAGAAAGAAAGACACATAATATTAACTTCCTAATATAAAATTATGATAGATGCAGTGCATTATCGAAACAGAAGACAACACAAAAGACAAATTGTACCAAAAAATCCTCAAAACTCTCAAAAATTGAAATTCGATGCCTTTCTCGCCTAGTTTTCTTGTGAAACAAACATGAGTCATACCAAACTAATTTAAGAAAGGTCAATAATAAGCAAAAAATCTTAATCATGAACTCGTTTAGCAAAATTAACAAAGCCAACAATAATTAGCCATTCAAAACAAGTATTCATCTGCAAAATCACAAAGGCTGAAAACAAAAACCTATTACGAAAACATCATATCCAAATTTCAAATAGTGAGAAAATTATTGCTTCAACAGTAGAGAAATTTCAACGGACACTATAAGAAAAAACACTTTTAGGTACGAATTTTTCCGTCACTAAACTAATTAGGGAAGAAAAACTTTCCATCCCAAAAATAGCTGTTGTAAATGTTGTGACGGAAACTAATGACAGAATATTCCGTCAATAATGCACTAAAATATTTAAAATATATAATTGATTTGCAACTGATATTTCCATCACTAATTTATATTTAATTATATAATTAATTTTTTTAGAAAATAATTACATGATTATATGAATTTGCAACGACACATCCTGTTGGACCTATGGTCCTACATATTTGTTTTGATGATATTAAAACCTTTGTTGATGATATTGAAACATACAAGCACCATGTGATTTACGAGAAATAAATTTAAATTCCGCATATGTGCACCTTTGTGGTCATGGTCAACCAAATGAACTCCAATTGACATGAAAATTGGAATGGAGCTTAGTTTCATCATTATGAACATATTTGAATAGGAATTGTTCAAGAGAAAATGTCAAATAAGATGGGTTTACTATATGTGCCCTATTTGTGTAGTCAATTTGGTTAAATCATAACTTTTTCATTTGTGAACCAATTAATGTGAAATTTGGTATGTGAATTATATTTATCTTGATATATGATCTGAATTATTATCAACCAAATTTTGACCACCACATATAGGGGCTGCACAGTGACAGTAGGTTTATACTTGGAATTTATCGGTTTTAACTATTAGTGACTTACTTGATTCATTGAATGATCAAACCTTACCCAAATGTTATGAAACTTTATACACACATTCTAACATGACTAATATGATTTATCATGCATGAATTAGAATTTTCTGGGCTGGTTTGTATTATGATTAACCTATGTGCTTTATATGAAGCTCTTTGAGCTTACATACATTTGGGAAGTTCTTTCTCCTATTTTTTGTAGGTTAATCATCATGATGATGTTATATTTTTCAATACTCAGTTTGGAAATTAAATTTAAATCCGGAATTTAATCATGAGCATTGAAGCTCTAGGATGCCAAGAAAAACCTATGTTCATCAACTTTCCACTAAGGAATTTTTATGAGATGATTGAAAATGGTTTTGGGCATGAAGTTTATATGGGCTGAAATTCTTTTTGAAGCCCTGCTGGAGCTATTGGTGTAAATAAGAGGGAAAAGTCTTGAAATTGATATATGTGCAACCTTTGAAAAATTGAAAGCTTTGGAAGAAGAGAATCTTGACTAACATCATTGAATTCAAGAACAATGATAGCCTTTGTCATGTCTCCAACGGATGAAAATGAAGAGTCAAGATTAAAGCTTGATTTGTAATCTAAAGGCCATTATTAAAGTTATACTTGTGGTCCAGATTGTTTGCTATTTTGGAAGGCCAAGATTGATAGACTAAAGTTGATCCAACGGTGGAGATCTTGTAGAGACAAATGAAATTAGGTTCTCTTTCTTGCAAGTTTTCTGCAGAGACGATTGTGAAATTTCTTGAGAGAAAGATTCTTGCGTCAATCTTCATCAAGCATTCAATCATTCAAGCTTCTTCAAAAGATTCAAGCCACCATTTTATACTAATTTCGAGCTTCACCCAAGTCCCTACATCAAAGAGAATCATCATTCATTTGCTTAGTGCAAAGGTGAGGTCTTACAAGTTTTAGGGCTCTAGTCTTGTTGAATCTACACTACACCTCTTGTTTTTCAAACTCTATCATTCCTGTGAGGCAGTATTTTACTATGGATAATTCCACACCAAATAGCTTAGTGTTAGAGTGTGAGAATCTTGTGCTACAAACTATTATAAAAGTCCTTTCAGAAGGCAAAGTTTGTTGTTAAGTTTGGGGGTGTTCAAATAACCCTTGTGTAAGGAGTTTTGTGGAGCTCTTAAAATCACAACATAGTGGAGTTAGAAAAGTCCTTGGTTTGTGAACCTAGGTAGTGGATGTAGGAGAAGGGTCTCCGAACCACTCTAAATTGTTATGTTGATTTTTTGATTGCATTATTTGCTGCTTACTTGACTACTTGTTTAAGTGCTTTCAAAATTGGATTTTGGTCTTGAAAGACTTTGCATTGAAACAAATTTTCTGCCCTTGTGTGTTCGTCATTTGCTTGAGATTACTAAATGCATTAGTGGAGGTTTCTTTAAACCATTAAGACAAATATTTTGATTGTTCAATTTCTGTATCACCAATCTGTCCGTGCATTGTTCACATATCTAGAGTTTGAATTGGTATCGGAGGGAGGTTCACTAAATATTTAGGATTAACACCCTATAGCTAGATGGCTTACACAAACAAGAATGGAGAGCTTGAAGGCCTATCCATGAATAGGCCTCCATACTTCAATGGTGTAGATTATCCTTTTTGGAAAAATAGGATGAGAATTTTTCTTATGTCTCTAGACTTAAATTTATGGAGAACAATTGAAAATGGTCCTTTTGTACCTACTAAAATCGTAAATGGTAATAAAATGGAAAAAGATGAAAGTGAGTGGACTAGTGATGATGATAAGAAAATATCAATGAATGAAAAAGCTATTAATATTTTGCATATTGCTTTGATTCGTAGTGAGTATGATCACATTTCTACATGTACTAGTGCTCAACAAATTTGGAAGATGCTTGAGTTGAGGCATGAGGGGACCTCCCAAGCAAAGGACTCCAAAATTAATATGCTTGTCACTAAGTATGAACTTTTCAAGATGAATGACAATGATTCAATTAGTGACATGTATGCTAGACTTACTTGCATTTGTAATGAACTTGCATCTTTAGGAAAGCCTTATTCGGATGGGGATAAGGTTCAAAAAATATTGAGGAGTTTACCTAGAAAATGGAATACTAAGGTCACGGCTTTAAAGGAAGCTAAGGACCTTAAGACTTTGAAGATAGAGGAGTTGCTAGGAAGTTTGATGACACATTAGCTAGAAATGTTGGATGAAGTAGAAGAAGTTGAGGCTCCTAGAAAGAAACACTAGCACTAGCCGTGGGGTCTAGTTCTTCTAGTGATAATAGTTTTAGTGAGGATGAGGATGAGTGTGCCAAGGTAGCTAGGAAATTCAAAAAGTTTATGAGATTTAAAAAAAGGGACGATTTAGGAATAGAAATGTTTTTAAGGGTAGGAAAGAGGAGAAGGAGAAAGAAAAGAGTGCTTGTTTTAAGTGTGGCAAAGTAGGCCACTTTATGGCCGATTGCCCTAAGCTTCAAAAGAGAAGCAAAAGGATTATAGAGAGAAAGAGAAGAAGAAGGAAAAAGGCAAGAAGGAGAAGAAGGCTCTCAAGGCAACATGGGACGATTCTTCATCATCTTCTTCAAGTGAAAGTGAAGAGGAACTCCAAGCCAACATGTGTTTCATGGCAAAAGAGGGAGAAGAAGAAGTGTCCTCATCTAATCCGGATGAGATGGTAATATCTTCTAATTCTTCCTATGATGAACTTTCTAGTGTTTATGATGAGTTATGTGATGCTTATGAATCTTTAATGCATACACATAAATTTGCTAGAGATGAAATATCTAGGTTGTCTAAAGTTGAAAAGATGCATCTTGATGAATGTTGTGATGTTAATGCTATACTTGTTGATGTGAAATCAAAGTATGATGATGCATGATCTTCACTTGATACTCTAGGTCAAGAAAATGAGAAATTGAGAAATCAATTGAACATATATATTAATTCTAGTAGCATGCATCATCTAGTACTTCACATGACTTAGTTGCTTTATATGTTAGAATACATGAGCTAGAGGGTGAGTTAGCCATATGGAATGAACAAGAATGTATAGTAATTCATGACTCTTATTCTTTACAAAAGGAACTTGGTTTGGCAAATGAGAGATGTAAATTTCTTGAAAATCAATTTTTAAAATTCTCCATGAGTTCTTCAAAGCTTGATGAGTTACTTGCATCTCAAAGGCACTACTTGGACAAGAGTGGATTAGGATATGATCCTATGAAACTCAAGGTCACTTTAGAGGCCAAGACCACCATGGCCAAGACCAAAAACATGAACAAAAATGATGCCTACCCCACGGGTAAGGCTAGTTTCCCTAAGGGAACATCACCTAGAAAGAGGAAAGTCTATGTTAAAAGAGTTTGGGTGCCTAGAGGGTTAAATGACATGGAAAAGAAAGCATATGTGATGAGAACTTTTAAAATTGATGCATATGCTTTTGTTACTACTAACCTCAAAGGATCCAAAGTTTGGATACCATGGAGGTGAATTTGAAAATGCTAATTTTGACTCTGTGTGCATCACTTGGAATTAAACATGAGTTTAGTGCCCCTAGGACACCTCAACAAAATGGGATTGTAGAAAGGAAAAATAGAACTCTATAAGAACTAGGAAGAACCATGCTCCTAGAATATAATCTTCCTAAATACTTTTAGGCTGAGGCAACTAGTGATGCATGCTATGTGTGTAATAGACTAAGCATTAGAAAAGGTTTAAAGAAAACTCCATATGAAATCTTGTATGGAAAGAAACCTAGAGTAAGTTACTTTAGGGTTTTTGGTGCTAAGTGTTTTATTTTAAACACTAGAGATAATTTGGATAAATTTGATGCAAAGAGACACATTGGCATATTTCTTGGTTATTCATTAACATGTAAAGCATATAGAGTTTCTAACACTAGAACCAAAGTTGTGGAAGAAAGTGTGAATGTTAAATTCGATGATATGACCACACTTGCTCCAAAGGTGCATGTAGAAAATAAATTTCCAAATTTGAAACATCCTTCAAAACACAAAAGTGAAGGTATCTTTGAGGTTCAAATGCTAGAAGATGCTGAAGGTGATGATCCATTGGTGAATAACTTAAGGGAAATGAATATCTCCAATGAAGAAGCTCCACCAAATGGGGAAAATGAAGGTGAACACATGGAGACAAATGTTCAAAATGAAGAAGAATATGTTGATGTACAACCGGGTGTTCACGAATATAAGGTTATGAAGTCTCATCCCAAAGAATTGATAATTGGAGACTTGCATCAAGGAAGGCAACCAAGAGCAAAAAGGGACTCAACAGTCAACTATAATCCTTTTAACTCTTTTGCCATGCTTTCTTTGGTAGAACCTAAAAATGTTCATGATGCATTACTTGATAATGATTGGGTGTATGCCATGCAAGAGGAGTTAGAACAATTTGAAAGAATTAATGTTTGGACTCTTTGTCCTAAACCTAAAGACCACTCAATTATAGGAACTAAATGGGTTTATAGGAATAAGATGGATGAAAATGGTAATGTGACTAGAAACAAAGCTAGATTAGTGGCCCAAGGATATTGCTAAGAAGAAGGCATTGACTATGATGAAACATTTGCACCGGTTGCAAGGTTAGAGGCTATTAGGTTGTTGCTTGCTTTAAAAATATCAAACCTTTTCAAATGGAAATGAAAAGTGCATTTTTAAATGGTGTAATTAATGAAGAAGTGCATGTTAAACAACCTCCCGGTTTTAAATGTACTAAATTTCCTAACTATGTTTATAAATTAGACAAGGCTTTGTATGGTTTAAAACAACCTCCTAGGGCTTCGTATGAAAGGTTGTCTAAATTCTTACTTGGAAATGGTTTTGTATGTGGTAGTATTGATAGCCACCTTGTTTATTAAATACAAAGGTGATGACATGTTAATTGTGCAAATATACGTTGATGATATTGTCTTTGGTGCTACATTAGAGTGTATGTGTGATGACATTGCTTTGTGCATGAAAAATGAATTTGAAATGAGCATGATTGGTGAGTTGACATACTTTCTAGGTTTGCAAATTAGGCAAACTCCACATGGCACTCACATTAGTCAAACAAAATATACTTATGACTTGTTAAAAAGGTTTGGCATGGACCATTCTAAAGGCTCTTCCACACCAATGGGAGTGGGAACCAAATTGAACGAAAACCTAGATGGAAATGAGGTTGATCAAAAGATGTATGGATCAATGATTGGTGGCTTACTATATGTGACCGCATCTAGGCCCGATATTATGTTTAGTGTTTGTTTGTGTGCTAGATTTCAATGTAATCCTAAGTAAACACATCTTATGGCAGTAAAGAAGATTCTTAGGTATTTAAAAGACACACCTTCCCTAGGGTTGTGGTATGACAAGAAATCTTCATTGGACTTGCATTCATTTGTAGATGCCGACTTTGCGGGTTGTAGGATTGATAGAAAAAGCACTAGTGGTACTTGTCAATACCTAGGAACAATGCTCATATCTTGGTTTTCCAATAAGCAAACATGTGTTGCTTTAAGCACTACAGAAGCCGAATATATGGCTATTGGTAATTGTACTTGTCAATTACTTTGGATCAAACAACAAATGCTTGATTTTAACATGGAATTTTCAAATATTCCTGTTCGTTGTGATAATATAAGTGTCATCCATTTATCTAAAAATCCAAGGTATCATGGTAAAGCTAAGCATATTGACATTAGACATCATTTCATTCGAGACCATGTTACTAAAGGGGATATTGTGCTTGAACATGTAGAAGGGGAGAACAACATTGCCGATTTGTTCACTGAACCCTTAGCTAAGGATAGGTTTATAAAACTAAGAAATGCATTAGGTTTAATTGAAGCACCTTGAGTGATTATTGATTGAATGCATGTCTCTATTGGATTGGTATTATCTTTCTTGGTGACATGTGATATTCTTATGTGCTTAAAGTGCTAAGTGAAATGCATAATTGAAGGGGGAGTAATTTAGTGTCGTTAGAAGGCCATAAGTTCTTCAAATCGGATCACTTAGGTTCTCTTAGTTCAATTGGTGTATTTTCATGTCTTTCTATTTATGTAAGCTAGTTTTGATGTTATTTGAAACATGTTTAAAATGCTTGCAATTGTTAAAAAAAATCAAAATAAAAGAATTGCATCAACCCCTTAGTCCTTCACTTTTTGAGTTCTTACAAAAAAGGGGAGAGACATGATGATAAATTGCATTTTTTAGTTCTTACATGATGATAAATTGGATTTTTAATATTGACAAAAGTGCATGCATAGCCATAACTTAAGGGGGAGTGTGTATGTTATGCAATGGCGGGGAGAAAATAGGTGTTAAAGTAAGGGGGAGCTTATTTAATCAAAATTGCATGTGTTTCAAACTTGGTCTAAATTGATATCATGAAATCTTATAATGTGCCTTGAATTTATATTGAATTCAATAGACAACAAATAGACATTTACATCATGCATGTTTTTTAATCATCAAAAACGGGGAGATTGTTGGACCTATGGTCCTACATATTTGTTTTGATGATATTAAAACCTTTGTTGATGATATTGAAACATACAAGCACCATGTGATTTATGAGAAATGAATTTAAATTCCGCATATGTGTACTTTTGTGGTCGTGGTCAACAAAATGAACTCCGATTGACATGAAATTTGGAATGTTCCTTAGTTTCATCATTATGAACATATTTGAATAGGAATGGTTCAACAGAAAATGTCATCTGAGTTGGGTTTACTAAATGTGCCCTATTTGTGTAGTCAATTTGGTTAAATCATAACCTTTTCATTTGTGAACCAATTGATGTGAAATTTGGTATGTGAATTATATTTATCTTGATATATGATCTGAATTATTATCAACCAAAATTTGACCACCACATATAGGGGCTGCACAGTGACAGTAGGTTTATACTTGGAATTTATTGGTTTAACTATTAGTGACTTACTTGATTCATTGAATGATCAAACCTTACCCAAATGTTATGAAACTTTATACACACATTCTAACATGTCTAATATGATTTATCATGCATGAATTAGAATTTTCTGGGTTGGTTTGTATTATGATTAACCTATGTGCTTTATATGAAGCTCTTTGAGCTTACATACATTGGGGGAGTTCTTTCACCTATTTTTTTGTGGGTTAATCATCATGATGATGTTATATTTCTCAATACTCAGTTTGGAAATTAAATTTAAATCCAAAATTTAATCATGAGCATTGGAGCTCTAGGATGCCAAGAAAAACCTATGTTCATCAACTCTCCACTAAGGAATTTTCATGAGATGATTGAAAATGGTTTTTGGCATGAAGCTTATGTGGGCTGAAATTCTTTTTGAAGCCCTGCTGGAGCTCTTGGTGTAAATAAGAGGGAAAAGTCTTGAAATTGATATATGTGCCACCTTTGAAAAATTGAAAGCTTTGGAAGAAGAGAATCTTGACTAACATCATTGAATTCAAGAACAATGATAGCCTTTTTCATGTCTCCAACGGATGGAAAATAAAGAGTCAAGATTGAAGCTTGATTTGTAATCTAAATGCCATTATTAAAGCTATACTTGTGCTCCAGATTGTTTGCTATTTTGTAAGGCCAAGATTGATAGACTAAAGTTGATCCAACGGTGGAGATCTTGTAGAGACAAATGAAATTAGGTTCTCTTTCTTGCAAGTTTTCTGCAGAGACGATTGTGAAATTTCTTGAGAGAAAGATTCTTGCGTCAATCTTCATCAAGCATTCAATCATTCAAGCTTCTTCAAAAGATTCAAGCCACCATTTTATACTAATTTCGAGCTTCACCCAAGTCCCTACATCAAAGAGAATCACCATTCATTTGCTTAGTGCAAAGGTGAGGTCTTACCATTTTTAGGGCTCTTGTCTTGTTGAATCTACACTACACCTCTTGTTTTTCAAACTCTATCATTCCTGTGAGGTAGTGTTTTACTATGGATAGTTCCACACCAAATAGCTTAGTGTTAGAGTGTGAGAATCTTGCACTACCAACTATTATAAAAGTCCTTTCAGAAGGCAAAGTTTGTTGTTAAGTTTGGGAGTGTCCAAACAACCCTTGTGTAAGGAGTTTTGTGGAACTCTTAAAATCACAACATGGTGGAGTTAGAAAAGTCCTAGGTTGGTGAACCAAGGTAGTGGATGTAGGAGAAGGGTCTCCGAACCACTCTAAATTGTTGTGTTGATTTTTTGATTGCATTATTTGTTGCTTACTTGATTACTTGTTTAATTGCTTTCAAAATTGGATTTTGGTCTTGGAAGACTTTGCATTAAAACAAATTTTCTGCCCTTGTGTGTTGGTCATTTGCTTGAGATTGCTAAATGCATTATTGGAGGTTTCTTTAAACCATTAGGACAAATATTTTGATTGTTCAATTTTTGTATCACCAATCTGTCCGTGCACTGTTCACAAATCTAGAGTTTGAATTGGTATCGGAGGGAGGTTCGCTAAATATTTAGGATTAACACCCTATAGCTAGATGACTTACACAAACAATAATGGAGAGCTTGAAGGCCTATCCTTGAATAGGCCTCCATACTTCAATGGTGTAGATTATCCCTTTTGGAAAAATTGGATGAGAATTTTTCTTATGTCTCTAGACTTAAATTTATGGAGAACAATTGAAAATGATCCTTTTGTACCTACTAAAATCATAAATGGTAATAAAATGGAAAAAGATGAAATGGTCTGCTACAGGCAAAAGTATCACGCAAACGACGTGCCTCTAATCCAATGCCGTAGACGCGACCTTTAGCACTCATCCCGCCAACCGCCTCAAGGTATAAGGCATTATCATCTAACAACTCTTCGACAACCAATGTAGAAGTCGATCCATGGGAGGATGTCATTTCCTTCAATTGAGTGATGGTATCCTGTATTATAAATTGTAAATAATATATAGCATGAAATATTATCACATTAATAGTATTTTATTATTAAAAAATAATAAAATATGGCACTTACATTTAAATTCACTGAGAGTGCATCAACATACTCTCTCGTACCCTTTTTCAAATGGGTATGATCAAACAGTTCCCGAAAAGTGGGATCACGACCCAATTGTCTCTTCTGCAATTTAAATTTGAAGACAATTTTACTAATATTGTAAAATACAAAATTTTCAAATATAAATAATTTTAAATTTTACCATTCGCAAACGATGTCGTGTGACAGAAATGGATCCACCAGTGTGGACGGGCCCGCCGATCTGAGATGCCCGATTCTTCTTTCCTTGCTCCCTTCTTATCACATAACTTGGGTTCACCCACTTGTTCTCAAGCTCTGCTCTCACATTCTCAGGTACCCATATTCCTTTGTCAATGCCATTCCGAATCCCATACAACGCACGTCGAAAAGAAATTTTATTCTTGGTTTCCCAAAGTTTATTAACTTCTACATCATATGGCGGTTCCCATTTGTACTTGTTCTGCAAATTTAAAAAACAAAATCAAATAAATATAGTTAGCATGAATGTTTAAACATATGCTAAAGATTGAAAAAAAAAAATAACACTTTATAATTACCTTGAACTCTCCAAAATAATAATCTCTCTACTCCTGAGTAGTCTCATTCCATACTGTGGCAGGAGTTTCAGACTTACCTTTTATGATTTGAGTAATCATTCTACCAACTTCATCGAGCTGAAACCTAAATATTTATAAATTAAAAAATCATATAACTAATATAAATACACAAAAATTAAGTAAATTAAATAGAAACAAGGAAAAAATGTACTTACGAGGCACCATCAGGTCTTATCCACATACGACCATCCGTGTCACAAACCCCAATCCTCTGAGACGAGGAGGATCCAAAATCATGTGTCTGATAGGAGGGAGATGGATGTCCTATCCATATATCATCATCCAATATTTGCAAAGATGATGGATGAACAAAATTTACCGATGAGGAGGATAGGGTATGAGGCGAAGAACTCCCTCTACCACGTCCATGTAGATCTCCACCACAACCAGTCGGACTACGGCCATAGCCACTAGAGTGCTCACTACAATCCATCTACAACAAAGCATAAAGGTAGATATGACTCTTATCCACAATGAGGTGGCTATTGTATAGCCAAAACAATAATTACGATATAATGAAGAAGAAAAAATTAGTGTTGTAACAAAAGGCCTTGCATTTATTCACTTTTTGCCCATTTGATTTTCTGGACATTACCAATTTCTAGATGTTCAATGCTTGTGGTGTTGAGGCTATATATAAAGAGAACCATAATTAACTCAATATATTGCTTTTCTGTAAAGAGCTACTCAAAAACTTGTACATCTTGTGAACAGATTTTAAAAGTAAAATAAGTTAATGAAATGACTGGTAGAATACAACCAATTCTTAAGAAACTTTAACATTCATTGCAGTAATGCCAGATGTTTCCAAATTAAAAGAAAACATGCATAATGCAACCTTAGTCAAATCCTAATCAATTTCTCCTTAATGCAGGGTACTATGCAACAGGATTGCACAATGCCAAACACTTAAAACTTGGAAAGGAACAATAACAATTGATAATTATACAGAAGAACAACAACAAGAAACACCTGTAGAAAACTGAGACTAACAAAGCATTTTTAAAATAAATAAAGAAAACTAAGAAGGAAGGACTAAGTGCAGCTTACTAAATCTCAATGGAATTGCAAATGCCCAGTAATCACACCCAGATTGCTCAAACTTGTGATAAGTCACAAGTGTAGGTCCAAAAAAATAAAGAATACCATTAAGCTTACTACAGAACAATCAAAAGACCTTTGAAATGACAAAAGATTAATACTAGTTAAAACCAAGCATTGCAAAACCTTGCACTGATATGCTTCTAGTTTAACTAATAGGGACTTCATCTGTAAGACTTCAAGCTTACTTGAAAATAATAACCTAGATTAAGACATGTATTCGATTATTATGCAGAAAAGATAGTTTGATCCCAGTTAGGAGAAAATTACAAGGGTATCCATTTCACCAAAGAAGATATTACCAACCTATATGAGAATTTTGGCAGCACATTTGAGGAAAAAACAAGAAGCATTAACCAGCTTTAAATTCAAAACAAATATTTCTTGTTGATACAAGGAATTACGAATAAGAACTCCCCGCAAAAGAAATGCCAAGAATTATAGAGTACTTCTCTCCCTTACACAGTTATTCTGAAACGATAAAAGAGTATTCAGCCAGATACCAAAACATTTATATGTCACAATTTCATAGCTACAAGTATCAAAATGGGATTTCGAGAGTACGAATAAAAACACCAATTTCAGAAACAAGTAAAATTTGTGCCCCTCACCCATCTCAAACTAGCGCCTATTAAGACTATCTAACCATAAAAACACCAATTTCAGAAACTCAGTCAATCAGCACAATGGGACGAGACATACCTGACTTGAACGAGGCAAACCTGAAATCTGCGACTGAAATCCGAGACAGCGGTGTTGAAGGCGGGAGGAGGTCTTGGGAGAATGAGACAAAAGGTTCTAGGGCTTTCAGAGAAACAATTTCGAGAGACTAGGGCAGGAGGTCTTGAGAAATGTTATAAGAGGGGGTTGATTTCATTTTGAGTGAAAAATGGCAGGGAGTGGAGGGCGGGAGAAGTGTTATAAAAGTGGGATTGATCTCTTTTTTAGTGAAAAATAGGAGCTGAGTGGAGGCAGGAGAAGTGATATAAAATTCGCAATCACAATGATACACATATAATGGCCCATTAAATTTTAAATATGATCCCACATTTATCTCATAAAAACACAACTCTCAATACAATCAAATCAGCATAACACATATTCAAATACTGTCACATCAGCAAAATACATCTCCCAATACAAAATCATTATCCAACCCAACAATTTTCCTATCCTTCATACTATCTCCATCAAATTTACACCAAAATCAAAATTGGGTCCCACATTTTTTACAAAATGTCAAGCCACATCATCATCTACGTCACCAAAAGACACATCTCTATACAACCATATCAACAAAACACATTTTTCAATACAGTCACGTCAGCAACTAATGACCCATTATCTTTGGCACCATTATGGTTGCCCAGAAAAGATTGACTTTAATCGGTCTATACATGAAATATAATTTTATCAAAGTTAAAATAACAAATTTAGATAATGAATATAAAATAAGACACATTTTCATTCATCTTCCTCTTTCTCGTTATCATCAAACTCAAATTATTATTATTCTTCTTCCTTTTCATTAGTATCCTCCTCATTCATGAGCCATGTAGTAACTCTATTTAATTCCTCGGGTCCAGTCTCATTGTCAACTAGGGACTTAATGTGGATAGTTTCTACACTAACTGGATCAATTGAAAAAAGATTGTCTTGAAATGCATCATCCATTTGCTTGGATTGTTCAGTGATAATGCTCCTGGATTTTGTCTTAATTATAGTCAATTAATCTTGTTGATCACATATCCCTTCAAGATAAAGAGCAAAGTAGACTTGCTCAGCTTATTGTGCAATTATAAATGGAGCATACTTCTTGTACCGTCCTCTACATTTAATATCAACAAGTTCATAATGTTTATAAATTCGTGTTCCTCGATTAGAAGTTGGATCAAACCACTCAAATTTGAAAAGAACAATTCTTTTTATTGGTAGACCCGAAAATTCTTATTGAACTATCTCTTTTAGTACTCCATAGTAATCATTCTCTGATTGTCCATAATCGGTTCCTCATTTGCATACTCCACTATTGATTGTCCGCTATTGATTGACGACTTGTCTTCACTCTACGTGTCCTTGTCGAATTTGTCTTCATTGACGTAATACGTATTCCAGATCTCAACCCTATGAAAAATCTAGGCTAACACAAGAAGGAGGATGAATTGTGTTTCCAAATTGAAAAGGCAATCCCCTTTTTAAAATTTAACAATTAATTATCAAATATCAAGTAACATACAAATTTAGCCTCTAATGATTATACTAAGCACATTTCAATCAAGTACAATATGTAATGAATAGCTAGTTAACAAGCAAACAAAAATCACAACACAATGTCAATAAACACAAATCTTCACACCACTTGGATAAAAGCTATTTAACCTATCAATTCTAGTTGAAATGTAGTGAAATTTAGTATGAAATATCAAAACACCTTAATAAACACTATATCAAAAATTCAGATGAAATTCAAGGTCTAGCTATATGAACACTACATAAACAGATTAGTGTTCAAATCAAATCTGCACACCAATTAGATAAAAGCTATTTGACCTATCAATTCAGGTTGGAATGCAACAAAATTTGGTATGCAATATGGGAACACCTTAGTGAATACTATGTCAAAAATTCAGATTAAAATTCAAGTATAGGTATATGAAATATACACGGACAGATTAATGTTCTAGAAAAATTAACAATTAAAAGTGTATGTCTTAATGGTTTAGAGAAACCTCCTCTAATGCAATTAACGACCTCAAGTAAATGACAAACACACAAAAATCAAGTAAAGAAATTAAAATAAAGTGTTGAAGGATATATACTGGTTTGGAGAGTCCTTCCTCCTACATCCACTACCTAAGCCCGCAAGCTTAGGATTTCCAAATCCACTAATGGATGATGGTTTTCCAAATTCATCAACAACTTAGGGTTTTAGGCAAGCTAACCCCAAACTCTTACAACCAATGTTTCAAGATAATCAAGAACTAGGGTTTCCAAGTTGTACCCCAAACTTATCTCACAACCTCACAGGGTTTTGTCCAACAAAAGGACTTTACAAGTGTTTAGGTACAAGATTCTCTCAAGATTAGCTCAAGGCTATTTTGCTTGAGGAACACTCAAAAACTAGAGATGATACTCACAGGTAGATTAAGAATAAGCTCAAGATGTGGCAATCACTCTATTACAAATTCACATAAAGCTCTCAAGAAAAAATAGATGAGATTAGGAGAAGCTTTGTTGAAACAACACTCAAGAACATCCAAATAGGATACCCCACGGGTAGGATGAAGAATGATGGGTTTTTGATGGATTTTTGGATCTCTCTTTGAAATAGGAAGATGATGGCTTGATAATAATCAGATTTTTAGCAAGAGATCTCTAGGTAGAATCTTGAATGAAGATTTGAAGTTGAGAGAATTTGAAGCTTAAAGACTCAACCAAATTTTTTTAAAAAAAAAATTATTCACTTCCAACACAAGCCAAACCTTCTATTCTTTCGAAGATAAAATAATCTTGGTCATTGGATGAAAAATCAGCCTCAATCTTGTCCCTTCGTTCTTCTTTCATTAATTCAAGCCAAATAAATCTCCACCATTCATTATAGAGCCATTAGAAATTATTATGTAAAAATATCTCCTTTGGCTTGGGCTTGTATGGTTGCACCAATAATTCTTTCCTAATGATTAAAGTAATATTCAAACCAAGCCAAACAAACCTTTCTAGATCCTAGCACAAGAAACAACTTTACAACCATTTCTCTCTCCTTTGTCCCCCAAAAAGTAAATGTTGACACAATGTTGACCAATCATATTAAACTTGAAATCTCTTTTAAATTCTTGATACAAAGCACATAAGAGGACTTCTAGAAGCTTGAAAAATGAATTCTCCAGCAACTATATTCATGTAACGCCCCGTCCCACGAAACCCTAATTCTCAGGCTCGTAGTCCGGAACGTTACCTATATTACATCTCAGTCCATCACCAATACCTATTTCTATATAAAGAAAGAACCCAATTAATGATAAAATAAATTTAGCTGAGCATCATCTATCTCTAATTAACTAAACTCATTAAATAGCTCAAATCAAGTATCATAATTCCAATGCGCATTTAATAATCATAACATCATAATGGTAATTAAATCAATAACGTGCAAGGCATATTTCTTGACCTCATTTTGTGAACTTTTGTTTAATCACAATAATCTGGAACACTATCAACAACCCTAAAGTTTAGATAAAATTTAATATTCCTATCGTAGACCATCAAAACCTAACTTCCGCACATGAGCATCCTTTTCATGGATCCGCGGTGCCATCAACTCCTATGTCAGTAACATCAACAAAGAATTACATACCTGTATCACAGAACATAGTGAGCCGAGGCTCAGCAAGTAATACTTATGCATGAATGCATATGAACATCATCATTAGAAGACAGTCATCCATTTAAATCATTTTCCAGTACTCGGGCCCTTAACCTAGATACACTACTACAGGGCAACCGGTCGGGATTTTCCTTATATTATGTATTCTACCAAAGAATACTTTTCAGTCAGAATACATTTCCATTTTCATTTCCCGTACCAATTCCTTTTCCAATAAACCTCAATGTTAACTTTTCCAGTATACCCTCTGTCACGCCCCTCTCCCAGATAGGTGCAGATGAGCACCCATGAATCCCAGAGACGTGACCGGCAGAGAACTCCTCCGTTCCCCGAACCGAATTTAACCAATTATCTACCCAAACACTACATAAATAGTGTCACATGTATATATAAATGTCATAATACAAACCAGAGTCTACAACGGAAAATCCCAAACATCATAGATACGAAACACAGATACTACTGACAGACAAATCATCCCCACACCAGCTACATCACGCCTCACGCATCCCTGCGCTGATCATCCACTCCGGCTATCTCACCTGAAAACATGTGAATGAAAGGGATGAGCTACAAAGCTCAGTAGGGATATAGAGAAATATCGATCATCAGAACAAATGGAAAGTAGAACTCAAAATGTATATGAAATGAACAGAAAACTCAAATAGTGATACACTCCCGTACCACCGAACTCCAGTAAATCAGAGATAAAGCAAGAAAATCCGAAAAGTATAAAATACATACAGAGAAACCATAAGTGATACCCTGATTGGGTAAAAAATCTCTGAGGAAATCGATCCCTCATACATCTCATCACAATCAGTCAATCCGTAGGGTAGATACCGAGTAGGCTCCACCACTACCATCCTCAAGTACAACTCTCAAATCAGTACTCAATCATAATCCAACTCAAATCCATATCAACCAGATCCATATCAACTCAAATCCACATAACACCAGAAAATCCTCCCCTGGACCCACCTTGATCCCCGCAAGGTGTCTCCCAGTCCAGGTACTCCCCAGATTGGATGAGGATCGAGCCTACATCAGGTACTCGATAGCATCGCCTACATCGAAGAGCGTCCCCTAGGATGTATCTCACCTCAATCCGGTCTCCGGGTACGTACCCGATCAAAACCATCGATAAATCATCCAATGAACTGGGTCGCCCGATGTGGGTCCCACGCTCTACAAATCATCCCTCCATAATCTCACAAATCATAGAAGATCATCATAATGAAGTCCTATCCGGACTCTCGAGGATAAAACCAAACATCAGGAGGTGGGCCCCACAAAAGGATAAGTGGGCCCCACCAGGATAGTGGGCCCCAAGAGAGGATAGGTGGGCCCCACCAGGATAGTGGCCCCGCAAGAGATACGATGCACAAAAATGCCGCCAATCGCACATATACCTCCAAACAAACAACATATAATCATAACAAATTGCTATTGCGGAAATAAATCAAATAAGAGTAGAAACAGAGAAATTCCAAACCTCCGGAAATTTCACACCAATAGACAAATAGGTGTCCGTCGAATACGGAATCCCCGGAACCCCAAATAAGAAGTAGGGCAGAATCCCTACCTGAAATGTCGACTACGCTAATCCGTGATACGACCAAAATCCCAATCCAATATCCCAAATCAACCTCCTGCATCAAAATACGGATACGTATACCCGACGGTCAAACCAAGTCAAAGTCAACTCGGGTCAAACCCGGTCAACTCGGGTAAAAGTCAAACCTGTCAACTTGGGTCAACCCAGTCAACTCGGGTCATCGGTGAACAGTGTCACTGCCGTCGCCGGAGCCGACGATTCCGGGGACTTTTTCCGGCGAACCATATATCAAATTAAAGCTCTTAAGACGAACAATCCATTGGTACCTGTCTCGTTCCGAAACTCCTTCGGAATTGACCGGGATCGAGCTCGGAAGTTGTCGGAAACCGAAACTTTGCCGCCTGATTCCGCCGCCTGTGGTGGTCCGATGACGACGATTCTAGTTGGGTTTTGTTCCTCTCTCCACAAGCTTCGTTTCGACACCTCACTTGCCCCAATCGGACCACAAACGAAGAAAATCCATTTCAAAAACCTCAAATCTCTCTCTTTCTCGTGCTGCCCAGAAATTCACTGGAAAAATCTGGTTTATGCCAGATTTTTCTAGTGAAATGACGATTTTGCCCTTCGTTTTTCTTAATAATACTTAAACTTTCAAAATTCGTAACTCCTTTAATATAACTCCGATTCAGGTGATTCTTGCGCCAATATTTTTCTAAAAATATGTAGTATTTATTAAAAATATCAAATTTGAAAAATTATTATATTTTTTAAAAAATTTGGGTTTGGGATATTACATCCTCCCCCCTTAGAAAACAATTTCGTCCTCGAAATTATATAAAAGGTAATATTAAGTACTCAAGGGTAAAATAATTAGTATAAATCAAAAGAATACCTATGTCGTAAACAAGTCCGGATAGCGCTCCCGCATATCCGACTCCACCTCCCAAGTAGCCTCCTGAACTCCATAATGCTGCCATAACACCTTAACCAAGGGTATGGTCTTCGAACGCAATCTCCGTATCTGGCTATCCAAAATCTGAACCGGACGTACCTCATAGGTAGCATCCTCTCCAATCTCCAGAGTCGACCAATCAATAATATGGGAGGGATCCCGATGATACCTCCGTAACATAGAAACATGAAACACACCATGAACTCCGGACAACTGTGGTAGCAATGCCAACCTATAAGCCAAACTCCCTACTCTCTCCAAGATATCAAATGGTCCAATAAACCTAGGAGTCAACTTCGCTGATCTACCAAAACGTTGTATCCCTCGCTTCGGACTAACCTTGAGGAATACGTGATCACCCACCTGAAACTCTAGAGGTCTCCGCCTACGATATGCATAACTCTTCTGACTTGATTGAGCCGTCAGAAGTCGCTGTCTGATAACTGCCACAGCCTCAGTGGTCTGCTGAATCAAATCTGGTCCCAACAGGGGTCTGTCTCCAACCTCCGACCAACAAAGTGGTGACCTACATGGTCTACCATAAAGTGCCTCAAATGGTGCCATCTGAATACTACTCTGGTAAGAGTTGTTATACACATACTCAACCAGTGGAATATGCGTCTCCCAATCACCCCTGAAATCCATAACACATGACCGAAGCATATCCTCCAAAATCTGTATAGTCCTCCCACTCTGACCGTCAGTCTGTGGGTGAAACGCTGTACTAAAACTCAACATCGTCCCCAGAGTGTCCTGAAAACTGCTCCAAAAGCGAGAAGTGAAACGAGGATCCCTGTCGGATACAATGGACACGGGTACCCCATGTAGCCGTACGACCTCTCGAATGTAAAGTCTAGTAAGTGTCTCCACCGAGTCAGTCTGCTGAATCGGTAAAAAGTGAGCAGTCTTCGTCAATCTATCAACAACAACCCACACAGTATCATGCCTCCTCACAGTCCTCGGTAAACCCATCACAAAATCCATACACACATGCTCCCACTTCCACTCAGGCAATGGAAGCGGCTGCAACAATCCAGGAGGTCTCCTATGCTCTGCCTTCACCTGCTGACAGGTAAGACATCTCAACACAGTCTGGGCCACATCTCTCTTCAGTCCGCTCCACCAATACTGTCTCTGTAAATCTCGATAGATCTTGGTAGCACCAGGATGTATCGCGAACTGAGAATAGTGTGCCTCTCTAAGTATCTCATCTCTCAACTCAACATCTTCTGGAACCACTAATCGACCTCTAAAACGAACTCCTCCATCAGCACCTCGAATCCAACCATCCATATCCTCAATATCATCAAAAATCGCATCACCAAACTGTGCATCCAACATCTTCTGTACTAGTGCTGGACGACTCACCAAACTGCTCAGGGAACATCTATCACCCCTGTCACTAACATCTAATCGGTATTGCCCAATGGTGTCCACCAACTCAAACTCCCGCAGTGACAGTCGTGCCACTGTCAACTTCCTACTCAAGGCGTCAGCCACCACATTGGCCTTGCCTGGATGATACTGCAATGAGAAATCATAATCTCCAAGGTACTCCATCCATCTCCGCTGCCTCTGATTCAGATCCTTCTGTGTAAATAAGTGTCGTAAACTCCTGTGATATGAAAACACCTCAAACTGCTCCCCATAAAGGTAATGTCTCCACTGCTTAAGTGCGAACACTATAGCAGCCAACTCCAAATCATGTACAGGATAATTCCTCTCATGTGGCTTCAACAGTCGTGAAGCATACTCCACCACCCTATCCTGCTGCATAAGCACACAACCTAAATCAATCCCTGAAGCATCACAATATACATGGTAACCAATACCTATCCGGAATGGTCAGGACTGGAGGTGATGTGAGTCGGGTCTTCAGCTCCCGAAAAGCTTGCTCATATCTATCAGTCCACACGAAAGGAACACCCTTCCGCGTCAACTCAGTCATCGGTGCAGCAATCCGTGAAAATCCCTCTATAAACCTCTTGTAGTAACCTGCTAATCCCAGGAAACTACGAATCTCTCCCACTGTCCTCGGAGTCCTCCAATCCAACACAGCCTCCACCTTGGCAGGATCCACTGCCACTCCATCTCTGGATATCACATGCCCCAAGAATCTCACCTGAGTCGCCCAAAACTCGCACTTACTCAGCTTGGCATACAACTGATGCTCTCTGAGTGTCTGCAGAACAATCTCCAAATGCCCCCCATGCTCCTCCTCTGTGGCCGAATACACCAATATATCATCGATGAAGACTATCACAAACTGGTCAAGATACTGTCTGAACACTCTATGCATCAAATCCATAAAAGTTGCTGGGGATTGGTCAGCCCAAACGGCATGACCAGAAACTCATAATGACTATATCGAGTACGAAATGCCGTCTTCGATATGTCCTCCTCCCGAATCCTGAACTGGTGATTACCTGACCTGAGATCAATCTTGGAGTAATAGTGACTACCCCTCAATTGATCAAACAAATCATTTATCCTCGGTAACGGGTACTTATTCTTCACAGTCACCCTATTCAACTTCCTGTAGTCCACACACATCCTCATCGATCCGCCCTTCTTCTTCACGAAGAGGACTGGAGCACCCCATGGTGAAGTACTGGGTCTGATAAATCCTAGACCCTGCAACTCCCGCAACTGCCTATCCAACTCCCGCAACTGCACTGGAGCCATCCTATACGGTGGAATAGAAATTGGGTCTGTTGCCGGATATAACTCAATCACAAAATCAATCTCTCGCTGTGGTGATAATCCTGGTAACTCATCAGGAAATACATCCAAATACTCCTCTACCACTATCACAACCGTACTAGTCTCAATCTCCGATGTAGAAGTCAAGCTCGCCACTAGACAGTCAGTATATCATGGGTTGTCAAGAAAGTGTGAACATGTAACAACCCGCGACCCACAAAAACTAACTCGCCCAGATGATGATGTCAGCGTGACCCTACGCTCTGTACAATCTATCACAGCATCATAGTCAGTCAACCAGTCCAATCCAAGTATCACATCATAGTCAGTGAAATCCATAACATATAAATCTACTCGGAACTCGTGATCAGCAAATCGAAAAATACAACCCCTACAAATGCTCCTCACCACAGTACCTGACCCCAACGGAGAATCCACTACCAATCTCCTATCCAAATTCGAAATCTCTAACCCCAATGACTCAACGAACGAGGTAGAAATAAACGAATGTGTGGCACCGGTATCAAATAAAACACGAGCCCAAGAACTGAAAAGTAAAAATCTACCTCCAATGAAATCACGATCTGGTGCTGGCTCGGGTGCAACTGCATAAACTCCAGCTCTCTGGCCTTGCCTCTGCTGCTGCTGCTGTCTCACTGGTGGTGCTGGAGGTCTGGCCCCTCTGCCTGCTGGAGCTCTAGGTGCTGGTGCTGCAAGTGCTGGGGCTCCCTGTCCTTTGCCTGATGGTGTTGTACGACTCCTTGGGCAATACCTCTGGATATGTCCTGGTAGTCCACAAGAGAAACACAATGAGCTATCCGCCCTGGGATAGTCCGATATCATGTGCCCAGTATGACCACACGCATAACAATACAATCCAGATATGGACCCCTGTCCCTGTCGTGGACCCTGATGTCGCTGCTGCGGACCCTGCTGTCCCTGTCTCTGAGAACTCTGCTGCTGACTCGGACGGTCCTGCCTCCTGTCCTGGAATCTCTGCCCCTGATCCTGTCTGGGTCTCTGTCTCTGACCCTCAGTCCTCTGTCTACTACTGTTCCCTGAGGCAGAAGAAGTATCCCCATACTTTTTTTTATGAAGCTCCCAATAATCTTGCGAATCAACCATGCTCCTCTATATATCAAGTTCCCTGTCAATGCACTCCTGGTAGGTACGAACCATCATCCCTGCTAAACGCTCTGAGATGCGGGGTTTCAGCCCGCGCTGAAATCTCAGTATCTTCTTCTCCTCAGTGGCAATGTACTCCTCTCCATATCGACCAAGCTCCTCAAACCGTGCTTGATACTGTGACACTGTCATATCTCTACTCTGAATCAGCTCCAGAAACTCCTTGGCCTTCGCAATGCGAATGGCCTGGGGAACATACTGTGCGAGAAACAGAGTCTGAAACTCCGTCCATGGCATCTCCATACTCTCCCTATCAATAGTCATACTCTCCCACCAGACATAAGCATCATCCTCTAAAAATGCTGAAGCCAATAGAGCTCTCCTCTCAACAGGTATCCTGAGTGTCACCATCTGTCTCCTCAACTGTCGCAACCAATCCTCAGCTGCCTTAGGACCTACCACTCCTCGATACACTAGAGGTCTCGTCTTCCTCAGGTGTCGGTAACTCAACTTCCTCAATCGGATCAGGAATCTCGCCTCTACCCCGACCACGTCCACCCCGAACGCGGGTACTACATGTATCTACCATGTCTGAAATAAACGTACCACTACATAAATCAAATACCCTAAAGCGTAAAAGAAAGAATAACTCACCAGATCAGCCGGGAAGCGTGTGATGTGTAGCTGGGGAAAAACAAAATAAACCGAATACCCACTCAAAAACAAACTAACCTCCCAAAAACTAACTAACCTCCCAAAAACTATCTGACCACCTCCGATACCAAACTGTCACGCCCCTCTCCCAGATAGGTGCAGATGAGCACCCATGAATCCCAGAGACGTGACCGGCAGGGAACTCCTCCGTTCCCCGAACCGGATTTAACCAAATATCTACCCAAACACTACATAAATAGTGTCACATGTATATATAAATGTCATAATACAAACCAGAGTCTACAGCGGAAAATCCCAAGCATCATAGATACGAAACACAGATACTATAGACAGACAAATCATCCCCACATCAGCTACATCACGCCTCACGTATCCCTGCGCTGATCATCCACTCCGGCTATCTCACCTGAAAACATGTGAATGAAAGGGATAAGCTACAAAGCTCAGTAGGGATATAGAGAAATATCGATCATCAGAATAAACGGAAAGTAGAACTCAAAATGTATATGAAATGAACAGAAAACTCAAATAGTGATACACTCCCGTACCACCGAACTCCAGTAAATTAGAGATAAAGCAAGAAAATTTGAAAGGTATAAAATACATACAGAGAAACCATAAGTGGTACCCTGATAGGGTATAAAATCTCTGAGGAAATCGATCCCTCATACATCCCATCACAATCAGTCAATCCGTAGGATAGATACCGAGTAGGCTCCACCACTACCATCCTCAAGTACAACTCTCAAATCAGTATTCAATCATAATCCAACTCAAATCCATATCAACCAGATCCATATCAACTCAAATCCACATCACACCAGAAAATCCTCCCCTGGACCCACCCTGATCCCCGCAAGGTGTCTCCCAGTCCAGGTACTCCCCAGATTGGATGAGGATCGAGCCTACATCAGGTACTCGATAGCATCGCCTATATCGAAGAGCATCCCCTAGGATGTACCTCACCTCAATCCGGTCTCCGGGTACGTACCCGATCAAAACCATCGATAAATCATCCAGTGAACTGGGTCACCCTATGTGGGTCCCACGCTCTACAAATCATCCCTCCATAATCTCACAAATCATCCCTCCATAATCTCACAAATCATAGAAGATCATCATAATGAAGTCCTATCCGGACTCTCGAGGATAAAACCAAACATCAGGAGGTGGGCCCAAAAGGATAAGTGGGCCCCACCAGGATAGTGGGCCCCGCAAGAGATACGATGCACAAAAATGCCGCCAGTCGCACATATACCTCTAAACAAACAACATATAATCATAACAAATTGCAATTGCGGAAATAAATCAAATAAGAGTAGAAACAGAGAAATTCCCAACCTCCGGAAATTTCACACCAATAGACAAATAGGAGTCCGTCGAATACGGAATCCCCGGAACCCCAAATAAGAAGTAGGGCAAAATCCCTACCTGAACCCGGTCAACTCGGGTCACCGGTGAACAGTGTCACCGCCACTGCCGTCGCCGAAGCCGACGATTCCGGCGACTTTTTCCGGCGAACCATATATCAAATTAAAGCTCTTAAGACGAACAATCCATTGGTACCTGTCTCGTTCCGAAACTCCTTTGGAATCGACCTGGATCGAGCTCGGAAGTCGTCGGAAACCGAAACTTTGCCGCCTGATTCCGCCGCCTGTGGTGGTCCGATGACGACGATTCTGGTTGGGTTTTGTTCCTCTCTCCACAAGCTTTGTTTCGACACCTCACTTGCCCCAATCGGACCACAAACGAAGAAAATTCATTTCAAAAACCTCAAATCTCTCTCTTTCTCGTGCTGCCCAGAAATTCACTGGAAAAATCTGGTTTATGCCAGATTTTTCTAGTGAAATGACAATTTTGCCCTTCGTTTTTCTTAATAATACTTAAACTTCCAAAATTCGTAACTCCTTAATATAACTCCGATTCAGGTGATTCTTGCGCCAATATTTTTCTAAAAATATGTAGTATTTATTAAAAATATCAAATTTGAAAAATTATTATATTTTTTAAAAAATTTGGGTTCGGGATATTACATTTTTCCTTTTTCCTTAAATGCATGTGTCATGTATGTCATGATGTGTTATGCCTCATACAATACAACCATTAACTGTCATATCTAAATATCATCACATAACAATTTACCATTCACAGATAACTCATCATCGTCAGTTCAGCCTCATATATATATATATATATATATATATATATATATAGTTCATCACATGACAGTTTACAATCAACTAGTACCAAAATCACCGCAAACAAATTGATGTCTATAATCAACAGAGTCCATACAACTATTATTATAACAATATCAATCTCATTACCACAAAATAATCATAATAACATACATATATTTATATATATATATATATATACACATACACTTATACATATACATACCCAGACAAATACAGAAATTGTAAAATTAACAATCATTCAGCATACAATTCCGTGACACAGGTGAGTATTAGTTACCTTAGTTTCCTCCCGTAATCCCAACACTTCACCTATCGAAAATTGTCCCTGAAATCCATATCAATACCCCTCTCCATTAACATCTTATTTACTCGTTATTTTCATTAATTTACACAATTTATCAATTTAATTTCTTTTTTTTCGTTTGGTCAACAGTCAACACACAAGAAGGCGCTCCAGTCAACCGGGTCAGGTCGACCCGTTTGTATCTCTTCCCCTCAGTCACGCGAGTCAACAGACCCGTGCGTCCCTATACTCGGGTCACCGCCGATCCAGAGGCGGTGGAGTCCACGGTGGCTTGGATTCAGTAGAGAATGAACTGGTGAGTATATCGACGGTCATATCTACCTAAACGGTGGTCGGAGCACTGTGATTTTTCGGTGCCAATGTTTTCTGCCGCGAGCTTCTCTTTCTCCTCCTTTGGCAGCCCATTCGCCGGCCGCTCGATCCGAAACCACTACCGTTGAACTCCTCTTCTCCTTTGCCTCCTACTCGTATAACCAGATTCTTCATTAGTCTCGATTTACAGAAAGGCCGGTTCTGTCGCCGCCTTCTCCACTGGTGACCGTAACCTGGTTTGGAACCTAGGGTTCCTTGGTTCCCGTGCCATATTCTTTATATTTTATATTAATTTCATTTTCTTAATTTGGTTTTAGGCCATTTGACAACTCTGTCCCTAACTTTACTACTCAATTATATTAAATATCCCTATGCACTTATAGTTTTGCTGTTATCTATTTATTATGATATATTTTAATTATTTATTTAATTTCTATAATTCATAGTAAGTTCACCTCAACTCCATTTTGAGCAATTCTTGTATTCTTCAATTCTGTTTTTCTGATATAATTTATTAAAATTACTTTGACTCCATTTAGATTTTTATCTAAATCGATCCTAATTTTCAAGTAAAATGTGTT